>OX031006.1:189030563-190230563 GCA_943735925.1 Pollenia amentaria
TGTAAATAAATAAAAAAAATTAGATATCTTTTAGGAGTTGTATATGAAACATAATCGTATAACAAACAGCCTATGCTAGCTGGGAAGTAACAGAGTTGATTTATCAATAACGGCTTTTCGTCCTTTATATTGTCTGTCCGTCTATAAGTTAAAACGGGTTTTCTTAAAACTCTAGATTAATGGGTACAAGGTTGTTATATATTTACATCACACATAGTCCGGAATAGTTTTCAATTGAAATTCATTCGAATCCATCCGCAAGTGGCTGAGATTTGCGCAAAAACCATGACAGGCTCTAGTTTTTACCCAAAACTTTTATTTGTTTTCACATTTTACCGACAGCTGAATTAAGAATTTTATCGGCCCCATAAAAACTGTGTTACAAATATATCTTTTCTTTAACCTAAAGTGAGCTATAAGTAAAAGGAAGCTTCATCTATTATTCAGGATCAACTACAGGCTATCCGCCGGGAAGGTATACTACTTTGTTTTTCCGCCATTTTGGTAAACATTAGTCTTGACAGTTCATATTTGGCAGTCGTGAAGTAGACACGTGGAAAATTTATTATGGAAAAATATTCGATAAGCTGCGTGCTTTGGGCTTGATTAACATGGGGTATCAACAAGACGGTGCCACACCACATACAGCCAGGATTACAATGAAATATCTGCGAAACCTTTTTCCACAACAAGTTATTTCAAGAAATGATGATGTTGATTGGCCTCCACGGTCGCCTGATTTAACTGCTCCGAACTTTTTTTTTCTTGTGGGGATATCTGAAAAGGCTTATGCAAACAAAGCAGAAACGCTTGGGCAACTCAAATAAAATGTTCGTGACGAGATTAATGCAATACCGCGTAAAATGTGTGAGAATATAATGAAAAATGTGCACAAAGGGCTCGCATTTCTGAGGCTAACAGAGGCGGACATTTATCTGATATTGTATTCCATACATAATTGCCGACATTAAATATAACATTTATCAATATAAGATCCAAACTCTTTCGTTTAATCAACAATTATAAACAAACAAAGTAGTATAACTTACCGGCGGACACCCTTTATTAAGTCAAGTTTTATTTAACTTATCTGGGTCTTAGCTATCAAGAATATGACAAGAGACCAGACTTTTAGAGCAAAAAAATTACATTTAGTCTTTATCATTAATTTCCAGAACTGTCTGCCTGTTCTTACCAAACAGTAATTTCTTTAAGTTTAGCTTTACCAATCTTGGAAAGATTTTTATACAAGGTAACCCTCGGTCTTACACATGTTTGGATTTTCACATTCGTAACACATGAGTCCAGCCAGACCCAATCAATTTTTCAATATACTTTATTCGAAAAAAAATTTGTTTAATATTCATATTATTTTTATTTATTATATACAAATTAACACATTTTTAGCTATCAAAATATTTCCATAAACTGAAAAATAAGTTCGATTTATTTCTTAAAAGCATATGTACACAAACCAAAAAATTGTTTCAATAATATAAAAGTATTAGCTTTATGGGTTTTCTAAGCAACTTTGACATAAAAAAACAACTTTAAACAAAAAAAAAAAAAAAAAAAAAAAAAATTATATTTATATATAAAAAAATTGTTTGAGCATTGAATATTCGATATTCAATATTGCAATATTGAACCAATTCGTTTGACAATTTTTAAGCATGGGTTCTTTTTATGCAAATGCAATGGGCAGTCAGTGCCATAATGTCCAAAATACTTCAAAAGAAAGCAAAACTCTATCTTTTTGTCGATTGTTTTGTTGTAAAATGTAGTCAAACTGGATTTCTGCAGGCTTAGTCGCCTTGTGTTCACAGTATTTAAAATAATGAACAGTTACAAGAAAATTTCACATATATTATTTTTATGGTACATATTTTGTTGCAAATTAAAAAAAATCTTCATGGAATCTTAAAAATGATGATAATAGGAAAACGAAGTTTGGCAGGGTCTTACCAAGCCTTCTAATATGAAAAAATAACTGAAACAGTTGTGCTACCACTATTACAGTACGGCTTTTAAAGATGAAGCATAACATTTTCGCGTTGAATGATTTTCATTAAAAAATTCCACATGACAATTTAGTGCTGCTTTATCATCAGGAAGTCGACGTTCGCGTGTTATTCCATCGTGAAAGTGTCAGTGCAATAAATCGGTGATAAGACATCGCTCCTCTGTAAGTTGTCTGATAGCTATAAAATCTCAGAGTACTGTTGTGGGAAATCTCTTGAACACCTCAATTGGAATAGAGCCTTTACTATTGGCCTAACTTTAAAACGCATATTATTTTGAAGCAGCTTATACCAACATATGCATACTGCGTATTAAATATTGTTCCTTATTAAATATTGTGCACGTAGTTCTTCTTCATCATCCTGAGAATTACACGATTCATTTGGTTTAATGACCAACTAATTTTTAGTATCATATGAATGGTTGAATTTCATAACCATCCTCAACAGCTTTCTCATGTTATTATAAGCTATAAGCCTCCGCTTTCTCATGTAAAAATCAGGATCTGAACGCGAGTTACTTGAATTACTAGTTAGTGTGCTCTTCCAAATTGAGAACTAGATGAGGTGACTAGTTTGCGTTTTTAAAAGATTTAAATGAATAATAATAGATAATTGCGCAAAAAGTAATTAAAGACAGCAAAAAAAAATTTTAAAAATACAGCATCTTCAGTAAAAATTATATGTATATGGGTCTGGCCAGACCATATGTGTTACAAAAGTGATGTGTGCAGCAAAATATTCGAATAAGTTTCCTTCTATATCCTTTCCAGGATATATTTTTTAAGTGTTTATAGCTAACTAAATTCTAGAAGGGTACCTGAAATTTAAGTATCTCCCTGTGTGTTAAACATATTAAAATAACATTTTGAATTTAAAAAGGTCTGGCCAGACTCATGTGTAAGACAAAGGGTTAAAGAAAAAGCTCTTAAATTCGTCTATTAAGAGAATAATAAACTTGAATTCAGTCACTATAACTCCATTTAAAATGTTTCTATGCTTCAGTATAACTTTATTAAAATATAACATACTTCTAATAATAACAATGAATTTTGAATTTAAAAAGGTCTGGCCAGACTCATGTGTAAGACAAAGGGTTAAAGAAAAAGCTCTTAAATTCGTCTATTAAGAGAATAATAAACTTGAATTCAGTCACTATAACTCCATTTAAAATGTTTCTATGCTTCAGTATAACTTTATTAAAATATAACATACTTCTAATAATAACAATGAATCTTCTAAATACCAACAATTGTAAACTTATCCACTGATAATCTTATCAAGCTTTAAACAAGCTTTAAACATAATTGTCATCACCAACAACCAAAACCACCTAAGTAAATAAAAATGACGAAGAAACTGTACATGCAAACAGCAAAAAAAGATCTCTCAAGTCATACGATTAAGCTGTTACAAGATGCTTGCATCATGCAGCAAACAACCAACATACAGCATAATACATACAACTCACATTAGTCTTCATCATCATTTGCATCTCGAAGAAAAAATAACATAAAAATCACTTTAAACCAAAGCCGAGCGATTATCACCGCAAAAACAGCTGTTAAGAAAATGCTCGAAAAAACTGATACAATCGGTGATGCCTCTAAGTCTGGCATTAAAATGTGGTAAAACATGGCAAGAAACACACATACAGACACATTTATAGAAAAATAATAAAATCATGATGCCAACACTCACATTCATAAAAGCGTTACGATAAATATTTATAAATAAAATAAATAAAATATCTATGATGATCGTCATCGTGATAAAGCAAAACAAATAATGTACAGTATGTGCACATCCGTAGTATCAATCCGTATTTATTATAAGAAAATTTTGGGAAAGTTTTTTTTTATTGCCTTTTCTTGCAAAGTGTTTGGTTTTATAGCTCATGCATCATAATGCAAATAGTATGAACTTTTGAAAAAAAAAAAAATCAAATGAAAACTTATGTGCAACATTCAAGTACAAATGTATTTCTTATTTGTAATGCATACCACACCTATTTGCACGTTTGCGTATTTAGCAAATCAACTACATCTCCAAAAACAACAACTACAACAGTGAATACATAATAAAAAGCAAAACAAACCATATGAAATCTCTATTAGATAAACTACCGATAAGATGAGGAGTCCAAGAGTATCTTGTAAATATCGACAAGTTTTTTTTTTTCTTTAATTTTTTATTCGACTTGTGTCTCCAACTTGAACATTATGAAAATCTAGTTAAATAATTGACATTTGTCAAGTGTTGTTTTATTTGTATGCAAATGACTTGTACAATATATTGTATTTTCTTCTTCTCTATCTCTAAACATTTGTGTTCAATTATTTGTTTATTTTAATATGGAGACATTTTCATTTTTATTTATAGTCCAAATAAAAGATTTTTCATGATAAATACGGATGCGGTTGTGTAAAGGAATTAATTATGTTCTCAAAAATTTGTAGAATTTTTACAAAAAGAGGGCTTACTGATTGTTTATTAACACATTAATTCATACTTTTCTTCAATTATTCAACCTATGGGTTCTCCAGCTGCTCCAGTTGTAGCAGATATAATTATGGAGGAGCTACTAGATACATGTGTTGGAAGATTATATATTAAACCAAAAATTATAACAAAATATGTAAATGATTTATTTTGTATTACTTCAGAATGTGAAATAGATAATATGTTGAACATATTAAACTCCTTCCACCGGGATATTAGATTTACAATTGAAACGGAATGTGATCATAAACTTCCATATTTAGACACTGCTTCAAACCAGCTTCGTTTGAAGCTCCATTTTTATTGGGTATGCACTACTTTTTCTCCTTTGTATGTTTATATTAGCTTGGGATTATTATACAATTGTAGTTGAAAATTCTTTAAATTTTTTTCACTCAAAGGTTGGTAAAAATAAATTAACGTCTTAATTAAGAGGCAAACTTTCAAAAGCTGAGCCGTGAGCCCGACCAAATTCCACATGAAATTATAGGTGCACAGAAAAAATAAAAAAATTTCTCTAATCACCAAATTTATTCCAAATTCATAATATCAAGCAAACAAGTTGTTGATTTTGCACCAATTACCAAAATTATTATATTGATCACTAAAAATTATATTTTTAATTAAAAAAGTAATCAAAAAACTTTGCCATTTCAAACAATGTGTTAATTTATTTAAATAAATATTGGCAATTCCCAACAACAATTCTACATGTTTAAATTATTTTGTTTTAAACGAAAAAAAGTCAATTAAGATTTTTTGTTTTTTAATTAAAATTTTAATTGAAAATTTATTTCAAAACAACTAAAATGTTAATGAAATCAATATTAAATTTTTAATTTTCCTTCAATTAAAAAAATAATTGATTCAAATTTCACATTTATTAAATTTAAATACTTATTAAACAATTTTTTTAATTGATAAAAAACTTTTTTCTTTCTGGCAAAAATTCAGTACAAAACTTTAAACCCAAATAACAGGAACATCAACAGTCCAAGAGACTGTTGTGATTTCCGTTTACATGAACACCTGCCATATGGCCTAATCTCATGATGGATCTCACGCACATGGTGAGTTAATATATGCACTCTCCAAATGCTACTGTATGTGTTAGAATAAAATTTTACACACAGGTTTGCAATTCGTGTGTATAGTCCGCCAATATTGTACACTCACCTCTTGCTTAGGAGCCGGCGCTATCATGCCTCCGCTACCATACGGGCATTTGCCGTTCTGACTTGAAATCCCATAAAAGGTGTTCTGTAAATCACAATCGCAAATAGCTTGGCGACCTGAAATTGCAAAAGTTTGCTCAAGGGTATTAGAATATTTTCAAGAAACTATGGCGAATCGCAAGTAAAACGCACAAGTTTCAGAACACCATAAAATAAATATGGCATTTTGCGTTTTCAAATCGTGCGATTGTCAGAACATGGCCGATAGTTAACCCAAGCAGCTTCTGTTGAATAGCAACAGCATCTAGGGATCCCTCAATAGGCGGAACGTTTTCACAAGAGTCAAAAAGCAGCCTTCTATGTGAACATCGTACTACCTACGATTTAAGGAATAAACCACAGCCACCAAGTGATCGCCGAACGTATCCCTTCAAAGAACAGCAATGCTTTCGCATAGACAATCATCCTGAAATATAGGAAACATTTGCCGGGGGAAGTCCAGAGAGTGTTGGTGCCGTGTTATTAAACTTTTTTAAGAGCAATACATTTTAAGTCGGAGATAAGCTTGTTGTATTGGCTGTACTTCGTCTAAGCCTTGCAATTCTCTTGAAGGATATACATTGAAATATTCTACCCGAAAATACATTAAAAAAAATATCCTGTTTTGACACCCTTAATATCATCGAATTGGGTTTAGGTGTAATACCGAGTCTGTAAAATGTGTAGATCTACACTAGGGATGGGCAATAAATATCGATATATCAAAATATCGATATTTAAAAAAATTATAATCGATATACATATATCGACGATATTAAAAATACCCATATATCGATACATCGATATTTATCTACGTCTATCGAATTCGATATTTTTAAGATCTCTTTCTAATTAAATTCAACATTTTAACCGTTGCCTAACTGCTTACAATACTGTTGTTTTTTAACTGCCCGTTCGCCGATATCGAACGTTAACGTTCGCATAGAAAATTACATTTAAAACAAAAACAATTTTTGAAATTTTGTTTTTGTTTTAAATGTTATTCACTATGCGAACGTTAACGTTAAATATCGGCGAACGGGCAGTAATAATTGCATGATATGTTTTTTTTAACTAATATTAAGAAAATAACGGCGCTTTTTCATTGTACATTTTCATAGATTACACAGTTCAGTTTTGTCTCGGTTTTTTAATAGATGACAACAAAAAAATAAGAGCGGAAAAAATATTCTGGAAAGGGTTCCTAGAACTATGCAAAGAATCTTCTCATGAAAGTTGGAATTTTAATAATAAAAAAAAAATTTCGTTTACTGGCAGTATATAATCCGGCATTATTCAAATTAATTTTTTTTTTTAGATTTCATATGGCGAATAAATAAAACTTTTTTGTATTATTTACTTTTTTTTATTTTTTATTTTATTGTAGTCCCTCGATTTTAAACGAAAACTTCGTTCGTATAACTTACCTTAAGATCTTTATTTTAAAATTGGTTTTGTTTTAAATAAAAGTTAAGCGAATGAAAGTTTCGTTCGAAATACGATATATAGCGATATATTTTAAATTGCTTAAGTTCAAAGGATTTTTTTATTTAAGGTTGAATAGTTGATCCCGTCTTGACAAATGGGTCAGCGTTAAGCTTCTAATATTATGCTTCATTATTTGTTTCAATTGCAATTTTTCTTTAACTCAGTCAATTATTTAAAGTAAAATCGAGCACTTAGAATCGACCAAACTACCCAGTAAAAAATGTGCTCCAAAAGGAGCAGGTTTTATGTTTGAATTCATACCTCAAATCACTTCATACCTGCTGTGATGCCTGATTTTTGTATGGAGTGTTCCCGGTTTGAAGGAATATTTTCTGCTGACAATAAGCTCTTCTTTTAACATAATAAAAAATTGCAAATAAAGCACTCCTTAAGTGGTTTCTAAAGGGCTAACTATATAAACATATTCATAAATGTTTTGATTTTACTGGTTTAAATGATTTTTTTTAAGCATTTTCGTAAACCATAATATATTTTTATTTTTCTCGCTTTGAACCCTTCTTCGTTATCAGCACTAATATAACCGCTTTTTGTATATTTTATTCGTTATCATTTACTGCTGTATAAGAGCTCTCTTATTGAAGCGCTCGATTATGCGCTTTTTCTCTTAAGTGCTTCAAAAAACACATTTTTTTTTTACTGGGTACAAAATGGCAGATCCGTTAAGAAAATTATTTTGTAGTTTTAATGAAATGTATAATTTAATAGATTTTGCTTTAAATGTTGATATTATAAAACTTATTATTATTATATTATAACAAATTACATATAACAAACAACTGTCGATTAAGAAAAATATGGTTTATTTAAGATTTAGTCTATAAGAATTGTAGCCATAGACTTAACTAAATAAATAAAAGAGAAATCCTCGAATATTCCTGTATGAAAATTGCCGGCAATTTTTCTTCATAATATCCCGTGCATTTTTCCCCCAAGTAAAACTCTCCCAAGTAGAACTCAATAAAGAATACCATAAAGAGGTTAAAACTATTATAATCGATAATTACTCAAGTCTGCGATGAAAAAGGTTTTTACATAATTTTGTATAAAACAACGTTACATTTACCAGGTAACGGTACATTTGTGTTTTTCCATATATACATCTCTTTAAAGCGCCATTTAGAGTTATAGCGGATCAAAGCTAAGATTTTATGAAAATGTTAGAGTTTCACCAAAAAATATATATTCCATTTGAATGCAAATCCATAAAGGAGCGAAATTGGATTAAGAATACGAATCCCTAATTAAAAAAACAAAATTATCGCTTTTTAAAATTCATCATTTCGCACTTTCATTAAAATGTATGCACGGCAGACCTTTGTTAGCAATGAAAAAAGTTATAGTTGAAGTTAAGGTTGTCTTTAACTTCAACTTTAACGTTATAAACGTTTACGTTAACGTTATAAAAAGTGCAGGTAAAAAAAAAAACAAAACGAAAACTTAAGACTATAATGTAACATCTTAAAAAACTAGAGTGTTTATATCAACAAGCTTACAATAAAAAGTAATTTATATAAAACACATAAAATATTGTTTTTTCCGCCCTTGCTCCCGAGGCTTCCATAATTTGAGAGAAAATCTCCTAAACTAAAATTATCAACTAAAAACTAACTTTAAAATAAACTTAAATAACAACAACAAAAATTAACTTTTAGAGTAAAAAGAATGTCTAATTGATAAATTCAAATAAAAAAAAAAAAAAAAAATTTAATTTGTATTTGACCAGGTAAAATTTTTCTGACTATTAAAAATATCTACAATGAATTTATTTTCATGAAGCCGTGATCTAGTTACAAACCTACTCAATATATCACAAACGTATAAACCAATAGGTGTAACATTAAATTTTTTATAAATGTAAAGATTTGAATAGCGCTTCGTAAAAGACTCAAAATGTTTCCCAACACAGCAACGTAAAAATTTTCATTCCAAAATTTCAAGTTCCTTAATTATTATAGGAGAAATGTTGAACCAAATAGGAAAACCATATAAAAATACAGGTCTTAACAAGTTTTATACAATAAAAGTTTGGAACTTTTCGATAAATGATTATTATTAAGAATTTTACTAAAAGAACCTATTATTTGATAAGACCTTCCTATCAAAAGTCTTAAATGTTTATTAAATTTAAAAAGCTTATCAAAAGTTATATTAAGAGATTTTATCTGATCCTTAAATGGATTTTCAATACCATCAAGAAAAAGATTTAAATTGTTGCTCTCAGGAACCACAAATCTTCGACATTTACCCGAAGCATTTCGTATGCATATTGCTTCGCATTTTGAGGTATTACGCTTAATACCCCAATAATCATAATAGTTTTTAACTAAAGTCAAATGATTTAACACCTGACTTAATGCAGCTTGTGGAGATTCACTGTGAGAGTAAAGCAATGAGTCATCAGCATACAATAAACCAATAGATTGAGCATTAAAGTGAGGAAAACCATGTACAAAAATATTGTAAAGATCGGGTGCCAAAATTGAGCCTTGAGGAACTCCACAGTTAACATTTCCAAAACTACTAAAACTTGTATTAAAATGTACACCAAATTGTCTATTAGAGAAACAACTATTTAGAAAAGAATCAAAACCCAATTGAATCATTTTATACAAAATACCCTCGTGATAAGCATGATCAAAAGCTTTTTCGACATCTAAAGATACTGCCACTGTGCATTGCTTAATGCGGAGATGTTTAACAACGTATAGCCCAGATTTACAATTTGGATTAAAAAAAAAATCACTCAACTGTTGATGCTATGCTTAAGTTTCATGATGATGTTGTTATCAATGAATAATTTTCGAAATCTTCCATACAAGATTAACTTAAGGTAGTATTACGGACTACTCCATGGTGGAACGTGTGAAAAAAATCACGCATTTTAAAATATTAATGGCTAAATTTTAAGAAACGTTTTAACTTCAATGCTGAAAAATTTAGTTACATTATATTTAAAGAAATTTATTTTTAGCATTTGGCTTTAGTGACATTTTATGAAAATAAATTTAGTTCCTTTTGAACTCTGTAAATTGATTTTTAAAAAATGCATTAAAAAAGTCAATATTATTTTTGCTTGATTTAGTTTATTTTAATTTTCAAAGAGTTATCACTTTAATGGTGGCACCAAAACAACCAAATAAATTAATTTCTTATTGAATACTTTCCCATTAAGAAAAACAAAACTTTGTTTTCTTTTATAGAAATTTGTTGTTTTATTTTATTTGTATCTTATATTTTGTTCACATAATAGCAAAGAAACTCCCACTGTGACCGTTGATTTGGTATTTTGATTTCATAAATTTGTTTTGATTTTAGATAATGAGTTATTTAAAAACAAAAATTAAAGAAATAAAAAGAAATCGACTAGAAAAACTATAATGATTCAGAAGACTTGAAGAGAGTATAATTTAGGAAATTTTTATTGTTATTAGATATGCTCAACATTAGGGTTTCTCTGCGGAGAAAAAATGTCCGGAAATCAATAAAAAAATATATTTGTGATCTTCGGAAATTTAATTCCGGAAAACTTCGATCGCATTTCATTTGCTGTGACAAATGAAATGCGATTTATAGTGATGATTTAAAGTGATGAGAGTCCTAGACCAACCTTTTAGTAGCAATTTACTCATAATCATTTTTAAATCGATTAAACGACGGCCGTACGGCTCGTAGGTTGTCTATGTTAATCTAATCTAATATGATAAAATGCTAATTGTTATAAGGACCAAGCCCATTGAAAATGGTGACAATGGGTTCATAATTTCACACAGCCTCCACACAACACAGAAAAAATTCAAAATTTTCTCTAATCACCAAATTTATACCAAATTCATAATAGCAAGCAAACAAGTTGTTGATTTTCCGCCTATTACCAAAATGATTATAATGATTACTAAAAATTTTAAAATTTTGAAATTTTTTTTTCAATAAATGATATTTTTAATTTTAATTAAAAAAATTATCAAAAAACTTTGCCATTTCAAACAATGTGTTAATTTTTTTATTAAATATTGACAATTCCCAACAACAATTCTACAAGTTTTTATTATTATATTTTAAAAGAAAAATCAATTAATATTTTTTGATATTTCATTAATATTTTAATTAAAAATTTATTTCGAAACAACTAAAATGTTAATTAAAACAATATTATATTTTTAATTTGCTTTCAACTAAAAAAATAATTGATCCAATTATCACATTTATTAAATTTAAATAATTTTTAAACAATTTTTTTAATTGATAAAAAACTTTTTTCTGTGAATTCTCTTTCCGGTATTTGTGGTCTTTGTGGCCATAAACCATATTATTATGTTGGTTTTAATAATAAATTTGGTTCAAACATATTTTATTTTAATGTGAATGCTCTTATCATATTTCAATAGAATCGGCCTTTATTTTACCATAGATCTTATACAAATACTACTTCCAAAATATTTTTAACTTATAAATTTTGGTATGGAAGGTTAAATTTGGGGACAATATTTTTTACGATATTTTCTTCAGAATTGACCACAGGTCCCCTCCCTAAAATAACTAAAACACAAAAAAACTCTCATATATGTAGATATACACATTTATCTATATAATATTCAGCACAACAGACTTCTATATGAATTTAAGCTCATTTCATAATACTGTTCTGGTGGGACTATGACTGCCTGTGGGTACCAAATTGGGTCCACTAAATACTGTGGTGTCGAGTATTATATAAATGGGCTCGACCGACTATACTTTCTTATTTATTTTTCAAAAGCTTTAAGAAAATATATTTTTGCCAATGAATGGTATTCATTTAGTAGTCTGGGAACGTGAATTCACTTTACTACTAAACGAGATGGCTGAGCAGTTAGATGGATTATTTGGGTCCCATGGCACGGTGATATATTGGGGATCATAAGGGCACTAGCTTACGGCTTCCACTGGATTTTTAAGGTGTTGGGGTGCCTCTGTTCTCCTGCAAACTCAAAGTGCTGCGATCAACTATTGATATCGATAATTACAGGTGCGCCGCCATGGATGTAGGATTAGCAGGCAATTGTCTCCCCAGATATATGACGGGCGAACCCTGTCTCTAGTATCGATGGCCAAAAGAGACGTTTCACTTTTGGTAGGCGATGTCACGGTATACTGTTTTAAAGGAAGTCATTCACGGCTTCTGGGACCCAGACACTATGATTACTTTCGCATCTGCGATGACGAAAATGAGGAGGAGAAAGTAGAATACCTTGTCCGCGACTGACCGAAATGAGATGCGTTACCTTTGATATAATCCGTTCGTCTCTGGCGTTGAACTGAAGCGCACTTTAAACATTGTTAGAAGTTAGGGTTAGTTCTACGGTGCAGGTTCTGTTTAGTGTAACTTCATGGTATCACAATGGATCATTGGGTCTGGATAAGTACTGACCGCCATTTCTACCTAACCTAATTAAATAATTCTTGTGGGAATAGAAAAAGTCTGGGAAATTAGAAATCCTAATCAATATATCTTTAAGCTCTTAACATATCAATAGTTATACTTACGTCCTGTGGAGTTTGATTAGAATGACGTTAACAAAAATTAATTATTCTTTTGTTGTTGTCTGGTTGAGATTGGTGGTCTTGAAGGTGAAAAGAAAAATTGCTTGGCGCAGTTGGTTCTTTTCATATACAAAGGTCTTTTTTAATATGGATTATTTTTTTTTTTAAATTTTAAAGACTTATATAATTTTTACGTTACTTTAAATGCACTAAGTTGCGTTTTGCTTTGAAATCTTACAAAATACCAACGAAGTGAAAGTTTATAAAGTATTTCAACATTTTCGACAAATAAAGGGTGATTTTTTAAGAGCTGTAGGAAATTTAAAAAAAACACATAAAATTCAGAAAAATGAAATCTTTATTTGAATCGATAGTACGGTCCATATAATTTAATGTTTGAAGATTATTTCATGCAAATGTTGACCGTGACTGCGCCTCAAAAGGTCGATCCGCTTAGTCCAATTTTGGCATACTCTTTCCAACATTTCGGCCGGTATCTCATGAATAAATGCTTCAATGTTGTCTTCCAATGCGGCAATTGGAGCGGGCATGTGTGTATAGACATGAGCTTTAACATAGTCCCAACAAAAAATAGTCTAAAGGCGTTAAATCGCAAGATCTAGGCGGCCAATTGACCGGTCCCGAACGTGAAATAAAATGTTCACCGAACTCGCCTCTCAATAAGTCCATTGTTAAGCGTGCTGTGTGGCATGTGGTACCGTCTTGTTGAAACCACATGTCATGCAAGTCAAGCTCTTGCATTTTGGTCAAAAAAAAGTTGGATATCATCTCACGGTAGAGCTCACCATTCACAGTTACGTTACGATTCGCATCATCTTTGAAGAAGTACGGTCCAATGATGCCACCAGCCCATAAACCGCACCAAACTGTGACTTTTTCTGGATGCATTGGTAGCTCTTGCAATGCTTCTGGCTGACCTTCACTCAAAAATCGACAATTCTGCTTATTAACGTACCCATTGAGCCAAAAATGAGCTTCGTCGCTGAACACAATTTTTCGATAAAAAAGTGGAAGAATCGCGCGATGAACTTTCTTAACAGAGCACACATTTTGATAATAAAATTCAATAATTTGCAAGCGTTGTTCGTTTGTAAGACGATTCATGGTTAAATTATAGACCAAACTGAATATGTTTGACAGCGAAACAAAACACGAAACGTGCGTCAGCTGTTTAAACCAGTGTTGTCAAAAAGATAATAGCTCAAAAATCACACGTTAACTGCTTAAAAAATGTCAGTTTTGTTTAGAAACAGAACTAAATAAATAAATGTTATACTATTCGCACAACTTGTAGTAAAAATTTCCCAATTGAATTTATTTAAATTTGTTTAATTATCCAAACCTTCGTTTCAATAAATGCATGCAACTCTTAAGTAAACGAATTTATGTGGCACTAAAAATTCATGTTTTTTTTCTTAGTAACTCAAACCATAATGACAAATTACAAAAACATAGTCTGTTTTCCTAAAACAACATTCTTCTTACGCACTTAAAAAATGCAATTCTAATATTTTATTTGTTGTACATATTTTTCTAAAATTTATTCATTGTTAAGTTGTTTTGACCATACATGTGGACATTGTTTCTTTTTGCGTTTTAGAACAATACCAAATATACGTCGACAACATTTCACTTGGTATGGCGCAATAAACTATACAAATGAACAGTGACACAATACCAGAACATTTGTTATGATAAACATTATAACTTATAAAAAAACTTAAGTTAAATAATATGTCGAAAAGTTAATTCTTAATTTAGAACAGCTTAAAAATGCACCCTATAGCTGTAACTTTTTCGTATCTTTTTGCTAAAACACGCATTCCCCACTCTTAGAGAATGGATGATCGTTAAAGGCCAAGAATGACTCAATATAATTTTTGTTCACATGGTGGAAATTTAGTCGGGACTAGCAAAGGGAGGGTCATGTTCCCCATGACCCCTTCCTCTAATACCTGGCTGGGTTGTATGTTAAGGTCAAATCTAATAATCAGCCTATGTTTTAACGATAGAATACCCACCAAATACCAATCATTATATCTACGTTAAGTATTTCTTTTTATACCCTCCACCATTACTGTATGAGAGTATACTAAGTTTGTCATTTCGTGTAAAAAGAAAAGAACAAACTTGTTGCCAAATTGCTTGCAGTAATCATAAGCAGTTTGGGACTGAATTGCAGCAAAATCAGTTCAGTAGGATCAGAGCTATGAATCAGAATGTGAAACCACCTTTTTGTTACAAAAACTAACATAAATGGTGCTATAATGCACGGATTGATATAATATTTTGCACAAATTCGATTTATGTGACTAAAAATGGTGTGAAATTTCGTAAAGATCGGTCCATAATTTACCATAGGCTCCATATAAACCCTTGTCTCGGCCTAACCCTGAATAAATAATGCTATCATACATAATAAAAATTTGTACGTCACAGTTTTATACGACTAGAAATCACACTGTGTTTAAACTAGCACAAAGTGTTGCTAAATATTATTTCTCATAACTTTATTAGCATCAATCTTAGGATTACTCGTATATGTATATAAATTACACTGTGCTACAAATGGACACCCTTTTTTTTGAGACAAGCTGGGCATCTAGCGTTTAAACCTAACCGTTTTTTTTTAGGTTAGCTCTGGTTTTCGAAAATACCTTTATTTCGAAAATGGAGGAGGTTGCACATCATATGTTCGCGTAAAGCCTAGTACTCTGTTCGAATTTGTGAACAATGTTCTGCAATATCTATTATTTCATACGAAAAATTTGACATGTATCAATGTTACCTTTCTCGCGAATTTGCACAATTTTACGTTGCACAATTTGACGTGTTTAACCGCTGCCTTTTTAATTTAATCGTTGTTAAATAAAAATCTACTTTTATTTCAAATCATTGAAATTACTCGCTTACCGCTTATTCAAGGACTTGCTTGAGTTATAAGGTTTGAGAAATTATACGATTTGAGAAATCTACATCAACTCCTATAGGACAATCATCCACTGGTATTTATTTCCGGTTGCATCTGACCTTCTCCACAGTGATCCCTTTTGGAATTTCTATAAAATTTTGCTCATCTTTGTCATCATTCCCGCTATTATACACGCAAGTATACAAACATACAGTCCATCTTATTTATTCATGGTCACCCAACCAGTAGCTCTTTCTAACCTCTTATTTCTCATATATTAATAAAATACATTCCCTTTATTCCATGCTCATACCCTCTACTCTTCCACCTACAGTTTGATACATACATATATACACACTGTGAAATTTATTAATGCTTTTGTGGCTTTACATGGCAAGAAATTATACCATGCAATTTTGCAACAATCGCTCCATAATTTACCTTAGGTCCCATATTAAGCAGCCTACAGAAAACCACTTTAAAACGCAATAACAAATGTCACTACTATATCGAATTGTGTACTAGTTTAGGGTTTTTAATACCATTTTACAGAATTTTGGTGTGATTGGTTAAAATTGGATAATTTACCATGTACCCAATATAAATTCCCTACCTGAAAATCATTTTGGTTCGGCTTAAAATGTTACGAATCATCATATTTTACTCAAGCTAGTTCGAATTTCTACAAAGAAAAGTGTAAAACTTTCTAATTGTCGGTCAATAATTTAATATAGGCCTAAAGCGCAAACAATTTTATATAATTTATAAACACAGAAAAAATTATTAAATTTCTCCAACCACCAAATTTAGTTCAAATTCATAAAATCAAGCAAACAATATGTTGATTTTGCACCTTTTACCATAATGATTATATTGATTACTAAAAATTGTAAAATTGTGAATATTTTTTTTCAATAAATGATTTTTTCAATTTTAATTTTAATTAAAAAAATGTTCAAAAAACTTTGCCATTTTAAACAATGTATTAATTTATTTAAATAAATATTGACAATTCCCAACAAAGTCGATTAACATTTTTTGTTATTTAATTCAAATTTTAATTGAAAATTTATTTGAAAACAACTAAAATGTTAATTAAATCAAAATTAAAAATTTAATTTTCTTTCATTTAAAAAAATATTTGATTCAATTATCACATTAATTAAATTTAAATACTTTTTAAACCATTTTTTTAATTGATAAAACACTTTTTTCTGTGAATAAAATTTAATAATATATAGATATCATATAGAGCCCACTCCTGAAGTATTCGAGCTGTAGGTGGTGGATATCAAAGATTCGGCCTATCACTCTAACTTGTTTCTGTTTCGGATTAATGTAGTATATCAGTGACGACCCACTGCAAAAGTTTTAATTTTAAATTGTTAAAGCGAACTTTTCGAGGTGAAAAATCGTTGTTTAACGCCACTTGCTTGCTTTCTTTCTTTGTAGTGCTAGTTTTATAAACATGAAAGTTTGTATGTTTGGATGTTTAGATGTTTGTTAGTTTGTGGCTCAATCATGCGAAAACCGCTTAAGTAATATGGATGAACTTTGATAGTCGGATAGCATATGGCCCAGATTAAAATATAGGGTACCTTTAACTTTCTTTTTTATGGACAGTAGAAAGTCGGTTGCTTAAGCTCGCAGCTTATATGTATGTGTCGGCCATAAATTATAATTCCTTTAATGTTGTTAATTATTAAAATAAGTATAGATGTAGAAAACTAAATAAAATGTCTATAAATTGTTTACACGATAAACCATTTTTTTAAATCTTGCTCTAATTTTCACCGTAAACGAAGTCACGGGTAAAAGCTTGTGTCTATATAAAAATTTTACTTTAAAATAACTGATGGTATTTCGGGTTAAAAACGAATCAAGGAAAACTTGAAGTGCATTTTAACGATTCGAGAAATGAGAATGCCAGGTTTGGATTTGCATTTAGTGTTTCCCGAAGGGTTTTTAATGGTATATAATAGGGTATTCATTTAATCGGGCTTTTGCATTAATCGGTTAATCGCTCGATTATTTAACTGAGGTTTTTGTCTAATCCGTTAACCGAATAGTTGAGTTTTATTTATAAATTTTGCAATTTTTATAAATAAAAATGCATAAATTGCTTATTATTTGAAGTTTATTAGTAAAAAAAACATAACAATTTTTGAACTAAAACGAGCAAACAAAAAAATAATTCATAAATATTTGATACATATTTTTTAATTAAATATTATGTATTAATTAAAAAATAAGTTGTGAGATAATTTTATTAATTATTTCCATAGTTTATGGAGATCTTATAAAAAAAAAAATCCTTTAAAAAATAATTAGATCTAAATGTTTAAGATTGAAACGATTCTTTTCTTTAGTTTTGATGAAACTTGACTTGGAAAAAATTCTTTCAATTTTCTATCGGCCTAAGTTATAAAAATTGAAACAGGTTAATAAAGGGTTTATGAAACGGATTTCCATACAAAATCCGTTTCATATAGAAATCAAGAAATAATTGTTATATATCAAGCAAAAAATAAACATTTTTCACGACCCAATTAAAGTTTTATTCAGAAACTAAAGAATTAAAGTTGAAATAGCTTATATTCCTTCCGGTACAATAATAATAAAAAATTTGCTTAAAAAACATACAGCAAATAAAAGAATTTTTTTTTTATAAATAAACATTATCTGACGTATTCATAAAAAAAAATTTAAACTCGAAATCTGTTTTGAGAAACATTTGTATCAACATTTTGTTTTAAAATAAATTTCAGACGTACTTAAATTATTGATTATGAATCGTGCCCTCACCCTAGAGGTGTACTGCACTGCAGTCGACATAGTGTTACAGTTTTTAACTCAGCTATCGAGATCGATGAGGGATTATACTTTGCAGTGTATTAATGTCGTCACAACTTGATTCACATTTAAAATTTAATTGCTGTCAAAAAACCGAAATGAATTGATCTAGAAAAACTAAGAGACACGTATATTTTTTAAGCTTTTCTTAGAATCTGATCAGTTTGATCATGGGTGGAAATTTTCCCGAATATCCCGGAATCCCGAAAATCCCGGGATTTCGGGATCGGGATTTCCAAAATCTCGAATCCCGGGATTTTAAAAAATCAGTCCCGATTGGCATCCCTAATGTAGAATAACCTTCCTGCTGAAGTCTTCCCTCTCACTGTCAAGATGAATAAGTTCAAGTCGAATGTTCACAAGCACTACTCCTTCTTTCCTCCTTCTGATAACCTACTTTCCTAGTTCCAACACAATGCAATGCATTAGTAGGGGTCTTCCCCTGAGTGCTGGTCCAAAAAAAAAAAAAAATTAATTACGGTAATGTGCGAATTGGCGATGAACAATTTTATAAGAAGAATATAGTCCTGGATGCGTAGCCGTGGCGGCTATTCAGCTGATATTGTTTTCCATTAGTAATGGCATAACCTCGATGGCATACTTCCGATCATTTCGCTTAAAAATACTCGTTTTTTTACGTATCAAAATGAAACTTGTTACTGAGAGATCCTAAATATATTTTAAGACTATGCTTTTTATCATATACATTTTTTTCCAACAATTAAAAAATTTCTTCTCAAATGAAAAAAAAAAATATTTTCACTGACTTACTTTTTTTGTTTTTTTCTCCTACAACCCACAAGTTTTTAATTAATACCGTAGGGCATTCCACAACAATGTTGCCAAACACAATTCCACAAAAAATGTTACAAATGCATGCGGACAAAGAAAAAATAACAAACGCTTTCCTGTAAAGATTTGCAAAGAAACTCATAAATAACCATTAAACGAAAAAAGTAGCAAAAAATAAAATTCATAAATTTTTAGTTTTTTTTTTTTTGTAAATTTTTGCATACAAATAAAAAATTGTAATAAAATAAATATCAACTGTAGATGTTATGTGCTAATGTAAAATGGGTAAAAAACGCTTAAACAAAAAACCATGAAAGCCATATATGCAAGGAGCGGGGGTAAGATTATAATGATGTTGAAAACAACAAATAAATAGAGTTAAACATGCATAAATATGACGCCATTTAGTCTGGTGATGATGTGATGTGTCTCGTGTGATCATACCCACTAAGTGTTGGAAGACAAATTAAAAAAAAAACAATAGATTTACTAAATAAGATATGAACTGAATGAAATATGTGAGATAATTTTTAGTTTATTTTTGCTTTTGTTTTGTTGCACTAAAAGTTACCTGGACAAGCTTTAAAATACAAGGCAGGTAACTTTTTTCACGATGTAGCAGCATTTAGAGTTTGCTTTATTCAAGGAGAAAATAACTTGGGAATTAAAAGTAAAAATAAACTGCTTCAAAAGGTAATTTTGGAATTAACAAGTAAAGTCGGTGTATTCGGCCATTTTAAACCAATTTTTTTAATCTGTCCTATTTTCAACCAAAATGTGAGCTATTTTGGAAAAAGCCATATAAGGATATAAGGAATGCCAGTCTGGACTCAAGGAATCAATACGATAAAAGTGTAAGAATTTACATTTCGAAACTAATAGGAAAATATTACACATTAACCCTAGAAAGATAATCTGGTAAATTTTAAGCATGCACTTCCGAAATATTGCTATTTCTTTTTATTTAAAAATGTGTAGTTTCTACTTTAGAAATAAGTAACCAATTTCATATATGTAAAGAAATTTTACACTACGTTTTGAATTTTGTAAGTCCCGAAAATGCCAGGATCCTAATTTATTAATCCTGGTAATTGGGCTGTTGCCAATTCAAAAAATCACGCGGACTTCGGAAAAGGAAACTTTTCGTTTTGCAACCCCTGTGGGGATGAGTTCTGCTTACCCCTAAAACGACGGCGAAGCGAATTATTGGGGTCCTCTTAAAAACTAAGCAATAAAGCAGCAAATACTTCTTTTGTGAGCTGTGTACGATGTCATTTCGGAAGCGTATTACTTTTTGGAATATATGTAGTACGGAGATTAATCATGAGTACTAGCCTAGTTAAAATTACCATGATTAGATGATGTCGATAGTTTTTTTATGTTTCTTCTTTTATATTTCCCAGTGTTAAAAAATTAAATAAGATTTTGTTACAATTTCAACTCCGATTCTCATACAAAAAGTGTTAGAGCCCTTCTATAAATTTTTAAAACTCTGACTAATTTCCTTATCGTGTTTAAAAAAGGATTTTTTTTTTATATTATTTTTACTCCATAGACATAGTTTAAAATACCCCGAAGGAAACCGGGGTGCAAGTGTCTCCAAGTCACCAGTTTTGTCATTTTTTTATGACTTTTTTGCGACATTGTAAACAAATTTGTTATAAATTTGCATTTTTATTTTTGATTTAAAAAAATAATTTAATGTTAAAAAATATGCAATTCTCAATCAGATATCTACTTTAAAAAAGTACCAAAAGTGTAGACTAGATTTACTAAAATGTACCAGTGATTTTGTGGTTCCAATGTTTACATATGGCCGCAAAGGAACTACCTAGTCAATACTAACAACGTCAGTAGTAAATTTTCAATGACACGCACATGTTAAATGTCTATAGTAAATTACATTATCTGGGGTATAGTAAATTACATTATCTGGTGACTGTGTTAATAGTGAATCAGTACAGATTCACTAGTATTATTTCCTACAGGGCATTTATCATTTATTTTAACACTTTTCTATGAACATACTTGGTTTGATATCCATAAATCTACTGTTCCATATTTCTATATTCTCTTTATATGAAACACAGAAACAGCAACTAGCCCTCTACCTTACGTCTCGAAGTATAGTCGGCCAAGACCGACTTTAAATACACAGTAGAAATTATTCTATAATTAACACACTTAAACACGTTGTAAGAATTTAGTATAACACAAGACCCATGATCTGGTATGGACATCTCTTTTAAAGTTGTAGTAGTAAAATTCTTATTGATATAATAAATTTGTGAAGTGGTGAAATGAATTTCTTACTCACATTTAGAGTAGTAGTAGTAGTAGTAGTAGTTAATCTTTATTTTAGATAATTATTTCATTCACATTATAAATTTGTACAATTTCATATATTATAAAGATTTTACAGCCATGACATATAGTCGTCAGCTGGATATATTGTAAAAAAAGATTTTATTTTTATACATAAAAGCTAAAAATTAAAGAATACAATTTTATTTAAATTCATTTATAATTAGTTTTCGGTAATAAAGAGAGGATTTTAAATAACTAACTAAGTTTTTCCAATCTGAGTGCAACCGCCCATTTAGAATTTTTTTGATATCATCTTCTGACAATACAGCTGTTGCAAAATACCTATTTCGGAAAGTGGTGATTACAGGACATCTACCTAGAAAGTGTTGTAATGTTTCCCTTTCCCTGAGATTACACAATGTACAAAGAAGATCCCGTGCATTTGCTGTATACTTTTTACCATTAAGATATATAAGATTACAACGTGCTTTAGTTATCCAGGTGATATCATTTTGGTTGTAACTTTGAAAATATATGGCCCCAACTCTATAATCTAAATGTTTTTTTTTTTTTTTTTTTTTTTTTTTTTTTTTTTGTTGGGACCAGCACTCAGGGGATGACCCCTACTAATGCAATGCATTGTGTTGGAACTAGGAAAATAGGTTATGGGAAGGAGGAAAGAGGGAGTAGTGTTTGTGAACATTCGACTTGAACTTTTTCATGTTGTAAGTGAGAGGGAAGACTTCAGCAGGAAGGTTATTCCACATACGAACAGTCCGGCCAAAAAACGAATTTTCCCTGTAATGCGTTGTACGATTCACCGGCCAATCGACCACAAAAGGATGTGCTCTTGAGAAAAAACGTGTATTACGAACAAAGCTATGGGTTTCGGGAACCAAATCCCTAATTTCATCAGAACACATCCCGTTGTAGTAACGATAAAATAGGCAAGTACAACCCACATTGCGACGGTGCTCAAGGGAGTCAATAGAATTGGATACCCTACTGTCGCCAATGAGAACCTTCGCCCTCTCCTGCACGCGGTCGAGAAGCTCCAAAATAGACTTTGAAGCACCGGCCCACACATGAGAGTTGTATTCCATTCGCGGTCGGATATAGGTGGTATAAATAGTAAGGAGATCAGATGGAGTGAAGTATATCTTACACCGTTTCAAAAAACCGAGGCACTTGAATGCTTCTTTCGACACCTTGAATATATGTTCTGTCCATCGGACATCACATTGTATCCTCATGCCCAGAACATCAAGAGATTCTGTTTCCTCAATATTTATACCACCCATACATACAGATGAGGCACCTTGATCGGTCGCGCGCTTATGCGTTAGTACGCAACATTGGGTCTTTCGGGCATTAAATTCGACCCTATTCGCACGACCCCATTCTGAGATTATGTCTAGGTCACGGCCAAGCGTATCATTCATGTTCTGTCTCATAGCACAAACATCGGACACGCCTGGTCTGTAACCAAATGAATACGAATGGCAAAGGTTGCTGTCATCTGCAAAAGAATAGATAGGGTTGGAATAGATAGGTTGTTTGTATATACGTGTATCGCTTCGCATAGCTCTTTGTATTTTATTAGAAAAATTTTCAGTTTTAAGATTCAGTACTAGCAAGTTGTTCCGGAAGTTCCATTCTCGTTCTGTGGTAGTTATATCTGCCCATTGCATATTAAGCTTATTTGCCAAATCGGTGATGTTTTTTGCCCAGAATATATTTTTTCTAAGAATTATTTTTGTAAGGAGGTGTGGTAACCTATCATCTGTATAGCTAAACATTGTTTTGGTTACATACTGAAGATGGAGTTTCAAGGTATATAGATGTCCTTCTTCGATGCCAGTTTCAAGCTCTACTGCATAATTTGGTGTGTTTATAGGAAGTTTCAACACTCTTTTTAAAAATAATCTATGTAGTTTATCTACTTCTTCAAAAAGACCATAGCCCCAAACCTGTGCTGAATATGCTTGAACGGATCTGCATACTGCCATAAAGAGTTTCCAAATCATTTCAAGTTTTATATCATTCTTTTTTAGAAAGTTTTGCCATGTTACATTTATTGCACTCTTCGCCTGTGCGTTTCTTTTTTGTAAATATTTAAAAAAATTACATTTTAGGAGTTAGGATGACTCCAAGATAGTTGTATTCTGATACTATATCTATTTCTTCTCCTTTGAAGAGCCACCTTTCCTGCGCACTTAGTCTACCCCCATTCCTAAAAACCATCATCTTTGACTTTTGTATTTTTATTTTTAAAATCCACAGATCATAATATATTTCGAGCTTCCGTATCATATTTCCCATCGTTTTCTTATCATCGGCCAAAATAACAATATCGTCTGCGTATAGTAGTATTCGGATGTTAATTCCTTCAATTTCGAGTCCACCTTCTAAGCATTCATGTAAATCGTTTATATAGAGAGCAAATAAAATTGGTGATAATAAAAAGCCCTGTTTGACGCCAGATATTGTGTCAAAGTATTCAGACAACTCATCTCCTGTCCAAACCGTCGATTGGGTGTGCCCATATATTTCTTCTACAATTTTAACGAATTTATAGGATACTCCCATTGTGTACAATTTGTAGATCATAGATTTTCTGGGAACTTTGTCGAACGCTGCCTTAAAATCTACAAAAAAAGCATATACGTTATTTCCTTCATCCAGTTTAATATTAACAATTGAAGCTAAATTGTATATGTTGTCTGCTGCAGAGTATTTCCTTCGAAATCCTGCTTGGTACTCAGTCATAATTTTTCTATCGTCGATCCATGCTGTAAGTCTATCATTAAGGATTCCCATAAATATTTTTGCGATAGAGTTCATGAACGAAATACCCCTATAATTTGCTGGTTCATTTGCACATCCCTTCTTATGAATAGGGAAGATTATGCTTTTTTTTAAAAGATTCATCTATGTTTCTATCCTCAAAAAGTCTATTGTATGAACAGGCAAGTTCTTTAAGAAATTCATCAGTGGCATTTACAAAGAATTCGTAAGGTACCCTGTCTTCTCCTGGTGCTTTGTTTAATTTAACATTTTTTAGCATACGTTTTATTTCCTCGACCTCGATATCTCTATCCAATATTTCAGGGCGTATTAAAATTGGTGCAAATTTAATGTCTTGTGAAATTTGAGTTGGATTAAGCAATGTTACAAAATAATCTTTAAAAGTAGCAGATGATATCATTGGGCATATTTGAAAATCTTGGTTTCTTATCTCTCTAACTAATTTCCACCATTCTTTGCCATTTCTAACCTTATTGATTTTTTCCGATATGTTTTTGTAGTAATTTTCTTTGCTTGTTTTACATATATGCTGGTATTTACTTTGCGCCACCAAATATCTTTCTTTATCACTTTCTATTTTTAAGTTTCTAAATTTATTTTATAATTTAAACACCTTTTTCCGAAACCAATTGCATCGTTTATCAAACCAGTTATTTTTAGGGGTAAACTTTTGTACAGTTTTGTTTTCCATTATTGACATAATGATTATATCAGTTAGATTTTTAACATCGATTATATTGGTCTGTTGTGAAACTACGTGTAAATTTGCTTTAAGTTTTTGTTGGTATTGATCCCTTTTTGAGTCCTTCCACAAGAGCTTGGGTAAAAGACTTAATTTATTTAAACTACTGCCTCTCATTTCCATTTTCATGGTTAAAACAATTGGTAGGTGGTCAGGCCATATCTTCCCTTCTACTGTAAACTTATCAACATATCGCAACAAATCATGTGCTACAGTGCATATATCATTAACGGAATTGCCTGAGGGCCCAATATATGTAAAATTTCCATCTTCTTCACCTGCCGTTTGTCCATTTAAAATAACAAGGTTGTAATAATTACAAAACTCTAAAAAGGTTCGCCCGTTTGAATTGACTATTGTGTCCATAGAACGCCGTTCTTCTGTGCCCGCCGGGAAACATTGTTTGTACAAGTCAACCATATCTTGCTTGATTTCACCAATTCTTACGTTAAGGTCTCCTATAATTATTGGATTAATAATTTCGTTTTCCTCTGCATATTGTTTTACTATGTTAAATTCTCTATTCCAACCAGCACACCAAATATATAAAGGTATTATTGTTGCTATTGTGTTATTCATTACCAATCTGATTGTTGATACTTTGCCTCTAATAAACTCATGCCTTATACCATCCTCGATTAAAATTTTATTTACAGCAAACATACATCCTCCTAAAGCTATTCCATAGCCACTGTTTCTTCTAGCCGGTTCCCAATATATATCAAAGCCTGAAAAGTATTTTTCTGCTTGTTTGGTTTTTCCTTCAACTATGTGTGTTTCTATCAGTACAAGGATATCAAAAGACGAAATGTAATTGAAAAAATATGGAAATAAATATTTATTTTCTAAGCCGTTAATATTGTAGGATAATATCCCTAAATGTTTTAATTCTATTGTATTAAGTATTTCTTTTTTATTAATTTGCTTATGTTCTAGTATAATATTTGATTTGATAACATTTTTAGTTTTTTGAATTAATTTCTTCAAAAACGTTATTAAAATTAGTTGTTTTTAAACTATCGCCATAAGTGGATTTAAGAGCCTGCTTCCCTTTTAGACCCAACCAAAAATAAAAAATAAAATAGATATTACACTTTTTTTGCAAATATCAAAATAATATCATTAGTTTCTTTTCGTTCATTCGGATTTCTGAAATTTGCACACGGTATTGGCATCAATTCTTGAAGTTAAAACCTACACAGGATTTTGCACCCGTCCCGCAGATAAAAAATCGACTATAAATTCGGGAAATTTCTGTTATAAAGAAAAATATGTATACTTGTCCGTTTTTCAATAAAATGGATTAACTCGGTCAGATTCAGCTAACACAATTGTGTAGGCTGAAGGGTTATTGTTGCCACAAATGAGTTCATTTTTTGTGTTCCAGACAAACCATTTGTCCTTAATTTTCATTTTATCGTCTCTAACGATTATTTTGTGAACTTTATTTTGGGCTAGGATTTGTTTCCTTACAATTAACATAGCTTTCTTGTTTCTTTGCCTTCTACGGTTTATATCTCTATCAATAGAAATTGATGTTCCAGCCGAATGTTTTGTTGCCCTCAATATTTCAAGCACCGAGGACTCACTTTCAAATTCGACTGTTACAGTTTGTTTTCCATTTTGTTCAAACATCCTATGAGCTGAAATGATTTTTGGCTTCGTTTTAAGATTCTCCATTCATACTTTTAATACAGATTGTGAAGCAGATGTCGCATTTGAAAGTTCCTTATAACTGATAACGCGGTTTTGGGATAAGTTTTTTGTTGTCGCTAAAGCCAAAAATTAACCCAACAGGAAAAGAAGGAATTTATTACATAAATAAGTAAAAAAATAATGTATTATTTGCGAAAGAATAATAATACATTCATTGGAATCGAGAAGGAAATTTCATTGACACAGTAATTATGCATTGATTACCACGTTGGGTGCCCCGGTAGGCTAGCTGGTAGTGATCTAGTCTATCAGTGCCGCGGTTGCGGGTTCGATTCCCGCCAGGGACTCTCCTGCAGACAAGCGTAGAGTTTCGCGGGATTAGCATAGGAAAAAAACGTATATTCCCACATTTAAAGAACAAGGAATGTATTGTTTCTGTTCGTAATAATTTACTCGTGCTTTTTCTTCTGTTCGCATTATATATATTAAAATAATTAATTACAATCCTAGCACATGTTCTGTGTTAAGAGTAATGAGTTCTAGAATCAAACATTAAACAAGATATGTATTACATTCTCGATTCCTATTGATTACATTTTCCTGCTGGGAAACGACCCATTTAAACTTTGTATGAGAGTAAAACACAACCTGTGTTCTTTATTCTACTACAAAAAATTACTTAGTCGCTTACGACAACGCCATCCTTTTGAAAACCTATTGAGCGTGATTTCAACAGACCGACCGAGCTAAATCGACTTGGATTTTCTTAAGGGCCCAGAAAATAATTATAAGCATTATGGAGTCTTAACTTAATATTGCTTGGAGTTACAGATGAAATAGCAAACTCATCTTTCCCCCATGCACACTTGTGGTTGTAGAGGCTATGAAAATAGCTTTGAGGGAGTTATAATTATTTAAGGTTAAAGTAATAGAGCTTCCTTTGTTTAAATTTAAGCTTATATACTTCAAACTTTATGATGTGATTAAGTCAACTGAATCTCTTTGAAAGGAACATATATGTATGAGCTTGATGATAGATATTATGAATTAGTGCTCATATATTGTTACGGTAACCACCCGTTCTGTATTATACAGAACCGTTCTGCATTTTAGAGCTTTGTTCTGTGTGAATTATTTTCTAGTAAATCTGTATAGGTACTAGGGTATTCATTCGGTTAACCGTTTATCGATTTATTACTACCCGATTAACTGACCGTTAAATTTAAAATTGCGTTTTTTCGATTAACGATTGAACCGGTTAACTTCAGTTTATTAACCGATTAACCGTTATTACAAAATTTTTAATTTTTTGTACTATTATAACATATTTTTTTGTTTTTTAATTATTTGTTTCGTCTTATATACAAAAGGTATGTGTTTAGAAAATATTTTTTCATAGAAAAGAAGGTGTTAAGTGATCTTCATTTTAAATAGGTGTTTTCTATCAACAACTTTTTGTTTCACGTACTTTTTATACGTATGTGATTAGTTATTTGTTTCTTCTCATATCTGTTCATATCAATCTCTCGATAGCCATTATTTTTATTTAATGGGTTAATTGAAAAAAAAAAAAATTGGTTAGAATTTTTTCTGTGTATTCTGTGCATACCTTGTTCTAACATCGGTACACTCTTTTTCGATTGTCGAATGCCTCCTTAATACTCTTTTAACTTCAAGTTGGAATCTGACATCTATAAAAACAAAAAATCAAAATGCAATTTCCAAAAGTTTTGGACAACATTTTTTGGTTATATAAAAGTCTTATTATATAGATTGACGCATCACGGCAAAGCCAATGCGTATCTATATGATCTATTTGCTTAACATTAAATTTTTGCATTCTTAATTTTGGTTTCAAAAATATGGTCACCGTATATATAGTGTAGTGTAGGGTATAAATATAAAGGGGCTTTCATTAGGTGTTTTCTATCTTCAAATTTAAATAAAACAAAGTTTGTGTGCGACGTTGTCGATATGTATTATTCGTTCGAAAAGCCTATCGATACCGTTATGTAGGGAATATGACATCGGCTATGGCATGTCATATGTCATGTTGGCCTTTAAGGCTGTTGTGGATTTTGGCTTGCTCGCATAGGACTGCGACTTAAGAAAACTCCACAAGAAAAAGTTTAACGGTGCCAAATCACTCGATCTCGCTTCACATTACCTCCAATAAAGATGAATATGCCCCTAAATCGATCTTTTATGAATGCCAAATGTGGCATAAGCTGTTTGACACATAGCACTACCCTGTTGAAACTATATGCCGCTGGTATTCATAACATCCAATTCAGATTAAAAGAAGTTAGTAGTGGCTTGGTTAGTTAGGTGATGGCCTAGAAAATGTCGTTCTCAAAGAATCATCGATTGATAATAATGCCAGCGAAAAATTCACACCAAACAGTTACTTTTTCGACATCCCCACAGGAAAAATTCTCCAAAGTTTTTCACCATTTAAAGCATTAATCAAAAATAAAATCAGTTTTAATTAAAAATGGAATCAAGTTAATTAAACGTTTAATGAAGTGAATTAAACGTTTAATTGATATTATTAATTTGTTTTCTGGTGCAAATTTAATTAATTTATTATTATTTATTTTAATTGAAATCATTTTTTTCTGTGCATTGACCCTTTTGGATATCATGTGCATAGGCATCGTCGCGAATTCGACAATTTTGTTTGTTGTTAACCGCTACATCAGTCCATGATGATGTGGCAAAATAGACTGTACAATTGACAGCCAGTTCGACAGATGTTGCTTTGAGAATACGAAAGCTATCAACTTTCAAAGACTCCAAGTCCCTATTGAAAGACCCTTTGCTATTTTTTCAATTAATAAATCCTGGTATAAGCAATAATAACAAGACAGCAAACAGCGGCACTAAAACTTATAAATAAAAAATTGTGTAAAAATATAAAAACCAATACAAAACATGTGGTAACACCTTTCAGCAATTATAGCTCTGTAAAATACATAAATTTGCTAGGAGGTCTTATTTCTTTCATCTCTTCTAAAAACAAAAACTTACAGACTCCAACACATACAGAAATGTTGTATATTTCTTTATTCAGTTACCTGAATTATAGTTTTATTTATCATTTGTTATGTGCCAACACCTTTATTTTATTTTATTTTTAGTTTTAGCCGTTTTCCATTTCAGTAGAAGTGTTAGAGTGAAATTTGTTTTGTTGCATGCTGCCTTGTTGCATTTATGGCTTTTGTTGTTGTTGTTGTCGGGGTAAAAGTCTATTTGTGGTGATTTACTTAATACGTTTGTGTTGCTTATTATTTTGGCTATTCGTAAAAGGTTTTTTTTTTTGTTTTGACTTCCTTCAAGCCAAATTTCGAAACAAATATATGCTAAATGAGGTAATAAAGTATATTTTCGTGTTTAAATAGAAATATATTAGATGCATTTTTCGGTGAAATGAAAACAAAATTAATTTGTTGCCCTTAAGGTTTGAAGATTTTTTTTTATTTAACATTGTGTTTAAAGCCATTGTCTTCATTAGTAAAAATTGTTGTTAATGGTTGTTAAGTGAATTGCAGAAAGATTTCGATATAAAGTAAAAGTTGGAGTGTTATTTTGAAGATTTTTTAGAAGATGACTCAATAATCACAATATAAAGAATGATAAAACAATATACACATTGTCCGAGAATGATATTGCTTTATTACTTCCTGCTTCAGTCCTAAGCAAATACTTCTTAGAAGTTAAGGCAATTAGGCAGAAAAATTTTTCCCCATTTTTTTCAATTAAACCATTAATAAAAAATAAAATCAGTTTTAATTAAAAATTTAACAAGTGAATTAAACGTTTACTTATATCAACAACATAACTGCAGGAAATGTTGTTACTATCAAAAAATATTTAATTGATGCTATTAATTTGTTTACTTGTGCAAATTTAGTTAATTTTTTAATTAATATAACAAATTTTTTTAATTGAAGAAAATTTTTTATTTTTTCTGTGTAGCTATTTGGTTATCTTTCGTTATATACTTTTTATGCTAAATGTATTTAAAATAGAAATACAAATTTCATACAATTTGTAGATTTGGCAATTTTTTTGTTTTTGGTTCTCAGTGCATATTTATTTCGCTCGAAAAAGTTCTCTTATTGTATTTTTTAGTTATGTTGATAATTTTGAGCTGAAGAGATAATTTAATTAGTCATCGCCCAGACTTGTAATATTTGTTGCTGCAATTTTTTAAAATTCTTTTTTGAAATTGCATTAGTGTCCAAATTATGAAGTTCAAGTCTTGCAATTTTTGTATTTTTATCTTGGATATCCTCTTCTTCTTTTTATTTTTTATATATAAAAACCAAAACACGGCCAACTTCAGGTTCAAAAGTGTCAAAAATACAAAACAAAACAGAATTGCAGATTACATGAAACTAAGTAGTCCTCCCCAAGTTTAAAATAAATACAAGCCCAATATTATTGACTGGGGAAGGAGAGCAGTAATAGTTGAATTTTCAAGAAAAATACAAAAATAATTAGGAAATCAATTTCTAGTGGAAAATAGAAGTGATCACAGGTTTTCATTATTTAAGCTCTAGCTATTATAGTTTTCCAAAAAAACGCATTTAAAGTCTTTCATACAAAAATCAAAAGAGAATCAATTTCTAGTGGAAAACAGAAGTGATCACAGATTTTCATTATTTATTCCAGAAAAAAGCATTTAAAATTTTTCATACAAAATTCATAAGAAAATCAATTTCTAGGGGAAAATAGAAGTGATCACAAATTTACAAAATTGCTCCAAGGCAAGGAGTGTTTGTTGCTGTTCAGTTACAAACAGATGCAGAAAAATTTCAGTTGTGTCATTCGGTATTACTCTCTTCTTGAACTCCTGTTTCTGTCTGGGGCATATCATGAACGTTTTTTTTTCGGTGATTTCTCCCTTCTAACAAATCAATTGTAGCCCTAGGGATTTCATATGGGTTTCTCTTTAGCATTTATTAGCTCATTATACAAAACACAGATTTGTTTGCTCTCCATACGGTCCTTTGCCCAATGAATATTTTGATGTGGTGTTACTTTTTATCGAAAGACCGACCAGCTTTGAAAATTCTGATTTTTTCAACAGTTTGTTTCAAAGCTGTTTTTCTTTGTGTTGGTAAAGCTGCTGCATATCCGATATGCAAAATCAGTGCTCAACGTCTTTGGGCGTGTGTTGTTTGAATTTGAAGAAATAGCTTTCTTGTATCGATCCCCTTCTTTTTATTCGTTTTATAATATTGATCTTTATTAGTATGCAAAACCCAATTTTTATAATTGAAGGAGAATTTTCAGTATACGAGGTGTGAGAGCAAAGTATTTCGTCTTCTTTTTTTAATCGGGTATCAAAATTTCTTAATTTTTTAACTAATTATATACCCTTCACTACAGTTTGAAAAGGGTATATAAATAAGTTTGTCATTCCTTCTGTAATTTCTACAATTCTTATCTAAGACCCTATAAAGTATATATAGTCTGGGTCCTTATGAGTAGCGAAGTTGACTTAACAATATCCGTATATTCGACTACCTTTTGAAATGGGTTTTCTGAAGACCTCAGATATGATGGGCACTTGGTCGTAATATGTTTCTGTCACATCTGCTCCTTATAATTTTCCCATTCAAATTCAGCCAGATCGGTCCATAAATGACTGAGATATGAACAAAAACCCACGACTGCCTTTAATTTTTTTTTTCTTTCATAAAATCCAATGTGGTTTTTTTAAACCCATTACCGAAAGTTCCTTGTATAAGATGGTTTTTTTATTCTAATGCCTTTTCTACACATAAAAAATACAAACATGTACAGCGAAGTTGATTTAACGATGTCCGCCTGTCCGTCTATTTTTCTGTATATCTGGAGAACGTAAAGAGCCGAAGTTTCCAAATTACGTACAATCATCTTTGTTATCAAATGACAATATCCGATAAAATGTGGGCGGGATTAGAGAAGTGGGCGTGGCAAAACATAGATTTCTGTATGCCTTAAGAACGGTAATAGAAAAGTTGTCCCAATTTGGTACACGTAGCTGGGTTGTCAATACACAATTTCACTTAATATAAATATGGGCGGGAGTGGAAAAATAGGAGTAGAACATCCCGTAGAAAGGCATTATAGATTTTCAAATAAGGTACGTCTTGGTTTTCAATACACAACATCCGACAAAATGTGGGCGTGATTGGGGAAGTAGGCGTGGCACAAAATAGATTTATTTCTATCTAAAGAACGGTATTTACATATTTAACCTTCTGCTATTACCGCACCATAGTGAATGGTATATAACATTCCGCATAGCTGAATAAAGCACTCTTATTTATTTGTGGTTTTCTAATGCCTCTGCAAGTTCTTGTGTTTTAAAATAATCTTTATCGAGTAACATCACTATTTTTTACTGTAAATATTTTGCCTTAAAAATCGCCATGTTTAAAGTATCGAAATTTGTCTGTACGTGATGTATCAGATAAGTGATATAAGCGATTTTCATTGTAATAAATTTTTTTTACATAATCATGGCAATATTACAAATCTATTTGATGACGAGGGATGTGCGGCAATTTGGGTTGAAAAGTATGTCTTTTATAATCTAGAACATTATTCGTTTTTTTTTTGTTTTGTTGTATTGATTGGTTTGCACGCCCAGCGGGAAAACTGAGCAGACCTTCTTACTTCAGGCCTTATTATTGGACTGCTTGAAAATGATTTTTGATTCAATTGCCATTCTTATCTTACTGCTAAAAAATGCCTCATATAAGGGTTCTGCTCTTTCGTGTAAAAGATAAGATACACATTTCACACATGGTTCTATGAGAAGGGAGAAGGGAAGGAGTAGCATTTTTTGTTTTGTTTTTTGCCAAAGTAAAAGAATTATTTTTTTTATCCGGTGAGAGCGTAAGGTCTACCATGCAATGGCAACGTGTGTAAAATAGATATGAGTATGGAGTGGAGCGAGCAGGCCCTTTACATTCAAAAGAAGGAGTACAGAGGCCTTCTAGAAGGCATCCATTCTCCTTCCTTTTCCCGCTGGGTGGTAACTCTCATACAAATATAAAAACATGTAAATACGCTACTGGAAAAAATTTGCGTGTGCAAAACAAATAATCTCAGGATGCCATAATTTCATAATTGTTAAGTATGGCAAACAACATTAACCCATAGAAATAATTTTAAATGCATTAACTAACCCATTTCCCACTTTAGTAGATATTTACTATATATTTTTTTTTTTTAACATTTTGTGCAAATAAGTCAAGTGGTTATGAATTTTTATTTATTTATGCATTTCAGACTCTCGTTCAATCAGCTTGTCAGTCAGACACCTTTTGAGTGAGTGAGAAATGTATCCCATTTAAACAAATAATTTCAACACCAGTAGTAGTAGACTAAATACAAATTTACAAAAATAAAATATAAAAAAATTAAAAAACTTGTAGTCTAAACAAACAAAAATAAATATTTAACTGAAAAAAAAACTTATAACAATATAATAAATGTATGAAATAATAATTGAGTAGACATAAATGTAATAGACACACCTTTTTTTGTTATTAAATACAGTGGGGTTTCAAGTTTTGCGGTGGGTATTTTAAAAAAAAAAAATATTTAGAAAAAAGAAAAAATAGTAGACGATATGTCAAAAGCATCTCATAATTTTTCCAGCAATTATCTTTAGTTTAAAATCTTAAATGTTTGTAATTTATTTTATTTTTACTATTAACGGGTCTTCCAGCAGGGGCAAATTGGTATAACATGAAAGTAGTGACAATTTACTTGTTAACAATTTAGTAACGAAAGCTTATGTGATTGACAAAAAAAAAACTACTTATTTTGTACGAAAAGGTACCCGGGTACCTTCATACAAATCTTATGAAAAATAAACCATTTTGCAAAAAAAAATTTAAATGTTGCAAACGTTTAAATACACTCAGATGAAACCAAGGATAGTGATGAAATGGAAAGTAGAAACGCATTTTTTGGCAAAGATGGTTCTTGTTGGTTACTGGAGCCATGTCCTCTAACACAAACTCCGAATAGAAACGTTTTGAGGCAATGCGGTGGAGCAGCCCAAACATATAAATTGTGCCAAATGAGCCAAATCCGAAAAAGCTGCAGCATTTCGAGATATTTGGATCATGCTTAATGCTAATTTACGCTAAAGTTACAGGGCTGGTGACTGTAGTTATATGGATATCGTGGACGAACTCGTTTTACATAATATTTGCCGGCAAAGCCTGAAAAGTATGGGATATTTTGGGCTTTAGATGCTTTCAACTCCTTCCCCTTATGTGGCCAATTGTATACTGGTAAACCAACAGAAAGTGAGCGCCAGACCAATGTGGGAGAGAGGAATGTCTTAGATCTTGTTAGTCCATATAAGAACTCAGGAAGTAATGTCACAATCCATAATTTGTTTTCATCTCTTGAACTGGCAAAAGCATTAAGTTCGTGGAATCTCACACCCGTTGGAACAGTAAGAAAAAATAAAGGATTAATACCAGCTAATATGAAGGCACATAAAGACAGGTAAGTTTATTATTACATATTCATTTGACAAAGTCTTACTTAATAGAATTTATTCACGTTCATAATTATATTTTAGACAATTATTTTCTACAAATTTCGTAGTTCGCAAAGAACCGTCGTTGTGCTCTTACGTGGCAAAAAAATTAAAGCTGTAATAATGTTATCAACCATGCATTTTACCCCGTCAGTCGAAAGCACCTTGACTGCTAAACCGGAAATTATAATGTGTTACAATAAAACCAAAGGGGATGTCGATAACATGGATAAGTTTTTGGGCGAATATACTTGCCAGCGTAGAGCAAGCCGGTTGCCGCTATCCTTATTTTTTAATGCTATAGATGTAGCAGCATTGACTTCATTTATTATTTATATGGAACACAATACACACTTACACTTCACTTCTACTAACCGCCGCAGAACATTTTTAAAAGATCTCAGTGTGCAATTATCTATTGAAAATATAAAGCGGCGTGCTTAAAACCCTAAGGCAATGGCAAAAGCTCACATACGAACAGCAATAGATATTATACTAGGAAAAGATACTGTACATCCAGATACCTCAAATGTGCAAAGAGATAAAAGTGGCCGTATCGCAGTATCAGGAAGTTGAAAAATCTTTTCGAAACTTCGTCTGAAGCAAAGGAAAACACGCAAAACTTGCAGCAGTTGCTCTATACCAATTTGCAGCTCGCATTTGGTAAATCGTCCAGTTAATTTATAATCATACAGAAATATGTACATTAATGATATATTCACATGAATTTAAATATGAACATATGTATTTTTTTTTGTAAGCATGTAAATATGAAACTGAATTTTTATTATAATTTGTCAATATAATTTACAATAAAAAAAGAAGGGTACCTTGTCGAACAGTTAAGGGTGTATGAAGAATGTTGGCATGCTACGCCTATCTGAATTTATTAATTTTTTTCAAAACTCTGAAAATGAATAAAATATCAAAAGTTAGGAGCTCTCAAGAAGTTTCAAGTACGATGGTTGCCACTTTCTACAAAAAAATAATTTCAAAACGCAAAAGGTACCCGGGTGCCTTGTCAGTCACATAAGGGTTAAATATACTATAAAAATTGTGGATCTGTGTTGAGTAACAATAACCCCGTGACATCGCTTTTAAAACTGTTTGCGATAACTTTCACTCAACTGGTTCCCTATATAATGAGCCAAATTTAAGGCTTGATCGACCGAATCAATTGAAAACATGGCAGCCTTGAGCAACACATATAAAGAAGATCTGCGTTTCTCAATTTAACGCCGTTTTCAACAATTGGAGCTTTACAGAACGGCTACATGGCTCATTATTTGTGATATGGATATTATTGGCATGTGGTTTCAATAGGACTGTGCCAAATGCCACATAACCACCAACACAACGAATTTATTTCGAACCCAATTTCAAAAAGTTAGGTGCAGTAAAAGTTCAATAAGTTGATAGATCTCTTGAAATCTCGGCTGACCAGCGATCGTATCTGGTACCACGGGAGTCAGTAGCCCCTGGGACTTCGATCGCAACTGACTATTGGTTGAGGACCTTTTGCACCCCTTTGTTGAGACCACCATGAAATTGACATACCCAGCAGGTGCTCATGGAAATCTTTTCCACATCTGTTCACACCCGGGGTATGTAGGGAAAGATTCTAATGATATTTCAGATTATAAGATAATTAACCTTTAGGTATTACATCCTCCGGGAAAATCGGGTGCATTCAATACATAGCATATGGCAAAGCTTAAAATTGATAAACGTCTTGGGATCGCAGCTGACCAAAGATCCTACCTGGAAATGGAAATCTTTTAAAGTCAGCTTGATGGAAAGTTGGGCTACTTGTGCTTTTGCTATTAAACAGTTGCTGCTTGTTTCAAAACTGTTGGGGAATTATACCACCGTGAAGTAGTCCACAGTTGGCAGGCACCTACTCACGTAAATCTTTCGCATCATTATTCGCCAAAGATGTGTCAGACTGCATTATCCTCATGTGTAAATACTAATGTCCTCCAATTCAGTTTCGAAAAAGTTAGTAGCATGTCATTATACCGCTCACAGTTCACTGTAGCACTCATACCATTGTTATTTGTAAAGGATTCGTTCATGCGAAGCGCGCCAAACAGTGAGTTTCCTGTTTAAGGCTGTAATTCCGGTTAGAGCTGAATCTTGTTACCATGTAAATCGGAATCACTTAACAAAATTTTTAATAAAGCAGATAAAGTTAATTTTGGGTAAAAATTGTCTGAAATAATTTTTCGTTCATAATTGCCAAGCCCTTCGCTTTCCAATTAAATACAAATTTTAATGCTTTTCTTCTTAATTTCTTGTTTTATTTTGTTTTGAAAAACAACTTTTCTTGCTGCAAAACCCTTTACTATTTATTTAACAATGAAATTTAACACAGCAAAACAGCCACAATTCTACTCGCACTTCTCGTATGTATTTTAATCATTTAAAATGATTATTAGCTGGTGGCAGGAATAAAAATTAAATAAATTTCTTGCTTTTTTTTTATATATTTGCACTTTAGTATATCTTTTGTTAAATTTTCAATATTTTTTTCGTTTGATGGAAATTTAAGAATCCCCATGTTTTATAATTCAATTAATTTTTTTTCTTGTTTTCATTCTGCTTTGCAGTTTTATTTTGGTGTGTATTTCAAATAAATAATTTTAGAAAAAAAATCCAACCACAAAGCACATTGAACCCTGATCGAAGCAATTATATCTACTTATATAGACATATTGCAAATGATTGCACAATGGGTAAGAAATTCTTCATGAGCCTATAAAAGAACTTAAAGTATTTTGCAAAGGCTAAAAATAGGGATAATCCTACATCGAGTTTAAGTCAAAACTAGATTGTTTTTAAGACCTGTTTGCTTGTGAGAACCAGTGATGTTATACGTAGGGAAAATCCCTATTCGTAGTAATTTTCTTCTCAAAAAAAATGGGCGTAGGGAAATAAGGACAGATATTTTGAAATCATTAAAATGTAGGGACTTTTCAAAAATGTGGCAAAATTGTTTATATATGTAAATCTTTTTCGATTTGTGACAAAATACTAATAAATTGGTTGATACGGCAATATTACAAATTGTTAAATTTCTTTGAGTAATTGCTTGCCCTCATTTCAACTTTGATTTTACAAGAATTTAATTTTTCAGAGCAATAAATAGATAACGTGTTTAAGATGGGCATAAAAAACTTTTGGAGTAAAGTCACCAAAAGGAAAAATGTAACCGAAAATTTAATTGTCCCTTTTAGTCGAAATTAGCTATCTTTGATTTTTTACTGCCAAATGATAATACAGATAGCCAAAGGTCTTCACATACCAATTAAAATATTTGACGCCCTACACGCAACCACTGGTTTTATTAGAAAATGTTTGCTTTTGCAAAACGTTTGGCTAGATCAAACATCATTTAACCGTTTCTAAATTAGATTATACAATTATCGTCTTACAAACAAAGTTTAGTAAATCAATAGAATTTGTTAAAAAAATAAAGCTAAAATTTGATCAATATACTGGTCACCAAATATTTCTTAGGTCTGAACATACCTTTAATCATAAAAGTGTATCTGTAATTTTCATTATCCGCTCTTTTTACAAGACGAATGTACATTCTAGTGCACCGAAAATCATTTAAAAAATTGGTATCCTTACACCTGTACGATTGTTAGGAAATCACAACTCAAAACTAATACGGATAAACTAATTTTGCTAACTAGTATTCAAACAAAATCCAAAACTGCATAATACATACATATTTTTCTTCGCTTTTTTCACCAATAAACTAAATGTGACTTAAAGAGAATATCACCTGTTTCTTGGGTTTTTTTATTTTTTCTTTATTTATTTTTTAGTTTATAAAAATACAACTTTAAATAAAATGTATATAATATACATTAACACCAGCGGTTCTATTTGCATTTATAAATAATGATTTAAAAGTTCTGGGAATTTTTGTAGGGACATTTTTTTGAGAGCGTAGAAAAAACAGGAATTTTTTTTTGGGCTTCGTAGGGACTTTTCAAAACATTAAAACATCATTGGCGGGAACAGACGTGCAAAAAAGCGTGCAGGTATACAACCAGTGATGTCAGATGTAGGGAAAATTCCCTATTTGTAGGGATTATTCTCCAAAAATTAGACTGTAGGGAAAAAAGACAGATTTTTTATTTTCGTGAAAATGTAGGGAATTTTTCCTTTGTATGTAAATTCAAATGTAATCTAACTGACTTCTGAAAAAACCTCTGTGGTGTAAAAGCATATTGCTTCAATAATTACAATATGGCTATTTTGTCATTTAATAATTGTTTTTGAGTATCAAGTACCCAAGTACTCAATACTTTTATAACTCTTAAAGATATAAATTATCTTCCAAAGATGGATTTGGAACCATTTTGGTCATATATGTATATCAAAGACTAAAAATTTCAATGACAATTTAGTATTCCCTTGCCACTCAAAATTATCCAAAATTCTACTGGGTTTACCACATGCCAATGCAGATGCTGAAAGGATATTTTCAATTGTTACTAACCCCCCCGCGGAAAAAAGATATAAACTGAGTCACGAGGTTTTAGATTCCAGATGTATTCTCCAATCTCACTTACAATCAAAAATGTTAAACTGTACAAGCTTCCGTTGTCTTTTTAAGAAAAGTGCTTTACAACAAACAAATTTTTTAAATGTAACGTATACAAACATACGATGATTTTTACGTTATATTATTTTTTTTTTGTTTTTTACTTTAAGCTACCTGAAATTTATTTAAAATTTATGTTTTTGTTCAACATTTTTTATTTTTTGAATTTATTCTATGAGTTAAATTTCAGTTATGTATTTTATAAAGCTTTTTGTAATAGTTCTATTCCTTAAATTTTTAGGAATGACTTTTTACACTACATTTACATGTTACATTTTACCTTAAATTTCCGTTGGATAGCAATGAAGTATATTGTATGTACAGAAAAATTTACAATTATCAGACACCAGCAGAATGTAATGAATTTTCTGGCCCGCTACGGCCTTCGTCAGCATTCTTTGTGTCACACTGGAAAATAAAAAATGTTGAATATAATAAAGTTGCTTATAAAAAGGAATAATTCCCAATATCTATTTAAGTTTTTGCTTTGTGTTTAGTTTAAATAAAATATGCTATATTGAATTATTTATAATTTTTGAGTTTACCTATAACTAATATATGAACGGAAAATTGTAGGGGGAAAAATTTGCTGTTGTAGGGAAATGTGGGGATTTTTTTTATCAAAACGTAGGGAATTTTAAAAATTCCATTTGACATCACTGTATACAACCCATTGACTGCAAAATTCAAAGTCATGTCTGTTTCCTCATGGAAAAGATTTACAATGAACTCACAGTTTAACACAGTTTATGACGAGCTCATAACTGAAAAAGACGAAAGTGTCTTTGATTCACGTTCCCTACAGATTCCTTTACATACTTATTATTATCACTTTTAAGTATTTAGTCATTTTGTTAAAAATTAAACCACACAAAAATAAATAACAATTGATTTCAATTAAAAAATTGGTAATATTGATTAAAAAAAATAATTAAATGTTTCACCAGTAATAGTATCAATTAAATATTTGTCGATATGAACAACATTTTCTGCAGTAATGTTTTTAATAAATTCACTTAATTAAATTTTTAATTAAAACTGATTTTATTTTTGCAGATTTTCATTTAAAACTGATTTTATTTTTGATTAATTAATGGTTTAATTGGAAAAACAAAAATTGGCGAGAATTTTTTCTGTGCAAATTTTTTGAAATTAAGGAAACCATTTTTAATTTACAATATGGTCCATGAGTCCACGGACTTTTTTAATTCTCGAGAAAGTATACAAATTTTCTTTAATTTCCATTTATTCTCAGGAATTTTTGTAAAGAATAATGAAAGAAAACGATATGGTTTTGCCAATTATTGAGTATTTTATTGACTGAGTGGTTCTTATTAGAAGTCGCTTAAAAAAAATAAAAATATTGTTGGTATAAGTTAAGCTGTGATATATTTCCAATTAATATGTGTTTAAATATTAAAATTATGGTTTCATATTTTTTTGTTCCTTGGTACATGTAAAACTTTTTAATGTGATTAAATTCCATATTGTAAGTCCGTATGTGTAACATTTTTGTACTTATTTGATTGTCTTATAATTTTTAAATAGACAATCCCTTGAAAAAGTCGACAAACAATCGACGAAACGTCGGGAATAAAAATAGTAATTAAAAATTAAACTTTATTTACATAGAAAAAAATTTAGGCCCTATTAGCGCAAAAATATCATTAAAAAATTTCGTAATTTTGCTAAAAAATTATGTTTTGCCAAAAAAAAAAAAAAAAAAAATATAAAAAAAATATGTTTCTAAAACGACTGCGCATATTAGAAAGAAGTTTAACTTAAAGGTATTTTTATTGCGCAGTTTAGGTTTTTTTTAGTGTATTTAATAAACTAAAGCGTTTTTGAGTTACGCGAATATATGTTGTGCAACCTCCTCCATTTTCGATATAACAGTATATCTCGAAAACAAGAGCTAACCAAACCGGTGTGCACCACTGGATTCAGCGTACCCGAATTTGGTTAAAACTCCAGGTGGCCCGTTTGTCAGGTTTTTCAACTAGCACAGTGTTATTGTTTGTTTATATTTAATATATAAAAATTCAATAAATAAATAATAAAAAAAGAATATTACATTAGCCGAGGTACATATAATCAAGTTTAAGTTTTGACAATGGGTTGTCAAAATAGAGCACATAAACCTTTGCCCTTTCTTTCAATACTGGTAAAACTTACATGCGTTAATACATTTTCTTCCCATGGTGTTGTTTTATATAGAAAATATGAGTAATCGTACACACCATTCAGTCATATTACGTGAATCAGGCGTGTGTACGTACGTACGTGTGGAGATAAATCAATATGTTAAATTGTTTTTTATGCATTTTGACAGCTAATGTAATATTAGATGCAGATATTTTTTTATCTTATTATCGCCACACTAGATATATTTTCATTATTATTATTATTTTTTTTTGAAAATGCTGTAAAAATGCCCACCATAAAAAGTAAGTCGGTTTTTTGCCCCAGCGTTCAGAAGGACTTTTATGGAATGTATTCACTTATAATCAGGATTTCTTCCAGGCGGTTTAGTTGAGATTTTTGGAGCAAATTGTAATAATATATGTACAAAAACCAGCTGTTAAAACCCGTCGTTACCTGGGGTAAAACTACCATGTCCTTTAATATATAATCATTTTCTTATTTTTAACACGTTACACAAGTATTAAAGCATGAAAGCCGTAAATGACGACATAAGTATATTTAAGTGCCATATTGATTTTGTTGATGGTTTGAATTTTTCGTATTTCTAATCCTTCTATTTGCTGCAAAATATTCAAATCGTTTAAAACGTTTTGCAAAATTAAATTTTAATTTGGTAAACAAATTTCCCTTTTTAGCCCTGTTTTTTTTTTTGCTTTTTTTTCGTTTTATGGGTTTATATTTTATAATTGTTGTTTTACGTAACTCTTAAATAATGCACATTTATTATAACTTGACCTTGAATTTTTAAATTTCCGTAAAATTATATTTACAAAAAGTACCAAAAAGTACGAATTTTTATCCTGTTTGGCACTAAAATAAATAACATGAAACAAATAAATAACATTGCTTGCCGTCTTTATGTTAAAGAATAGAAGTTCCAAGTTTTTACAAAATTACGAATTTTTGCCCTATTTCGCCCCTTTATATGTACTTTAATTCCTGTCTGCGTTTATTTTCAAGAATATAAAGCGTGATCCATTTCGAGGTTCCCTACTTTTTTTAAAGAAAAAAAAAAAAAAAAAAACACAGAAAATTCAAATTTAATGGGGAATGTTTATTATCATTTGAAAGAACATTCTTTGGCATTTATTTTTTGATTATTATGTTGAGTCCAATTTTCAATGACTCGTTCGAGCATTTCGACTGGTAGCTGGCGAATGACACCGTCCCAAAACGTGAAATTATGTGCTCACCGAAGTGTTCTCTCAATAAATCCATTGATTGATGCGATGTGTGGAAAGTGGCGCAGTCTTTGTTGAAACCAAATGTCGCCGAGATCACGAGCTTCAATTTCAGGCATCAAATAGTCGGTTATCATGGCACGATAGCGGTCCAAGTTGCTGCGAACGGCGCCGAATCGACGCTCCACGGTCTTCGTGTACACTCTCAGCTACGGCCGCTATATTTTCTTCACAGCGTGCTGGACGTGGTCTATTCGGTCGAATATTATCCAATAATGAATGCTGGGTCTCAAAACGGGTGATGGTGTTGCGAATGGTACGCTCGGTAGGCCGATTCTGTTGACCATAAGTTGAGCGAAGTGCACGAAACACATTCCTCACAGAACGTGAATTTTCGTAATAAAGTTGAACGATTTGTAAACGTTGTTCAGGCGTAATTCTTTCCATTATGAAAAGCCAAACAATACAAAACAAAAATAACATGACAGCATGACACGACTCACACGTGATCTGTCAAAAAAAGGCTATTGAAAAAAGTATCTCTCTTGAATCAATATATATCAAATTCGTGCAAAATTTTCAAAAAAAAAAATTTGTTAACAAAAAGTACCAAAAGAACGAATTTAAACCTTGTCTTACGCCTCAAATGTACTTTATTTGCTATCTGCATAAAACACAGGTATTACGTTTGCACAAAGTTATTTCGAAAAAAATGTAGTTCTACCGTGCTCTGAGCTTTTAATTTGAAATTTGATAAATCTGTGTCCCTTGCTTTATAATTGCTTTCTGACTAAAAGGGGACCTTTCAAAATGAATCGACTCAGTTGTCAATTATTGGGTCAAACACAATAAAAAAAACGACAGCTTTTACAGTTCCAAAAGTCATGCATTAGAAGCAAACATACAAACGATTTTATATATCTAATAGCTGTTTGGTCCCGGCGCTTCTCGGGATTTCCTAAATAAAAATTAAATATTAAATACTAGAGAATTTTGTTAATAACTTGACCCCAGGGGTATCTACCGGGTCAACATTTTAACAGGAAACTTATTTTTTGTTTAATACATATATTTTGTGAATTTCATCCAAATTGTACCATAACTAAAAAAAAAATTAATATCGCGACAACAGCGCCACCTATCGGGATTAAACTTAAGAGAAACCAGGCGCCCGACTTAAATAATTTATTGTCCAAGGTTGGTGTCAATCGGTCCAACCCTTCATGAGTGTTAGGAGCACATACACGGCACAAACGTCTTTATATGTATATATATACATATGTCTATAAATGTTTTGGATGAATTTTATGTAATTGAATATGACTGACTTAGGCATTTTGTTTGTGGCGTTTCCGATATACAGAATGAACCATATAGATAGACAATTAGGGGGATCCAGTTCCAATGGAATTAAAAGAAAATTTTTACATTTTGACAACAGTACATATATGAAAACAAACGAAACATTACGAAAACGTTAGCAAAATATACAATACTATTAAATTTTATAATTCGTTTTGTACATGAGCAAAACCAAAACAAATATGTACTTTTTAATTGATAAATAACTTTATTTTGTAAATAATTTATTTTGTTTTTTCTTATTAACATTTTGAATTTGTAAAAACAAAAATCTTTAGAAGACTCTGTCTTTTAATTCAACTTAAAATATTAAAAATACTCTATTAATCGGAGTACCAAAATAAATATAACAAAATATTTATTTTCGTACCCTGATGATAGAGCATAACAATGCCCTTAAATTTGTACAAAAGATCGATTTTTTACTTATTCAGCATTTACTTAATTTAATAATCGTTTTTGAATTCGGTGGCCCCTAAAATGACAGAACTTCATAATATTCTCAGTTCTAAAGTTCGATTTCGTTAGCTGTAGGATTAATTGTTTCATAGAATAGAATAGATGAATGGAAAAGGTAGACTTGAGTTAAAACAGAGTTAGAGAAGAGAAGTATAAGACTAAAGTACGACTGTAGTTGGAGATAGAAAAAAGGTTGACTAGAGTTAGAGTAGAGTAAGAGTAAAGTTAGAGTAGAGTTAGAGTAGAGTTGGACTAGAGTTAGAGTAGAGTTAGAGTAGAGTTAGAGTAGAGTTAGAGTAGAGTTAGAGTAGAGTTAGAGTAGAGTTAGAGTAGAGTTAGAGTAGAGTTAGAGTAGAGTTAGAGTAGAGTTAGAGTAGAGTTAGAGTAGAGTTAGAGTAGAGTTAGAGTAGAGTTAGAGTAGAGTTAGAGTAGAGTTAGAGTAGAGTTAGAGTAGAGTTAGAGTAGAGTTAGAGTAGAGTTAGAGTAGAGTTAGAGTAGAGTTAGAGTAGAGTTAGAGTAGAGTTAGAGTAGAGTTAGAGTAGAGTTAGAGTAGAGTTAGAGTAGAGTTAGAGTAGAGTTAGAGTAGAGTTAGAGTAGAGTTAGAGTAGAGTTAGAGTAGAGTTAGAGTAGAGTTAGAGTAGAGTTAGAGTACAGTTAGAGTAGAGTTAGAGTAGAGTTAGAGTAGAGTTAGAGTAGAGTTAGAGTAGAGTTAGAGTAGAGTTAGAGTAGAGTTAGAGTAGAGTTAGAGTAGAGTTAGAGTAGAGTTAGAGTAGAGTTAGAGTAGAGTTAGAGTAGAGTTAGAGTAGAGTTAGAGTAGAGTTAGAGTAGAGTTAGAGTAGAGTTAGAGTAGAGTTAGAGTAGAGTTAGAGTAGAGTTAGAGTAGAGTTAGAGTAGAGTTAGAGTAGAGTTAGAGTAGAGTTAGAGTAGAGTTAGAGTAGAGTTAGAGTAGAGTTAGAGTAGAGTTAGAGTAGAGTTAGAGTAGAGTTAGAGTAGAGTTAGAGTAGAGTTAGAGTAGAGTTAGAGTAGAGTTAGAGTGGAGTTAGAGTAGAGTTAGAGTAGAGTTAGAGTAGAGTTAGAGTAGAGTTAGAGTAGAGTTAGAGTAGAGTTAGAGTGGAGTTAGAGTAGAGTTAAAGTTAGAGTAGAGTAAAAGTTAGAGTAGAGTTAGAGTAAAGTAAGAGTAAAGTAAGAGTAGAGTTAGAGTAGAGTTAGAGTAGAGTCGAAATAATGTTAAAGCAGAGTTAAATAAAGTGTTTTCAAATCTACTTGAATTCATCTTTCCTTTTTTCAATTTACCATTATATTTGCGCGTATTTACTTATTTACACCATAGAAATGGAAAATAATAAAAATATCCACAATTCATATTTTTTGTTTCTTGTATTTGACTTTTTATTGTAAGATTTATTTGCACAAGCTGTTGGTGTTGTAGCTGCTGCTGTGGCAAATGCTGCTAGTAAAATCATTAAAAATGACAAATGTTTCAACTCTATTTGGTTATTTACGTCTTTCAGTATTTGTTTTTCTAGATCTTTATTATTGCATGCATGTTTAAGTCATATTTAAATATCTTTATTTTTTTATTTTGGAAATCATAGTTTATGACTCAAATTTTGTTTTATTTTATTCGACGACCAAATATGGTTTTAATGTCAAAAATATAAGTAAGAAGTTGAAAAATTAAAAAGTAACTTTAAAATATTAAACTACTACATGTAAAGATTGTAAATAAATTTAAAAATGTCATATATGGACTTAATAAATTTGGACTAATATATTTTTTGAAATTTAAATTAACAATTGACATAGACCTTTGCTTTGGCGTTATAATTAGAGCAAGTAGACAACTTAAATTAATAAATAAAAATTGTTCTTAATGAGATGATTCGATTTCCTCCTAATAATTTAATTGCTAAAATTATTTAATTTTTTGTGAAATCCAATTTATTTTTTTTTATATTTTCTAAATTAAAATAATAATCATAAACTAAAATAAACATCAAGGTTAAATTTAGTTTAACTAAATAATAATTGCAAATCTAATCCCCACAACTCAACTTAGTTCAAGTCAATTTTACTCAATATCATTCATTCATTCAATCACTCATTCGAATTTTGATTAAAGCACGATCAAGATGCAACAGTCAGCATTGAACCAATAAATTTGAGTTGGAAAAAATTTTGCAAAAGAAAAAATATTAAACCAACTACAAGAATATTAAATATTTGATTTTATGAATTTTTAATACAAAATATTTATTATTTTTTGAAAGGCAAAACCGAAAACTATGAAAATATAAAATAAAAAGTGAAGGTATACATAAATTTGCATTTTCCAATCACAAAAATCTTAAAAAAAAGAACTGCAACAATGGTTTGCAGGAATTAGAAAAAATCGAATTTCATAAAAAAATGAATCACAATTTGAAGGTAAAATTTTTAAATTATTATATGTTGTAAGTAGACAAAGTATTTTGTTTTGTTTGAAAAGTATTAGAGCAACTTATTTAATATGATTAAAAAATATAAATGAATATTAAGCAATTAGTAATACTATCAGGTGACCAAGGTCCATAAAGCGCATGAAAAAATAACATTTTATTTTTAAATTGATATTGAGGGTATAACTTAAAAATACGTAGTATCTTATACACATGGTTTGCGTCTTTAATAACTTTTTGGAGGCGAAACCTCCGAGGCTTTTGAATGCAATCGACAAGTTTTGCTGCAATTTTTCAATTAAATAGAAAAAATTAGCTGTAAGGCACCGATTGCTTACCAAAGCATATGCTCTATCGCTTTAAACCTTCAAGAGACGGTAATGATTTTACAAGCCAAAAAAATTGAGGGCATTTTTTCATTAAATTTATAGTGGAACTCCAGAACTTATCAAATCAATTTGAGCCAATTAAGCATACATTTCCAAATGAATAGAAAAGCAAGGAATTGCGGTATTCTAAAAAAGTTTTTTTCCATGTTCGAAATATTGCTTGAGCGCTTTAAAAATGTAATTTTTGCATGGAATTCTTACTCAGGATCTTATGGGAAGCCCGGACGTCTCAGCGCATCAACACCAAAGCCGAATATTTGCGACGCCATGGTAATAAGTCGTTCCTGGTGTAATAAGTACTTGCTGGTACCCGAAGCAACCAATCTGTAATGAGCTGCTGAAATCGGAACAGACGATCACAGGGAACTAGCACCGATCACAACCAAATCGTTTACAGCGAGCCGAAAAACGCCTAAAATAGGCGACCTGACATGAAGCCGTAATTTTACATCATGATAACATGTTACAAGCTCAGTAATAAACTACATAATGTGAAAAAGTGGTTTGGAAGTTGTGCTTCACCTACCTTATAGTCCAGACCTTAACCCGTCCAGCTAACATTACTTTCGATGGATGCAGTACGTTTTTATTGGAATACGCTTCACTTAAGGACAAGGTATGCGAAATTGGTATTAATGGTTTTTGGCATCAAAAAGTGTACATAATAAAAAAAAAATTTTATATGTTGTCAGAAAAAAGAGAAAATATCTCAGCTTATGGCCGCCAATACTTAAAATAAATTTATATTACACCAATGTTTGATAAAAAAATTATTCAGATTTGCAGAAAATAATTTTATTTAATTAAACACCCAATATTATTCATATATCGCTAATTTGCTGCAACATTGTAATAACTCAAAATTATTAGTTTTACAGAAAACAACTTTAAAGTATTAAATTTACGCGGAACATAATGAAAAAAGTAAATTTTATTCTTCTCCCATAAGTTGAGTTTAGTTTAGTTAGTTTAGTTTAATGTTCTTTATTTAATTCATTTCTTTGTGATAACAATTTTTTAAATAATAAATAAAATAATAATAAAATAAAAAAAAAATAAGAACGTACGACTATGACTTAATGTCGTCAGTCGGAAAGAGATAAATATGATAATGTTTTTGTGTATTATATAATAAGGTTAATAGTTAATAGTTTAAGAGCTCCTTCCTGTAACCTATTGCATGTATAATGAATCCATATATTCCTTTAAAGTTTTCTGTAGGGTTGTTTACAATAGTTATTAACTCATTTTCAGTCAAGGTAAACTTTTTAAAATGTTTATATCTGATATGACACAAAATAGGACATATGGCTATGAAATGTAAGATATTTTCAATCTGATTAAGATTGCATAACGAGCAATCACGGGATCTTTGCTGATGAAACCTTGTTCCATTTAATTCAAGCAGGTCACTTCTAACTTTGAATATGTAGCTAATAGCTGTCGTGTTATTTGAAATTTCAAAATATGATTGAGGCCTCGTGTAATTGAGTTTAGAGTAAAACCGGCTTGTAGTAGCTGATTTTTCTAAATGATTTTGTAGTTCTTTAAGTTTCAATCCTGATGAAATATCAAATCTTAATTGTTCCCAGCTTTCTTTTGTAGAGCATTCGGAAACTCTGGAGGTATTTACTTCATTAGCTAGTGCATCTATTTGCTCATACCAATACACTTTTTTTGCATTATAATTCTTGTAAGCTGGTTTGGTAAACGGTCGTTGTTGTATTCATGTAATGTTCTAATAATATATCTTAGATATAAATCCAATGTAAATATAAAATTATTCTCTACACCAGTTTCCAGCATCAATATATATGTGGGTGTAAAAGGTGACAGTTGTAAAATTTTTTTTTAAAAAGTAACGTAGAAGTTAATCTACTTCTTCAAAAGAAGAAAATCCCCATATTTGGGCGGCATAACACTGAATTCCACGGCATACAGATTTAAACAAATTCCATTTTGCTTTTAAGCATATCTCTTTTTTCGCCAAAAAATCATTCCATGTTGCATTAATGCTGTTTTTTGTTGATAAATTTCTTTTTTCAACGTGTTTTTTAAAAGACATTTTAGGTGATAAAGTAACTCCCAAATACGTATATTCATTTGTGATTCTTACAGGCTCACCATTAAAAGACCATCTTTCCCGTCTTGTGATTCTTCATCCTTTTCTGAATATCATAATTTCTGATTTGCTCAAATTGACCTGCAGGTTCCACATCTCACAATATCTTTCAAGTTGATTTATCATATGTTGCATTGTTACGATATCATCAGCTAAAATTACGATGTCGTTAGCATACATAAGTAATCTTACATGTGTAGAACCTATATTTATTCCTCCTCCTATATATTCGTGCAAATCGTTTAGATATATTGAAAAAAAGTGTTGGTGAAAGTAAAGTTAAGTTGAGTTTACAATATCTTCATAAGTAATAATTACAACTTCATAAAACAGCTGATTTACTATGCATTAGTGATGTTAAGTCAACATGTGAGGCGATGTGAGGCGATATGAGCATTTACTGTTTTTAGTTTTATACGATTTAAAAATCTAGTTTTAATGATACAGTTTAAGGTTTTAACTTACATTAATATTTGGTTTACTTTATTTTTTTTTTCTTTTAGTTTTCCACTGAAGACCGACATTCAAAGAAAACCACTGAAATGGATGTTCGTTTCATACTCAAGAATGTATTCTGTTTTAAATATTAATGGTAAGTCACTTAATATGTTACTTTAATTAAAAAAAATGAAGACAAAATCGATAAACAATATAAAATTTAGGGAATTTTATAAGTTTTAATGAGATATTTAATCTAATAATTCCTGCAAAGAAGAACCTAAGATCTTTAACTTTGGCCATGTATCAGATTAGTTTCGTATTTCAAAATGCCTACTAGATATCTGGTAAGACAGCTTGGACCCAACAGAAAATAGAGCGCAAACATTCCAAGAGAAAACACATTTTTCAATATGGTCACCTCAAATAAAACTATGAAAATTTTTAAACATGTTTAATAAACATGGTTAATAATAATAAGGGTTAATAATTTTAAACATGGTTAATAATATATAATATAATTATGTAAACGTATTAAAAATGTTTTTTGCAAGCATGAAAACCCGCTATATTTGATTTTCCCATGTAACGACTTTATCGATATAAGATACTGCCATTTAATAATTTAAAAATTACGGATAATTTTTTAAACAATTTGAAATTATTAGGATTATATTTTTCCAATTTCTTTATAAGTCTTAGTAAAAGGGATCTTTACTGCCCATATTTTACTGTTTCTAATAATCATTAAAAGACCACTCAAATCTAGTCATTGTAATCAATTTAAGAGATCATAGTCTAATGACATTACATTTTTATTTACATCTAATAGAAAAATTGACTAAATATTTTATCATAACATTTTGAAATTTTTTTTTGGTACAGCTTAATTAAAATTTATATTTTGGATAGTAGAAAGTTTTTGCAGGAGAATTTTAGATATTTTGTTAGCCCTCGAACGGTAAAATTTTTTTTTTAACGTAAATTCTAATTAGTGGTCTAAACGACATATATACATATATCTTTGCTGTTAGTCATCAAGGTATTTAATCGATAAAATGGAATTTGAGTTTTTAATGGGGCTTAATTTAATTTCTCTTTTGATTGCTACCCATAACTTAAGTCTAGCACAACGGCCTCCAATCGTCATCATTAGTCCTTTAAGAAGAAAGCAAATTATATAGGACAATTAATTGAATTTAAATTGGGCATTTTGAAAAACTGAAGTTTAATACTTAAGACCTTTTGCGCTAACTTCGAAGATATATAACCGAATTGTTTGTATCTACACGCAGAGAAAAAACATGTTTAAATATGGTCACCACCAACAAAACTATTTTTAATTATTAATTATTATTATTTATTTAACCATATCATTGTCACTGACAACCATATTATTGTTAAATTAGTCATCCATCAAGAAGCCACAACTATATTATTGTTGCCTCTAAACATGTTATAGTTGAATATGACAATAATTTGTTTTTAAATTAACAATAGCATTTTCCTCTTTTTCAAGAGCAACATTCTATGGTTGAAAATCAACCATGCTGTTATAAGTGTAAAACATATTTTATTTATTATTAACCAAAACATGTTCGGAGGCAACCATAATATGGTTTTGCATTCTTGATGAAGGACTAATTTATCAATTGAGTAAGTGAGTTGCAAAACTCGTTCGTTACAAAATTAAAAAACGAAATGTCTATTGATTCTTACGGTTCCGTTGGGCGCTTTATGAGAATATATATACTAAATGCATCAATGCATGTCCTCTTCCATATTTTCCCCCGGACATGCATTGATAAAATCAATATATTTCTTTTCATAAAGTGGCAAGAGAACTGTGAGAAACATTTGACATCTCGTATTTTTAATTTTGTAACGAACGAGTTATGCAACTCACCTACTCAATTATATGATTGTCGATGACAATAATATGGTTAAATTAACCATCATATGTTTGCAATTTTATTCAAAAATTGTTTTGTTGGAGGTGACCATATTTAAACATGTTTTTTCTCTGGGTGTAAAAATACATATACTGTCAATTAGTTTGTTAGTAATAGTTTTTTGCTTTGTTTTAAAATGAAATTGACCAAGAAATTTTTAAATTTTGGAAGAAATCTTATTTTTATTTTTTTAATATAAATTTTAACAGACCACTGTATAGAAATGTAAGCTCTGTTAGTCAAATTGACTAACATTACGGTGCTGGGGTTAAGGAAATCCTTAAAATGTATTCAAAATCCATAATAAGTTGCCAGAAAAAATAAATATATACGACCTTTCAATTACTGTAATTAGAGAGATGATTTTTAAAAAGCCTTTTAAAAAGAGTACCAACATTTGACAGTTGATAGCGGGAATAATGGTGAAGCTACATCTGTCCTATTGGCTGTCAGTTATTAAGTCTGTTTTGCCAAATCACAATGGACAGATATAGAGCTTACCACCGTTCAAATTTCCGTCTTAAAATTCTCCGTTTTCTAGAAGAAACGCCAAAACCGTCGAATTTGGGACAATGCCAATCCACATGAGTTCCGATAGCTTTCAATGCATCATCGGTCCCTATTTATTTACCGCACCGTAAACGCCGGGCGATAATGGTCAATTATTACCAACTCTCTTTAACCTGAAGTCGATGATATAAACACCAAAGACATGCAGCTCTAACACGACATCGTTACATTCCATCTTCTACACGAGCGATTTGAAGACGAGGTTATCTTACGTGGAGGTAATTTGAACTTTCCACCTAGATCGTGTGAATTGAAGGTGTAAAACATTTTCTTGTGGGGTTTCTTAAGTCGCCATCAATGAGAATTAAGGCCTCATTAGTTTTTACTTTCCGCTGCCGTTCTGTTTCGTTTCTTTTTGTAACTTTTTCTGTGAATGGAATCAGCTGAATTTAAAAAAGCATTGAAATTGTAACAATATAAAATTTTAACTCGTTTGGTGGGGGAACTATATTTTAAAGCACCAAAAAAGAAAGTTTGCGATTCTTAAAATTTTTATTGGCAATTTTGGCAAGGGAGAGTAAAATTTTATATTTGCAACAAATAGATAAATATAAATTTTTGCATATGTGAAGAACGATTACAGTTAAAGATCGTTATTAATATGCGATATTTGTATTTAAAACATTTAATTATTTTATTTTATTCGTTGCACCCAGAGAAAACATTGTTCAATATGGTCACCACCAACAAAACAATTTTTAATGAAAATTTTAAACATATTATGTTTTATTTAACTATATTTTTGTCACCGACAACCATATTATGGTTAAATTAGTCCGCCATCAAGAAAGCACAACAAAATTATGGTTGCCTCCGAACGTGTTATGGTTAATAATAACTAAAATATGTTTATCACTTATAATAGTATAGCTGTTTGTCAACCATAGCATGTTGCTCATGGAAACGAGAAAAATACTATTGTTATTTTTGAAAACAAATTATTCTCATAGGATTTCCAATACATTTGAGACAAAATAACGCAATATCACTCTTTCGCTATCTTTATGTCCGCAGAGTAGAAGTTGGCGTTAGAAGGGCACATTGCAACCATTAAAATTTAATTATTTTAAGTAATTTTATTAAAAAGACTCAATTTTTATCAATTCGACGGGCATTTTCCTTTTTCGAAATTAGGTAAAATGTCAATTTCTGCCTTTATTAACATTATTTATACTTAAATAAATTGAAAGAATTTCATTTTGTTTTCAGTACAAAAACAGCTGCATTTTAAAATCACTTTTATTTAAATTTTTGTAAATTAAAAAAAAAAAAAATCGAAACATAACAAATAAGAACAAACAAGAAAGTATAGTCGGTCAAGGCCGCCAACGTGATACCTTGCACCACAGTATTTAAAAATTGTTTTTGTAAAGTGTACTCTATTTGGGACCCATTGGAAATCGCCGGAGCACAATTATGTTATGAGATTAATGGCCAATTTTCAGGATAGACATTAAAACCCATTTATGTTTAAAATCGTTTTAAATACAAAATTCTCTTTTTCACTAAACACTTAAATGAAACTTAATTCAGCGATATGGTACATTTAAATTCAACTTAATTTTCCATTGGATTATCTTAGAAAGGTGAGCTCAATATCACAACATTACAACAACAACAGGCAAAGCAATAACAACCAGCTGTTTTTTGAGACCACCTTGCAAAGAGCTACACTTTTTTTGTGATATATTTTTGTATTTAGTAGTGCTACCATACTTTTGTCTTAATTAAATAAGACTTTGCATATAAAACTCAAAAAATCAATCTGTATTTAAATACGATTTAAGTTTATATGTAAATTAACATAATATAGATTTAAATACTATCCTGAAAATTGGGCATAAGACTCATGAAATGATTTATGTACCGAATAGTATTTAAATATTTTCATGTATATGAGATTTGTTTGCCTTCAAATGATTTTAGAAGGGGAATTTATATGGGACTTATGGTAAACTTTGAACCTACCAGTACAAAATTCCGCCGCGACATAGTAGCTAGTATAAAAGTTATCGATGCAAAATTTTGTAGCAATAACAAGATTTATATTCTATTATCGGGAGTGGTATATATATGGGAACTATGGTAATATATGGATCGATTTTAGGCGAGACCATTTGCGTCGCAATAAGATATTTTGCAACAAATTTTATCAAATAGATATTGGGAATTATTACTTTTTCATAAGCAACTTTATTATATTCAACATTTTTATAAAATACATAACTGAAATTTAACTCATAGAATAAATTGGAAAAATGAAAAATGTTGAACAAATTTTATCGAAATACCAACATAATAAATTAGCTTATGGGCACGAATACTATTAACGAAAGAAGTTTGTAGGGGCGACATATGAAATAATGAACCGATACTCAATTATAATCCATGCGACCTGTACTTTGCGCACAAGGTTTACATGGATACCCACCCGGATGGACGGAAGGACAACATTAGATCAATCAAAAAGTGATTCTGAGTCGATCGGTCTACTTAGAGGTGGACCTGGGGCCAATATTTTATGTTGATACAAACATCAGCACAAACGCTTTTGTATACCCACACCACTATTGTGGTGTGGCATATAAACTAGGCCATGTGAAACCCTACAGATCTTGTGAGTATAAACGGGATCATTTTCAAAAATGAACCCTTTTTGGGAATCATCGACCAGAGTTATTTATGCCAATTTTCATTGAAACATCAACATCAACATTTATATTTATTCTTTATTTTTTTTTTATTGTTATGCTAAGCCCGCGAAGCTCTTCGCGTGTCTGCAGGAGACCAGAGTCTCTGTCGGGAAGCGAACCCGCAACCCCGGATATGACTAGCTCACCACCAGCTAGCCTACCGGGGCACCCAAGAGATATTAGATTTGTTGGGCTTAAAGTTCTTATCTGCAGAAGGACCATGTGGATCTTATCTCCATTACTGCACGCACCCTCACAACATCTTGCCATTACATACAAACTATAATAAACGCTGCTCTTGCCAAATTTTATCTAAATTTACCAAAATGGTATTTGCATGAGATCTATGGTCCACATATGGTGGTTTAGGGCATAAAAATGTCTCCAAGCGAAACATTGGAAATTTCACACACAAATTTCGTGCGAAAAAAATAAACAACAACATCAATATAACACAAAGCAATACAACAACACTGACATCAATTTTCATTACAAATTGAGTCATTTAATTTATTTATGACCGATGAAAGAACAATTTCCAACTTCAGCTTAAACTTCCGCATTTATAAAGATCAACTTACAACAACTGACTCCAAATAATATGCAGCTTACAAACAACATACAACAGCACACTAGCAACAGCAACTTGGATGCAAAAAACAGTATGGTAACATATTTTAAGAAATTATTGCATAAATGTTAAATTAGGTCAACAAATGTGCAACGACAACATGCACAATAATTTTTGCTTATTTACAAGAAAAAAAATGGACAAAAAAATATATTATGCACCAAAAAACAAAGAATTTTTACTTATAAAAAGATCATAAATTATCACTATAATTGCTTTTTTATATTGTAAAAAAAAATAAAAAATAAAAAATAAAAATTAAATTGAACATAAATTATGAATTTTTAGGGAAAATATAAAAATTTTTGATCAAAAAACTTGTAAAAAAAAATATTGGTACAGTCTATATATAAAAACACAGAATTTTTGGAGACACATTTTTCGTCGCTACAAACATAAATAAATATTTCAGGGAATAACACTTTCATTAATATTAAACGAAAGTATCAAATCTTTTTGTTGTATTTTTCTGTTAATTTATTTTAATAATTTTCATACTCTACCCTTCCCCGGCTGTTGCATGTGAAACATGTGTCAAGGAAAAAAACGTCTTTAGGAAAAAATTGCAATTTAATCTTTTGATTAAAATCAATTTCTCCAATTAAAGTGTATTGAACGTTTTGTACGCATTCGGTGACAATATAATGGGCATTTTGAGATTTACACACTTTTTCCTTTTATTGTGACAACCACATGCTAATGAGCCTTTGTATTTTAGATTTCTTTATGTGGGCATTTTCATGAATTGTACTTTAAGTAGATTTGTATGTATATTTTCGGATAAGTTAAAGCAGGGAGTTTGCAGAAAGGAACAGGAGAAGAAAAAATAAAACTACAACTAAAGCTGATTTTAAATAGTCAATAGGATGGAATATCTAGACAGTATGATCGACTTCGATATTAAAGAAACCCTGCGAAGTTTTCGATATTCAAAAAAAAAAAAAAAAATTATTTTTATAGAAAACATTCGAAATTTTCGATTTTATTGAAAACGTTTTGACAAAAAGTATGTTCCATTTCGACATTACGGAAAATCTGCAAAATTTTCGATATTCATAAAAATTTTTAATATCCATAAAAAACATTCCTATAGAAGACGTAGGAAATTTTCCATTTTGTTGAAAACTTTTAAAATTTTTTCTTTTATAAGATAAGTCTTTAAAATCTTCTACTTTAATAAAAAAAAATGTTTAATTTTTATAGAAAATCATCCAACTTTATGATTTTCGATTTTTATAGAAAACCTTTAAAACTTTTAGTTTATTTAGTTGTTTATTAACAGCCTGGCCCACGATCTCGACCGCTATCGTTCGTTGTTATTTTCTTCGACAAGTTGCTGATTTTCGCCACACTAATTATTTTCAAGATAAGTCGATCGGCAATGCAAGCGAGCGATAACGGAATAGTTTTCATTCAATTTACTATGAAATATAATGCTATGCATACAACTGGGACGCTGAGTAAATTCGTCGTATAAAACACAATAACGACGAATAATAATTGAGAAAGTTGATTGCTGTTTGTGAAAAGAGAGAGAAATAGTGTGACCATATTAAAAAAAATAATGCTTAAAAATTAAAACATCAAAAGCACTACTAAAAACAATTTTTATAGCAAAATGTTGTACAATAAAGGAAAAAATCAATTATTAAAGTAAAAAGTAACTTAATTTACTAAAATACTTCTTAATTAAAACCAAACATGATCACCTGGTACTGATTTTTCGTCGTTCGCCGGCGTGCGTATGAAAAACAAATAAATCTATTGCAACGTTGCCGCGTGTGACGAATTTCGGCGGACGCTATTATTGTATGTATTTTCATATACGCCAATATGTTTTATTTTTGGCTACGAATATTCGCGGCCAAAAATTCGTATTTCGTCCCAGTTGTGTTTCTATCATAATGCGACCACAAATGTCAAACTCAGTCACTTGCGTTGTGGTCGATGACAGAGGCATTTTGTTGCAATATTACACGAAATTGTTTCCTAAAAAACCACACTAAATATTTTTTATAATAATATTTTTTTAAAACAACACCGCTAATAAAATTTTATTGTTTTACAAAAAACTTCTCACAAAATTCTCCTCTTGAAAATAGATGTTTTTTGTTTTCTGCTTTCTTGTCATTTGTTGCGAATAAAATAGCAGAGACCTGTGGAGTAGTTGGTGTGGCAATATACACAAAATAATTGTCGGCAATTATTTTTCAATTAAACGATTAATCAAAAATAAAATAAATTTTAATTAAAGATTTAATTAAGTTTACTTTTATCAACAACTAAATTGCAGAAAATGTTGTTTATATCAAAAAAATATTTAATTAATACTATTAGTTTGCTTACTGGTGCAAATATAATTATTTTTTAAAAAAATGTGTGATTTTTTCATTGAAATAAATTTTTATATTTTTCTGTGTAGTTATTTGACACTGAATAAATGGATTACTTTAGAAGAGTAAAACGAAGAGTCGATAGTTGATGGGCCAGCCACAATACTAATTAATTTTGAAATTAATGAAATTATTGTGGTTATTTTATTGTACTGTTTATGGTTTATAATCCAAATTTTTAGTAATTTATTCAGGCTAAATTTCATTAAATTTAATTTTTATTAAATTTTTTTTATGAAGAAAGGATTTTACAACATGAAATTAATTAAAATTTATTGATAACTTTTCATTCTTGACTGCCATTATTATTTCTTTATTGAAAATTTTGTGGAGAAACACTTTTTCGAAAAATAGCAGATATATGATCCATAGATTTATTCCATGTTAGCGATCTAAAGCGTTGGTGATCCTTTCAGCTATGAATTTACTATTCTATATCACAAATTTCACCGTTGTTCTATATCGCTTGTAAAATTTATAAAAAGGACTTAAAAAACTTTTTGAAAATTCGTTGTTTAAGGCTACGGAATATTATATAAAAAGTATGGATTATTAAGATTTTCTTTTTTCGGTTAATTATATGAATAATGAGATGATTAAAACTTTTTTAAACGTTTAAGCAGAACGTGTGCAGTATGAAGAAAGCTAAGCGTAATCAGCGAAATCAAGAACAAGTTATTATATTTTTGAATAGGTTTCGAAACTGATAACATTTTCATGAAATTATATTCCAAGTTAAAGAAATACACAATCGTAAGAACTGAAATATTTTGTCCAGGGAAATCGAAAAAATTCAATTTCTATGGCCATTTTACTCTGAAAATTCTTTTGGCATTGTATTTAAGCCAGTAGTTTTACCGTTTCTTTTGTAACCCTCGCTGGCAAAGATAAATGGTCATGGAAATCAAGATCTCTTTTTGAAATTTGACCGATTTTCTAAATCTTCTTGGTTCACAGAAAGAATTCTCTAAAGTTTTTCACCAATTAATCAAAAATAAAATCAGTTTGACTTAAAAATGTAATCAAGTGTATTAAACTTTTAATCAAGTAAATTAAACGTTTAGTTGATACTATTAATTTGGGTACTAAAGCAAATTTTTAATTGAAATCAATTTTATATTTTTTTCTGTGTTTGTTTATGTCTGAAAATTGTTCAAATGATTGCATGTAATGTGAAACCACTATTTACGATTGCCCAGCAAATTCTTACGGATTCTTCTCTTCGTCAAAGTGGTTCGTTAATTTTTTGCTGACTAGTAGTGCGATTCACTATGCTTTTTAAACCACAAATATTTCGTTTAAAAATGTTAACCACAAAATTAACCATTTTGCTATTTACTTACATTGTAAACGATATCTGATGGTGTTTAAAGCCAGCTGTTTCAGTCAGCTGTTATTTTTAACAAAACAAATTGTGGTTTATTATGACCAGCATTTTTGGTTTTCCGTTTAGAAAAGTGTTTATTTATTGTCGATATTTTGACTATTTAGGTATTTAGCCTACAAATTATCCATTTTTTGTCGCACACCAATGTTACGTGGAGCTTCCTACTTATTTATCATAAATCCAACCATTTGACTCAGCTGCTTGGCAGACGCGCGGCTTTTTTTTTGGCAGCAGTACTAGCCATTCTACAAGCGTTTACTAAATTGATAAAATAATTAATTAAATAATAAAAATTAGGTATGTTTTACGCATTTTGCACAAAACTATTTAAAATCTACAAATCAAAAGGTTTTTGTTTTGTTTTTTTATTCTTCTTTGTTATTTTATCCTATTTTGATGTTTCGCTTGGCAGAGTTGCCACGATATATCAATTTGAATACAAAGATATAAAACTGTTTACCATGGTTATCAATAAGTTAGTGAATCACATAGTGGTTAGTGCAAACATCAAAATGTGTGGTTAAAGTTAACACCTGCTAAAGTGCTAAAAGGTAGTGAATCGCACTACAAAGTTTTATAGTCGAAATAGAAAAGTTAATTTTAAAAAATGTCAGCGAACATGAGAAGGGGTATACTTTTTCTTAGATATTTAAGTTGGGTTTTCAGTAAATGTTAGCTTATATTTCAATACAAATTGACTTTAAATATTTCTTCTGAAAGAACATACACATTTAAAGATTTACGCATGTAACGGTTGTATTTTTTTGAACCATTTTAATCATTAAATGATTAGGGTACCTAAAAAATTCATTATAAACCCTATAAATCCTCTCAAGTACTATTTACTGTCTATGAAATTATATAAAAATTATTGCAAGAAAAATGCCACATTTCAATTGATATGCATCTGATTATTTTCTCTCTCTTTCTTTGTTAAGTTTATAACATATTGGGTAGATAACTTAAAAAACGCGAAATTTTTTTAAAATATTGTGCATGTACTGTAAAACATACAAAGTAAAATATTAACAGTAGCAGCCATCGTTGTTGTCTATGACATTTTCCCATCTTTTTTGACGACATATGAATTTGCGCCGAAATAAATGTACTTTTAATGAGGAATTGCAGCTCATTCCAGTGAGAGCGCTTTGCGCCGATCAAAACAAATGGTAAGCGGACGTGGCAAGGTCTATTGGAGTATTAGACGGCTGAAGTAAAAGTTCCTAACAAATATTTTCTAAATAGCTTTTGACTGGTCTTGCAACATGTGAACGAGAATTTTCGTGAGGAAATATGTTAGCGATTCCCGAGGGGTTTTCGACCAATGCTCTCTTCAAACGAATAAATTGTGTTCGGTTCCAGATCTCTGTAATCCTTTAGCCCGATTTCAACAAATGTTCGAATTTGTTGCATTTTCAGGACGTTCTTCGGTCAATGCCATGATTCCTGTTATCATCTGGCCCAAATTCAACAGCGATTCACTATGCTTTTCAAACCACAAATATTTCGTTTAAAAATGTTAACCACAAAATTAACCATTTTGCTATTTACTTACATTTTAATCGATATCTGATGGTGTTTAAAGCCAGCTGTTTCAGTCAGCTGTTATTTTTAACAAAACAAATTGTGGTTTATTATGACCAGCATTTTTGGTTTTCCGTTTAGAAAAGTGTTTATTTATTGTCGATATTTTGACTATTTAGGTATTTAGCCTACAATTTATCCACTTTTTGTCGCACACCAATGTTACGTGGAGCTTCCTACTTATTTATCATAAATCCAACCATTTGACTCAGCTGCTTGGCAGACGCGCGGCTTTTTTTTTGGCAGCAGTACTAGCCATTCTACAAGCGTTTACTAAATTGATAAAATAATTAATTAAATAATAAAAATTAGTTATGTTATACGCATTTTGCACAAAACTATTTAAAATCTACAAATCAAAAGGTTTTTGTTTTGTTTTTTTATTCTTCTTTGTTATTTTATCCTATTTTGATGTTTCGCTTGGCAGAGTTGCCACGATATATCAATTTGAATACAAAGATATAAAACTGTTTACCATGGTTATAAATAAGTTAGTGAATCACATAGTGGTTAGTGCAAACATCAAAATGTGTGGTTAAAGTTAACACCTGCTAAAGTGCTAAAAGGTAGTGAATCGCACTACAGGGTTTTATAGTCGAAATAGAAAAGTTAATTTTAAAAAATGTCAGCGAACATGAGAAGGGGTATACTTTTTCTTAGATATTTAAGTTGGGTTTTCAGTAAATGTTAGCTTATATTTCAATACAAATTGACTTTAAATATTTCTTCTGAAAGAACATACACATTTAAAGATTTACGCATGTAACGTTTGTATTTTTTTTGAACCATTTTAATCATTAAATGATAAACACTTCCAATCTTAGTCCAGGTTAGGGTACCTAAAAAATTCATTATAAACCCTATAAATCCTCTCAAGTACTATTTACTGTCTATGAAATGATATAAAAATTATTGCAAGAAAAATGCCACATTTCAATTGATATGCATCTGATTATTTTCTCTCTCTTTCTTTGTTAAGTTTATAACATATTGGGTAGATAACTTAAAAAACGCGAAATTTTTTTAAAATATTGTGCATGTACTGTAAAACACTAGTAAAATACAAAGTAAAATATTAACAGTAGCAGCCATCGTTGTTGTCTATGACATTTTCCCATCTTTTTTGACGACATATGAATTTGCGCTGAAATAAATGTACTTTTAATGAGGAATTGCAGCTCATTCCAGTGAGAGCGCTTTGCGCCGATCAAAACAAATGGTAAGCGGACGTGGCAAGGTCTATTGGAGTATTAGACGGCTGAAGTAAAAGTTCCTAACAAATATTTTCTAAATAGCTTTTGACTGGTCTTGCAACATGTGAACGAGAATTTTCGTGAGGAAATATGTTAGCGATTCCCGAGGGGTTTTCGACCAATGCTCTCTTCAAACGAATAAATTGTGTTCGGTTCCAGATCTCTGTAATCCTTTAGCCCGATTTCAACAAATGTTCGAATTTGTTGCATTTTCAGGACGTTCTTCGGTCAATGCCATGATTCCTGTTATCATCTGGCCCAAATTCAACAGCGATTCACTATGCTTTTCAAACCACAAATATTTCGTTTAAAAATGTTAACCACAAAATTAACCATTTTGCTATTCACTAACATTTTAAACGATATCTGATGGTGTTTAAAGCCTGCTGTTTCTGTCAGCTGTTATTTTTAACAAAACAAATTGTGGTTTGTGGGTCTGGCCCAAAATCAACAGCTTATATATCTCCTCCATATACAGAAAATTAACGAGGCGCTATGAAAATTCGGCTTTGGCGTTGATTTGGTTTGTAGGCCGTTGCCATCGCCAGCAAAAATTTGATGCAAAAACTACTTCTTTTTGTGGTGTTCACGCAATTTTTTTTAAATTGACTGATTAATGATTTTGTAATTTCTTATGTTTGACAACAGTCTTCCTGAAGTAGGGACTCCAATTCCTTATTATATAACTTTTTGGCTGAATATTTATATTCCGTGCTAAAAGCACTATTTCTGAACCGCACTTACCATTTCGCGCAGGAATAAATCATTAGAAAATATTCAGGATAAGCTTGGATGGCCAATCATGTCATTCAGCTGCATTTGTTTTTGTAATTCAAGCAGTGAAACAAAACTTTGCAATAATTACAAAAAACAAATATTGCTGTGTAATGACTAATGACCAGAGTACCGAATTAATCGCTCATTGTACATTTACGAATTAGTGTAAACGTTTAACAATTTTGCTGTTTATTTTCGTTCATGAATTGATATATATAAAAAAAAAATTGTTATTAACCCTGGATGGTTACTGTTCGTCGAACCGACGAACCTCATTCACTCTTTGTCATATAACTTTTTCTTGTATAGAAATTTTGCTCTTCTTTTCAACAACGTTAGCTGATGGGGAAAGCTTTACAACAACAATAAATTTTAAAACACAAAAATTAGTTATAATTCGTATCAAATTTCTTTTAGAGAAGTAAAACTTTTATTTTTTATGCTCTTTTATTTTCGTTTTTAATACAATGCTTAACTATAAATTTTTTTTGTTAATTTTTTACTTTAAAAATCGTTTCCGCTGTATTTTTTATTAAAAGTTCATTGATTCGATGAAGAGTAACCTTAATGTTCCAAAATGAAGAGTAGATTTTCAGGGTTAATAAGATTTCTCTATGACGTGCTAAATTCCCCATTTTTATTTTTGATAAACGCACCGAAATTTATTGTTGAGAGAAAGCTGGTTTCTATGCGCATTTCACTGGTTGCTTAGGCCCGGTCGTCAGGAAACCTTTTGCCGAAGACTTTAGAAAACCTAAAAATATTATACAAATAAAACTGTAAAGCAAAAAATTTTCATATGTGAATTTTTCAGATGGGAGAAATTACGATATATTTTTATCTTTGAATAAATCATAGGAGAGCACTTTGATTTATTCATATTTTAATTCTATATCAGGGAAAGAAACTTGAGCAACTCTCCTCATTTATTTTGTTGAAGCTGTTCGGTAATTCTTTTGGAAAATTTTAAAATTTTTGTTTGCTTATGGGCGAACAAAGACAAAATTTGTTTTATTCTTCGTACTCATGATTAAATGGAAGAAAAATTAAGGTTCTTTTGCGATCGTTTATAAAAGTAAAAATTTTTTGATCTGTCATTCATAAGCAAATTTATCAATGAGCAATTATCGCTCATATTGTATATGAAACATTTTAAGCTCTGCTAATTTCAAGTGTTTAACCTTTAAAATGTCATATTGATGAGTAAAGACACAAACCATATGTAAAAGTTGCGTTATCTCTGGGAATTCTGCGTTTTTTAAGTTATACACCTAATATATAAAAATTGTATATCTTCTTTTTTTGTAGTTATATCTCGAATAAAAGATAATGGCAAATTCAACTATAGACCAACGCACTTTCGTATAAAGTTTATTTTTTAATTTGCAGTGTATTTATTTCTTATTATTCGCTACGCGCTCTCCACTTATCCTTGTACAACATTTAGAGACAAGCAACTAATGTAAAAAGAAAATAAAAATACATGACGATAAAGACACAAAAGATGATGGTGATGAGGAGGATGAGGATGAGTATACTCTTCTTATCTTTGATTATGTACTAAACAGAGCGAATTGTACTTCTAGTACATTCGTTATGATCTATGTAGCTGGATTTTTCGTTTTATTTTAATACACTTGTATTAAAGAAACAACTGTCTTTCGTCTATCTTCTGCTAGTAAATAGAGGGACTTCAATTGAAATAAATAAAATAACAACGACAACAAACTGCAACAAAAAGTAATATTTTATTGTGTCTGTTTAAGGCGCAAGACGTCTTTGCCACATTTATTGTTGTGCGAGTTTAAGTAGACAACGTCTGTCTACTTGTAAAACTTTTTTATGCAATTATTTGTTTTTTTTTTCTGATGAGACTACACTGGACATACAGACAAGCAAATTAATAGATGGATGGATGGATGGATAGACAGACTTGCGGTCAGTGGCATTTTTAATTAGTTTGTTTTTATAAATTATTATTATTTTTTCTTATTGTTTTACAGTTTGCCTTATTCCGCCTATAAGTCTGTCCTTTCTTACATTTCTAGTCTCATGTTTATTTAATGAATAATTGAGGCGGGTTTTAAAATGTTGTTCTAAGAATTAGGCCCCAGTTAGCTACCAGTAACAGTAATGCAACCGTACAGTGAAAAATATATATATATATTTTCTACAGATTTAGCAGTTACGGTTAAGTTACTTCTAACCGCTAAATATAATCGTTCTAATTGCTTTAAGGGCCATTATTACAACCTAATGATAAAGTTGCTGATAGTTAACGTGAACAATAGCTATCTTGAACGATAAAGTGACCAATAATTTTTTTCCATTATTACAACTGTCCGATAAAATAAAAAATGTAATTTATATACTGTGGCAACATTGCAGTATCTACCGACTACTTTTGGTTGTTTAAAATACGTAGTGGCAACGACTTAAATAATTTAATATAACATAAAACTGTCATTAAAGTTACCATATCTTCAGCAGAAAATATGGCATCTTTAAGTTCTTAAAGTTCACTTGTAAAGTTACCATGAGGACTAACCTGATGTTAGCTTATCAGTCAATTTTTAGGTTAATGTTAACTTGTTATAACCAAAAACTATTTATCTGTCAGATAGCATCCTAAAAATAACTATTTGTAAGTTGTAATAATGGCCCTAAGTACAACAAAATGAATCAGCTGATTTGCAAAGTTACTGTTTCTATTAGCTAACTAGGGCTTTAATTTGGGACAGTCTCCTCACCTAGCAATAACAAAAAAAATTATAATGATGCATAATACATATGAGATATCAAAAAAAAATAAAAAAAAAAATTATGAGAGAAGTTTACTTTTAACACTTTTTATTTTGATAAATCTTTCTAATATCCTTTGAACTTAAATCAATAAATAGCTCCAACAAAATTCGTTCTTTTCTTTTTCTCGCTTGATACATGTTTTCATATAAATTCCAATAAAGAAATAAAGAAGTCACAAGTCAATCATTTTTTAAACTTTTAATCAGTATGACTTGCATGCGTATCAATTTATTTTTTTGTTTATTTTAAATATTTTCTAGTTCTGTGTTATTGTTGTTGCTGTTTCATTTTTAAAACTTCTCAAGTGTTTTGCGTTACTTTCTGTACACTTTATTTGTTTGTTTGTATGCTTTTTCTATTTTTCATCTTGTAAACAATTCTATCCATTGGCGTTATTATTTATTCGAAATAATTCTTTCGAAAATACTGGTCAATCAAGCACTAGGTTAAATTGATAAGCTAAATTTAGATGAATATCATTTCAAATTGAAATCTTTTAAATTGAAGAAAAAGAAAATTTGTAGTACATAAACTTTTTTAACGTTAAGTTGCATCAGTAAAAAAAAGAAGCAGATGACGAATAACGTTAAATCGTAATTTTAATGTTTTTAAGTTAAATTCACTTCAACTTATTAGCAGAAAGTTTTAGTGATATCAAAAACAAAAAAAAACCCCCGTTCCTACTTTTTCATAATTCTGTATTTTAAAAATTTAATCGATATTTGAAAAATTGAAAGTTATATTAGATTCGATATAATTTTTATAAATTACAAATTTACAAATTTGTAGAATATTTTAAAATTGGAATATGGGAACTTTTTCTTTTTCATAAATTATTTTTAATTATATTAACCATTTTTTCGAATGTGCTTCTAAGTAAAGGTACATATCTATAGCTTCAATGTTAACCAAAGCTTGGCTTAAGCAAAAAAGTATGTGCAATGGGAATAAGACTATTGTAAAAAGCTTTATAAATTGTAATACAACTCATAGAAGCACAAAAAATGGCTAATATTTTGAAAATTTTTTCTTTACAGAAAATCGTTAATAATTGCATTTTTTTTTTTGAAAATTTTCGTTTAATATTTTCTATCCTCAGTTTTATAAATTTTTAAAAAAAACTTTCAAATTCTAGATTTTCAGAGAAAAACTTCTAAGATTTCGGTTTTTCTAGAATATTGGCGAAATTAAAACATTTTGTTTGTTTTGCTTAATTCCCTATTTTAATTCTTGATAAACACACTAAAATTTATTGTGGAGGATAAGCTGTTTCTATGCATATTTCACTGGTTGCTTAGGGCAGATCACCAGGAAACATTTTCCCAAAAATACCACCCAATAAATAGAATTTTGGTTATTTTATTGAAATCCTTATGGTTTTTAATCAAAATTTTTATTTTTTAATCATTAAATTTAATTTTCATTAAATTGTTTTTATGGAGAAAGGAACTTTGCAACATGAAATTCACAGAAAAAAGTTTTTTATCAATTAAAAAAATGGTTTAAAAAGAAATTAAATCGAAATAATGTGATTACTGAATCAATTATATTTTTAGTTGAAAGAAAACTAAAAATTTAATTTTAATTCAATTAACATTTTAGTTGTTTTGAAATAAATTTTTAATTAAAATATTAATTTAATAACAAAAAATCTTAATTGACTTTTTTCGTTTAAAATAAAATAATTTAAACTTGTACAATTGTTGTTGGGAATTGTCAATATTTAATTAAATAAATTAACACATTGTTTGAATTTGCAAAGATTTTTGATCATTTTTTTAATTATAATTAAAAATATCATTTATTGAAAAAAAAAATATTCACAATTTTACAAATTTTAGTAATCAGTATAAACATTTTGGTAATAGGTGCAAAATCAACAAATTGCTTGCTTGTTATTATGAATTTGGTATGAATTTGGACAACTTTTAATATTTTCTGTGTTAATTAAAATTTTTTATTATTTTTCATTATTGACTGACCGGGGGATCGAACCCACTTTCACGGACAGGCCGATTTGACATGTTTCGATAGTAACCACTAGAGTATTCATTCTGTTACCCGATTAATTACTACCCGATTAACTGATGGGTTAATTCAAATTTGGCTATTTTCGATTAACATTTAATTTCAGGCGATTAAGCGATGTAGCGAAATTTTTATTTTTTTGGAGTATTATAACACATTTTTTGTGTTTTGAATTATTTAGTTTCGTCTCATATACAAAAGGTATGTTGTTAGAAAATATTTTTTCGTACACAGAAAAAATTAAAAATTGTCTCTAATCACCAAATTAATACCAAATTTATAATATCAAGCACACAATTTGTTGATATTGCACCTATTATTAAAATGATTATATTGATTACTAAAAATTTTAAAATTGCGAATGTTTTTTTTTTTCAATAAATAATATTTTTAATTTGAATTAAAAAAATGATCAAAAAACTTTGCAATTTCAAGCAATGTGTTAATTTATTTAATTAAATATTGACAATTCCCAACAACATTTCTACAAATTTAAATTATTTTATTTTAAACAAAAAAAGTCCATTAAGATTTTTTGTTATTTAATTAATATTTTAATTAAAATTTCAAAACAACTTAAATGTTAATTAAATAAAAATTAAATTTTTAATTTTCTTTCAACTAAAAAAATAATTGATTCAATTAGCACATTAATTAGATTGAAATACTTTGTAAGCCATTTTTTTTTTAATTGATAAAAAGCTTTTTTCTGTGTACAAACAAAAAAGATGTTCAGTTATCTTCATTTTAAACTGATTTTTGTTTCACGTACTTTTTTATGTATGTGTTTAATTATTTGCTTCTTCTCATAGCAATATTTTAACAAAATTAAGTGAAACAATTAGAACAGGACTCTAATGACATAATGGAAGATTTTATATGTTTAGAGAAAGCCAAGAAAAGGACTGAGAAATAAGATATTCTGTATTATGATTTGCCTTCGATTTCTTCAATTTCTACGATAAATGAAAGACTTTTTTTCAAGTCAAGTTTTATCAAAAAATCCTAAGCATTTAAACCAAACTATTGGCTTAAAATATTATTTTATAAGATCTTCTTAAACTATTGAAATAACTTATAAAATTATCTCACCGTCTATTTTTTATTTAATACATAATATGAATTAAAAAAATATGTATTTCATATTTATGAATTATTTTTTTTGTTTGCCCGTTGTGGTTCAAGAATTGTTATGTTAATTTTTTTTTTACTAATAAACTCCTAATAATAAATAATAAATATCTTTACTCTTTGAAATTACTTAATTTAAAAAAAAAACTTTATTAGTCGGTTTACCGATCAATAGTAGTAGTAGTAGTAGATTCTTCTTTATTTACAATAAATTTTGTTTACAAATTTCATCTTAATTTATAAAATAAATTCTTATTGAAAATTAGAAGATTTAAAGTAATATTCGACAATGTTTTATAAAACGTCTGTCGATAACCTTAAGAAAAACTAAACTTTAGAATTATTTAACAAAATAGCTAATTATATTCTTGTATTAAAAAAATTACGATAATGTAATGCTGACTTTAGATAATCAACCAATCTTTCCCAATCTGTATTTTTTTCACCATTAAGTATATGAAGCATTTCAGTGTAAAGTAAATTCGGTTTTTCAAAACTAGCAATTGGGAACTCCTTGAGGACTGGACAAACACTTAGGAAATGTTCAAATGTTTCCATTGTACCCAGATTACAAAGCTTGCATATTTTGTTCTCAGTTGTCGCCCCGAATGTGTTGTAATTTAGTTAAATGAGACCACAACTTGCTTTAAACACCCACGTTATTTTAGATTGATTCATGTTGCCGATAAAATAACTTGAACCTCTTTCGAAATCCAAATCTTTATAAATTCTGGAGGTTACAGCTTTATCCTGTTACCACAGATTAAGCTGATGTTGTTTTATACTATATGTTAGTTCATTGCATTGGGTGAACCATTGTTGTTTATTAGGTTGTGTACTGGACCATAGAATATTTAGATTATCTGGAACCTTTTGCAATTCTTTAAAGCAGAACAAATTTTTTCGGGCAAGTATATGTGCAATTTGAAACGGTAACCTATTAGCCGGGTATTGAAACATAACTCGAAAGAATCCGATCAATAACAAAATTAACCGATTAAACCAAAACATCGGTAAATTAATCGAGCGATTTACAGACTAAGGCAAAAGACCGATTAATTGAATACCCTATTAACCACACTATCTCGTCAGAAATCTTCGCCGTTTAACACTCACCGTCATTGACTACGGCTGGCAGTCAATAGTCAAATATCAATATTTAAATACCATTTGGTGTATTTTTACCTTTTTGGTGCGTCAAAGTTTGTTGTGAATGATTATCTATTTTATTTGATTTACATATTCTTCATTGCTTCTGTTTTTCATACTTTTTCGGAATGACATTTGGTTTAAAGATTGATGTTTGACTATTGACTGCCAGCAGTCATTAATGGCGATGAGTGTTAAACGGCAAAGATTTCTGAAGAAATAAAGTGGTTACTATCGAAAAATGTCAAATCAACCTGTTTGTGGCTTGAATACCAGCTTCAGTCAAAAATGAAAAATTATCAATAAATTTTAAATCATTTCATGTTGTAAATTCCCTTCTCCATTGAAAATACTTTAATGAAAATTTGATAAGCTTAAGCTGGATTAAAATATAAAAATTTGGATTAAAAACCATAATATATAAACCATTAATCATAATAGTTCAATAAAATAACGACAATACCAATTAATATTTTAATATTTTAGGAAAATCTTTAAAATTGTCGGTTTTTGTAGAAAATTTCTAATGTTATAGATATATTTTTATTAGTACATCTTTGTGTGATATGATCGATTATCTTAGAAAACTTTTGAAGTTTTCGATGTCTAAAAAAGGGGTCAAAATTTTTAATTTCCATAAAATTTCTTTCTGATTGTAAGAGAAAATCTGTTACAAAATTTTCACATTTATGTTCATAGAATAACTCGCAATACTTTCTTTCTTTATTCACAGAAAATTTCGCAATATTTCATTTATATCTTCATAAATAAATATTATTCGAAAGTTTTTTTCTACTTTTAGAAAAAATTTCGCAACAGTTTCAGTGTTTAAAATGAAAAAAAAAAAACAATTTTCTCTTCTACCTTTATAGGAAATTTTGCAACCGCCCTGAGATTGCATATTTATGCAATTTTATTTTCTATCAGTTGCAGCAAAGCCGCGAATAACGTTGTAAAAGCCACTTTTTATTATCATTATTTTTGATAATCCTGAAAAATGATAATTTTGTAACTTACAACGTAATTCGCGGCTGTGCTTCAATTGTAAATTACCTCTTTGATTTAGTTAATAATGCTTGCTGCAAAACACGAAATTCACTTCTGATTCACTGAAGAATGACTCACTGAGTGTCAGCTGTCGGTTTTCAATTAAATGTTGCATAGTTCATAAATGGGTGTAGTTCACTAAATATTGATTTAAATCAGCAGCGAACTATCGCTAAACAAAACTGCAAAAAAATAAGTTTGCACTATTTTACACCAGTGTTAGTAATGATTGATATTTTTCCCCCTAGCACTAATTTAGTGCTATCCAAATTTTTCTCCTATATCATAAAATGCAGAATGAATTAATAAAATCTGCACTCGATTCAAATATTGCAAAATTTTAACTTGCAATCAAAAAAACTGCATTTGAACAAACTCTCACTAAAAGTTAAACAAATGTAATTTTGTATGTGAATATTTTTTAATTATTGTGATGATATTGATGAGCAATTGAAATGAAACAAAATTAAATGTGGTCAATAGCGGAATAATTTTTGGCTTTAATCATGAACAAATAATTTTGTATTTCTTTAAAATTTAGTGCAAAATTTCTAGTTTGAATCAAATTAGTGATAAACAAAAAAGTTTTAATAAATTAAAGTTGGCTTTTTTTAAATCAAACAATTTATATATTTTTTTTTTTGAATGCAAAATTTTCTTACATCACTATCACTCATGTTTAGTTGGGCTGCGAGTTTTCAATTCATCACTCAACATCAAAAAAATTCTTGCAATAATTATGCACTATCACTAAATGCGAGTTGAAACTGCAAATTTAGTGCACGACCCCCATCTATGGTTTATATAAACTATTGGTTTTAATTGTTGCATATTAACAAAAGAGTATTAAGTGCTGTTTATTTTCTTGGTGTAGACTAAAAATATTCTATTTAATTTTGCTAAGGCTACGATGCAGGACCATTTGCACAAGATTGTGAAAAGGGCTAATATCTATTTTATTTATGTTCGTAGGAAATTTTACAATTTTTTTTTTGGCATTTTTACTTTCTTGCCTTTAAATTTATTTTTCCCCAATTTAAATTTCCTTTTCTATAATACCAATCAAACTTTTGCTCGTTAACTTAAGAAAACTTCATCATACTCAATCCATTTTTTCAAATCTTTATGAACAGATTCACTTCCATTAGCGGAATATGTGTGTGTAACTATTTTGTTTCAACATTTTCACACAAAATGTCGCCTTTCTACTATAAATGACCAAATTGTGTGTTATCAAAAAAATATACTGTAAGAAAAAAAAAAATTAAGATAAAAACTTGTTAAAATTTTTATGACTAAAAGTTAATAAATGATGAGTTTTTATTTTGGAAAATCCCTGCTAAATTGCTGAGACAAAACACGAAACAAGAAACGACAGCAAAAAATAATAACAATAATAAAAATGAACAAAAATTACAAATCTCACAAATATCAATGGACAAGACAATAATACTTGGAATGTCATACTGCAACAGCAGCACAAGTACCAACAACAGTAACAACAACAATATAATGGAGGAAAAAAGCATCAACGTGACAGCAACACCATGCAACATCATCGGCAATAAATAGCAACAAGATTGGTAATAGCAATCAGCTTCAACATGTCACTTTCATTTGAGTCAACAAAAAAAAAAAAAAAAAAAAAAAAAAAACAGCAGTAACACCACAACTTTTTTTTTAAAAAAAATTCATTTTTTATGGTATTTTATTTAAAAATAACAATATCTACTACTTTTTTTAATATCGGAAAATGGGTGAAGTCAGCTTGTGAATATTTTTTTTTAGATTTTTTCAACATTAAAAAAAATCGATTTTTTATGGTATTTTATTTAAAAATAACAATATCTACTACTTTTTTTGATATCGCTAAATGGGTGATGTCAGCCGGAGAATTTTTCTTTTATAAGTTTTTTCAACTTTAAAAAAAAAATTGATTTTTTATGGTATTTTATTTAAAAATAACAATATCTACTACTTTTTTTTAATAACGGAAAATGGGTAATGGTAACTGGAGAATTTTTTTTCTTTTCACTTTTTTTTAAGTTAAAACACTGACATTTTCTTTCTTACTTGTTATACGTTTGTTTGTATTTGTTTCTGTTTTTTATATCATTCATAAAATAAAATTCGATGATATAAAAATGTTATAACAGAAAACAATCATTGGTTTAAAATGTTGCATGCAGCATGACAATCATTATACCCACACCACCATAAATGGAGGGATACCATAAGGTTATACTAAAGTGTGTAACAAAATGTTGGTCCTAGACCAGCCTTTAAGTAAACCAATTAACTCAGAATCGATCTAACGATGTCCACCAGTTCTGGCGACTGGCTGGCTGGTTGATTGTCTGTCCTTGTTAACCTTATGCGCAAAGTAGAGCTTGCAATTTTGGAGATAATTTGATGAAATTTAGTAGATAAAAGCTAATTTTCAGAAGGACTGAGCTTATTTTGTTAGAATCGTTCCATAATTTTACTTAGCCTCCATACAATCTTTTTTCTGGAACAGTGGAGTGTTTGTGGCCATAAACCATGTAATTATAAGATAACATTTAGTCTAGTAATATATAAATCACAATACCAAATTTTGTTACAATTAGTCCACATTTGACTATAACCCCTTTACAAATACCACTCTCGAAAATAAATTCCTTATAAATGTCGGTATTGATATAAAATTTGGCGATAGCTACTTTTGTCAGAGCTTCCGTGTTATGGCATTGTGCTGGTAGGTCCAAGATTGACAAGACACAGCTCCCCTACCCTCTTCCTATGATAACCTTTAAACGAAAAAAATCTCATAACGCTGTAGATATTAGGATACTATTCGGCCCAAATAACTACTATATGAATCTTAATCCCATAACAAAAATTGGGTTTGGCGGATTCATCATTGTCCATGGGTCCTAAGAAGGGTACACTTTCAAAAATGTATCTGCAAATGCTGGGCTGAAAGGTCTCATATGCCCGGGCTTGATCGACTTTACCTTCTAACTTGTTTTTATACCCTTCACCAAAGTTAAAAGAATGTATATAAGTTTGTCATTCCGTTTGTAATTTCTAAAATTCTGATTGAAGACCCTATGAAGTACCATAGGGGAATAGGAACTAATACTAAACTTGTCACGTGACAAGTCGCTTTAACATGGGGATGTCTAACGAGGGGTTAATTGGCACCTTTTTGACACTTTGTAACATGTCACTGAAATAACCTTAATGGACACATCCAATTTCGGTTAAAATAATGCCCGTCGCAGATATTGTCACAAATGAACCATGTCAATATGATAGATCCCCATCAGGAATGTTAAATGGTGGTTTAAATTTTGTACCAACTTCCAAAAAAAAAAGTTCTTTTTGGACCTTAACGGTACCATTTTTTTAATTTATTAAAACAACGAAATAGTACATAAAAAAACAAGTGTACACAAAAAAACAAAACTTAACATTAACATACATTATATGTATGAATAAAAAAGGGTACATAAAAGCCTTATAAATATATGAGATCAAAATCAGGAACTTGGTTGTTTAGAATTAGTGCATCATAGCAGCATGAATTTGTCGGTCTTAACCAATCCCTTGTTTGTATGAGATTTGATAGTGTTGGCACATGTAGTCTGTTTCTTTCCCTAGGTTTATTATATTTTGAAAAGAAAAAACTCTCCACATTTGCAGACGAATGTGGAATGGATAAAATTCCAGCAACGACTCTAGAAATGTCAGGAAACATATGGACATTCAGCTCTTTTTGTAAATTAGCTACTGCCGACCAAAAACTACAAATGGTTTCAGCTTTTAACGACTGCAGTTGCTGGACATCAGCTAAAGCTCTAAATTGATTATTGATTGAAGCAAAATTTGCAATTTTATTCGGAAACATTTTTACTAGAAGAGGTACAACACAACTTGTTTTACCTGAAATAAAATTTTCAGGAGTAAATTTATGGAACCACATTAAAACTTCGTTATTAAAGTTGACCTTGGTTCTCAAAACTTCGCAAAATTTTATATAAAATTGTTTTGCATTTCATTTCATTTCTTTAACAATATCAATATTGATATTCTTTGTGGAAATGTATAAAGCCACTTCTGTTCCGCAATAAATTTCAGGTTTTCACTAATGTTGCCTCGTCTGTGGGTACCATAAGTCCCCTGTTACAATGTGGCAAGTGAAAGGCAGACAGACGAAGTTTATTGGCGAGAAAGGAAAAAAGTAAAGTGTGTCACACATACAGCGTCGCCCCACTTACCAACAAACTTCGTCTGTCTGTCTTTCACTTGCCGCATTCTAAAAGGGAACTAGTCGCTCTATACACCACAATACCAGTCGCATATTCAAGCGCCCATTACATTAACGATTTGTTGTACAACATAAGTGCAAAGAAAAGGACTCAATAATTTGTTTGCTATAAAAATTCAAAAAGGGGGAACTATGACAAATTTTTAAATTGTACAAAATGAGTCACGGTAGTACCACATTACTTTAGTAGGTCAAAGTGTACCAAAAAAAAGTACAATTGTACCAACTTTAACATTCCTAATCCCCATCATATAAAGCAATAGAACTAGAGAGAATCAGCCACTACCCGCACAAAATCCAGTCACATGAATAGTTTTGTGCCAATTACCTTTCCTCTGGACCAACTACACTCCAAACACATTATCACCAGTTAAGTGAATTATAACATTTTGTTTACTGGTCACGGGATAAGTGCTTTAAGAGCAATTGACACAAATTTCCCGCGGGGTATATACATTCTTGGTCCTTCTGAATAGCGAAGTTGGCTTAACGATGTAGGTTTGTCTGTTGAAATGGGTTTTCCGAAGACGCCAGACATGATGGGGACTTGGTTGACATATATTTCTGTCGCATCTGCTCCGTTAAATTTTTCTATTGTAATTCAGCCAGATTGACACGAAAATGGCTGAGATATGCGCAAAAAACCACGACTGACTCTCATTTTTTTGTATAAAATTCCATGTGATTGTTGGTTTTTATACATATCACCGAAAATATACCTTGTATAACCCAGTAAAAACTTTAATCACTTTTTCAAAATGAGTAGCTTATTTCACTCATTATTTAGTAGCTTTCTTTTAAACTACAGCTTTAACTACTTATTTTCCAGATGTATGTTGGTAAAAAATAATGACTGACTTCTTAATGCGTTCATTTTGGGACGTCCCTTGTAAAATTCATTGGTTCTTTCAGTAGAATTGTAAGTCGTCTTTTTACTCTTCCTGATTACTCAATACATTATTTTGAAGGCAACGTTTTTACTGGGAAGTTTTTTTTTATTTCAATGACTTTTTTTGTTGCGATTTTGCACATAACAAATACATACATTTACAGAGAAGTTGATATAAAACTGTCCATCTGTCCGTCGCTTTTTCTGTATATCTGGGGAACGGAAAGAGCAAAAGCTTCCAAATTAGGGATAAGCACCTTGGTTATCAATACACAACATCTGAAAACTTTTTGGTGGTATTTGGGAAGTGGGCATGGCACAAAATAGATTTATATCTTAAGAACGGTAGTAATGTAACTTCCTGTGTTTATCACACCATGGCGAAGGATATACAAGATTCGGCATAGCCGAATGTAGCTGTCTTCCTTGTTTTTTATTTTTAAAAGAAAACTGCAACGTTATTGTAAATAAAAATAAAATAAACAGCAGTCAAAAAAGTAGCTAAACAAAAAAAAAAAAAAAAAATTGAAACAGCAAATTTGCGCTTTTTATTTGATTGTCGGAAAAAATCAACGCATTGTCAACCGGGGAATATCATTTTGGCTTACTCAATTTATTTTTTTAAACCTAAAAGTTGTTTTGAGTTGAAAAAGTTTTGATTTCTAAAAGCGAAAAGTGACAATACTACGAGTTTAAAGCAAAAGCAACCAAACCATACAAATAATTGTTAAGATGATGATGCAGTCGCACAAGCTGGCAAAGAAGAAACTGACTAATATCATATTAAACACAACTGCACACAGGCAACGAACTATTTTTAAGTTTTTTTTTTACATAGAAAAAGTTATAGATTTTTTTTTGTTTGAATCTAGTGACTGAAAGTGACACCAAAACAGACGTTACAAAATCAACCCGCACACACCAAATTTTGTTAAAGTTGTTTTTGGTTTTTTTTTTGTGAGTGTATAGGTTTTTAAAAAAGGAGATTCAAACGAAAGAAAAAAACATGCAACATTTCAAAATGGAAACCATTAACAGTTATGGTATGAATAAATGTTGCAAGCTTGCAGCATCAGCAGTAGTAGAAATAAAACTTAATTGCAATTATGATCTTGTTTTGCTTAACTTGTTTCCAAAGTTGTCGGTCCATTCATCCATCCATCCGTCCACCGCGTGTCACAACGTCTATTTCATTATTAAGTCTGCCTTTTTGTCTGCCAACTCTTCTAATATGGTTGTAAGATAAATTTAATTTTAACCATTTTGCACTAAAGTCGCCTTTTTTATTTTCGGTTTTAATTTATATGCAGCCAAGTGTAGGAGTTTTGTGTGAAAAATTTCTTTAAATAAATTAAATTATTTAAGCTGCAAGTTTTTACAAAGAAAGTTTACACAACTGTCAAAATAAAGAAATATAAATAAAATTTAATTAAACTGACTTGAAAGTGGACAAAATAAGAAACATATTTTACTTTAAATTTATTTTTTTTTCAACTGATGTTAGTGACAATAAACTAAGAAAATAAGCAGCACTTCAATGGAAACTTCTTTGAGGTTTTAGATGCTGAACAGATGTATTTTAGAGATTTGAGGTACCTCGGGCTATTATGTGTTTTTGCTTTATGGCTCCTAAAAAAATTCCTTTTTTCGCGGACCTCCAAACGTCATTTGCTCACAAAAATAATAAAAAATAAAAAAACCACATTTTTAAAATAGAAATTGACATTTTAAGAATGAAACCCCTTCCCCATTTTTTCAATATCCACAAAAAATTTTAACAAAAAAAGTTTTAAATTTGTACAAAGAAATTTTTTTTTTGGACCATCTGAAAACTTTTATGGATTTCTAGGGGTTCGATTACCTTCTAGAAATCTGTAACAGTTAAATACTAAGCGTCATCTATTGGATTTAATGTGAGGCGAATGCCAAAACTGCTGTGGTCAGTGTTGCCAGAACATTTTTCTACAAAAATGTGCACTGACTTTAACTGGCTGGCCCACAATGTCGACAAGAACTTTACTCTCGTATATTTATATTGAAAACAACAGCAAATTTAATTTTTTATTATATACGAAAGAAATGTTCTTGTCGACATTGTGGGTCTGGCAGTAAATTTTCCAATTTTTTCTTAACGCCGAAAAAACTAAACTTAACTTCTTACAAATTTTGTACAAAAAAAGAATAATTGAAATACTATAACTTAAGTAAATGTTATCATTTTCCAAACATTTATTTGGAAAAAATTAAAAATAAAAATTATCCAATTTAACTCTCCAAAAATTGTTCTGTATAAATTAAAAATACCAGTTAATAAACTCATAAAATGATTAAGAGTTTATATGCTATACAAATGGCTATAACGACTATTTATAACAATTTCTTTTATAAAAATGAGAATTTAAAAATTACATACAAGTAAGAAAATTGTAAAAATCTATTGAGTCGTGTTCAACTTAAATAATTGTTTATTTTTTATTTCTAACTTTGCTAACCACGCGGTAGTTACTTAGACCTTCAGCCCGTTGTAGTGAAAAAGATCAGAGTCCATGATAGACTAGCTCCCTGCCAACTAGCCGTCCTGAGCACCCAATTGTTTTTTAGCTCATTTTTATATTCTTAATTTAGTTTTCTTCTTTTTGTATTCCAACTAAATATATTATCGCCACTGTACTAATTTAATAAACATTAAGGGATTTTCCCTACTTCAGGAAACACTGGACGTGGTATCAAAATATAGTCTCTGGTTGGACTTCGTAGCCAAAACTACTACCAGTTCAACTCCAAATAGGTTGGGACTGGGAACCCTTAGATGCCAAATATTCACATAAAGACACAAGATACAACATAAAACACAACCAAAAGATGAACATCGAGCGCCACATAAGCCATATAGTGTGACACCAGCAGGGATTATCATGTATGACAAACACAAAGTTACACAACAACAGAAAACGAAGCTAAAAGCTGGGTCTATTTATACGGAATCATCAGTCCTGCATGTAATTACATTGCTGAAGTACTTTATCTCCGAGTTCCCAAAGGAGACCTAATGAGAAAACACCTCAACATAGCCAGAGAGCCAGCAAAAGACAGCACTAAACAGCAGACAAATAACAGAACAGCAGCAGCGACCGTCCTTCTTCTACCCATTTGAAATATTCGTATACGTTGGCCTAAGATTGACTGTGCATAAAGGCCAGGAATGATGCACAGTAGTTGTTGAATTGCAAGCACTTTGTTGCTGACTGTGTCACTATTAGGGCATTCATTCGGTTAACGGGTTATCGGTTAACCGATTTATTACTACCCGAATAACTGATCGATTAATTCAAAATTGGCTATTTCGATTAACGATTAAACCGGTTAATTTTAGTCGATTAACCAATTAACCGATGTAACACAATTTTAAATTATTGTAGTATCATAACATATTGTTTTGTTTTTTCATTTATTTGGTTTCGTCTCATATACAAAAGGTATGTGTTAAGAAAATATTTTTCATACAAAAAAAGAAGGTGTTCAGTGATCTTCATTATAAAAAAGCTTTTGCTGTTAACAGCTTTTTGTTTCACGTAATTTTAAAGTACAGTACTTTTCGCTTATAATCACATCTTTTAGTTGCAGCTAAATAGTGGCCTTATCGCTAATGTGACTATAAGCCTAATTATTAATGTGCCACTATGAGTCATATAACCGAATTCGAGTATAATCAATTTATGTGAATGTAGAAAACAAAAAAATAATATCTATTACACCGACAGCAGGCTTATAGTTGTGCAACAGGGTTGCATACAAAATAGCTAAAATAATAAAAAAATAATTCATTCCCGATAGCAAGATGAAAACTATTTTTTCAAATAGAGAGTTGATGATAAAAATTAAGCGGTTTAATTAGAAGGTCTTTTATATGGCTTGTGTCTTCGAAAGCTAAAATCAACATGTTGCTTATGTGACTATAACGCTCATAATTGGCTTACCTTAAGCCTTTGGAATCCGCTGACAGATGGAATATATGCCAAATGCGATGGAAAGAAAGAATTTTTTCCAAGTGAAGATTTATCAAAACTAAAGAAAAAAATCGCTTAAATTCTTGACATTCAAACCAAATTATTTGTCTAAAAGATTATTTTATAAGATCTCCTTAAACTATTGAAATAACTAATAAAACGACCTCGCAGTTTAACAAAATTTTGAATTTTTTTGTAGTATTATAACATATTTTTTTGTGTTTTTATTTACTTTTTTCGTCTCATATACAAAAGGTATGTGTTTAGAAAATATATTTTCATAAGTGTTTGCTGTCAACAGTTTTCTGTTTCATGTACTTTTTATATGTATGTGTTTAGTTATTTGTTTCTTCTCATATTTTCTCATATTAATTTCTTAAAAGAATTAAAAATTTAAAAAATTTAACAGGACTCTAATGGCATAATGAACGATTTAATATGTTTAGAGAAATCCAGGAGGAGGACTGAGAAATACGATATTCTGTATTATTGGGTTGCTTTCGATTTCTCTCTAAATAAAAGAAGTTTTTCCAAGTCAAGTTTTATCAAAACTAGTGAAAAGGATCACTTAAATCCTAAACATTTAAACCAACTTTTTTGTCTAAAAGATAAGTCTCGTCATCACATTTAACAAAATATGTTCGTTCTTCCAAATAAGATGTCAACAACAGGTAAAAAGGAGTTGGTAGATACGTTTTGAGTTTAAACAAAAGGCCTTTATGCCACACTCTCTCAAATGCTTGTTTTACATCAAGAAATACAGCACAACAGTAATTTTTTTTTCAATGGAGTCTGAAATAATTTTAACTGCTCGGTGGCATTGTTCCGGAGTTCCATGCTTATGTCTGAAGCCAAATTGATGATCCGGAATTAGAGATGAGCGATCCCGTGATTTTTAAAGATCATCGTGATTAGTGAATGTGATTTAAAAATCACGGTTTATCAGTTTTCTGTTCTTTTAAAGCAATTGCGGCCAAGCTATATGTACAATGCGCGAACTTTTGCAAGAGCTTTTGTAAGCACTTTACAAAGAAACAACAACAAATTGTAAGAGCTTTCAAATCTGTTTACTTTCATATACATACATACTTGAACAAATAAATTGGCATAACAAAATTCTAATAAGATAGAAGAGAGAATGAAAGGAACAGCAATATCATTCGACATTTCATTCTAAAAACGCTATTACCCACACAAACAGTGAAATATCATAAATTTGTATATGTAACAAAATACAAAAAGAACGACTTAGAAAGTACCTGTTACTTGACAAATTTGGTCACAACTGTGATTCGTGATTTTTCAGTAACAGTGATTAAATCACAGGTACAGAAATATCGCTCATCTCTATCCGGAATGATGTTTTGCTTTTCCAATACAGGCAATAATCTACCTAAAAATAATCTTTCAAATATCTTTCAGAAAAATGGCAACAAACTAATAGGTCTATATGATAATATTTTATTTTCGGGCTTATTCGGTTTAAGAATCATCATAATTTCGGCACATTTGCACCGTAGTGGAAAGTGTGTTGAAAAGCTAAATCTGTTATACTGACTTGACCTGTAAATTATCATATGGTCAATTTTGTACTTCTGTAGTTCTCGCTTGTCTCGCTTCTAAATCTTTAGTTAATTCCTTGAAGCCAACACAATTGGATCTTTCTACATTCTATATAAGATGCTCCAATAATATGTCTGATATTTTAGATGAAATTAAACAAATTGCAGTTGAAAAACTTTTTCGCCCTGAAAACAATTTATTTTTACTTCCACAACAGATTCATTAGTAACAAAAAAACAAAATGCTCCTATTTTCGATTTCATTTTCAAAACACTTTCCTTGCCTTTTTCTTTTTTCTTTATTTTATATATTTTCCCGTAAATAATGCCATTGAGTTTATAAGTTTGTCACTCTGGCTGTTGTTTGGTTTAATAATAATTGGGCGAGATAGCGAGAAACTCCTTTCAAACGTTAATTTTGGCGTCTTGCAATAACAATTGATGTTTTATAGATGGCTGCGTAGAAAATGTTTCAAATACCATTTCATTGAACTTTCTTTTAGCCATATATGTTTGCAAAAATAACGTTTGTTGTGCATTTTAATATGATTTTGTTCACAACTTTATCATAAATTTTTTGTGGGTGTTGAAAACGAAACTTATGCACGCACAACCATCCATATATCGATTTAGTTCCACCATTCATCAATAGATTTATGCATATGAGTATTCATATTTGTTTGTTTGCTTTTCCAAAACATTGTAGCAAGTAACATTTGTTGTTTAGAGCTCAGTTGATTTATATGTAAAATTTATGTTGTGAACAGTGGGGCGTAAGATAAAAAAATAATTTTTTTTGCAGTAAAGTACAACTGTGATATCGATTTACATGAGAACATGCACTATGGCCTGATCTCATAGTGGACTCAACCACATGGTGTGTTAGTATTCCCTCTGTAAGTGAATGATGCATCATTTGCACACACAGGTAGAAATTTCGAGTGTATAATCCACTGCTATTCATTAATCCAAGCAGCTTCTGTTAAATAGCAGCAGCACCTAGGGCCATCTACAGACCGAACTTTCCCACAAGGGTGATAGTCTGTCTTCCACGTGAATGTAATCCCAACCGTGATTTTGGATTAAACCCACAACCACTACGTGCTCTCCGATAGTATCTCTTTGTCAATAACTCTGATCTTCGTTGAACTATTTTATGAGTTCATACCTTGATGGGACGATGAATATCTTACTGAAAACCAACTCTTTATCATAAAAGCAAGGCTTCCGCCAAGGCATTTGAAAGCATTTCTCGTACGTCGCATACTAACGGAGACCTCGCCAAAATTCAGACCGGAGCTGGCACATCAGAAGCTACTGAATCCCGTAGAACCTCTGTTTAGTACTGAGGGGCAACCCCGAAGTCAATGGAATCCATAGGACCCCAATGAACTCTTTGTTTTGGAAGTTTATTCAAGTCATTATACCAAATTTTTTTTTTTGTAATGTATAATTATGACTTATTTAAGATATTATAATAAAGTTATTATTTTATATATAACTAAAAATACAAAAAGTGGCGAATAAAGCTACAAAGTAATGAATTCAGGAAGTCATTAAAAGTAGCATTGTAAGTTAAGTTTTTGCTGGGGTATTACTAACTCCCAACCATTTTTGAAAATGGAGTTATAGTGAAATTAGTGAAATCGAACAATTTTAAAATTACCCTGTTTTGAAAGTTCATAAAAATATTTCTTTTGATATATTTTCTTTATCGCAACTACTCTCATAGTTTTGACCATATATTTAATCCATTTTTTTAAAATTTTCTAAGATCGTCTTTTATACCCCAACATTTTTTAAATTATCTTATTGTAATTAACACAATACCTAGATCCCAATTTTTTTAAAGAACTTTTTTTCCTTCACCAAACATTATTTATTGCGGTTGTGATTATCAAATTTGTTTGTCCCAACAATTCGCTTAAATCGAGGGTTACCTGTAATACACAGGCGCACGACTTCTATCCGAGGAGCATTTAATGAAGGTCGTATTCCTAATTAATCTGTGCTTACTCTTATTTTTTTATTGCGGTATTGTTAAAATTTATGGTCGGAAAAGCCTAAAACGACAAAATTTATTTTCCGGAATGTTAAATAAAAGAATCACCATCTCATAGACGTCTATATAATAATATAATATATAACTTTGATGGTTGCAGATGATTTTAAGTTTCGATTTGAAACAACCGTAGAGGGAAGCGAACTGACCTCTTCTAGTTCACTTTATATGAATGGGACCTATCAGTTTTACATGTGGTTGTCATTAGAGGGGGTCAATTGACACCTAGCAGCCACAATTAGACAAGTCACACATCGTGTTTAGTGTAAATTATTACAATTCAATATTATTTCAATACAATGTATTATTATTTCAATAAAACAAATCCTAGAACTAAATTTAAGAACCAAATTTTAAAAAGTCACAAAAAATGTGTCACACCACCGATGAATACTGTACTGTAATTTATTCCTTTTTTCTACCTTTTGGTTCTTCATAACCAGTTAAATGATTGATACTCCATTCACTGGTCATGAGTTCTTTTTTGTATCTGTTCTATTTTCACAAGTCCCAGGAACAGTCTGTTGGACCAATTGACACAAATTTCCCGCAGGGAATCGACTGCTTCTGCCATAAATAATTCAAAGATTATACCAATTTTGTCCACTATTACAAAAATGTTTCTGTCCGAATTTAGAATAGCTTGTTGACAAAAACGTTAATTTAAAAAAAAACACACCTTTTAGAATCCAAAAAAAAAAAAAAAAATTCAAAACTGCAAAAATTGAGTCTTATTGGAAAGGGTAGATAAGATTCGGCAAGGCCAAATCAAGCGCGGATCCAAGAGAGAGGAGTCATGACCCTTCCTTGGGTTCTGGTGTTCTTAAATCACAATTGTATTTATAAGATGTCTTGACTGAATTTCCACTTTGTCAAACAGTGCACTCTTTTTGAATTCAATGTATTCTTATATTTTTATTAAAGTTAAACAATTTTTGACCCGCCAGCATAAGAAGTCCCTACTAGCGATGCTACGAATATAATTTAATATTCACGAATACAACTGCAAATATCTGTGCCAATATTCAAATTATGTCAAAACTTATTGAAAAATAAGATGCATTTAAAAATAAATTTTCAAATGCATTTAACATTGTTATGACTTTCCGATGACAAAATTTAAAATGGTCATTTTTGCACCTGAACGGCACTACTGAAAATTCTATTTGTTTTTTTTTTACTTCACGAAAAAATTTAAAATAGTTTCTAATCACCAAATTCATAGAATCAAGCAAACAATTTGCTGATTTTTCACCTATTACCAAAATAATTATATTGATTACTTAAAGTTGTAAAAATTTAAAATTATGAATTTTTTTTTCAATAAATGATCAAAAAACTTTGCCAATTCCCAACAACAATTCTACAAGTTTAGCGAAAAAATTCGTTAAGATTTTTTGTTATTTATCTAATATTTAAATTAAAGATTTATTTCAAAACGACTAAAATGTTAATTAAATCCAAATTATTGTTGTAATTTTTTTTCAGCTAACAAAATAATTGATTCAATAATCACAATAATTAAATTGAAATACTTTTCAAACAATTTTTTTAATTGATAAATAACTACTGAAAATTTTTTCTGTGTTCCTACGTGGTGGAACGTGAACAAGGAAAAATACGAGCTGCTCGTACCTATAGCCAAGCATTTAGTGACACGACCAACGAGTGTTCTGAGCGAGCGAATGTTTAGGGGTGCGAGACTTAGTTACACATAGCATAGCAATAGGCTTCAGGGAGAAAGGCTTCAAAGCGTTTATTTTTAAAGTTCAATATTGCTCCACAGAGATTTGATTATTAATTTCGCATGATGTGAGCAATTAAGAATTTTACATTTTACTAGCATTTTTTTTTGACAACGAAAGGGCCCGCCGTACACATAAAGGCCCTGCGCGGTTACAATAAGGGGACGTTATACTCGCGGTTCGAACGTGACGTTCCTAGACATTTGTGACCCCGTCCTGTGGCGGGGCAGGTAGGCTACTTCTGGTCAGTTTCAAATGTGTAATGTTAGTACCAAAGTATGCAGACTTTGTGAGGTTGATGACGAAACGTCAGAAGATATGTTCTACAGCTGTACCGCCTTAGGAATTACCAGGCAGAAATTTTTCGGTAGTCAACTGATGGGCCTAACTGCTGTATGATCTTTCACCAGGCAGGATAATTATCTTTATAGGTAGTCAGAACCTGTAATGCAGAGATACACAGGCTGTACAAAATATCCTCTAGGTCGTGGTGCTTATCGCCTTGCCTTCTACATAAGTATTTTTCTACTCCACTTTTTGAAAAAAAATATTCACTTGAACTTGGCGAATATAAATGCCATGAAATAGGTAAATATTCGGCGGTAAGAATACGAGTATTCGTAAAATCAGTACAAAGAATGAAAAAACTGTACCAAATGTAAGTTTTCCCTCCATACTTTTGTTACGTGTTGTACTTAAAAATTTAAGTACAACTAAAACTAAAAAGTACTTAAAACAATCCAAAATGTGATAACTTTAGAAAACCAATATGCGAGCATACGTGTGTTTTGGTAAAGGTTTGTTGTAGAAACAACAACAAGACTACAAAGGAAGCTAGAAATGGTTTACTTGTTTTGTGTACAAACAACAACAGCACTAAAAGAATAAAAACATACACGATATTCATATTCAAGAAGAAAAAAAAAACAAAAATTCCCAAACTATTTTTATTTTTTATTTATTCAAAAATTTAATTCTTACAAAAGAGGTATTGCCTCAGCGTTCATTGGACATCATTGAGGCCAGTTGGCAGAGAAATACAAATTTAACAATTTATAGAGTTATACATTAGGGTGGGTCACTGATGTATGAGAAAAAATAAACTTCTCGATTCATATTCTAATAGCAATATTTTGTTGTCTTACGTTAAAACAAATAAAAAATGCTTAAAAAAAAGTTTACAAAAGTCACATCTTGAGCCCGCGCCGGAGCTCCTAAAAATTAAGTATTTTAAAAAAAGCCATTTTTCAAATTTTAATATTTTTTTTACTATTAATTGTTTATTATTAATTAAAACTGAACACATTTTTAATTACACATAAAAAAAATAAAACTTTGGTTCCTATACAACATAAATCAGTAAAAACACGAAATTTTATTAGTTATTTTTTTGTCACAAAAGCTTGTATACTGTCACATCTGGGCATTTCAAAAAATTAGATTGTCACTTCTGGCCACTCAACTGCCGCATTTAATTCTTCAGTAGTGATGTTCCGAAGAATTGGTGGATCGAAAAACTTTTGATTCCAATTTATAACTTCAAAGTAGTTACTTGCGTCAAAATTGATGCGAGGTCGCTTCTTGCTTCATGAACACGTCTGGCTGCCAGTTCTCTCACTGTTTCACCCAACAACATCCACAGAAGCAAGTTTTTCGCAGTTTTCTTATAAGTTGCCAATAGGACTAGCATGCGAATATGGTCCCTTGGTAACACCATATAGCTCGTTAAATAGATGTTTTAATGGCAATTCGTTCAAATGTAAATAATCCATTGCAGTGGGCGCTGAAGTCTTTTTGCCAATAATCTTATCACTCCATTAAATTTCCCAGTGTTAGTGACTGTACTATCACGACCAATTGCCATAAAATTTTCTTTATTAATTATAAATTGAGACGAAAGAAGAGCAATAATTTACATTTTAATACTTTTAGAAGTACTTCGATCTGGTGTTGCAAAACCAACATAAACTAAATCTGACTCCTTAACAGATACTTACATGTTCCTCAATCAGTATTTGTCTATATTTCCTAGCTCCCTTTTAAATAATATTAAGCGTCTTCTCTTTTCGGCCGTCAAAGAATAAAGCTTGAGGGTCTAGCTGCTTCTGGTCTTGAATACATTCATTACCTACCTTTTTTTCCCGTCTTATTTTTGATTTATCAATTGATTCACTGCTAGGAGATATATCATGCAATAAAGACGAAGCAATAGCAGCCGCTGCGCTATATGAAACACTGTAACGGTTACAAGTTAATTTTAAGTTAATTTTGTCGTGACTTTTATTTACGTCTTTTTTCTGTATTTGGTGCTTGGGGTGCTGTTTTTTGCAATTTAGTTAGAAGATCTCGAACTACTCCTCCAATACGCATCTTTCTCGCCCTCGCATCTCACTCAAAAACTCCTGTTCTACTTTGGGCACCTTATAATGCCTTGGACATCAAAAAAAGCTCAATTTGGTGACATCTACAGGAACAAATATGAAACAAAACTCTGCTACGTCGGAGAAAATTTTCTTTTTAATAAACGGGCATTTTTTTCAACGACTTTATGAGATTTTTGAAATTTATATGATAAACGTTTATCACTTGTATGACTATTGTATTTGACACTGTAGGAAGAGACGATTTTCTCCTAACGCATTCTATTCTTTGAGCTACAAGTTTTGCAATATCTAAAAACGATGGTTGCTCCCTATTCCAATCACAGTATTTCGTAACATATTCGTAAGTTGGTAAAACATTATCATTAATATCTTTTACATTTTCGAATCTCGTGCTGAAATAATCTTGGCTTCTGGTTTCCATAATAACGAATTAGAAGTTAAAACAGTTCAAATAAAAAAATAAACACACAACTTCACTGTCCGCGTAGTAAACCCAAACTGATCTTTTTATTGTGCATAATTTTATATGTATTCTATCAAAGATATTTCCTGGAAGAATATATACTTTTTAATGAATGAATTGCTTGTGTCTGTATCCTCGAGAACTTAAGAATCGTTAGGATACAGTAATATGCTTTTGTTGTTATATAACAAATTTAACAAAATGAAGATCAAAGCGCGGTCTCTTACACTAAAAATAAATTAATATTATTTTACAGGGTTCTTATGCAGGCAAATGTACAACATATTTACGCTTTAGAAGTCGTTACGAGAAAAAATTTTTTTTTGACCCACCCTATTATACATACAAAAAATAATATTTACATAATCTATATATATATAAATGAAACCCTTTTTCCCTTGGTCACGGCATCACGCGTGAATGGCTAGACCGATTTGGACGATTTTTTCTTTCTAATGATCGCCATGGTCCAACTTAGGTTTTTAGGAAAGAAAATTTTGCCCCGCCCACTTTTACGACCACTTTTTTCGATTTACCTAAAATCAGAAAACGGCTCTATCGATTTGACTAATTTTTATTTCAAATGTTCGTATTAATCCATTTTAGGTTTTCTTTGAACGAAAAATTTGCCACGCCTACTTTTACGCCCACTTTTTTCTATTTATCTAAAATCGGAAAACAGCTGCACCGATTTGGCTAATTTCTTTGTCAAATATTCGAAGCAATCCAATTTAAGTTTTCAGTAATTTTAAGAAAATTTTTATGATATTGAAATTTTTTTTATATTTCCATTTTTATTTTTTTAAATAAAAATCTTCTTATGAATGGCTGGATACTGGCTGGTCACTGGAAGTAATATTCAAGCATTAGACCGCACTTTGCAAGATTTGCGAAAGAACCAAAACCGGTTTGGTAGTGCATTGTTATTATTGGCAGGTGATTTTCGACAAACATTACCAGTAATACCACGATCAACGCCAGCCGTCGAACTTAATGCATGCTAAAAGACATCCATTTTATGGAAATATGTTAAACGCTCAAATTAAGTATGAACATGCGAGTCGAACTGCAGAATGACCAATCTGGAGAAACTTTTTCAAAGCAATTGCTCGATATTGGTAATGTTGACACATCGTCTGGATACATTACTTTCCCTACCAATTTCTGTCATTTTATGAAATCTTAGACAGAACTGATTGAAAAGGTTTTCCCAAATATTGCACAAAATTATAAAGATCATGTTTGGCTGAGCGATCGAGTTATATTGGCTGCAAAAAACATTGATGTCAATGAAATGAATTTTTAAATTCAAAATAAGATAACTGGTGAATTGATTACATACAAATCGATTGATTCAGTCACTAACCAAGATGACATTGTTAACTATCCAACGGAATTCTTAAATTCGCTGGATTTACCCGGATTACCACCTCATAATCTGCAATTAAAAATCGGATTGGTAATAATCATGTTGCGGAATATAAACCAGCCACTTGCGGTGAAGAGATTAATGAATAACGTGATAGAAGCCACAATTTTGAAAGGGAAGTACAAAGGAGAAGACGTTTTAATTCCACGGATTCCTCTAATTCCGAACGATATGCCGTTCGACTTTAAACGGTTGCAATTTCCAGTGCGGCTAGCATTTGCAATGTCGATAAATAAATCACAAGGGCAGTCGCTAAGTGTTTGTGACATTAATCTTGAAAATTCATGTTTTTCACATGGCCAGTTATACCTATGTCGCCTGTTCCCGTGTCGGAATACCAACAACACTATTTATATACGCGCCAGAAAATAAAACTAAGAATATTGTGTACCATAAAGCGTTAGAATAATAAACACTTTGTTTTTGGAATAATTTTGATTTATTAATATACCAACAGCAATACTTAATAAAGAAATTAACTTAATTCAGATAAAAAGGTAACAGATATTTCTTGATTATAGGGCGGTACGAAGTTCGCCGGGTCAGCTAGTATTTAATAAAAAGAAAAGAAAATTAAAATAAAATGTTAAATGATATTATTAAAGTACTCATACTACTACAGTAGAAGCCATTCTAAATATTCAAATAAATATTCTTTAATATTTTTCTTAAAAACGGAAATTCTTCGGATATTTTTTATAGCTTCCGGTAACTTGTTATATTCTAAACTACCCATATGTTCTACTCTTTATTTTGTTTTTTCTAAGTGGAAAATAGCTACTGTTAGATTACTCGCATTTCTTTTATTAAAGGCATATTGATTCCTGGAGAATAGAACAGAATGATGACCAATATCGTGCAAAGATTTATAAACATACATTAAAAGTTGCGTTTTATATAAACCATATACGGGAAGAATTCCTGCAGTCATATCTTTATATAAACATAAGGTCGAAAAAGATAATGGAAGATTGAATACAGTTTTTAATGCTTTATTCTGAGATCACTGAAGTGACTTCAGCTCATTGATTTTTTTGCTCGCGTACACAACCTTCAAATAATTAAGGTGACTTTGAATTAGGGCTTGGTAAATTATCAGCTTTGTTTTAACATTAAATTTGTGCTTAAATTTATAAATCAAACCGGTAGCAGATGCAATTCTAACTTCAAATTCTTTATATGCATATCCCATGAAAGATTATTTTGTAGGTGTATGCCAAGATATTTTGTTGAGAAGACCTCATGTACAAGTTTACCATCCACAAATTCTATTTATTAAAATTATTTAGATATTATATTTCAATATATTTTTATTAACCCAGGAAAAACTTTTTGAATTTTGGTAATAGGTCGTAGTTATTTCATACATTACTTGGTAAGTAGTTGTTATTACAATTGTCATTATTCTGAAAACCTCAATAAGTACTTGCTAGTAATGACCTCAGTAAGTACTTTTCACTACTATTATTGTCAGTTATGAATGTTTGCTTACTAATAATCAGCTAAATAACTACTTATTAGTTGTCTTGTTTTGAGTACTGAATATTTACTTACTGGTAACTAGCTCCATAACTACTTATTAGGTCTATCAACTAGGGCCAATTAAATAAAAACTAGTTATTTTTTGGCTTCTATTAAGTATATTGTAAGTACTTACAATTCAACTTACTGGTAGTTAAAAAATAATAAGATATTTTGTGACTTCTAGTAAGTGCATTGTAAGTACTGAATTCTGTTGACAAGTCGAACAAAAATAAGTAGTTATTCAGCCAAAAAATAAGTAGTGTTTATATTTCTCTAACATTACTTGCTAACTTACCAGGTAAGTAAAGTTTTTGCTGGGAAGCTTTAGGTCACTCTTTTATAAAAAACAGTTTAAATATTATTTATTTTTCGATATTTCGATTTTTTTTTTTCCTGAAGAAGATTTCCAACGGAAATCGAAACATCGAAAAATAAATATTATTTAAATTGTTTTTTATAAAAGAGTGACCTAAGGCTTAATAAAAATATATTGAAATATAATATTTAATTGAAAAAAGGTCGAAATAATAGGAATATAATTAATAAAATTATTTAGTTAAAAGCATAAAATTTTCAAAAAAAGATTATGGCATATGCTGCTGTTGTCTACAACGAACGTAAAAAAACGTGTGTAACGGGTAAGTAAATAATAATATTCTCTCTATCTCTTTTTCTCTGGTGTTAAGCTTTTAGGTTAGAATCAATATTTAATCTTTCGGATTGTTTCAAGTACGAATTCGGTATTAAGGAAAATATTGAATCAAGGAAATCTTGAAACTGTCTTTTATATCACGTTTTTTTTTCAACCCTTTTTTCGGATTGTTTTCAGTACGAGGTACTTGAGTTATCTGTACTTAAATTAAGCATTTTGTTCTTGATTTAAGGAAATCCGTACTTACCGTTCTATTGATACCTCTTTGGCTTGATTTCAGTATGGATGTATTGATTTTTCTTTATTTGGATTAAGTGGTCGAATTTTTTTACATGTCTTAAGACGACAACCTTACAAATGTTAGCATACAATCTTTAAGAAATTACGGAATTATTTGCTTCATACCCTTAGAATTGATAACCGGTCTATTATTTACCATGGGTCCCAACTCACTCTCGAAAAACACTTTAGGAGACAAAAGACTGAACGAAATTAAGACGTTGTTATGCAACTTGGTCCATTTTGGTTTTATATAAATGGCAATGTTGACTGCAGATTTTATGAATATTCATAATTAGTTATAGTTTCCATATAAAATCCACTTCTAAAATATTCTTAAATTTCTAATTTATGATGGAGGCTATAAAAGATTTGGCTCCTTATAAAAACTATCGTAGACATTAGAAAGAAAAAGTTTCAACAAAGTACAGACATGTACTAAGAAAACAAGAAATCTTGCATCGTATTGGAACTTATACATAAATGAATCTCATGAGTGGTCTGATCAAACAGGATCTTAAAACTAGCAAAACGTCAATTAGTAATTATTAAGCATTAATTAATTTTCTTTGATACTTAACCCACTTAAAATAACTTTTGTATGACAAAACCTGCTAAATATGTAAAGTTTTTTTTTTTTTTTTTGTTAGTCACATGGCGCTTAGTAACGTTGGGTTAGTCGATTCGGCATGCATAATTAATAGCAAGCGTTAGAACCATATTCCTTGTCAAGTTTGTTGGTTAAGTCTTTCGTTTTCTACAGCAATTTCAGCAATCGATTCATAACACTGTACAACACAAAATAAAATTACAGGGTCCGGCCTATAAATTTTGATAGAGGAGACAAAAAAAAAAAAAGACACGTGTATCGGCATTTTGAAAGTTTACATCTGAATTTCATTTGAGGGGGCGGTTAAAGTTTCCCAGCTCTGGCACATTCTTATTGTTAATCGGCATAAGAGACCATGTGACCCTTACATTTGAGGTATAAAATATGCTTAGCAAATTTATGTGGAATGTTACGGAGAACATTTTTTTAGAACATGTTAACCCTATAACTCCTCAAGGTATGGGTGTTTTTTGTCATTCTTTTAAAAAAGATCCAAAAACACCATTAAAATAGGGATTTAAGGGGTTAAAATGTTCCGCAAAAGTATTACCCGTGAAATTTTACTATAAGTCTCTGAATACACCAAAACGGAAAATTCATCCAGAAAGTCAGAAATAAGACACAACAAAAGAGAGCTTATGGTTAATTTCGCATTTATTAAGAATTTTATTTTAAAGTATTCCAAAAATTAAGCATGCAAAAAAATAGTTCAAATTTAACTTAAAATCACTAATATCTCTACTATTTTACCTTCGATAGCAAATTTGGATAGGTAGTATTCATTAATTACATTTTTTTAGCTCTAGGCAATTCCACTTCATTATCATACAATGTCCAGCATATTTCAGCGATAAGCGAATGAATTATTTTGCCTTTATAGCGTTCTTCAATGGCTGTGCATGTCTGATGAAATTTTTCACCATGCTCATCAGATTCTGTTGACAACTGGTTCTCAAAGTAATCCATATGGGAATTTAAAAAATGAATTTTTGTTGACATATGAACGCCTAGTTTTTCAAAAGCTCTAAGCATGGTGGCTACGTATATTCGAGCAGTAGGAGAACGATTTTTGCCTACGACATTGTATATCACTTCCTTAATGCTTTTTCACGCATCAAGCTCAATTGGTGAGAGCATTTCGTCGAAGTCAGCGTTTTGCATCAGCTTTCTTTTATCTTCTTATTGGGATACTTAAACCCCCCCTCAAATGAAATTCAGATGTAAACTTTCAAAACGCCGATACACGTGTCTATTTTTCTCCTCTTGTAATTTTGGAAAAAAATTTGATTTTGTTGTACAGTGTAATTAGCTGCAACCTTAACTAACTTAATGCAAGCACAATCAGACACTTATCTTAATTAAAACCGAAACAATCAAACGTGAATTAGAAATTAATTTTTATTGTAGAATTTATTAGAAAAAAACTTAATTGTAATTCAATTGAAATAAATAATTTAAATGATATGCGCTATAAAATATCTATCCGTCATCAATTTTTCAATTATCATACGATTCTTACAAAAAATGTTAAGTTAGTGCCTCTGTTTGTCATTTGGCCTGTCTTTCTGTCAGCCAGCCAAGCCAGCCTGTTTGCCATGTGTTTGATTTTGATTGTGCCCTTTTTTGTGTAAATTATATACAAACTTATTTACTGGTATAATAATGGCTGTAACCAAAACGTCAACAAAAAGGAGGTGGAGGTGATGAAGCAACAGCAAAAAAAAACAAAGAAAAATCGTATTGAAAAATCGTGGTATTGCAACAGTTAAACAGTTTTATGCATTAAGAAGAGGCATCCTACGCAATCAATGTACAACGATAAGATTGCCAAATAGCGATAAAAAGAACCAAATCACATTTGGTGGTACGTTACCTACTGTGTACTTTTTTCCCCAATCCATACTAAACACCAATTCGAATACAAACTGTGCCAGCGTAGTCATGATGGTTTGCGTTTTTTTTTTTTTTTTTTTTTTTTTTTTTATGTTTCTTTCATATTGAGCGGGTCGTTTTCTTATGAATTTTATATCATTCAAATAAATACATAAACACATTACAATAAATTATATATGGTTGAAAAACGCATTAAGTATGATTCAATATACCATAATATTGACTCAATACTTACTACTACTCTCATGTGAATTTTTCACTTTTTTTCTTTGTCTTTTAAATCGAATTGACCAGAAGTAACTGAAACAACAAGCAAAGCATTTTAGTGCCCCTTCAAATAAATTTCATATATAAAATGCATCGCAAAAGTGGGGGGATAAATGTAGTTGAAATCTGTGAGAATTACTGTAATTATTAAATATTGATTTGGTAGGCTGGTTGCCTGCCTGGTGGTTTTATTTTGTTGATTTGGCTGGACTAGTCGGAGGCTGATCTGGTAGACAAAAATGGAAATCTTACCATATTTTTGTGCATGATTGCATTCGCATTGTGTGTGTGTGTGTGTGTATGTGTATGAATTTGTTTGTGAAACAGTTGAAATGCAGAAGTCAGTTTAGAGATGAACTAAAATGATACAGTTTAATAGGAGCTAAGGCCACACATGTTATTTCTTTCGTTTCCTCGATGGTATTTTTTTATAAATGTAAATGTAAGTAAAAAACGAATTCGCATTGGATTATACCAAATTTTCAATTTCATTTTAAAACTTTCAGCAGTAACGTAGAGAAATTAAAGGAGATTTTGATGAGAAAAGAATATTATGGGTTTTTTGTGGCAAATATTAAAAAAAGTAGAACAGTGTCCAAAATTAACTAAGCAAAAGTATGGCCAAGGCCAAAAATAGCAACATTTTATAAAAAAAAAAAAAATTTGCTGCAAATCTTTGATGATGTTCAATTTTTTATTCATATTATAATGTGCTTTAAAAAATTATACGTTGCAACATAAACAGGGCCTTTAAGTTAGACTCTCAAATTTGAGATAGGGCCAATAATAACCTTATAAATTAAAAGTGATTAGCAAAAAAAAAAAATAAAAATATCCAACACTGTTTGATTTCATTTGACACACAGAAAGAAAAAACTCGTACATAATTTAAGTTTTTTCCACTTACCTTTGAAACGAATAGTACTTCAAAAATTATTTACGAATAACACCAAAAAGTACTTAAAACAATCCAAAATGGGATTACTTTCGAATGCCATTGCATTCTTTATGCACTGCATACACATGTGCTTGTAAAAGTTTGCTGTATAAACAACAACAACACTACAAAAGATGAAAAAAAAAACGATTTGCTTGTTTTGTGCAGAAACAAAAACAACAACACTATAACAAGGTAAACATTCGTTGTTTTCATGTTTAAAAAGTAAATTAAGAAGCAAAAATTCCCAAATTAAATTTTTTGTTTAATTGTTTAGTTCAATACATCAAAGTAGATTGATTACGAAAACCATATCGGGTATGCTGCTGGTGTCTGCTATGTGAGAGTCCTTCTGTAAACAACACACAGTGTAAGATTTAGCCATTCTAGGGAGACACAAAATTAAATATCTTGGAAAAAATTAAAACTAGACTTATGAATTTTGATACAAGGGGTAACTAGGCTACTATGTACCATTGTCAAAAAAATGGGCGAAATTGGATCACTGCCACGCCCACCTCCCATATAACTGCAAAAATTTATATCTGATATTATTCGCGTTGGATAATCAAAAAGTAAAAAAGCGGCGAGTATGCATGAGAATGTTTAAAATGAATAATAAAGAGGTAGAAGTAATAATAAGTGTTTAATTTTTCTTCATTAATTTTAAAATAAGAATATATTTCATATGTACATATAAATTAAAGTAAGAATAAAATGTTAAAATTAATGGGTTTCTTCTGATATTTCTGGAGATTGCAATAAATGTAGTACTTCAGTACTTCCACAAATATGGTTTACGGAACGGTCAAGCCTTTCATTTTCGGGTGCTTTAAGCCATATATCAAAAACTTCGTGGTATGTGGTATTATCAATCATTATTTGTTTCTTTTTTTTTTATCGGCAAATCTCGGCAGATAATTTTATATGTGCCTGAAAGCAGGTACTTCGGACGTTTGTTTACAACTAATTTGGTGTTCAAGCGTTATGAAGAAACGAATTAATCGATTATAGATTTTAGTTTTTTTTTTCTAAACTTAACGAAAAGAGTAATTGTTTAAATGAAATGGCACTAAAAGAATTTTCCAGTTCTGAAAATAAATTCTCATTATATTAACAGCGAATAAGTTGAGCTTCAAAACAAAAAAAGAATCGTTAAATAATTCCATTCCAATAAAAAGTTACACGCTTTTAAAAATGAGCAATTTCATGTAAGTGTTTTTGTTGTTTTTTAATTCACTCAAAAATATTCAAGTTTAAAGTAACGTTATATTGTTATTGTTGACAAAATAGGCAAAGTTTTTGCATTTTCTTATTTTAAAACAAGTGATATTTCATATTTGACTAGCTTAACCCGGTGTGCTTCGCTACCCCAACCGTTATAAAATGAAACAAAAAGTATTTATATATAAACAAATTTTTTTTTATTAAATTATTAATTAATTATTGCAATGCCTTAGGATACACAATGTTGTTGGATTTTCCATCTGGAGCAGAAAATCCGTTGGTTTTCCAACACGCGAGCATGCAACATAAAGCTGTCCACGCGAGAACCATGGATTTGCTAAATTTAAGCCACAAACTTGTAGAGATTGCCCTTGGGGTTTGTTTATAGTCATTGCAAACGATAACCGAACAGGAAACTGTAATCGTAGGCGTGCCACCGCCCCTTTGTCCAACCACAACTTTACATAGCCTAGGGCTCATTAATTCATAACAACAGCCTACTGTGAGAATTTATTGACGATCGGTCCAGTAGTTAATTAGATATAATCGACATAAAGGGGCGTGGCCACTCCCACTTTTTTCATGCAAAGTATTTCTATTCATAACAATACCATATATACCAAATATCATCATCCTACGCCAAATAGTGGCTAAGATATGAGAATTGTATGTTTTGGGTTGTATGGGCGTGGCACCGCCCCTTTTTTCAACCACATCTTTATATAGCTTAAAGTTCAGTAACTCAAGGGATTCGCCACCATATGTATTAAATATCATCATCCTATGCCAAAAAATGCATAAGATATAACGATTTTTAATTTTGGGTTGTATGGGCGTGGCTTCGTCCCTTTGTCCAATCTCAACTTAGACTAATGTCTTCCAGGGTCACAGTTATATTCTGTGAAAATTTCAGGTGATCGGTCAAGTGGTTTGGCCTCCAATAAGGCACAAATATATATATATATATATATATATATATATATATGTGTGTATACAAACATACATTCACTTTTATGTATATAGATAATTATATTTACTCAAATTTTAACTCGAAATAACGACTTTTGTCCAGCTTGATTAACAAAATCTTACACTGTGCAACGGGTGGAATACAACAAAAGTGAAAGAAACATGTGTGACTGGTAAGTAAATAATAACATTCTCTCTTCTCTATCTCTGTTGCTCTGGGGTAAGTGTTTAGGTTATAGAAGCAATCGCACTTTAGTATTATTTCAAAAACGAATACCGCACGCAGAGAAAAAACATGATTAATGAATGGTCACTGCGACCATTTTTATTCATATTTGGCTAATATGTTTACCGTAATAAACTTATTATAATCCTTATTTAACTTGAAAAAATATTTTTTCTCCTTAACATTTTTTAATTCACTATAATAATATTATATGGTGTTTTACACCAAAAAGTTACCATGATCTAGCTAAACATATTAAATTATGTGAAATATTTGCAACTATTATGTATATATTTTCAAATATACAATTAAAATCATAATATAAGCTGTACACAAAAGATATGTTTGATACGATCATTTTTGTTCGCTTTAAAACACATTCTCTAAATGAGCAAACATTTATTGTCAAAACAAACAGTGTGTGTTTATAAAGCAAATAAAATCTTCTACCACATCATTTTCAGTCTGCGAGAGTCAGTTAATCGGGAAACATGAATGACTACAAAATAATTAAAAGTTTTTCGGGAGAAAAAGGGGTTGCATGATTGAAAAATTAATTATCATACGTTTATTGAAACAAGTAAAGCAATTAGTATATATATATATATATAAATGTATGTATTGAATTTTATTTATTAATATATGCTTAGCTGTATATGTATGTCTGTTGTATTTTTAATAAAACATGAAATTTTTGAAATCGATTTTTTTTATTGGTTTTATTGTTCAAATAGACATTTTGCATGGTATTGGGAAAAATAGAAACATGGTTAGGAAGATCATTGTGTTTTTCTTCTAAACATAATAATATTTTTGAGACAATAATAAGCTATAAACACGTCTCAACATATATTGTTACTGAAGACGTGTTTGACACAATCATAGCCACAAACATTAATGATAGTTTGCGATTGTGATTGTTACAACCATGTTTTTTCTTTGCGTGCGGATTACACCAACTTAGAAATTCTTGAATCAAGCACATATAGAGATTAATTTGTATCACACTTTTACTCGGGTCAATACCGTTTTCGGAATTTTTTTTTAGTACGGGGCACTTGAATTAAGTTTTCTGAACTTGATTTTAGGAAATGCATGCTTACCGCACTATTGACCCCGCTATGGATTAATCTAAGTATGGCTGGATAAATTTTTCTTTTCAGTGTAGGTTTATTTGAAGTCAATATTCAATAGAGAACGCGTGTGCCAGCATAATTGTGTTGCCTGGTGTGTGATATTAAAAATAACCTTTTAATGTGTAGGTGGTGAGTCTATATAAAATAACAATCTTAGGACTTAAACCAATGTTTTTTACTAAAGTTAAATATGGTGGTAATATTAAGAACACCCTTCGCATAAATTTGTATAGGAATAGAATACCATCTCGTCTAACCTACAACTAGAATATTATTTGCAATCTCGGTTCTTTCTCTCTCTAAAATTTTGATAAAAAAAACCATTCCTTCTACTAGTGTTACGAAAGACCTTATCAATATTCAGTCAAGGTTGTTTAAGACCCTCGTATTTGTATGGCTAGAGATGTGTAATTCTCAGATTAGACAAGAACATGCTATTAACAAGTTGCTTATAAGACTGCCTTTAAGCGTTCATATTGTCAATGCACCGATCAGATTAAATGTGTGATAATTATGGCACACATTGTATTGGGTGATTTGCTATGAACTGAAACTTATAGATTCCTAATGCTTTGCGGTTTTGTTGATAAGTAAGAATATAAAAAAGATTCGTCAGGTGATCTATGTCACTTATACGAAAAATCCCAACTTAGGGCAGGCTTAACATCAGAAAAAACACAAACATAAAGGAGGTTATGGGGGCGGAGATGTCTTTATGTCTCGTACAGTAAGTTCTTATTCATATTATCATTTTCTGCAGAAACTTTCTTCAATTCTTCATTCGTCCATACAATCAAACTTTTTTTCAGCATTAAAGTATTTTCTATGCCTTCCCCCTATCTACTACTTTCAATCAGAATCAGATCCCTTATTTCATCAGAACACATCCCATTGTAGTAACGATAAAACAGGCAGATAAAATCACGTCTTGCACTATTTATTTTTTTCTTGTTTTATCGAATTCTACGTTACAAGAAAATTAAAACGTTTACCAAATAATTTACAATTGTAAACTGTCCATAAAAACATTGTCAGCAAAAATGGCAGTGTTGTCAAAAATCGTTAATGAATGGAGCTTTTTACCCTTTTCCATTCTTTGAAATATTTTCTCGCGCATTATTTTTATAAACATAAGCTTTTTTTTAGTGATTTTTTTTTTACAATATTCAATGTTTATTATCAAAGTTGTTTTTTAATAAATATTCAATGTTTCTAATATTTACAGCGTTCGTTTTTCAAATTCTGCGTTTTTACTACCTTTGCGTTTTTGATTCGATAAAAAGCGAAAAGTGGGATAATTCACTAAATCTTCTGTAGCTTTGTAATTTTTGCACAGAAATTAGTCTCGTTGGGCGCAAAATATTCTTATCAAAATAAACTTATGTCCTATGTTATAAAACATTACACTTTTCATTTGTTTGGTTAAAAAAAAAAAATAGCTTCAAAAGAAAAAAATTGCTAAAAATCATAAAATTTTTCATAAACTTTCAAATTTTGTCGTCTGTAACTCTGTTGTTTCTTGACCACTGTTTACAAATGACTAGTGGTTATTTTAGTAATTTTATTGTCTTTCATAAAAACTAAATACATACATAATCTGTCTAACGTTTTTGAAAATATTTCCATCTTTTTGACATCATCTTTTTAAAAAATACAAATAACGGGTTTTCAGAATTTCTCGAAAACTCTTTTACTTTTGACAATTTTGACTTCATATACGGATTCAGCGGACAATTTTACATAAAGATTTGGTATCAGATTAAACAAATTTGTGAATCATGGAGGAAAAACTTATTGAAAAAATTATAAAACATACAGTATCGTATAAAAACAGACCTGAAGCTTGGAATTCTTAATAAAAAGTGTTAAACAAATAAAAAAAAAACTGCCGAAAGAAAAGGCTTTTAAAACGCGAGTTGTGTAGCTTGCAATTTTTCACGCACTAAAGTTTTTAAACGTACTACCTTAAGTGTTTGGGCCATTTTAGAAACAGAAAAAGAATAAATAATATCAGTTCTGGTATAGAACATAAATAACTTGTGACCAGTGCTGCCAACGAAACCACTTAGTAAATACATTTAGGCATTTTTTTATTTTTTTAGCCCCGAAAAAAATTAGCTTTATCTCAAAGTTTCTTTAAGGTAAAAAATGTATATTATTTAAAATGTTATTGCAAAAAAACTAATTTTATCATTTTCTCGCTCAAAATGTTAAAGTTTTTAAATTTAACCATTTTTGGTCATGAGGAGTTGCCAACACTGTTTAGATTCACAAAACCAGCTGCTTAAAAAAGCCTGAATTATAGTTTTTCGTAATAATTATTTGCTGGTTATACAATATTTTTAAGCTGATTAAATTTCAAATCCTTCTTTGATAATTTGCATCCTGCGCCTTTAAATTTGTTTCCAATTCGATTTCTCTATCAATTTATTTTTGAAGTTTTATTTCTTGTTTTTTTTGCGTATGTTTATTCACTTGCATTTTTTCCATTTATCTGCTAAAGTAAATGAAAACAAAATGCTAAAATATTAAAAAAAGGAAAGAAAAACTTGTACTCATACCCTTAAGTTATGCTGGCAAATATTTACATTTATTGAATTATCTCAGCATAACGATCAAAACGACTTAAATCGTTTTGCTTTGAACATGTTTTGGTAATACCCCTCACCATCGCTAGTGTTGAATGAAGGTATATTAAATTTGCCATTCCGTGCGTAACAGTAGGAACTAATTCATTAAACACCCGTCAGTCTAACCCGTTTGTACAGCACAGTCTATTATCCAAACGACCCAAAATGATAAGAATATTATTGGTGAAAAATTATATCTAGTTCTTCTAATCAGTTTGGAATTGAAATCAGTTAAAATCGCTCTGGTAGAAGAATAGTTTCGGACTCAAATATCCCTAAAAAATATATATTTCTATATTGTTTACATAGTATTTACTATTTAGTTTTTTAAGTATTCTAAATATATTTTGCTATTAGTAAAAACAACAACAACGTTCTCTATGATCAAGTACCATATAAAGCAGTGGTGTAAAATATGATTGTGTTGGTGCGATTACTCTTGTCTCTTACATTCCCAGCGGGAGAAATCTACGGGTGCGAGGCCTCTTACGAGGCCTTATTAACATACATATTTTGCTATGAAGACTTTAGGGCAATTAATAATAACACAATTATCGAAAAATGTTGAGTTATTGACAGACAGAATCAGTTATTATTTAAATAAATTTAATTTGGAACCTGCATTTCGCAGAAACTTTGCTTATTTTTTGGAAAAATTGAGCACTTGACAATATTTGAAGTCCTTTTACAACCTTATACAATTCTTTCCAATACTTTTAATTTTGTGCTCAACATACCTTTGCGAATGCCAACAATGAAAATTCATTTGCACATGCTAATGCAAATAATAACCCCATTAAGTTTAAAAATATTCTATAATTATTAACCGCCATTATAAAAAGAGAAGATTTTACTAGCCTATAAAAATATACTTTTATTTACCAATAATATCTTCTAAATTTAAATTGCAGTTTCGAAACAACAAAACATTTTTTAGGTTTGTGGACGTTAAACAATAAAGTTTCATTAATACATCGATAAAACACATCTTCTTACCCAAAAATTTTACCTGCTGTCACATTTGTTTTATGTGTATAGGTTTACACATAAATTGTAGGAAAACAAGACTTTTTTAACACGTTTTTTAAATATTTTTACTTACTTAAGAAAAGTGTTTTCAAAGAAAAAAACCCACCGACGCGATTGGTACAGAAAGAAAAATATTTTTACAAGCACAAAATACCAACAAATTCTTGTGGCTATTTTTTTCTTAATAATTTCTGCATTTAGGTACGTCTTTTTAACGAAAGAAAAAGGGACCCTTTAACAGGTATCAAAGAATTTTTTTTCACAAACAAAACACATATCGTTAGCTTAAATGCAAAACAATGTAGATATTATTTGTCAATCATTGTACAATGTTAAAAACAGAAATAAAACAAAACATAAACAAAGATAATAAATAATAAATATATTATTTCTGTTTAGGGACCTCAAAACAGGCCGTGTGATATAGCCCTGTGAATGAGAATGTTTTGCAGTAAACAATTATATTTTACGCTCGCAAAATAAAAGAGCGTAAGCGTATATGTGAGTTTTGCTTACACAATTGTGTATGACGCTGACATCCCTGATATAAAGTCTCCTTTCCGAAAATCACTTAAAACGTTTAAACTCTAAAAAAATAATGATATTGCTATTAAAATTTAGTCCAATTGAGTCATATAAGAAATGTCTTATAAGATAGTAATCGGTTCATAATTTACCATAGATTTCATATATGGGTATTTCCTCAGGAAAGTCTACTTTCTGTCACGTTACGCTTCCCAGCTTTTTAGATTGTTTTCAAATAATAATTTATATATTGTTTAATTTTTTTTTTTTTGGTTTAAAGGGTAATTTAGTGAAAAGAGTGTAAAGCATAATTCATGGCGTAACATGACACTTCTGTGGAAGAATCCATATGTCTTTATAACGAAAAACACGTTGAAACGCTTAAACTCTAACGAATAATGATAATGTTGAAAAAAGTTTTTTGAGTTTAATTAGAAACTATACAGAAAAACTTCAAAATTTTCTCCAATCACCAAATTTATACCAAATTCATAATATCAAGCAAACAATTTGTTGATTCTGCACCTATTACCAAAATGATTATATTGATTACTAAAAATTGTAAAATTGTGAATATTTTTTTTCAATAAATTATATTTTTAATTTTAATTAAAAAAGTGATCAAAAAACTTTGCCATTTCAAACAATGTGTTAATTTATTTAATTAAATATTGACAATTGCCAACAACAATTCTGGATGTTTAAATTATTTTATTTTAAACGAAAAAAGTCAATTAAAATTTTTTGTTATTTAATTAAAATTTTAATTGAAAATTTATTTCAAAACAACTAAAATGTTAATTAAATCAAAATTCAATTTATAATTTTCTTTCAGCTAAAAAAATAATTGATTCAATTATCAGATTAATTAAATTTAAATACTTTTTAAACCATTTTTTTATTTGATAAAATACTTTTTTCTGTGTACAAAGGGAAGGTTTTGTGATGATCGGTTTACAATATACTAAAGGTCCCGTATAAATCCCACTTTCGAAATACATTTTACGCATATTAAGTCGTAGGGAATAATACACAGAAAGAAAAACACTCGGGATAAGTTAAGCTTTTTATACTTACTTTGAGTACGAGTCGTACTCAAAAATTCAAGTACGAATAACACTAAAACGTACTCACAACAATCGTAAATGGGATAAATTTCGAAAATCATTCCCGTAATTTCTTAAAGTAAGTATAAAATTCTTAAACCAAGTACAAAAAAGATTGAACTTTTCGTCAGTACTGCCACTCTCAGAGTAAAAATACAAATTGAGCGTTTTAATCTCATATAACCAGCGTTACCGTTCAATATTTTCAAAAAGGGGCACAAAAAGGGGATTTTCAAAAAATAAGTGGCACAAAAAGGGGAATTGTGAGAAAAAAAGGGGCAACTTTAAAAACAAGAACATTTTTAAAAATCAAACATATTTATTAAGTTATTTTTATCGAAAACATTAACATTAAAAATAAACATCTTGCACAGAGAAAATATATCAATGGTTAATTAACATGGCGAAATGTTAATTGAAAATCATAGTAAATTTCTACAAAAGCATGGTCTTTATATTAAACTGTCAATGTTTCATATTAAATTTAAATGAAAAATGTCAAAATAACATTGTTCAATATTGAGTTCATAAAAGACTGTTTTACTTATTTTGTATAGAAACAACAACAACACTTCAAGAAAAAAAACATATTTTTTTGGGGTTTCGTGTTTAATATAATTTGTAAAAAGAAGGTAAATTCCCGTATTCTTTTTGTTAAACCTATTTACTTAAATACATAACATTTTGAAAGTAGAATGATGACGATGGGCCATTCTGCTGGTGTCTTTTAATTGTGAGTGCTTCTGTATACAAAGGGGAATAAAGAAAAGGTGAAACATGTGTTACAGAAAAATAAATAATAATATTCTCCCTCTCCCTGGTTCAACGGCTAAGTGCTTAGAATTATTCTTAAAAAAAAACATATGTTGTCTCTGTAGCTTCTTTTCACTTCCCCATAATGAATCTGCATGGAACCAGAAAATCACTTCATTGTACAGAACTTGATTTTTTTTTCACTTTTGTTTATCAAAACCGGTATTTTAGTTTCGATTACACTTCCACGAACGGAGGTTATCGATTTGGCCTTTGCTTCATTAAATCCTTAAAAGGTTAAGTTTGAAATCTATTGCGTTTAGTGCTTAATTGCTTGTTTCTACGTTTTTAGAATTGCGTTTTAAATAAAGCGCTGGAATATAAACTGCTTATAAACAAAACTTTATGTGTTACTGCTTTAACTTTAACTGATCAAATTGTCTTAAAATAATGAAATGCTGCTACATTTTCTTTCACTAAACACGAGCGAATGCTGTGAAAATTGTTTTCACAGAACCTTTTTCTTATATTCCCATTTTCATCTTTTGGTATCGCCGAATAGAAAATTTTTTGAAAAAATTTATTATATGCTGTATGAAAGTGAAATTTATATTTGAAAAATTGGATCATTCTGATAAAAACACGGTTTGAAAATTTATTATAAGGAATTTATAAAAAATATACGAAGTAAAAACATATGAAGATAAAAAAGCTGGCAGACACATGTACGTTCATAGTAGGGAGATCGAACGGTTATTATTCGACCGGTTTTAACCGGTTATTTTAGCTTTGCCCAAGTCGGTTATTTTAAAATGCCCATTTTTCGAAAATCGAATAAACCGGTTATTTTGGTATAATTAACCGGTTATTTTAGTAATGTGTAATTTATATACATTTTCTTTACTCTTGTTGTAGATGTACCCGTAATGTAAGTATTTTCTAATTGCATATTGGGCAAACTTAAGCTTTTTTTGAAGAATGTCCTAACAAAATGTAACAAAGGTCAAAAAACATTATGAACACTGTAAAAACAAATCGCTTATAAAAGATGTGTTCTTGTAGAAAAAAAACAAAAACTATACAAAATACTACAAAAACGTGTGCAGTTAAAAAGTAAATAGTAATTTGTGCAGGAGTATTCTAAATATTAAATATATTTTTATATAAAGGTTATCTCTATATATTTTTCGAACGCGATTAAAAAGACAAATATAGTTGCCTGAAGTGCCCTAAAATGATAAGTTACAAAGGTTTTTCCCCGTCACGACTTATTAATCACCTTTAATTAATCCACATGCTTGACATTAATGTGGTCCAAATTAAACTTAACTCCGTTCGAATTAGTTCTAAGGAGACGACAAATAATACTTTACTATTAGCCCGTTGTGTTGCCGAGGACGAAATGCCCGTTAAGGCACTAAAAACTCTTAAGTAGTTCTAGCATCTCTTCATGCTGAAAACTACAACATTACGGCGGAATCAACCAGTTTTATTTATTAGCACACCAGAACTAACAAACAAAATTGAAGAAATCAAACAATGTCATGGAATGTTTTAAATTGTAATCGACGAATTGACAAATATTTTACACAAAAACAATCTTCAGTTCACTATTCGTTTCTGTAATGCTGAAATAAAATAATTTAAATAGATAATCCTGGCGAAGAGGTTTTGTTTTCAACTTTTGAAAAATATGGTTGATTTATATAGACATGCTTAACCACCAACGAATTATAACTCACTTAAAATAAATTTGGGAGAATATTTCAAATAATTTATGAAATTCCTATAATTTAGTTGCTTTTGTAAAGCGTTTGTCTAGATCAAATATCATTCAACAGTTTCTAAATTACATTAAACATATATCTTCTTACAAATAAAGTTTAGTAAATCAATAAAAAATTGTTGAAAACTAAGTTATTAAAGTTTAATCAATTTACTGGTCCCACTTTTCTTGGATTTTATCGTCAAATATTTGTTAGGTCTGATCTAAGTGATATCTATGTATTTTGTTAGTTCCTTACCTTTGCAAATTGTTTTGTTTTTATTCAAATTAACGTTTTATTTTAAAAACTTATTTGATTTTTGTGTTTTTAAGTATTCGAATTAAAACCGGTTAACCGGTTATTTAAAAATTGCTTAACCGAAAACCGGGGTTTTTAAAATAGCAACTATTCGTAATATTCGAAAACCGGTTATTGAAAAAAGTCGAATAATCGATCTCCCTAGTTCATAGACTGCCAATTAAACATCTGCATTACCTTAGAAAAAACTGTATCGGTGTAATATCACTCAATTTGTTATGCTTGTCTTTTTTGTTCTCAAAATGTGAGCAATTGTCAATACCGAAACAGTTAATTAAATTTACTCATAAAATGATAAAAGTGAGATCGATGGAAATCTCGTTTTGCAGAGACATAACAAATTAATAAAAAAGCGTGTCATAACTTTTTTCTAGGCACATACTGATTTTCATAAAAAAAAACAGTTTTTTCGTTTATCTTGAACCAGTGACTAATTATTCGGTTGTTAGATCACCAGAATTTCCAAAATCTTACAAGACAAAATGAAATTTATGGTAAAATAAGCATATCGATGAGTTTTCGAGATTATCATTTCTAAAAATGAAAGATAATAAATATTTTGTTTAAGCAAGAAAATATGATATTGTTTGTGTTTTGAGTGGGCAGGTACTTGTGTTGTCTTTTGAGAACATGGGCAAATTTTTGTATGGTTATCTTGTTGTAGCCCTTAACTGCCACTATATAAAAAAAATTAGTTCAAAAAGGGGCAAAAGTGATACAAAAAAAATACAAAATGATACTAAAGGAGATGTGAAAAAAAAGGGGCAAAGAAAGTGGCAAGTCGGTCAAAAAGGGGCAAAAATGCGACTTTAGTCGCATAACGGTAACGCTGCATATAACTTATTCAAATTTGTTGTAGCCACTACAACAACACCACACAAGTAGCTAAAAAACGATTGGCTTGTTGTGTGTAGAAACAACAAAAACAACAGAACAGGAAGAAAACACATTATTTTCATGTTTCAATCTTAATCAATTTTATTTTTTAAACTTTAAAAAGTAAAAATGACATGCCTTCAATTTCTCACTTCTCATTTTGTTTATATTCTTAGCTAAATATGAACATTAAGTTTTTAAAGTAAAAATCATATGGGGCATGGTGGTGGTGTTTTATAATTGAAACTTTGTAAGGTGTGAAACAGGTAAGTAAATAAATTATAATAATATTCTTCTTCTAATTTCAGTTTTGTGTTAATTAAAGTACGAATTCGGAATTAATTCAACTTGATAACACTTGACTGAAGTACATTTTGAGATTGATTCAATATCAGTTTTAATTAAATAACTTCTGTATTTCGCGATTGAATAATCCGTACTTGAATCAATCTTTCTGTACTTGATTCAAGAAATTCCGTACTCACCGTACTATTGATACCGCTTCGGATTGATTTGAGTACGGATGGATTGATTTTTCTTTTGAGTGTACTGTCATTTTATTTAGTGCATTTTAGTAAAAACTGTAAGAAAATGTAAATTAGTTAAGAAACTGTAATGTCAGATTTTATGAAGATTCATTGGTTCATAATTTATCACAGATCCATATAAAAAGTCCTTCTCCGCAAAAATAAAATTCTTTGGAGGATGGTGTGAAAGATTCGGTACAGCTAAAAGTAGCATTAAAACTTGTTATACCCTCCACCACTAGTGGTGAATGAGGGTATTAAAAGTTTGTCTTTTTTCGTCTGAAACTTTTTTAATATTTTTAATAAGTTTTTTTATTCTGGGTCCTTGAGTAAGTCTAAGTCGATTTTGCCATATCCGTTTGCCCATCCGTTCCGTAAAAATCATGCTTACTTTCGAACGACTCTACAGAAAAGAACAGTTGGCTTCGAGTTCTCCTGAATAGTTTGGATTGCAATCCCGCACCAGCGTTTCAACAGGAAAATAGGAAATTTAAATTTTTCTGTTTTCTTAAGGCACTATGGAGTTACCTTGTTTTTTTAAAAAATGCATGCAGTTATCTAGTTTTTACATAAAAATTGGTATTTTTCTGATTTTTGTTTTTTAAATAACTTTTAAATGATAAACTATATCAAAATTTCGATCTGATAGAGTGATATTTTTGGTTTAATCCCAATTTTAGCAAAAAGAGGAGTTAACTAGTTTTTACATACGGCCACAGAATTATTAAAAAACTAAACTTTATTTCAAAGAAAAATCGTAGCAGAAATATAAATAATAAAATGTTAAGTGGCATTTTATAAACCATACGTTATCGTACATATGTATAACAAATGTTAAATAAAAATATTGGTCAAGTGTGACAATAGGTTAAAAAATAAAAATTAAGTAGTAAAATGTTGACTTATTTAGTTTTATAAGATGAGAAATCGCACCAGCAAGTGTTGTTGTTGTTGTAGCAGCGAGACTTGAAGAACAGTTGTTGCTGAGTTGACAATCCTGGTCGGGGTTCGTTCCGGTGCATAGAACCGATTGTCGTGGAAACGATCAGCAAATGTTGAGAGGATCGGTCAATAATTTACCATAGGCCCCATAAAAAGACCACATTAAAAAAAATATATGTATATATATATATCTTTCATGCCCCTAACCGTGAAAAGAGTAATGCTTTAATGGTAGTTTTTGGTCCAATATAGTTTTATTGGACAGGAAATTACTTCACAAAACTTCGTGTTGATCGGCCCATAATTTCTTATAGGTTGACTAAAACAATCCCCTCCCGAAAATAACTTTAATGTGCTCTACGCCGAAATGAGCCGTGTTATTTTTATGAAATGAGGTGTTATTTATTACTATATGACTAGAAATAAAACGATAAAAATTTGTGATAATCGGTCCACAATTTAAAATAGGTCTAACTTAGAATGTACTCTCGGAATTTAATTAATATGAATAAAACCGCAACAAATTCTCATATTTGGGTTCATAATTTATCATAACTCCAAAATAAGGACTCCCAAAATATTCTAACTTTCGATGAAGTGTATCAAAGATTCGGCACAGTCAAACGTAGCATTCGTACTGGTTTTTTTTTGTGTTCCGCTTTTATTGTTTAAAGCCTGAAGCATGTGTTTGAATACGTGCGTGTCAAGATACAAATCCAAATGCTGACAAAAATGGAGCTGCTTTAACCATATCTTCCTTTTTTCTCTTTCATTTCCTTTGTTTTCCTTTCGAAAACCAACTTTATTAAGGCGTTTGATGTTGAGGATGCAGACAATGCGGATGGTGATGATGTTGGTCATACCTTAACCTTAGCAAGTGCATTGGGTCATTGTGTTATTGGGTGTTTTCTTAACATGTCGCTCATAATTCTTTTTCCTTAAAGGTTTTTTTTGTAAAGTTGAAAAGAAAAGTGAAATTCTTGCATTGATACTGGTGGTTATTGGAACGTTATTGTCCATCGTTGTTTATGTTTTGTATTGTGTATATGTGTGTGTATGTGTAACTGTGTGTGAGCGCGCTTGCATTGAAACATTTGGAACAACTTCAATGACTGTTGAGGCAACGATGCTGTAGCATCGTTAATTTTAGTCAGAAGAATAAATTATGTCCATTGTTAAGCCAAACGTAAAAGAAGATGAAACAAAATTGATGTTGCAATAAAAAACAAAATCCTTTTTTCTATACAATGCAGCACGTATAGTCAGTAACAAGTGGAAAAGTTTACAAAAGAATTTCAAAAAATATTAGAAAATAAATTATTTTTAAAAAAAATAAATTGAAAATTAAGAAAGTCTAATTTTAAAAAGGATTGGTTTTATGGAAAAATAATCTTTTAAAATAAATATATTATTCCGATTTCTTTCGTCCATCATAGTTTAGCACGCACTGTACTTAGTACTTGCTTAACATGTGTCATTTTCTTTCTGCCATTTATTCAACTCTTATTATTTCTTTTGGTATATTTGGTGGGAGATTGAGTGAAAATCCGTTTACAAATATAAATACAAAACAAAAAACACTTTTAATACGATTTTTATGCGATTTTCGATCATAAAATTGTTTTTCTGTGTTAACCAAACATGACTTTTATTAACGTCCCAAGTAAAAGTAGTCAATAAATGACATTTACAGTTAATAAATTTTGCAGAAAAAGTAATAAAAAAGAAAAAAGACTAAATTATTAACATTATTGCAATAAATAAAATTATAATAAGAATTATTGCTCTTGACATTTTTGTTATTAACACGAATAATTGTTAAGATATTTGTCAATATTTATTCAGATTATTATTGAATGAGGGATTTTTTTTATGCATAATGAGGAATTTTTTTCTTTGTATGTGATTTATTTATTTAGTTGGTATGACTTATTTGTCTTTAACTAGATCTTTAATTTATTTGGAATCAAAGTCTTTTTTGTTGACTGGGGGTTTCATTTAATTCACTGACATTTCACATCAAAAATTTATGTCCTACAAATAAAATTTTAGATTTGTTTCGATAACTAAGAGAAATACAGTGAAAATTCTAAAAATTTGTCATCACTTTTTTCAAAGAAACGTCGATTTTCTTTCGAAAAATTGATTCTAAATAAAAATATTAATTTGCATTTATTTCGTATAAAATGTGCGATTACTTGTATTTTCAACTTTTTATACCCTTCACCGAAGGTAAAAGGGTATATATAACTTTGTCATTCCGTTTGTAATTTTTATTATTACTTTTATTACTTCTTATTTTCTTATATTTTTTTTACCCCTCAACATGACGAGTGGTGAATAAGGGTACATTAAATTTTTTATATATTTTGGGTTCTTGGGTAATGTCAAATATATTTAGTCATGTCCGTCTGTCTGAAAGAATGTCTGTTAAAAAAAACTCCAGCTCATATCCGAACAATTTAAAAAACGATAGTTCTTGTCTTAATTTGTTTCTAGTTCTGGTAAGCAGTTCGAGATTGAAATTTGGCAGACTCAGGAAGGAGGAAGGAGGAAGGAAGGAAGGAAAATTGTTATTGACATTTCTGTATTTTTATTCTATTTTCACAGTATGTATTGAGTATTTGAAACCAACATTTATTACTATGTTACTCTATCCTAGCGATATTGTTACGTTTTTACTTAATAAAACGCGTTAAGGCTTATTCCCTTTCTAATAAACCTTTGAGTTCTTTTAATTGCAAATCAAAATAAATACACACGAATTCATCTTAACAAACTTTATTGAAATTAATTACAATGTTCATAAAATTTAACCACTATTGTAAGTAGCGATCTGAACCGTTTAATATCTCCAATCAAACTAAACTAATTTTTTATAAGTTAGCCTGTATTTATAGTTCAAAACCATTACTAGTTGGTTCAAGAACCATTTCTAGAATTTTGTGTTCGAATTATTTTAACATAACTGTTATACATCTAAATCTAAAGTCTACAATTACAATTGCTAGAAAATTCAGTACAGTGGCGTTCATAAGAATTTGAACTAATATGACATAAAACTATAATTTACAAGATAACTTATAACTAAAACCATAAATAATTCTTAGATAAATTTAATTTCGTAACAATATATTATTATTTTCCATGCCACTCCCAAAAATAAATTTCAATGTCATAACTTTTTTTAAATTTTAGTGATATAAAATTTGGCGACGGCAACTTCTATAATAACTTCTATGTTTTGTAAATTTTTAGCTGGTAGGTATACAACTTAAATCCTCTACTTTTCCACTTGTTTTCTTCATTTGCTATTGCAATATTACACTAATTGTGTAAAAATTTCTAAAACCTGTATCCATGTTCTATAACTTTGGTGAGAACTTCTCGCATCGAAAAGATGTGAAAGAAAATATGCCATCGTTTCTCGAAAAATGAGAAAAAGTGTGTTTGTAACTCATGTCGAAAGCTGTCAAAAGAGATTACGTCGAGATAACGAGAGTAATGTCATAATATTCCACTCGAAGTCGGTGTGAAATTGCACACGTTGAGTCCCACATAACGCTGACGGCGACAAAAATTTATTAAAATTTAAAAATTTTCATCAACGGCGTCGAAAATACAGCCATCCGCAAAATAAATTTCAAGTTCGACTTTAATCTTTGTTGTGTAAAAAAAGCTTAGAAAACATTCGTACATTTTTCAAAAAATTTAAAAGCAAAATAATTAACCCATTTTTCGCCGACCGGTGATTATAATCACCAGCACTCATACTGTTCTTTTTTGTTGCAATATGTATGTTTTTCTGTCAGCTACTTAAAATCTTATTTTATTATTATATTATCAGTTTACTTGTTGCGGTGAAAAATGGGTTAAGCATTGAAAACATATGACAAGAACAAAATACTAACTTCTTCCGCGTTATTATTTATTGAATTTTTAATGTATTTTTTAGTGTTAACATTTTTTCGCACCTCGTTTTTAGGCGTGAGTTAATTTGATAGTTCAAAGCGGGAACTTTCACACAAAATTTGTACAGACAGTTTTGTAAATAAGAAAAACAGTTGTAAGAAAAGGAGTTGCAGAACATGGGTACTGTTAAAGGTGCCCTTACATGACATGTTTTTTACATCAGACTTGTCAACTTTTCAAGTCATATGTAATTGTGTATGTCTGTCAAAATTGCTGTTTTACAGAAGGTTTATAATATTTGGTCACAAACGTGCATGTAATTTGCTTCTGACATTGTCTATGTTTTTTTTTCTCTGTAGCTATTGAATAAACCAAAGTAGTTCTTGGTTTCAAAATAGCGTGCTGCGGCCACAACAAATTTTATTTGCGCCGTAAAAGAGTTCAGCCATTTTAAAATTTTTTGCTTTAAATTCAAAGAAACCAATTTAGGATATTATAATGAAATTTTATTATATATATATATATATATATGGGGGATTTCATGTCAAGTGACCCAACTTTTGAAATCGATGTCTTCCGATTTGGATGAAATTTTGCATCAAGGTTAGTCCTATTGGATAGTAGTTTAGACACAAGTTTTCAACAAAATCGGTCGAAAAGTTTCTGAGTTAGACGGGGTCAAAATTTGACATTTTGGCCAAACAGGTGTTCTTCCATAACTTATTATCTATTGGTGTTAGCAAATTTTGTCCCAAACAAATTAGATAGCTATTGCTTCAAGCTTTCGATTTTTTTTTTAATTTAAAACTTATTTTTTATTTGTTATTTGAAATGAAAGCTTAGGTCTTTTCCTTTAAGTTAGTTCTGGTCACTATTTGGGTCGCGAGTGGGTTGTGTATAAAAAAAAATAAATTCTAAGTCAAGACGAGGAATTTTTCAATTTTTAGCATATGCACTATTTTAAATTTGTTCCTATTTTTGTGTTAGTGTTTGTAAAATCTTAAAATCTTAAACTTATGCTGAGAAACCAGACAAATTAACCTTTCCGACGCTACATTACATACCTAACTAGCATTTCATACCCTCAAAACTGTAATACCCGCAATATGTTAATCCCAGGAATAAAATCACTTTTTTTCTATAGAGATGTTGACAAATTAAATTTTTTTTATTTATTTGTAATAATAATTAAGTTAATATAAAATAATCATAATAAAAACAGAAAGATAAATAATCCAAAAATTTAATCTTAATCACATAAGATCCTTTAATTTTAACATCATTTATATTCAATGGTGAAATGATCATACATATATCGGTATTGTAAAATACAAACTTCAGCCTGCTAATGATTCCGTCAATAGTAAACCGCCGTTGCCGGTTTCTTCCTGGCATAGATTTCTGTATTTTGCAGTGGGAAATTTGACAAGTCAGATGTACACAACATGTCGTGTACATACAACTTAAGTCTTATGGGTGTTCGTTCGGTATTCGCATGTATAGCTGTAAGGTGCCCCTATAGGCTTGTTGATAGTGAGCTAGACTATTAGTACTAAAATTGCGTGTTAGATTTCTGTTAGAGGCTCTGGTCTGCTTCACTACAACGAGCTGAAGGTCTAAGTTACTAGTGCTCGGTTCATTAGAATATAATTTGTAAACGTATTTGTAAAATAAAAATAAATTTCAATCACATTTGATTAATGGCCTGCTCAACGATCTCGACAGCAAAACGAAGCGATCGCCATCCATTCAATCGATTTCGAATCAGCTTTCGTTCGATCGTTTGCTCCTACGAGTGTCAATATTTGGTACATACGTATTAAAAAATATAGTACTTCCATATAAGATATTTCTATATTTTTTTGCGTTTTTCTTCAAATGTATCAATGAAAAATATTTATTTGCTTGATAACAAGTTCAACCGTTTTTGAAATTTTATCAGCTGTATAGAAATACCACAAATAAAAAAAAAACATTTTTAAAAACTCAAAAAAAGTCTAAACAAAAGATAAATTTAATCAAAAGCAACAAATACAAACAAAAAAAATTAATAAATAAATACAAACAAATAAATAAAATAATCAAACAAAGTGTAAAAGAAAGTTAAATTAGTGCCAGGTAAAATACACGAACAAAAACTATAAAATAATGGATATGTTGAAGGTCGCTGTGCATTTTTTGGTTGCTTGCAAGGAAGATGATGATGGTGTGCCCTTAAATCGCAGACAATTACGGGATGCATTTTATGTCCTGGAAATGCCCACCAGCTAGTTAGTTTATTCAAAAATGTTGTTATAAATTATTGCAAGTGTTTCTTTTATGGTTTTATTAAATTTACTTCAAATTTTCGAAGCCAACATTTTTTCGAAATATTGCGTAAAAATCTGAAGCACAAAGAGGCCCGTCATTTCGAAGTACCCGTATTCGTGGGGATATACAAATTGCAACCGATAGGTGGCCCAATGGCGCTTAGTTTTTGGATAATACTTTTCGATTGCTCGTTCATAGAAAATTTATTTGCTCCAAACGCTGGTGCACCTCTCGCAAGCTCAAAACTTACCTCCATTTATTCAACTAATGTTTGCAGTTGCTGCATTGTCGACTTTTTTAAACTGTGATTTTACGTTGAAATAATCAATAAAATATTTTTATTTTACATAAGTACTTATTATTTGTTATCCGTTTTTAATTATTATTATTTAAAATAACTCTTAAAAATTTCTTGTTTTTTAAATTTTTTTTTTTAAATTCATCGATTCGACAACAAAGTAACAAGTAAGTGATTTTGACATTTGTGTTCGCAATATTGACAATACCTTCGACATTGATAAACCGTTTTGTGTATGAAAGTACTTACGTTCTCTTTCGAGTTGTCGTTCAAACGAATGTTCGTATAGAATAGAGCTAGTTGACCCCAAATCAGTTTTCGATCGCTTAGAATGCGATCGAAGTCGTTCTTTCGAAATCGTTGAATAGGCCATAATAACACTGTGCTCGAATTTGACACGTTTTTTTTATTTTATCAAACTGAGCACCCTACCGGCAAAGCTTATTTGAGTACACATAATTCAATGGTGTTAGTCATTTTTCGAATTTGGCGCTCGTATTCAGGATATCCGCGATTAAAAATTGTAATACTAAAGTGCCATAAAACAATATTATTTATACTGTTGGGATCATTGTTCAATTTAAGTCAATCCCGCTCTGTTAAATACAATTTTTCGTTATTTTTTCTTTCGCTACCCAGCTTATCAAGATTCGCGACTAGCACAGTGTTAATGTTTGTTCATATTTTAGTGTACAGTGTAGTGTTCCTAAACAGGTCGTTTTCATAAGCGGACATCCCCTTTGATAGCATATTTTAATGTACAGTATAGACTCCTTTAACAGACCGTTTACATAAGCTGACATCTCCCTTCGATAGTATTAAGTTATTTTGAGAGGAAATTCCGGCTATACCTGTGCTTGTTATATCATAATGTAGAAATTCGTTAATACCGGCTGAAGGCCGGCTTTGCTTCAGCTACCGAAGCCGGGCTTTGCTATATGAAGCTTCTAAATTCTAAATTTGGAAAAACATTAACAGACGTAGACAGAGGATATTAAATGAAGCAGTTTAAACTTTCGTCAGGCTGCAGACATCCTAAAGTGCGTTATATGCCTTATGTACCGTATGTATTATCGATGCTATGCAAACATTATTTTCTAAACATATACCTTTAGTATATGAGACGAAACAAATAATTAAAAACCCAAAAAGTATTATAACATACTACAAAAAATTAAAAATTTTAAGACATCGGTGAATCGGTTAATCGGCTGAAATTAACCGGTTTAATCGTTAATCGAAAATAGCCAGTTTTAAATTAACCGATCAGTTAATCGGGTAGTAATTAACCGGTTTACCGAGTGAATACCCTAGTAACCACACACATTTTCGGTTAAGAAACAGTTTGCAAATTATGCCCACAACAATTGTAAGAATTTCTTATAATTTTTAAAACATTTTGTTGAAATTGTCATTCAAAACTTAGGCCCTAATCATGTAAAACGCAACGCAACGCCAAAGAATAACATTGAAAGCACAAGCAATGTCATAAATATTTTGTAATTTTGTTGTTGCTTTCCACAGAAATTCACATTGCGCTTTAAAATGTCAAACGCTCCATTGCTTGTGTCCAAGGCGAATTCATGTATACGGTGGTGTCGATACTACAACAAGTAACAACACCAAAAACACAACAATGTATTTTTTTTTGCTTTCGTTGATCGATATGTCAAAAACACAAGCAACTTTTGACATTTCTCTCTCTATGTAAGAAAAAAAAGTAGCACAGCTGTGCTTTCAACGCCACCTGGTAATAAATTCGCCTTGCTTGTGTCGTTGAAAATTTTAAAACGGTACATGAATTTCTGTTGAAAGCAACAACAAAATTACAAAATATTTATGACATTGTTTGTGCTTTCAATGTTAGTCTTTGGCGTTGCGTTGCGTTTTACATGATTAGGGCCTAAATAAAATTATTTTAAACGTCATACCTATACATTTTCATACAAATTGTTGCTGATCGAATTTATCGATGTTTTAATTTTTTAAATGTTAAAATATTTAATTTACTCAGAAAAAAGTTTTTTATTAAATAAAAAAAAAAAAAAATGGTTTAAAAAGTATTTAAATTTAATTCATGTGATAATTTAAATAATAATTAAGAATATAATTTTGATTTAATGAACATTTTAGTTGTTTTGAAATAAATTTTTTATTAAAATATTAATTAAATATCAACAAATATTAATTGATTTTTTTCGTTTAAAATAAAATTTCAGTGTTTTAATCATAAATAAAAATTGGGAGTTTAGCACGTCATTAATAAACGAGTTAATTAATAATAAATTTTGTATTCCCGAATATAATTTTTAAAATAATTTAAACTTGTAGAATTGTTGTTGAGAATTGCCAATATTTTATTTAATAAAGTAACACATTGTTTGAAATGGCAAAGTTTTTTGATTACTTTTTTATTTAAATTAAAAATATAATTTTTTGAAAAAAAATTTAAAAAATTTTAAAATTTTTAGTAATTAATATAATCATTTTGGTAGTTGGTTCAGAATCAACAACTTGTTTGCTTGATATTATGATTTTGGAATAAATTTGCGGATTAGAGAAAAATTTTCATTTGTTCTTATGTCACAAATTGATTTCAATAAACAATTTCATTGCAAAAAAATTTGAGTGAAATATTATTGTTTTGTTATTGAAATTTAATGTGTTTTTATTTAAAAAAAGTTTTTAGCCATTTTTTCCAGTAAATTAAGCCATTTTAGGTCATAAAGTATAGGCAACAGTGCTCAGGAATTAAAATTTAAATTAATCAATTGATACAGTTTAAAATCAAATTTTTATAATAAATAGGGTTTTGTATTATCTAAATGTTTCCCCAGCCGATTCGAGCAGCATTTTCAAATATTGTTTACAACTTTCAACGTAGTAAGTCATTCACTTAAAAGAAATCTTGCTAAAACTGAAAAACGATAACAAAGATTGTGAATCTGTCCACAGATAAATGTTAAAATATCCACTCAGTGGTAACACTGAGTTTGAGCCCAAAATCTTTATTACGGCAAAAACTTTAGATTAGCGTTAGATAAAAGTGTTTACATACTTCGGCAATTTCGGCAATGTTAAAAGACTTATAGGTGATAAACAATGGCTTGCATCTGTGCCAAGTTTAACTTTACCTAAAATTTGTATTACAGGAAGTACTAAAATGGTTGCCAATAATGTGTCTATTTAACCCAATATAATAATTCCGATGCATCCCTCATCTCTTTGCTATCTAGATACAATTATGTGTTTATTTTTATGGGTTTATAGTCCAATTTAACAATTTGATACTGCTGGTATTAAAATAAACTTTTTATTTAAGATATAATAGTTTTATAAACCAAATTATTTCTATTTTCAGTAGAATCTTTATTTTCTTTTATGTGGGTTAATAAAATTCATATACCTTTTTTTTGCCATTTTTTATAAACTACTGGCAGCATAGAACACTAGTGTTCACCTCTAAATAACAACCATAACATTATCTTTTAAAGCAGACCCCCTTTAATTTAAGCGTTTTTTTTTTACTATTCTACTTTTATTTAAGTTGTGGCTTTCAATGCGATAATTTTTTATTGCTCACGTTTCTTTTGGCGATTTGAAGTGCAACTGAAATACACCAGATCAACACTTTGCCTCTACTAAGTACAGGGTGGCCAGCAAGAAACAAAGAGGTGTAAATGGTCTATAATTTCATAACTTTAAAGTCAATTAATTTTTTTTTATACATTTTATGTATCAATTGGGAGTTTATATTAGAGTTAAAAATAACGCCGCGTTCTTTTTAAGACTTTTCAATATTTCCAGAGCTATCGCTTGCATTTTTTCTCGGATATAATCATTTAGTTGGGATACACTCTGTGGCTCTCATATAAATACCGCCAAATTACAAAATCCGAAAGAGTTTAATCCAGCGAACTTGTCAGTCAATTGAAATCGCAACCTATTTAAACAATGAGTTTACCAAATAAATCCCATAATGGCTCCACCCAGTAGAGGCTTAAGGGTTATCCGGCATGTAGGAGCCAAACGTCTTAAGCAGCCTCAGGAAAAATCTACTAACTCCAAAAAAAAAAAAACAATTTAATATTTTATTAACCATTTTTTTTGAATGTGCTTCTATGAGTTGTATTTCAATTTATAAATCTTTTTTTATAGTCTAGTGTCTGATAATTGTTAAGTTTTCTGTACATACAAAATTTACGTCATTGCTAACCAAAGGATAACTAAAGTAAAAACCTACGACTCCAATATTTTGTTAGACCTATACTGAAAAAGCAAAACAATCCATCCGCACTTATATCAAGCCGAAGCGGTGTCAATAGTGCGGTAAGAACGGATTTTCTTAAATCAAGTACAGAATGCTTGATTCAAATACGGATTATTCAAGTGCCCAATACTCCGTACTTAAAAAAATCAGAAAACGGGATTGACTTAATTAAAAGTGAGATAAAAATTAATCTCAAACTGTGCTTGATTCAAGAATTTCCGATTGTTTAATCCCGACTCGTACTTGAAGTAATCCGAAAGTGAAATTAGTTTCTAACCCACCTAAACACTTACCCCCAGAGAACCAGAGATAGAGAGAATATTATTATTTACTTACCCCTTACACATGTTTGTTCCACTTTTGTTCCGCCCTTTGTTTACAAAAGAACTCTCAACCACAAGACACCTGCAGCATGACCGATATGGTTTTCGTAATAATTATACTAAGAAAATTTTATGTGTTTAACTAAATGATTTTAACAAATAAAATATGGGAATTCTTGCTTCTTATTTTACTCTTTAAACATGAAAATAGTAAAAAAAAAATTTCTTGTAGTGTTGTTGTTGTTGTTTCTACAATAAACTTTTACAAACACATGCGTAGGCACGCAAATTGGTTTTCAAAAGTTATCCCATTTTGGATTGTTTTAAGTACTTTATAGTGTTACAGCTTCTAGTGTTATATCTTGTCAATTTATATATGAATTGACATGATTCGAGAATCTCCGGTCATTGTCCTATCTCTACTAAAGTCCGTTTACTTTATTTTTGTAAGTTCAATGAAAAAAACCAAAAAGTACTAATTGGAAAACAAAAATGTACCAAGAAGTCTCGTCTTATAGTTCCTCAATCACTCTGGACTCTGCATGTAGAATTTTATTTTTTAGGTTCAGTAGTAATAAAAATTCAAAAAGTACCAATTGAAGAACGAAAAAGTACCAAAAAGGTCCCTCTTAAAGATTATCATTCACTCTGAACTTTGCATATTTTATATAAAGTTTCTAGGTCCAATACTAACAGAAATTGAAAAAGTACCAGAATCTCTTCCACTCTGGACATTGCATGTTGAATTTGTTATACCTATATAAGGGAAAATTAAAAGATGTACAAGTTTCAGATCGAAAAAGTTTTCAGATTCTTATTCAGTCAGGACCATGCATGTTGAATTTTATGTTTCTAGGTCCAAAACTAACGGAAATTCGAAAAGTACCAGCTGTAAACAAAAAAGTGCCAATATTTTTCATCTTATAGGTTCTCAATGCACCTATAATTTTATGTTTCTATGTTCAATATTATTGATAACTCAAAAAGTAATACATGTAAAAAGGAAAACCAAAAAGAAAAGAAGTTTTATATTTTTCGTATTTCCTCTTTTTGATACCTTTTTTTCTCCCCATTGAAAAATTTTAATATTTTCGTGGGAGCCCCTAATTTAATACGTACAAAAAATAGATAAAAATTTCACCTCTTAAGCTTTTTTTCCCAAAAAGACCGAATTTCGCAAAAGTACCAGACAAAGTATCTCTTTTAGTGTTGTAGATATGAAATTACTGAATTTTCTAAGGAGGTAGCGAATACCGATATATCGTCGATACTTCGTGCTTGCCGATATATCGGTATCGGCGATATTTTACTAGCGATACGACGCTTCTTAATATAGGGTTTTTTAAGCAAACAATTTAATTTTTAATGCTTATTTTTTCAATAACAATTAAGAGCCATAAATCATTCAAAAGCATGGCATTAAAACAAACAGAATAAGTAATTGTTTCTTTTAATTCATAAGATGGGGGTCCACACCCCGCGTTCTATGCGTACGATAACTTTTCACCTTTCTCAAGACGCATGCGACGCACGCTAAAGTACAAAGTAATCCTACTTCATGCTATCGATACGATAATCTGCGCGTTTGCTATGTAACTTGTCAATACAATTTTGAACTGCTACTTAATGGAAAGATGCATAAACGCATCAACGCAATGAACGCTTTGTGTGGCCTTGCAGCTTTAGCCAATTTTGCTTTGCTCCATAGTAGTAAAAAATTCTCTTATTGGTAAATATTGTTTGTATTTGTACATTTTTCAGCTTATTTTTAATAATTTTTGTGAGATAAGAAATCATTTTGCTACAAATTTTGTGTTGCTTATAAGAAGCCACAAAATCCATAAGCGAAGCCACTGCCTCTGACAATATTCCGCTAGTTAACATCGAAGACGGTTTTATTATTATTAAACAATACAAGACATGAATAAACTGAGTTGCATTATAGTTCAGAGTTCCAAAACTTGGCGATTTACTTAGCATTAGCTCTGAATTAAAGATTTTAAGGTTTAGAGAATAAGGAAAACTATTTTTTATCTACAATTCTTGACCTTCGATACACAGCTCTAATATATCAAAGACAATCGACTTCAATCGTATCGAAAAATCGTCTTATTATGCCACTAAACATGATTCTGCATTTCGAAAGTGTTGAAAACCAGGTCATCGCGACACCTAGAACAAGATCTAATAAGTCTATAAGAACCTACCTTTGGATCGTTTGTGAAAATCTCACAAGAGAAATTTCGAGAAGGATAAACCTCTGTCCATCCAACGCTGTGGCTCAGCTAAACAATATGTCTACAGATATTCTTATAATTTTTATAGCGACGCAGATCCAATTGTTTACTGGCGCAATAAAAAGTTATACCCAAAATTTAAGAACATGGCGCCGATATACTTAAGTTTTCAAATAAGTTCTGTCGCAACTGATAGACTATTTTCCACTGAAGGTCTGCAATCGTCTATCTCCGCAAAAGTTGAGAATATTTTGTTTTTTAAGCAAAAATCTAATTAATATTAATTTTAAATGTTAATTATCTCGTACGATGTTTTTTTTTAAAAATAATAATTCAATGTTTTTTAATTTTAATTCGATTCGTTGTTTTTAATTTTAAATATCAAAAATTTGTTACAGTGTTCGTATGGGTATCGCCGATATTTCTTTTTGCGTATCGGTATCGTATCGGCAAAAAGGCGTAACGTTACATCCCTGAAATCTTGGGTGAAATTGGTGGTGGTGACTTTAATCCGGGGGCTCGCCCGGCTCCAAGTATTATGAGGGCACTAGGGTCAACTTTGGGCGCTTGCTAGAGGCAATATTGCCGCCCACGGAGAGCTGGTCAGGTCAGGGCAGATTGCATAGGGGATTTGCTATTTTCACAAATGGCTTGAAGATGAAATGCACGGGTGCGGGGTCTACATTGAGGATCTGCACATCAGAAGGTCTTATAGACTTTCTGACGACTGCAGTGTATTTCAGGCGGAGGCTCTGGGGATTTTTAAGGCCGTAGAATTGGCAAGGAGCAGCATTACCTGAGGCTTGGAGGTCACTATATATGTGCACAGCCAAGCAGCTCTTAGTACCTTAATGGTCTGTTATGTGAACTCCAAGCTAGTGAATAATTGCAGGATGGTTCAAGGGGGAATCTGAGGGAATTACTTGGTGAGGCTGTGCTAGGTACCGCGTCACTGCAACATCATCGGCAATATCACTGGCTTCTACTTTGGGAAAATCAAGGAATGTTTCTGAGCGGGACTAAAAGGGCCTGGGAAACCGCTAACCGCAGGGACTGCAGGTTAGCGTAGGCGCTGTGGCCGGTGCTTAGAAAGTCTGATTGGGATTCGCTGCTGGGCAGGAGTAGGTTATGCGTCAGGACCATGATTGGTATTACCACGGGCCACTTCATGATATGCACGACGGCAGTGAGAATGGGATCTGACTTGTCGGATATATGTAGGTTTTGTGAGGACCCGGAGGAATTGAAGACAAATGTCCCACTGTATTCGGCTGCAGAGCAGCAGGCTGAGATGGCTTGATAATAGATTCCTGCGCGAATTGGGGATGTCTCGGGTCGCTGGCTCGAGAATCTGATGGAATTCGTTTTCTGTTTAGTAGGGCTGTTTGCTTGTGTTGCCCGACTCTATCACTAAATATGACTTCACAATGGACAGAGGAGGAAAGCGTTCTTAACCGTTTTGCCTTTAGCGATTTATAGTTTCCGTTTATCAAATTTGCCCCCACATTATCGTTTTTCAACAGTGTCTTCATTTTAAATTTCCCAAGTCTCCTTTACAACAATCTAAAAAAGTAAAAGAAAATCATATTTAAATAGTAAAGTTATGAACCATTTAAACCCCTTCGATTCTTTTAAGACACCCTGTGTAAGAACCAAAACAACAAAAAACATTTTTAAGTTGTTAAATTTGATAGTGTGAATATCACAAATCGTTATTCTAACGGATGTTAGTTAGTTAAAAAAGATACCAAAGAGAGTTTAATACAAGTACCAGTAAACACCTAAATGCTACAGTAATATCAACAGGAATTTAATGTTTTTGGTTCGTATGCAGCCATACAGTCTATACAAATGGCAAGAGAAGATTTTTTTTTTACACAATAAACATCTTTAGATTTTCTGAAAGGCGTTTTGCTTCCAAAAAATACCAAAGAGAGTTTAATACAAGTACCAGTAAACACCTAAATGCTACAGTAATATCAACAGGAATTTAATGTTTTTGGTTCGTATGCAGCCATACAGTCTATACAAATGGCAAGAGAAGATTTTTTTTTTACACAATAAACATCTTTAGATTTTCTGAAAGGCGTTTTGCTTCCAAAAAATAAAATCACAATGATTAATTCACAAAAAAAAAAAAAAAAAAAAAAAAAAAAAAATAGAAAAAAACGGACAAACCTTGTTGTTAGAAAGAACATTTGTAATGCATAAAAATTCATTGATTATGCACACCAGATACCACTTTACAGATATGTCGAAGGAAATAGTACACATGAAGTTGCTACTCCATTCAAAGTTAGTTCGTGTTGTTAAAGTTAGTTCGTGGTAATTCTTCCTGAACAAGACACAATTTTGTTAGTTTTCTTAGCAAATCGGTAACAAAGTAGCAATCATGTATTAGCAAGTCAATTTTGTTGGACAAGATTACCAGGAAATCTTTTTGTTTTGAATTTTATTTTGGTTACAGGAATTTGAACTCAAAACCTAATTCTGTTTAAACGAACTGCCTCTACATAATTATCGTACATATATCAAGTACACAGTGGGAAAACAACAAGATTTTTGGAAAATAAATCTGCCATTTCACAAAAAATGGCTAAACCAGTTAACAGGAAAGTTTTCTAGCTGAAATTTTGATGATAGACCCTACATTACCCTCAGAAGCCGCACTATGGGGTCACAAAGTATAACACATTAGACATGTAAATATTGGAAATTCTCCTCATTTATCGGTTCTTCAGTGTTTTCAATCTTTTCTCATAATCCTCTTTGCTACTTAAAATTTTTTTTGGTTTCTTTACAATAATTATTTGCCCAATGGAATAAGGCAGTCGCATCTAAGATGCGATCTTGATAAGAACAACGGAGAGGCTATACCTCGCTGCAATTTTTTTGAGGTTTGATCCAATATCATCACATGCTCCTTTTCCATGAGCAGTAGGATGAAAATACCACTTAATATATCATATCAACGGTAACAAAAATTTCAATACGCAAAACCTATCGTTACATTCACCAATTTGTGTATGCGCTGAATAAGAGCTTTCTGTGTCAAAAATGTATTGCTTCAAAGTGGGAACTCACTATATAAAATTCATGTCTACCGTAAACGATATGGAAAGCGAAACTTTTACGTTTCTCCCTTACAAATCTGCTTGTTTGGAAGCTCCATTATTTATTGAGATATAACTGTTTTATAAGATTTGGATCGTCGAAATCCTTCCCCCAACGTTTGATAAATCCCAGGACATCTTTAACCTTGTAATCTGGTAGATAATTATATGTCATTTGGCTTTTAAATATGAATTTTAGCATATGTCCGCCATGGCTAATAGTTCCATGATCCATGCGATCGGTCCAATTTTTTCCTACTTTTTCCAATAAATCTGGCCGCATGGCGTCAATGGTGGCTTCAATATTGGCTGTCTATGCTTCAATAGTTGCTGGCTTGTTGGCATAAACCAATGACTTAGCATAGCTTCATAAAAAGTAATCCGGAGGCGTTAAATCGCACGAACGAAAGGACCAGTAAACAGGGCCACTTCTGGAAATAAAATTTTCACAAAATTTATTGTGCAATAAATCGATTGTTAATCGTGCTGATGGCAAGTTGCGCCATACTGTTGGAACCAAATGTCGTTGATGTTAAGCTGATTAATTTTTGGAAACAAAAATGCATTCAGTGCGGCTCGATAGCGGTAGCCATTCACTGTAACGTCAGCTCCTGGCTCATTCCAAAAGAGCGAAGAAAATGAATCAAGCAGTCAATTTCAGTGAATGTAATAGTAATTTAATCCAAATTTCGATATTTTAATCAGGCTTAAGATCATTGAATTTAATTTTCATTAAATTATTTTTATGAAGAAAAGAATTCTAAAATGTATTGATAATTTTAAATTTTTGACTGAGCTGGGAATTGAACCCAGGTTTTCATAGACAGGTTTCAAAGACTAGCTTGGATTGTAACCACACAATCTCTTCAGTGGGGTTTGCTGTTTAGCTCTCACCGCCATTGACGACGGATGACGTCATTAGTCAAACATCAATCGTTAAACCAAATGGCATTTTACCTTGGTAGAATGAAATTTGCTTTGAATTAATGATTACCTATTTTAATTGATTTGCATGTTCTTCCTTACTTCTGTTTTTCGAACTTTTTGTCAAGAATTCTTCTTGAAATTCAAAGTACATTTTTTTGTTTTTCATGTTTTTGTCTTACTTTTTCTTGTTGATCTTTGTCAGCACAACTTGAAGGACAAATGTAATGGTAATTCTTTTCCGGCTTGAGGATTGTCTTCGCTCAAAATACGGCAATTTTGCTTATTGACGTAGCAACCAGAAATGTGCTTCATAAAATGAACGAAGTGCTCTATGAACTTCGCGAACAAATTAGTGTTTTTTTTAAGTAAATTTTCACAATTGAGAAGCGTTATTCTAGCTTTAAACGAAGCTTGATAAGTTAGCACACTTAACAGAAAAGAAATCAAATTAATTGTCAAACCATATACGTCGATATCATGCAGCCAAAAAAGCTTCTATACATTGGCAAGGAATACCTTCCTTGATTTATAAAGCAGCCTGAATGTCACTATCCGACATTGCCAAAGAAGTGACTGTTTATAATTGGAATTTATGTTCTGAAGGTTTCTGGAACTGAATTGGAGTGCAGAATAAGTGTTGGTTGGTTCTTAAGTAAATGCAATAGTATGAAACTTAATTAAAAAGGCATTCGTGGCATCATAATAGATTTTTAGCAGTGATAATCTTTGGAAAGCAAAATGCAAACAAAAAAGATTGTCAGGAACATTACTTTTGAATTGAGTCGTATTAAGACACTTGTTTTCATTGTGCAACAGATGCATTAAGCGTCTTCATGCAATATGAATACAGGTTCTAGCAAATGATTGTTATAGGAAGTAGTTATCTCTGCTTATGCAGGCCTGATGTATTGAAAAAGCGCGCAATTTACAACAGAGTTTGCAAGCCGAACCTCGTCACTAGGTAACAATTTCCAATCCAAGAGTTGTAAGATCTTCCTGTCTCAATTTGGATTAAACCTACAACCACTAAGTCAGAAAAGAAAAACACTTTGCAATAACCAATCCAGAATACTAAGATCGTGGATTTCATATCAGACTCTGATCAGATGTGAGCTTAAAACCCCAGACAAGTTTTAAATTTAAGTTTCGTGAGCAAAACGCCAAGTAGAAGGGAAAAGTTTTATTTTACTTGCAGTGCATATACATAGTAAGTTTGTGAAGTTACTTACCCAAACATTAAGGTAAGTAGCTTCACCAGCAATTAATGCTAATCAGCTACGGATTTCTCTATGTAAACTAATGATATGTTATTTTGCATGTAATAATTTCAACTTTAACTTAATGACAGTTTAACTTAATGCCAGTTCGTATGACTATACATACAAACATTCAATCGGCAGAAACTTATTTGTATTCTTTATATTCATTTATAAACAAACAGATGTTGGAAGTCGAATATTAATTCCACAAAGTTCATTAAACTTACTTATTTTTTTTCTATAATTTCTTATTAAAATTCCACTATTGATTGCATAATATTACATAAAAAACATCTACAACATGTAACGAATTTTGTTTTCCACTCCAAAAAGTTTTTTTTTTATTTTGACAAAAACAACAGCTCAACAACAGCAACACTAACCAACGTCAAAAACAATATCGAAAATTACGACAGCATAAACAATTTTATATTGGTGCGAATATTCACACATGTATGTTGTAATTAAAACAAATGTTACAATTTGTGTGAGAAAATATGAAAAATACAGAAAAAAAAACAACAACATGTAAGACCATTCAGCTGTTCCGAATGTTTGATACCCTCCACCAAGAATTAGAACTATTTACGATATGGAATCTGGGGCAGAATTTAAACTAATCTTTATAAAAACAAACAGCACAATTTCGAATTTTTATTATAATAAAAACCTTAAAAAAAATTTATTCATAATTCAAAATGAGACTGATCATTAGACGTGTTGAAAAAAAATTAAAGTGAAGGCCAATATGGTTCCCTTAGCTATAGAAACATTTAATATGAAGCTTGGAGCCCTTTGGATAAAAAAAAATATAGGCGGAAATCGATTGAAAATTTCAAAAGTGAATACAAACTAGGGAGATCGAACGGTTATAATTCGACCGGTTTTAACCGGATATTTTAGCTTTGCCCAAGTCGGTTAATTTAAAATGCCCATTTTTCGAATATCAAATAAACCGGTTATTTTGGTATAATAAACCGCTTATTTTAGTACTGTATAATTTATATACATTTTCCTTACTCTTGTTGTAGATGTACCCGTTATGTACGTATTTTATAATTGCAAATTGGCCAAACTGAAACTTTTTATGAAGAATGTCAAAACAAAATGTAACAAAGGTCAATAAACATTATGAGCACTGTAAATACAAATCGCTTATACAAGCGTGTGTTCTTGTAGAAAAAAAACCATATACTATTCAAATACTACAAAAACGTGTGCAGCTAAAAAGTAAATAGTAATTTGTGCAAGAGTATTCTAAATATTAAATATATTTTTATATAAAGTTTATCTCTAGATATTTTTCGAACGCGATTAAAAAGGCAAAGTTAGGTGCTTGAAGTGCCCTAAAATGATAAGTTACAAAGGTTCTTCTATGTCACGACTTATTAATCACCTTTAATTAGTATACATGCTTGACATTAATGTGATCCACATAAAACTTAACTCAGTTCAAAGTAGTTCTAAGGTGACGATAAATAATACTTTACTAAAATACGCTGCAAAAAATGAATCATTGGGTGAAATATTAGCCCGTTATGTTGCCGATTACGGAACGCCCGTTAAGGCTTACAAACCCTTGGATAGTTCTAGCATCTCTTCATGCTGAAAACTACAACATTTTAGCAAAATCAACGATATGGGAAAATTTTCTACCAGTTTTATTTATTAAAACACCAAGAACTAAAAAACAAAATTGAAGAAATCAAACCATGTCATGGAATGTTTTAAATTGTAGTCGACGAATTGACAAATATTTTACACAAAAATAATGTTAAGATCACTATTCGTTTCTATAATGCTAGAACAAAATAATTTGAAATAGATAATCCTGGCTAAGAGGTTTTGTTTGCAACTTTTGAAAAATATGGTTGATTTATATAGATATGCTTAACCACCAACAAATTAAAACTCATTCAAAATAAATTTGAGAGAATATTTCAAATAATAACTTTATTAAATTGCTATAATTGATTTGCTTTTGCAAAACGTTTGTCTAGCTCAAATATCATTCAACAGTTTCTAAATTACATCATACAAATATCTTCTTACAAATAAAGTTTAGTAAATCAATAAAAAATTGTTGAAAATTAAGCTAAAGTTTGATCAATTTACTGGTCCCAATTTTCTTGGTTTTTATCGTCAAATATTGGTTAGGTCTGATCTAAGTCATATCACGTATTTTGTTGGTTCCTTACCTTTGCAAATTGTTTTGTTTTTTGTGTTTTTAAGTATTCGAATTAAAACCGGTTAGCCGGTTATTTAAAAATTGCTTAACCGAAAGCCTGGTTTTTTAAAATAGCAACTATTCGTAATATTCGAAAACCGGTTATTCAAAAAAAGGCGAATAATCGATCTCCCTAATACACACAGAGAAAAAAAACATGTTTAAATATAGTCACCTCCAACAAAACTAGTTTTAAAGCAGATGTTAAACATATTATGTTTAATTTACCCATATTATTGTCACCGACAACCATATTATTGTTAAATTAGTCCTCCATCAAGAAGCCACAACCATATTATGGTTGCCTCTATACATGTTATGGTTAAATATGACAATAATTTGTTTTTAAATTAACAATAGTATTTTCCTCTTTCCCAAGAGCAACATTCTATGGTTGAAAATCAACCATGCTTTTATAAGTGTTAAGCATATTTTAGTTATTATTAACTAAAACATGTTCGGAGGCAACCATAATATGGTTGTGCCTTCTTGATGGATGACTAATTTAATAATAATATGGTTGTCGATGACAATAATATGGTTAACATAACCATAGTATGTTTACAACTTTATGCGAAAATAGTTTTGTTGGAGGTGACCATATTTAAACATGTTTTTTTCTCTGGGTGTACATTTGTTTTTCGTTTTTGTCAATTTTTTTTTAATGTTGTAAAACTTTTTACTCAAGATGATGAGTAATCGAAATGTGGCTACAATGATGTTTCAAAATGTATAAAAACCCAAAATCGTTTAAAACTAGCCCAGCTATAAATAAAGCCCAGACCGGTAAAGTGCCAGATATTACTTGACCGAGAAATTCAAGCTCACACCTTAAACGTGTTTGAAATTGATTTCTGCAATTTAATATTTTTATTCAAAAGCCCTGAAATTATAAGATATGCAAATAGTTTGTTTTTTATGGCGTCAAGCTGTCATCAGGTGATGTCAAAAACGGACAACATTTTTAGTAGGTTTTTCAAATCTCCAAATTTCAAATTTTAAAAAATTTTCTTTAGCAAAATCGAAAAAAATGAGATTTGCATACCAGGGACTGACTTGTTTAAAAAATCAAAAAGAATGAAAATTAAAAAATTTTTAAAATATCCCCCGCTACACTTGGGTAGGGTAACGATTTGATTTTTACGGATTTCGAGGAAAATGCTTTTGTAAAAAATTTATCAATATTTTTGTTAAGTTCCAATTCTAGCTGTTCACTGTTCCATGACACAATCAACAAGGACAATCTTTTAAAAATTGGTTCAAAATCGAACCACGCCAAAGGTAAAATAACACGGACAAACGTAATTTTTTTGCAAGTTTTGAATTTTTCATGAAATTAATAAAGAAATATTGTAGGGTATATTCTAGGGTGTTAAATTAATCTAAATGTTCACCCGGATGGGTAGTGTTAAGACGAGGGTTAAACGATTTATAATCAATAGTCGTAAGGTTTTTACGGACAGACATGCATAAATCGACTTATTTATTTATTTGTTTATCATCTGTTTTAAATACAATTAAAAATTATATTTTAAGCTAATTTACCGAGCTAAGGTGATCTACATTACCTCTGATTTACATCCGATCTGGAGGCAATCGAACCCACATCGCTCGAACTGATAGACTAGCTCACTACCAACTAGCCATACAGGGCTCACAAATCGACTTAAGGCGTTTTCTTTTCTGAGTAATATTCTGCATTTATTCTGCTTTTTAAATTTGTTATGTTCTTTTCTGAAAAGTATGTGTCATTTTAAAAGTGTAAAGCGTTCTTTTCTCATGATGTTCCCTTTAACCAGAAAAAATAATTCTGCATATTCAACAACTATTTTTATTAAATGGACATGAGCGCAGCACTAGATTAACGGCTGATTTTGTTGTTTTTTCTGAAAAAATAAATAATTTTTAAGTTCGTCTCTCGTGATAATTATAAAATTATCTTAAAAATCAGGTAAGCATTTAAACATGTTGCGGACTCACATGTTGCCGACTCACATGTTACACTTCTGATTTTTTCAGAAAAGAAAATGCCATTAGAATTACTAAGGTACAGCATTTATCGTATGTTTGCTCGCCATGCATCCCAACTTATGCAATTTAAGTTTGATATTTAAAACTTTTGAAATTGGTTTTGTGTATAGGCATTTCGCTTACCGCATTTATGCGTCGCAATTTAACACAATTTTTTAAAATTGCTCCCAAAAACTCTCATATAAACATCGTATAAAATTAGAGTCAATGAAAAACAAAAACGTTTCAAAAGTTATGCTCTCAAAACTAAAGCTTATAATTCCTAATAACACTTTCAATGTTAACCTGCTCTTTTGATGCAAGTATAAAAGTTTCATTAATGATCGAGTTAATCGAGTTTTTCTTTGAACACTTTATATGCACAAAAGCGAGTTTAAAGGCCCTCGAAGACGGCAAATTATTAAATCCATATAGAAATAAATACTGCATATACTTAACACGGTCTTAGATTAATATTCCTTACGAAATGACAAACAAAATAAAACCTAATTTACTACACGTATTGGTGAAGGGTACAAATATGTGGCATTCAACAAAACTAAAACAATCTTAAATTGTAAAGAAAAAAAAAATTTTTTTTGTATGACTCTACTTAACGGCAATAGAGATCAAATCAAAAATCAGGCAACATAAAAAGATTTAGCTAAAACACAAAATGACACAGTGAATGAATAAAGTAGGGAAAATAAAAAGGTAAATGAACGCATTTTTTGCGCAATTTGAACAACTTAAAGAAAAAAAGGAAGGCATAAGCGCAATCTTAAGAAAAAAGTGCGTTTTATTTCAAACTGACATTGAGCAAGATGTATTATCTTTAAAGTCTGCAACAGCAACAGCAAAACTGCTAAACGATAACTTTCGACAATTGAAATGTTGCGATATCAATTGTACTTTCTTTAACTTAAAGTAACAAATAAAATAAATGTATATAAAAAAATGAAGAAAAACTTTTAAAAGATTTGTTTTGTTCAATCTTTTTGTATTGTGTTTTTTCACTTTTAATTGGTCAGTAAGACAACAACACAACTGCAAAGATTTTAAAGATGATCTTGCAATTAATGCAGGGTTGGAAAGGAATAGTTTCGTACAATGATACTTTTGTATTTGCATTATAGAGCGCCTTAAACTCGCACAAATCGTTGAATAAGTTAGTAAATACTAATTAATAAACGAACTCAATTGAAAAATAAAGTCTTGATAGAAAGTTTAATAATTTTAAAAATGTAAGCAAAAGTTTTAATTAACAAAGGGGTTGACTGTGGAAAGCGGGCTTACTTAGATCCCCATTTTGTTTCCACAATTGTATTAAACCGTGGGTGGTTAATGTTCGTCGAATCGACGAAGCGCATTTACTCTTGATCATACTTTTTTATTTATATTCAAATTACGTTCTAATTTCCAAGCCAAAAGTTTAATGTAACTTAATCTTATTAATCCAGATCATAGCGTTTTTAAAGACTTTTAAGATTTTTAATCTTTCTCATACACTATGCTTTCTTCTAATCATCTGAATTGTCAACAATTTATAGCAGTTTCGTTTTTGCGGTCTTATAGATCTTCTAATATTAGTTAGCGACGCAGCGACGGCCATCTTCTAGATTCCAAAAGTCTTCCTTAGAAAGTCTGCAATGAAGTTGCACACACTCGAATTAATGAGCAGGAAAAAGGAGAATTATTTTCTAATTGACTTGATAAACCTCAGCTCAAAATTACTTGGATAACTTCGGTCAATTGAAATCAGAGACATATATTGCCTAGGGAGTTTTGATGGGTCATCTGGATTCATAGAAAAAAATTATAAAATTTCTCCAATCACCAAATTTATACGAAATTCATAATATAAAGCAAACAATTTGTTGATTTTGCACCTATTACCAAAATGATTATATTGATTACTAAAAATTGTAAAATTGTGAATATTTTTTTTCAATAAATGATATTTTTATTTTCAATTAAAAATATGATCAAAAAACTTTGCTATTTCAAACAATGTGTTAATTTATTTAAATAAATATTGACAATTCCCAACAACAATTATACATGTTTAAATTATTTTATTTTGAACGAAAAAAGTCAATTAAGATTTTTAGCAAGAAAGTTCCACAATTGGCTACGTAACTACTATCCGGGGAACAAGATCCGAGAACCTCTATTTACCCAGAACGAGTACACAAACCATGTTATTGCTTCCCAATTAAGCCCGACTATTATTTAAATTAAAATTATTTAATTAAAATTTTAATTGAAAACTTATTTCAAAACAACTAATGTGTTAATTAAATCAAAACTAAATTTTTAATTTTCTTTCAACTAAAAAATAATTGATTCAATTATCAGATTAATTAAATTTAAATACTTTTTAAACCATTTTTTTAATTGATAAAACACTTTTTTCTGTGTTGCTATTTTTTTTAACTAATAATAAGTTTTCATCAAAACAAAGTCACTGTTGACTCTATTTGCAGCGCGCCTAGTTCTGGGCGTGCTACCACGTTAACCAACCAACCCGGAATCCCAAAAAGAGATGTGCTAAATATTTTCGGCATTCTCTCAATTTTGCTAACAGAATTTGAAAAAATAGATAACAGCTAACTGAAAAACATTAGTTGCCAGAAGCCGCGATCCTGAGTTCATATGATCGGAAAACTCTAATTTGGACTTTTGGAGATTTGAATAAGGGTGTACCGAATACCGATACCAATATATCGGCAATACTTTAGGTTTGCCGATATATTAGCATGGGCGATATTTTAATGTCGATACTACGATACTTTTTATAGGTTTTTTGAAAAGACCATTTAATTTTTAATGCTTATTTTTTGCATATCAACTAAATGAAATAACACATTTAAAAGCAGAACATAAAATCAAAACAGAATAAAAAATGGTTGCTTTTAATTCTTTAGCTGGAGGTCCACACAACGCGTTCTATGCGTTTTATACTTTCTTGAACTTTTTTCAAGATGCATGCAAATGTGGAAAGTAATCCCACTTAATGCGTTCTATACGTATATACTAGGGTGTTCGGCCGATTAATTCTAATTAGACGATTAATTGTTCGATTAATTTAAAATTGCTAATTTCGATTTAAGGATTAATCGAAGAATTTATGCCGATTAATCGAGTAACAATACATATATGGTTTTTCTGTCAAATGTATAATTTTTTAAAGTTTTAAGTCAAATAAACAAACCAAATGTATGTGTCCGTTGGAATTAAAAAAAAAAAACAATCATGTTTGGTGAGTAATTCACATACATGGGCGTGTGTTTTACTGATTACTGAAATAATGCAGTAATCCGTTAATTTTTACTTATTATTGTACCAAATGCAAAAAAATATTTTTAACCCTGCAGCCATACGTTCAATAAATCACTTTCAAGTTGTTCACAAAAACTGCTTTTCAAAACTTGTTTGAATTGACAGCTGTGTCACAGGCTGCACTCAATTTGATGGTCAATTTCATTTTATAAATGCCCCCGACGAAGAAGCAACTCAAAATAGTAGCACAACTCAAGGTATTTTGTAAAAAATGCACAAGAATTTTTTAAAACACAATTTCTTTTTAATAAAGCACATTTACTTTTTAAGAAATATATTTTTTATAAAGAAAGCGCCAAAGTTAATTTCTCGTCAATTGTTAAATTGACGTTAAAATTGGCAAACAAATGGAAAGGTAAAATTGAGAGCAGTCTCGTGGTCAATTATTATCAAAAATTATCTCTAATCACCAAATTTATACCAAATTCATAATTAAAATTATGAATTTTTTTTTCATCAAATGATATTTTTAATTTTAGTTTTAAAAAAATGATCAAACAATTTTGCCATTTCAAACAATGTGTTAAGTTATTTAATTAAATATTGACAATTCCCAACAATAATTCTACAAGTTTAAATTATTTTATGTTAAGCGAAAAAATCAATTAATATTTTTTGATATTTTATTAATATTATAATTAGAAATTTATTTCAAAACAACTAAAATGTTAATTAAATCAAAATTATATTTTTAATTTTCTATCAATTAAAAAAATAATTTTTTCAATTTGTTCATGTCTGAATCGAAGGCAGCGGCTTTCCCATTCCTGGTTTCTACTTGGAATGATGATGTGCCCTAAGACGAATTGACAACATTTATTATCACATTTATTAAATTTAAATACTTTTATTAATCGATAAAAAAAACCTTTGTCTGAGCTTGTAAATATTTCCCACATCAAAAAGCAATCCATATTTTATGGCTGTCTCTATAATGAGATCATTAAATTATTACAATAAGGATCTATAAAGGATGTGGTGTGGTCTAGAAGTTAGCATTTTTCGTCGATTACTGTTATTATTATTAGAATTATGCACAGAATAAAATAAAAATTGATTTTAGTTAAAAAATTTGTGATATTAATTAAAAAATGAAAAAAATTTGCACCAGTGAACAAATTAAGAGTATCAATTAAATATTTTTTGATATTTAAAACATTTTCTGCAGTAATGTTGTTGATATAAGTAAACTTTTCATTCACTGGATTACATATATTAAAACTGATTTTTTTTGATTAATGGTTTAATTGGAAAACAATTTGGCGAGAATTTTTTCAAGTTACGATAACCTGGAACAGCTCATAAACACAAAAAATACTGGAAGAAAGGTTGAGATTTAGTTTTTCGACCCAATAAGCATTTATACAAAGTATCATTTTATTTGATTAAATCTGCAGCATCGATAGTTTTAAGAAGATCATGAAGTAATTTTTTAACTTTTAGAAGTGGAGTAATTATATTGGCTTGATGAGTTAAAAAACATCAGGAAATTTGAATTCAAAGAGTTATACGAATGCGTGGAATTAAACTTTTATTCGAACAAGAGTCACAGGATGCACCTAAAACTCAATAGGGAAACTAACTTGTATGAAATTTCGATTTGATGTCCATTCTTAGAGAATTTTTTTGCATAAAATGCACACATTTAGTGCTCTTACCCCTAAGTAATCTTCACTGTTAATGAAAAATTTTAACAAACAAAAAAAAAATAAATAAAAAGAAGAAAAAAGTAAACAACATACCAGAAACTTTCTTTATTGCAATCTTTGTTAAAGATTGCCATCTACGTCAAACAGAACACACACGCAATTTGATTAAACTGCATAAAAATATTAAAAAAATAAAAACAGAAGATCGAAAAGAAGATCATCCAACACTTGCAAAAAAAAAGAAGAAATAGAAAGAAAAACAAAATTATAAATAAAAATGAAGAGTGAAATTGATTTTTATCAACACCGAAGTAGAAATTGCGTTTTTTTTTCTTACAAAATGATAAATATTTCATTAATCAACATTGTGGCAACAAGTTTTGAACGGATTTTATTTTCATCTGTTTCAGTTGCATTTTATCGCTTCTATTTTTTTTATTATTTTTTCTTTCTTCTGCTGATTTTCTAGCACTTATTAATAAACGAATTTAAATTAATTAAAATAAATAAAATATCATACAACTAAAAATCGATGTTAATTTCCTGACAATACAAACACACACATTAGAGAAAGAATTGATCGTTGGAAAAGCTGCTGAAGAAAATCGTTTTGAAATAATCATCAGCTTAGTTGGCGGTCTTTTAATGGTTAAATCCGTTCACAATATTGGAACTCGATTTCGAATCTTGATACACGTACAATGTTTGGAATTCGACAGAATATTTTTCTTTTTGTTTCTTGAATTTCAATCAATTTAAAATCTTTTGCTGCCGCTGCTGCCTGTGTTCAACATCTTAAACATTGATTGTGAAATACAATCTCAATTTGGTTTTTTTTCACCCGTATTTTTCATTTTTTATTCCACAAATGAATTATTGTTTCTAAACATGCAAATGTAAAACATTCAAATAACATTTCAACCAGAGCCGCGTCTGGTCTGTGGCTTTGTTTTTTTAAAGGTTTGTCCATTCCACACTCTGTCACGAGAGTGATGGTTATAGTGCTGGTGCAACATTTTGCAATAGCAAAATTGCATGCTGAACAATCAAAATAAAAAATAATAATAATTCTGGCTAGCAAAACTGTTATGTTCTGAACCTATTGATGATGATCATGACTATGATGATGATCACCATCATTCTGGTGATGTTGCAATAGAGAGCTGTTGCATTTTTTTTTCAATTTTCTCAAAACATAAATTATGTTGCATGCCTATGACATGATGGTGCATATTGAAATCTTTAAAGCCAACAAAATGTAACGAAACTGCTACAAAGTTATGATATATTTATTTGACAATGATAGATGCACTTTAGCCGGAAGCTAAAAAATGTTGTTAAATATGAAAGCAATGCAATTATTATTATTATTAGAGCACTATTTTTAATGCAACAATTGTTTGTCTTTAAATTAAAGAGTCAAAGGATCGCCTTGTGGCATTTGTGTACTTTATTGTAAGACATGATTAAGTCAATGGACTTTTTTTGTGTTAGTTCTTTGTAAAAACTTTATAAACCAAATAAAAGGAATTGCCCTAGAGCTAAAATTGATAAGAAGGAAGTATGAAAAATTTATATGTAAAAAAGATTAATTTAAAAGTTTATAGTTGCAGTTAAAGGTCTCCAATATTAAATAAAATTTGATGAAATATTGTTGGAAGCTCAAAACTGCCATCTTTAAAATTTGAACTTACACCTTTCTTATATATATATATATGTTCCCATCGATCCTATAAGGAGCATAGGGCCTCTTACACCTTTCTTACTAACTTTATATTTTATGTTATGGCAGGAATTTTGTATAACAAATGATTCTAATGCCTTGTCCTTGTTTAATGTCGATGTTTTAAAATTCATGGTCACTTAAAACAGCTTTAATATCTCTCGCGTCGTAAGAAGAAAACAAGATCTTGTCATTTTATTTTTTTAAATATAGGGTAGACGCAGAATTCATCAAAAGTCCCATATAAACTACCACCCGAAACTATCTTTAAAAAAAAATAAGTCCTTTAGATACGACATTTGTAATTGGACCAGCAGAAATAATCGGTCGATGTGCTTTATTTTCACAATCAAGCAAAATTTACATATAACGAATATTTCAACCGAATTTTACGATATGGACTGAAATTTTTGGTTGTCAAATATATTCCGGAAATATCTTAATATAAACCTTGGAAAATTCTTATATTTATTCATCATATGTAATTTGATTCGTTTTATTCACAGAAAAAATTATTAAATTTCTCCAATCACCAAATTTATTCCAAATTCATAATATCAAGCAAACAGCTTGTTGATTTGGCACCTATTACCAAAATGATTATATTGATTACTAAAAATTTTAAAATTTTGAAACAAATATTTTCAATAAATGATAAATTAAATTTTAATTAAAAAAGTGATCAAAAAACTTTTCCATTTCAAACAATGTGTTAATGTATTTAAGTAAAGATTGACAATTCCCAACAACAATTCTACAAGTTGTAATTATTTTATTTTAAACGAAAAAAGTCAACTAAGATTTTTTGTTATTTAATTAAAATTTTAATTGAAAATTTCTTTTAAAACAACTAAAATGTTAATTAAATCAAAATTAAATTTTTAATTTTCTTTCAACTTTAAAAAATAATTGATTTAATTATCACATTAATTAAATTTAAATACTTTTTTAACCATTTGTTTAATTGATAAAACACTTTTTTCTGTGCTGCCAGATATGATCAAATTTGTTTTAGGCCTTTGAAGTCATTCCTCTTTTATTATAAGCATAAAATTTGTAATCATCTTGTTAATAAAAATAATAAATGGTTTTTAATTTTAAATTATTTGATAAAAAACCTTTTACGTATACAAATCATGGTGCTGTAAGGTACAAAAAAGTACTTTAATATTATTTATTTTTAACTTATTTTTCTCACTTAAATTTTTCCATATTAAATGAAATATTTCCCACTTTCCACCCGTCATTTGACAAACTCGCTTACTCCAATACCTAATCACAAATTTGTACAACAACTAGCAAAGATTTATTATTACTAAATACTTTTTTGCTATTTACACATATCAGCAACTTTTAAACACGACTCGTGAAAAAATTTCAATTCATAAATATTCATAAATTTCACTTTGAACACACGCAGTTATGAATAAACAATTTAAATTGTTCACTCACTCTATTTTTTAAATACTAATTTCTTCTCTAAATTTAAATTTCAAATTTGCGCCCTTTCTGTTCTGGGTATTGTTGTTTGGTTTGGTTTATGGTTCGCAACATGTCACACATTTCTAAAATTGTGTTTATTTAGCGGTTACAAAATTATATTTAGTTAAACGTTTAACACTAATATCAAATTGTGAACTTAATCTCTTGCTCGCCCTTTCGTTGCCTTTGAGAAGCTGTTGATGATAAAGATGGTCATTATAACGATCATGATGATAATGATCATTATGAGCAGATGTTAAATGGCTAAATAAATATATAGTAAATAGTTGCAATAGAAGGTGTTAATTTTGTTGGTTAATTAAATGATGACCACAGCACACTTTTCGATAACAGCTGTAGTTTTAAACAAATGCATTTTGTTTTTATATTTTTAATGATTCAAAAAAGACATTTTAATATTTGGAGCTTGGCTTTTTAGAAGCTATCAGGTCTTTTCTGAAAATCGCGTGATTTAAAATCAGGAGTTTTTAAAATCACACGTGTGATTTTGTGGTGTTTTGAAAATCACACCGTTTTTGTGTTTGTCGGTGTGAAAATCACACCGTTTTTGTGTTTCCCACCAATAAAAAACGGAACAACACAATATCACACGTGTGATTTTAAAAGGCACATGTGATTTCAAATCACGTTATTTGAATTAAAGTGATTTTCAGAACAGATCTGAATATTTATTGTTGCACAAACAGAACAAATATGGTCGTTGGAAACTTTTTGTGTTATTGCAGAACATTGCAAAATTTTATGATCTTTTTTTAAAACGAACAATATTTTAATTGCAACACTGCTACATAAGAGTAAACATATAAACGTTATTAATAACAATTACATTACCGTAAGAAATCGTAATATAGTGCTAGTTGCCTACTAAAAAACTAACTGTATCATAATATTTTATGTCTGTATTAAAATGTTTTTTTTTTAATATTTTTTGCTGCGCACACTGGGGTAATCAGCCCTGGTTTGTGAAATTAATTAAAAAACCGGGTTAAAAATATTCAATACTAATGGGTACCAGTTAAACGAGAACATTATTTTACACCACCACGTGTAAAAGGAATAAAAAAAAAAAAAAAAAAGAACGTTAACAGTGCAGTGTAATTACAAAGTTGACATTTTTAAGTTTTGTTAAAGCAAAGCAAACAAATTTTTTTTTAATTTTCAGGTTAGTTTTTTTTCTAGAAAACATAAATTTTTTTATAATCATTGGTTAACGTTTTATTGAAATAAATCTTTTTGTACATATAAGTATAATGAATTCTCTTTCGATATTTTAAAAAGGTGATTTTTTGCTATATACATGCACAAACAATAGGCAGAAAAAGTATGCGTACAAAACAAATACACCTAAAAGATTCCAAAAAAATCACGAAACTTTTCTGAGCGTAAAATTTATTTTTATTTATAAATATTTTTTCAGCCTTTTAAACAATACTAATATTAAACTAAAATCCCTACTGTTAATCAATTAATTGCAGCATAATTAAATTATAGTCTAAACAAGTTAGAGTGCTATAGTCGGCTGTGCCGAATCTTTGATACCCTCCACCGACATGAGTGGGCTCTATATGATAAATATGCATATGTATTATTAACTACACTAAGCTCCACAAAAACGAAGGTCAGCATTGAAATTAGTTGCAGTTTAGACTTATATTAAATTATTAACCGGCAATAAGTAAGTTTTATGCGTTTCTTGTGGGAACTTTGAGCTGGCTTGAGTAAAATATCATGATTCGTAAAAGTTTTAGCCGAACTAAAATGATTTTTTGGAGGATAATTTGTATTGGACCTATGGTAAATTATGGAGACTAATCATCCCAAAACTCTAAAGACTGATTTCTGGTATTACAAAAAATAAATAAGAATAAATTTCTATACAGCACTGTAATTAGTTTTAGCGTTGACAGTGATTTTCAGAAGGCTGCTTAATATGGGATCTAAGGTAAATTATATCACAAAATTGCATGTTATTTTTCTTTTTTGGCCATATCTTTATCTGTTACGGTTTCAGGTGAATTTAATTATTTTCCCAGAGTGGGCTTTATTTGGTTTTAGGCGCTAAAAACTGTTTTCCTAGAGTAGGGTTTATATGGGGCCCAGGGTAAATTATGGACCAATCTTCACGAAATTTGGCAGTATGATTTCTCGTTCTATAAAACTGTGATGTACCGAATTTCATTATGATAGCATTATTTATTACGGTTTTAGGCGTACTAAACTGTTTTCCGGGAGTAGGGTTTATATGGGACCTAGTGTAAATTATGGACCGATCTTCAAAAAAATTTTACAGTGTGATTTCTGGTCTGGTACTGTGACGTACTAAATTTTAGTATGATAGCGTTATTTATTACGGTTTTAGGCGTACTAAGCTGTTTTCCGCTAGAAGGGTTTATATGGGGCCTATGATCAATTATGGACCGATCTTCACGAAATTAAACAGTATGATTTGCAGTCGTATAGAGCTAATTCGTGCATTATTTTATATCATGTCGTGCATTATTCCACCATTTATGTTTGTTTTTGCATCAAAATTTTCAATATTTTTAGGGTGGTGTGGTGCAGATAAACCTCATCGATAACAACGTGGACGTGGCCTTAATCCAAGAGCCCTGGATCAACAACAACCGGGTAGTTGGATTAAAGGCCACGGGATATACACTGTTCGTACCCCACACGGGTGAGAAGGTTCGAACTTGTATAATGGCAAGAAATGAGCTCAAATTTATGTTGTCTCATTCTTTCAGCAATGGAGACCTCACGGTTGTTACAGGTGAAGCTATGGACAAAACGGTCCTAGCACTAGCATCGGTATACTTACCATATGAGGCTACCGATCCACCTGGTGTGAAAGTACGTGAGTTGGTGGAGCACTCGAGCAGAAGCGGCTCGAGACTGGTACTAGGTTGTGACGCTAATGCACACCATACCCAATGGGGAAGTACCGACATCAACAAAAGGGGTGAGTCTATGTTTGATTTTATTATTGCTAGCAATCTTTACATCTGTAATAGGGGAAATACGCCAACATTCAGAACTAGAGATAGGGAGGCAGTAATAGATGTACCATTGACGAACTATAGAGACTTAGTAGATGATTGGAGGGTGGCTTTGGAATTTTCCTTCTCTGACCATGGTCGTATATCCTTTAATCTAAAATTCGAAAAGTCAAAAAGGCGTCCTTATAGGAATCCAAGGAGGACGAACTGGGATTCCTTTTCGGGATTGGTGAATAGTAACCTTAAAGTTACACACGATTGGGGGTCGACTTCGGCCGGTGTGGAGCACCTGGTGGGTACCTTTACGGAGGTGCTGACCAGTAGCTATGAGCGATCTTGTCCGCTGAATTTTCCGGGTAGGCGCTCGCAACCGAGATGGTGGACAGGTGAGTTGAGGACTCAAAGGACCACTGTCAGAAGGTTATTCAATAGAGCGAAGCATACGCGTAGGGATGAGGACTGGAGTAACTTTAGGATAAGTTATAATAGGTATAAGGGAGATATTAGAAGGGCTAAAAGGGACTCGTGGATCAAATTTAGCGAGTCAGTGGAATCTGTAAATGAGATGTCCAGGTTCAGAAGGATTTTATCCAAGGACCCTGTGGTCCCGGGAGAGACCGGACGACTCATGGACGGAATCTAGCTCAGAATCTCTCTGTTTGCTTATAGAGACTCACTTCCCGGGTTGTGTGGATCCTGGGACGGGGGAACAGGTGGGGTGTGGAAACCCCTTTTCTGGATCGGGCTCGGGAGGTGAGATAAGGGAGGCGGTGGGGGATATCATCACCTTGGATAAGGTTACATGGGCGGTTAATACTTTTGGGTCTTACAAATCGGCAGGACCAGATGGTATATTTCCGGCTATGCTACAGAATATCCAGGGATTATCACTCCTATTGCTGGTGGAACTATTTAGGGTATGTCTGCTTAATGGCTACATTCCTAGAGGGTGGAGAGAGGTCAGGGTTATTTTCATACCTAAGGCAGGTAGAACCGGTCACTCTAAACCCAAGGATTTTAGACCTATCAGCCTATCGTCTTTTCTTGTGAAGACATTAGAAAGACTGATTGATCTGCATCTGAGGACGAAGATTGACGCCGGCATCATCAGCGGCGCTCAGCATGCCTATCTTAAGGGTAGGTCTGTTGAGAGTGCGCTTCATGATGTGGTGGGTTATATAGAACGGGGATTGCGAGACAAGGAATACACCTTGGCGGCATTCCTGGATATAGAGGGGGCCTTTAATAATGTGAAAATAGAGGCTATAAGTCAGGAACTGAGTGATTTAGGTGTTTCGTTATTCTTGGTCGAATGGATAACTCTGATGCTTAGCAGTAGAGTTATTCACTCGGACTGGGGAAACGAGCGCTTAAGGAAACTCGTGACTAGGGGGACCCCACAAGGGGGAGTTCTCTCTCCCTTATTGTGGCTCTTGGTTGTCAATGTCGTTCTGGGACGTTTTGACAGTATAGGTCAGAAGGTCGTCGCCTACGCGGATGATATAGTTATATTGGTATCGGGCAAGTTTCTGCCGACAATTAGCGATGTCATGCAAGGGGCGCTGGGCGAACTGGCAGCATGGGCGACTGATAAGGGCTTGGGAGTTAATCCGGAGAAGACAGAATTAGTTCTTTTCACTAGGAGGTACAAGGTGGAGAATTTTAGGCTGCCGGTACTAGGGGGAGTAGAGCTTAGGCTATCTGATAGTGCTAAGTATCTAGGAGTTTTTCTGGACAGTAAGCTGTCCTGGAAGAGGAATACTCAGGAGAGGCTAAAGAGGTGTCTCAATGCTTTCTATGCTTGCAGATCGTCGATAGGTAGGAGTTGGGGACTCCGGCCGTCAGTTGTGGGATGGCTGTACACTTCGGTGGTTAGACCCATTCTTACGTATGGATGCTGTGTTTGGTGGGAGGCATTGAAACTAGCTAGTCGGAGGGACCTTCTGTCTAAGGCTCAGAGGTGTGCTTCGATCGGCATGACAGGTGCCTTGAGAAGTACGCCTCAGGCGGCTCTGGATGTTATTCTTCATCTTCTGCCTATAGAGCAGTATGTGTGGGAAATGGCAGCAAGGAGCATTCTTAGGCTGAGGGAGCTAGGACTGTTAGGAAATTTCACGGAGGGTCACTCGCGGATCTTGAGTGAAATTGGTACTAGTGGCTATCACCTAGGCTCGCCCGGCTCTACGGATTATTTGGTCACTAGGGTCGATTTTGGGCGTTTGCCAGAGGTGATATTACCTTCTAGGGAGAGCTGGTCAGGGCAGGGCAGATTGTATAGGGGATTTGCTATTTTCACTGATGGCTCGAAGATGAAGGGCACGGGTGCGGGGGTCTACATTGAGGATCTGGACATCAGAAGGTCATATAGACTTCCCGACGACTGCAGTGTATTTCAGGCGGAGGTTCTGGGGGTTCTCAGAGCCGTGGAATTGGTAGGAGCTAGCATTGCCAAGGGCTCGGAGGTCACCATATATGTGGACAGCCAGGCGGCTCTTAGGGCCTTAATGGGCTGTTATGTGAACTCCAGGCTAGTGGACGATTGAAGGAGGGCTCTAGGAGTAATCTTAGGGAATTATGTTGTGAGGCTCTGCTGGGTACCAGGTCACTGCAACATCACCGGCAATGAGATAGCTGATGAGTTGGCAAGACTGGGCTCGGAAATGGAAGATCCTGACAGTTTGCAAGTGGTCAGGCCTCCAATGGGCTTCTACTTTGGGAGAATTAGGGAATGGATTCTGAACAGGACTAATCGGGCTTGGCGGGGCCGAACGGACTGCCGAGTATCGCGCACTCTGTGGCCGATGCTTAGTAGGTCAAATTCGGACGCGCTGCTGGGTAAGAGTAGGGCCTGCGTCAGGACCATGATAGGTATTATCACGGGCCACTGTATGATAGGCAGAATGGCGGTGAGAATGGGGTCTGGCTTATCGGATATATGTAGGCTGTGTGAGGACCCAGAGGAGCTGGAGACAGTTGAGCACTTTCTGTGCCACTGTCCCAGGCTACAGAACAGCAGGCTGAGGTGGCTAGGTAGCAGATTCCTGCACGAATTAGGAGATGTCTCGGGCTGCGGGCTCGAGAATCTGATGGGATTCGTAATGGGAATGACCTGGCTGCGCGGCAGGAGGCTGGGAAACATGTAGGGCAGTTTTTCCTGTTTGGTAGGGTTGTGTTTTGCTTGTTCTGTCCGATTTCTTATCTTCCACTATCTTCCTTCCCTGTGCTTTCACCATTTACTTCTACTACTCTGTCACACTAGACATCTTTCTCTTCTTTCTTCCTTTGTTTCACTAATTAAAGGCATCACAATGGACCATATTGGTCTCTGGGTGAGGGTGTGAAGTTTGCTTCACACCAGCCTTTCTAACCTAACCTAACCTAGGGTGGTGGTTCAACATTTTGATTCATTATTCTGATCCTAATGAACGGATGTTGCTGGATTTCAATCCCAAACTGGTTAGAATAACTACAAACAATTTGAGACCGATTTTGTTCTTTTCTTTAAAGTTTTTCGAAAGTGAACGTATTTTCAACAGACGGACAGACATACGGACATGGCTAAATCGACTTAGAATATCTGAAGCAGCCAGAATAGATGCACTTTATGGGGTCTTAGATGTATAATAAGAAAATTTCACACAGAATGTTACGGCGGTGCGCAAACTGACTCCAGAAAATATGGCATTTTACATGAGACACAACAACACGCAATTTTGGGTTTTTTTAATTTTTTTGTTGGGCTGTTTTTGCATTTTAAGTGAAATGATAAATGACCCCAATATCAAGGAATGAGAAATGGCGTCAAATAAACTCACAATCATTAATTTGGGGGATATTTTTCATTTACTTATAGATAATGCAAATTTTAAGAAATTAAAAACAACCCCAAAAAACAGATATTGGGAATTATTTCTTTTCATAAGCTACTTTATTATATTCAACATTTTTAATTTTTCGAATTTATTCTCATAGAATTTATTCTCATAGAATAAATTCGAAAAATTAAAAATGTTGAATAATAAAGTTGCTTATGAAAAGAAATAATTCCCAATATCTATTTATTAAAATAGTTGAGTTAAATACATTCAAAATATAAAGAATCATTATCCAGTGTGACACGAAGAATGCTGACGAAGGCCTTAGCGGGCCAGAAAATGCATTACATTCTGCTGGTGTCTGATAATTGTAAATTTTTCTGTACATACAATATACTTCATTGCTATCCAACGGATAGCTTAGGTAAAATGTATTAAGAACATACAAGATAATAGTCTGGTGGTGTATAAAGTCATTCCTAAAAAATTTAAGAAATAGAGCTATTACAAAAAGCTTTATAAAATACATAACTTAAATTTAACTCATAAAATAAATTCGAAAAATGAAAAATGTTGAACCCCAAAAAATATTATAAAACTTTCTATTTAAATTTCGAAAATGGAAAAAATTCTTTCTGGTTATGCAGAGAAGCTTAAGTTAGCGAAGCCAGTGTTTGTTTTACCATAGTCTAGAAAATCCTTGCGTCCTCCAGAAGGCTGTATAATGATTCGGGGTACTCAGATTCAAGACTTTGAAATTTTTGATTTTTTAAGATTGGGATTTTGGAATTCGGGATTTTAAATTTAGGAATTTAAGTTTCTGGCGCCAACATTTTTAATAAATGTTTCTAATTTTTCTAATTCGTTCCCGGCTTTCGGGGAATTCATATGCTGCCAGAAAGATGGTTAAAGGGGGCAATACTTTGCATCAATTTTATTGTACCAAGACACTACAGGAAAATTTTCCTTTTTTTTGCTAAAACTAATTTTTAGCCAAACGACTGGGCCAAATGAAATGATTTTTTGATTCGATCTTTGGAAGTCTCCCTCCCTCATAAGGCCCATAATTTTTTTGTCACGCACTGTCATGGGCAACAAGTTGGTCATGTGCTCTTACGGAAAAAACTTTTTATTTTATCACACACGCCTGCACATTCTTGCAATAAAAATTTTGGTCACACGCGCCCACGTGTGAAAGTTTAAAAACACTTTTAGTAAAACCATTATTTTTTTTTTGTTCCTACATAAAAGAAACTTCTGTTTTAAACAAAGTCTTCTTGCAAAATTTGATTTCCTAGTTCTGAATTATTAATTAAATTAAATTAAAGAAAAATATAAATTGAAAAAAAAATTATTCTTAATTTCTTCATATTCGCACTCAGAATACTGTTCGTTTTCCTATTGGCAGTTTTCGAAGACTCGTGCGCCATCTATGACTGAGACTTAAAAAAAATACTCGCGACAGCTTTTAGAAATGTTGTTTAAAATGTTCGGAATGCCTTCTTTTAACAATATATAATACAAAATGGTGATAAACATAAATTAAATAACTATGAATTTGGCACTCTTAAGTTACCTAGAAAAATACTATTTCTAAAGAGATGTGCAAGTATTTTTTATTGCCCTAGAAAAAAAAAACAAGTTTTTTAACTATCAATTGCAATCATTTTTAAGGGCCAAGTAAAATTCTAATTAATAGTTATATATATTAATTTTCAGTTCAATTTTATTCTGCCGATATAATCTTACTAGTAGCAGAATTCACCAGAATACATACACAGGAAAAATTAAAAATTGTCTCTAATCTCCAAATTCACAATATCAAGCAAACAAATTGTTAATTTTGCTGCTGTTACCAAAATGATCATATTGATTACTAAAAATTTTAAAATTGTGAATATTTTTGTTTTCAATAAATGATATTTTTAATTTTAATTAAAAAATGATCAAACAACTTTGCCATTTCAAACAATGTGTTAATTTATTTAATTAAATATTGACAATTCCCAGCAACAATTTTACAAGTTTACATTATTAGATAAATTATCAATAAATTTTAATTCATTTCATGTTGTAAAATTCCTTTCTTTATAAGAATAATTTAATGAAATTTAAATTCAATGAACTTAAGCCTGATTAAAATATCAATATTTGGATTAGAAACCATTAACAGTTTAATAAAAATAACCACAATACTAATAATTAAATTATTTTATTTTAAACGAAAAAAGTCAATTAAGAGTTTCTGTTATTTTATTATTATTTTAATTAACAATTTATTTCAAAACAACTAAAATGTTTATTAAATCAAAATTACATTTTTAATTTTCTTTCAACTAAAAAAAATAATTGATTCAATTATCACATTAATTAAATTTAAATACTTTTTCAGCCATTTTTTCAATTGATAAAAATCTTTTATCTGCTTATATAAAAATATAATCACTTTCGATATTAGTTTTAATTTTTCTGTTATCATACAAGTGACTCAATCATTGATTTTAACTCGATAACAAATCACAAAAATGTATCTAGTAACGGTAAATCTACAATGTAGAAAAAAAACACAGAGATGCTTATTTTGGCATGTTTTAAGTGTTCTAAATAAAAAATTTCAAAATTAAACGAAAAAAACTTTTTCACTTTTGGCCAAAAAAAGGCAAAAAATTCCTATAGTTCATTCCCACATATTTAAGTTATCCTCCCAGTACTATAAATTTTTTCTGAGATCTTTTTTTCTTTTTTCTATACTCCTTATTTTAAGTTATTGGAGAGCATAAACGTTAATTTCCTTTTTATGTACAAAAATTGTTTGTTGGTCATGATCGCTGCAAAAAGTGTATTCATAATGATCGCGATGACAAAATGTGTCAAGACAACCTACACACATACACCCAATGAGAAGAAACAGTAATTTCTTTCAAATGAAGTACCCTACACAATAGCATATTAAACTTTCAATAATCTTTTCTAACAATTATTTCTACCAAAATGCTTTAAACTTTTCAAATACCTCTATGAAAATATTTAAAATAATTTAATATCAATCTACAATTGTGCTCTGAATTTTAAGTTTTAACGATTAATATTTAAAATATTTGTGAAATTCCTTTGTGAAGTGCTCCTGTAGACTTTGAATAACTATCTTTTAGTTTATTATACCCACACCACAATAGTGGAAAGGGTATTATGCATTTGTGCTGATGTGTGTAATACGTTAAAATATTGGTCATACGTCCACCTTAAAGTATACCGATCGACTCGAAAATGCTTTCTGAGTCGATCTAATTATGTCCGTTCGGCTGGCTGGCAGCCAGGCTGGTTGGCTGGCTATCCATGTAACCTTGTGCGCAAAGTATAGATCGCAATTTTGACGATAATTTGATGAAATTTGGTACATAGGTTCTTATTGGCACAAGGATCAAGCGTATTGAAAACGGGGCGAAGCGGGATTTTAATGAATTTGAAAACATAAATAGATCCATATTTATATGGACAAATAAATAGGACGACGAGGGGTTATAGGGGGAAATTTCTGCCTCTCAGAAACCATCTAAAGGATGTCAATGAAATTTTGAACAGAGATATATCCCTATTGATATTGCCACATCAGCTATGCATTTTTCAAAACTTGGTACACTTGCAAAAATTTTTTCTTATGTACTATGGCGTAGGGTATCGTATAGTCGGGCTTAACCGACTATACTTTCGTGCCTGTTTTTTATTAATTTTTTTGATATTAAAATTTTATTTTATTTTACCGCAGGACACACACCAAGATTACAATAGCTAAGAAACTAATTTTTTTTACAATCTACATTGGGAATACACAAACACACAGACATTTATTAAATATTGCACAAAAAGATTTTGTAGAAAAAGTGCATTTTGCATATTTTTTTTTTATTAAGCACTTGAACTCGTTGGTATAAGTGTTGTGATCTTAGAAAGCCACCCATGCTAAAATATAGAAAAACTTCGGCTTGTTCTTTATCTATTCATTACTTGTGCCATTTGGAGATCAACAGAACAGGAAATGAGTTCCAAATAGCAAACATCTGTATGAGTTTTGCTCATTCAAAGAAATGTTTAAACTTAATGATAATTGAAATAAAAATAAATGTAAGTTTAAAAGAATAACATGAGTTTAGTGACCTAGATTGCAAAATGGATTTGTGGGATAAAGATTTGCATGAGGGATTTTTGTTTTTTTATCTGAATGCAATTTGGAATGACAGGTTAAATATTAAATATGACGTACAGTTCATGTTATTAAGTCAGTTAGAATTTATGATTGCTCAGTGAGAATTTTGTGGGAATGGTGGGTGATAAACATAAATCGATTTTAGGAACTAAATAGATTTTTTTTTTTTTACAATAAAACAATAGAATAGAAATGCGAAATATAATTAAGATATTCTAAATTTTTAATAATTTAAGCCCAATTTTTCCAAAAGGAAAAACACCAAATGTCATATTTAACATTAAGATAATGCTGATGTGTGTAATTTGTGAATAAAAATACTTAAAGTATGGCCACACTTAAGAAATATTTGACGAAAATATTAAAAAAAAAACCGTGACCACAAAATTGATCAACGACAGGCTTTTTTATAAACAATATTTATTGATCTTATAAACTTTTTTTTAATAAACATCGTAGTTTAATGTTATTCAAGGACCACAATTGAGTCGTACGTCGTATGAACGTAGGATATAACGTCGGATTACTTAGCCTCAATGTCGCCGTAAATGTATTTTGGTTTCGCTTGAAAAAAATTATAAAAAATTCCAAAGTTATTGTTTATTTTCCTTTTATTTTGCTATCATTGATAACTTACTGATAACTTATTGATGACTTATAAGTCAATAATTATTGACAACTTATCAAATATTCAATTCAAAAACACAAAAATAATTAATTTTATATTTTGTTAAAAATTTTTTCTATGACAATACGCTCGTAACCGGCGTATGATATAGAATTAGATCTATGTCGACGTATGACGCAGGCACGCTTTTACGCTAGCTTTTGTGTGCGTATCTATGTCGCCTACCGTGAATTAAAAACTGTTTGATTTAGAAAACTTAACGAAGAATAAAAAAAATCATTAATTAAAATATTGGTTACATTTGGGAGCGTCAAGTATTGGGTGTTCGAAAAAGTTCGGTTACTTATTTTTCGGCAGATGACTTTAGAATATCATATGTATCTCTGATAATATTAATAGCATCAGGCAATACTATAGCTTGCTTGAAAGGTGACATTTAAAGCTTCACTCAGCGTCATGTCTTACTTTTCTATTATAGAAAAGTTAAAAATGCATGCACAGAAAAAATTTTCAGGTGTTTTTTATTAATTAAAAAATAGTTTGAAAAGTATTTCAATTAAATTAATGTGATAATTGAATCAATTATTTTTTAGTTGAAAAAAAAATTTAAAAATATAATGATGATTTTTAGTTGTTTTGAATTTTTAATTAAAATATTAATAAAGTAACAAAAAATCTTAATTGATTTTTTCGCTTAAAATAAAATAATTAAAACTTTTAGAATTGTTGTTGGGAATTGTGAAAACCTGAACTATATTTAATTAAGTCAATTGACACATTATTTGAAATGCCAAAGTTTTTAGATCAATTTGTAATTAAAATTAAAAAAACATAATTTTTGGACAAAAAATTCACAATATTCCATTCTTACAATTTTTAGTAATCAATTTTGGTAAGAGGTGCAAAATAAACAAATTGTTTGCTTGATTCTATGAATTTGGTGATTAGAGACAATTTTTAATTTTTGTTGTGTGACAGGCTGCTAAAAAAACTAGAAAAACTAGATAATCTTGATGTTAAAGATCCACCTTGCTCTGGTCGACCAATCACTAAAATGTCGATGAAATCATGGGAAAGTTGAGAAATACATACATACGGCATAAAAGCAGCATAGATGTCGCTAGGGAACTAGGCATTCATTACAAAATAGTTATCAATCATTTGAAGAATGCTGAATAGACAAAGATGCTTGATGTTTGCGTGCCACAAGAATTAACAGTGCCACCTGTAATTTCTATTTGCGAATCAGTGCTCAAACCAAAATCAAACCATCTCTGGAGAGATTACGGACGATAAAAGGCGAATCATTTACGACAATAATCTGAGAAAAAGAGCATGTACGAAGCAAGGTGAACGAGCAAGGATTGATAACAAGTTAGGTAATGCTGTGAGCCTGGTTAGACAAGAAAGGAATTACTCATTTTGAGCTTCTAAAACCCGGTAAAACGATTTATTCAGATCTCTGCTATCAACAATTAACAAGATTGAACAAAGCATATCAATTAAAACGGCCAGAGTTGATCAACAGAAAAGGTGTTGGGTTCCATCAGGACAACGCCAGATCACACATACACATCTTTGATGACCCGGCAGAAACTGAGAGAGCTTGGCTGGGTTAGATTATGTTAGTAGAAAGGCTGGTGTGAAGTAAACTTCACATCCTCACCTAGAGACGAGTATGGGCCATTGTGACGCCTTAGTTAGTTAACAGTGACAGAGAAATAAAAAGTGAAAGGAGAAAGTAGTGGAAGATAAAAAAAATCGTACCAAAAAGAAAAACAACCCTACTAAACAAGAACCTCCCTATGGGTACCCCGTTCCCAGTCTCCTGCCAAATTATTCCCATTACGTATCCCGTAAGATTCTCGAGCCCACAACCCGAGACATTTCCCAATTCGCCTAAGAATCTAATACCTAGCCACCTCAGCCTGATACAGTGACAAAAAATGTGCTTATATCTCTCCATCTCCTCCGGGTCCTCACACTATCCGCACATACCCGACAAGTCAGATCCCATCTTCCCTGCTATCCTGCCTATCATACAGTGACCCGTGATAATACCTATCATAGTTCTAACGCAGGCCGTACTCTTGCTCAACAGTGAATCTCAATCGGACTTCCTAAGCACCGGCCACAGCTTACGCGATAGCAGTCAGTCTATTCGGTTCCGCCAGACCAGATTTGTTGCTCAGAACCATTTCCTGATCCTTCCTTGGGTGGAAAATTTAAATGCATTCACCATATTGCCCCGACCTTGAACCTTTAGATTATTATTTGTCTCGATCTCTGCAGAACTCTGTTAACAGTGTTACATTAAATTCCTTCGAGGCCTGCAAAACGGAATTTAATCAGTTTTTTCCTCAGAAACCCCAAAGTTCTACAGTGATGGACAAATGGCTTTACTCCAAAAAAATTACAAAATGTTATCGCTCACAATGGCACATCTTTGGTTTAATTCTGTGGTTTTCACGAATAATCGCATAAGTCGGTTTTTACCGAAATTGAGATAATGATGTCAAAGTGCTACATTTTGCATTAGGTTTTTATAAGTATTAAGCTTTTTAGAATATAATGTAGTATTATTAATTTATTTCTGCTAAAAACATCTTAAGTTAACTGTTTAATAAAATATTTTGCTATTATAACGATTTATGTCGACATACACCGCCAAAAATTGTAAAATTGCTGAATATGTTTCCAAATAAAAAGCATATGTGATGTTATGTTGTTATTCGTGCAAAAAATATGAAAGTATTTTTTGAAAATTTTTCTATTAATAACAACTAAAGTCGTAAAAATAACAACGTAAGTCGTCATGTGTGATTAAAAAGATAACATTTATTTTCACAAAAAAGAACTTATGTGCAGATATGATGTTATATTGCACACACTTAATGAGTCAATCAAACATATGCATTTTTAATCCTTTTACAGATTGTGATCCTGTGAGGATTTTTTCATGAAAACTATGTATAATACGTAGAAAGTCACTGTTAAGAGGATAGTAAAGAAAAAAGTTTAAAAAAGCATCTACAGAAGCCGCAATTGAAAAAAATAATTGTTTTTGCTCTCCTGAAAAGTTTGGTTTTATAACTTACGCGATTATTCGTGAAAACCACAGAATTAAGCTCGTTCTTAGTAAAAGAAAAACATGTTTAACTTTTGGTCGAACTTGAAACCGAACTTTTTCGGACACCTTTTATTTGAAAAGTACGAACAAAGCTTAAGTTTATCGCAATCTTTTATGAATCTAAACTCAAAACATAATTTTATGGGACTTGTTGAATTATTATCCATTGGTTCCAAAATTGGGATACTCCCGAAAATTACTTTGCAGAATACATAACTGTTGCAGAGTATCCTATGGTGGGGCTAACCCCACTATACTTTCTTACTTCTATATGATTGATGACGCTTATGGACCATTAAATGAGAGGCAATCGGGGGTTTCTACTTATATCGCAGTCATATATGGACCGATCTCGCTAAATTTTAGTAGCAAAGCTTAACGTAGTATATGTGATATAAATATATAGCAAACAAGTCCCCACAATTTCTGTGGTCTTTGGAGAACCAATTTCACCATATACACGGATAGACGGACAGGCGGTCAGATGGACATCGTTAAATCAACTTCGCTTACTAGGGTATAAGATCAATATTCTACAAATTACAAACAGAATGGAAAACTTGTATATACCCTTTCCGCCTATGGTGAAGGGTATAAAAATCTATCAATATTAATAACAATTCCGTATAGTATTTTATACAAATAAAACTATAGAGATATGTGAGAGGTAACGTGTAGAAAAAGAAATATGGTCGGAAATTGTATATAATAAAAAACTCCGTAACAATAATTTTACTTTTTAAGTTCTCTTGTTTTTTTATAAATATTGATTTTTACTTTCAAATTCCTCGAATATATTAACATTTTTGTTTAATTACATTTTATATGTATTTAATCAACAAAAATGTCAGGTTTTAATTTTACTTAATTTTTTTTTTATATAATTGCTTATAATTGTTGTCATTATTTTTATAAAATTCTTCTTAAAATTTATTAAAAAATTCCCGTATAAAAAGTAAACACAAAAAAATATTAATTATTTATTTAATTCCACATTTATTAAAAATTATCTGGAATTTTAAAACAAAAAAATCTTAGTAAAACTACAAATAAAATCTAATTAACTCGTGTGTCATAAATCAAACAGGAAATGCTTTTAAACTGTTTCGAAAGACTATTGACACATAAAATGATTTATAGCCGAGTGGAGGGCGAGCATAACAATAAGTAAGCTAAGAAAATAAAACGAACCCCTTAAAAGTTACCTTGTAAAGAGAATTTTAGAGAAGATTTGAATACACAAAAAAATTTAAATGATAACAGAAGTCAATAAGCACTCTAAGGTAAAGAAAATGTTAAGAAATTAAAAAATGTAACAGTGTAACTTTATGGTTTTTGTTTTTTTTTTTCATTTAATATACTTTTGTTTGTGTCTCGGCAATAAAAATTTTTTTTTAGAGCCTTGTCTTTTCACAAAAGACACACCAGTGTGTGTGTTTAGCTATTATTATAAAGCATTGTAAACCTGAACCACCATAACCTTTTTGAGTTCTCTTAACAAAAAATTTAACCAGAAAATAAGTTAATAATCAGCTTAAAGGTCAAAACATTAACACACAATTAAATGAAAAAGGTCAAGGAAAATCCTAAAAATAAATAAATTTGTTAAACAAGTCATTAATAATAAAAAAAAAGATATAAAATAAACCAATAAACGGAAGCGGTATTTTAAAAATCATTCAACAAAAGAAAATTGGTCTACGTGTCTTACGTAAATAAAGATGTCAACACAAGCCGATTTTTTTCTTTCTTACGCTTGTGTTTCTTTTATTGCTTCTGGAGAAACAATGAAATTTTTCAAAAGAAACATTAAAACAATCCCGCTGCAAAACGAAAGACTTAAGCAGCAAACTTTGTACTTTACAACATCGAATAATTTATTCTTTTCACTGTAACTTAAAATCCACTCAATTTCTTAAATGTTAAATTTAATTGTTACAACAACATGAAACAACAGAAGATCTTATATTTTCTTGTAAAATTAAAATTTCAAATCACGATTTTCTCACAACTAAAGTTTTCTAAAATACAATACCAACAAAAAAACATATCAGAGCTAAAATTTAAACTTTAAAACCATTTTAAAAATTCTTGTTTTTTATTCGTTTTTCGCTTAGTGTAAACAAAAACCCTACAAGAATTTTTGTTGCTTGTATTTAAATTAAAACTTTTTTAAGTTTCCTCTTTTTACAATTTTTGGCTTATTTTAGTATAAAAAAAAGTTTGTACCTTCAAACGAACAATGTCAATGTTGACAGGGTTGTTAATTAAAATCGTGATCTTTAAAATACATTTTGATTAAGAGCTTTTTTTTTTGCTTTTTGCAAAAAAATTAGGTTTTGGCTAGAAAAAAAGCAAGCTAGTTGTTTTCAAATACTTTGTTGGTGAGAACATCTAATTGGTTTGTGATTGAAACTCTGCAAAAAAAAATTAAAATATGTGATAAAATATAAAATGTGGCAAAGAAATAATTCTACGAAATAAAGTGTAAAAACTGAAAACTAATCTCAAAATTACTCTATAATAACTCTCTGTTAACTTTACTCTATTTATAGTACTTTAACTTTAGCCCAATTCTGCTTAAATTTATTTGAACCCTGCCTGCTATTTTAACTCTACCGTTATTCTACATTACATCTACTTTGCAGGACTTTCTTCAAACTAACCATTATATCTATTCTAAAACTCCTCTAACTCTATTCTATTTCTGCTTTAACTGTACGCTGCCTCTACTCCAAGTTTATTACAACTCTTCTCTAACTCTACTCTAACTCTACTCTAACTCTACTCTAACTCTACTCTAACTCTACTCTAACTCTACTCTAACTCTACTCTAACTCTACTCGAACTCTACTCTAACTCTACTCTAACTCTACTCTAACTCTACTCTAACTCTACTCTAACTCTACTCTAACTCTACTCTAACTCTACTCTAACTCTACTCTAACTCTACTCGAACTCTACTCTAACTCTACTCTAACTCTACTCTAACTCTACTCTAACTCTACTCTAACTCTACTCTAACTCTATTCTTACTTAACTTAAGCTCTACTCTAAGTCTAGCCTGAAGTTAATTTAAAGAACACTAGAAAAAAGAGTAACACAAAAACTCTGATATCTTAATTTGTAGGGAAATTTTAGGGTTTTTGTGGTAAAATGTATTTAATCAATTGCATTAAATGAAATTCCATAACTTGAAGGTAAACAAATTTTATAGTTTCAACATGATGAAATTATACGCAAATTTAAAATTTTTTTTTTACTGCTTAATAAAATAGATTTTTCCACCTTGACTTTTTATGCAAGTAGTAAACAAACAGCAAACTCTGTCGAAGCCAAATTTTATATTTATTGTTAATTAAGTCTTTAAATACCTGACAAATCACAAAATTTGTTTTCAATTTAATATACGCATCAAATTTATCTTAGAAAAAATTTCATGCGCCTCTTGATTGTTTTAATTATCTTGAATCGATCTTAACTTAAATTGGTCTTTCAGCAAAACATTAAAACGTCACCTCTTTATGAGAAGGCCAAGTTTGTTGACTTATTTTTAATTACATTTTAATTTTTTTTTAATGCATAAATAATTTTTTTTAAGATCTGCAACACGTTTTGTGCCACACAATTCGCTTGCCATCATCAATGTTATAAATATTTTCATTATACTTTATTTCACAGTTCATTTTGATTTTGAGGTTTTTTTCACTCGTTAAATATCCGCCGACATTTACATTTCACTTACAATTTTTTTACACAATCATCTAATTGGCCAATTTAATTATCTTTAGCAAAAAATCAACTATTTAACTGTCAATGATTGTCTGTGTTTTACGTGATTTTATTTTAAACAGATTAATGTTGCTAATGTTGTTATTTTTGCCGTGTCTATATCAGCATTTTGATTTTGTACACAATAAATGCAAGAAAAAAGACAGAAAGTAAATTTTAACTGATTGGAAAACAACAGACGGTCTGCAGATAGATAGATGTGGAGGATACAAGTCGACCATCATTTATGCCTAATAAAGTTGAAAAAATTTTGAAAATAATAAAAATGGCAAAAATGGCATTAGGTCGAAAGAAGGAAATTTTTTTAAATAATTCTCATCTTTATTAAAGCCCTACCAAAACTGTAACCTAACTCTACTGCTGCCTCACTCTAAATCTACTTAAACTTTGCTCTCGCTCTACTCTAACCCTACTCTAACTCTAGTATGACTCTACTTCTATTCTAGTTGAACTTTGCTCTACCCTCAATCAACTCAAAAATTACTTAAACTTTAGTATTACACTATTATTCCCTAAATTAACTCGAATGTAGTTCTACTCTGACTGTACTATAACTCAACTTTAACTCTACTTTACCGCAACTCTAACACAACTCTGACTCTACACTTCCCTAACACTTTTCTAACTTTAAACTCATTCTTTTATGGTTCTAATCAAACTGTGATTTAAATCGTACTTTAATCTTACTCTATTCTGCCTTCACTAAAGCTCTTATCTGACTCTGTACCCAAACTGTACTCTAACTATATTAAAACACGTTTAAAACTATTCTCCAGCTCTAAAAAATTTTATATCCATTAGTTATGTAGCAAAGTTAACCGCTAAAGCTTATAGCGTGCAACATTACGAAGCTGTAAAAACAACAAATCCCCAAAAACAAAAAAAAGTTTAACTAATAACAGATTTCTTTGATTAGTTGATTAAATCTTGAGTGACGTTCGATAGTTTCGATAAAAAGCAAAAATTTATTTTTCCTTTAAAAATGCATACATATGATATTTTAAGACAAAATAAGAAAGTATAGATGTAATGAATTACAAATTAAAGCTCCCATACTTGTATGCAAGGAAAATTATATGTTGTAACTTGTAACAAAATTTTTGAAATTCCTGTAGATAAAATTTACATCTTATGTTGAATTCCTGAGAATTTTAAAACATTCTCTCTCGAGTATCGTAAAAAATTTTATATAATTCTGGGTTGTCTGTAATTTCTTGATGACACCTTCCTTTTTATAGAGTTTTGTCTAATAAAAAAAAAAATTAATTTTTTTGAACAGATAATTACCCGCAATTATTATCAAAAATTATGTTTAAACTGAGAAGCTGGATTGTCAGTTAGTTAAGTTAAGATTTTTTCATAAAGTTCTGATTAAGTGTTTTTTTTTAATTTTACGCTTTGTATCAAAATAAATATTTTAGAATCTGGAAATTATTTCATTTTCAAAAGTTACCTTATTTTATTCAAATATTTTTATTTTTTCGAATTTATTCTATGAGTTAAATTTCTGTTATGTATTTTATAAAGCATTTTTGTAAAAGTTCTATTCCTTTAATTTTTAGGAATGAATTTATACACTACCAGACTATTATCTTGTATCTTCTTGTTAAATTATAAAAAATAACTGAAAATTGATTTGTTTTTACGGAAAAAATTTTGAATATAATAAAGAAACTTATGAAAAAGAAATAATTCCCAGATTCTATTTGTTAAAATAGTTGAGTTAAATACATTCAATTTATAAAGTATCACTATCCAGTGTGATACAAAGAATGCTGACGAAGGCAAAAGCGGGCCAGAAAATGCATTACATACGTCATTGCTATCCAAAGGATAGCTAAGGTAAAATGTAGCAAGATGATACAAGATAATAGGCAGGTAGTGTATAAAGTCATTCCTAAAAATTGAAGGAATAGAACTCTTACAAAAAAGTTTTTTAAAATACATAACATAAATTTATCTCATAGAATAAGCTGGAAAAAAAAATGTTGAATAAATATTTTATGTCAAAAAAAAAAAAATTCATAATCGTTTCTTATACGTTTAACATCATTAAACAGCAGGAATACTAAACTCCCAGCAAAAACTTAACTTTCAATGCTACTTTTAATGACTTCTTGAATTCATTACTTTGTAGCTTTATTCGCCACTTTTTGCATTATTAGTTATATATATATATTATATCTTAAATAAGTAATAACACTATGCTAGTTGAAAAAACAGACAAGCCGGGCACCTGGCGTTTTCACATAATTCGGGTACGCTGAATCCAGTGGTGTCCGCGGTTTTTTAAGATTGGCTCTGATTTTCGAGATATACCGTTATTTCGAAAATGGAGGAGGTTGCACAACATATATTCGCGTAACTCAAAAACGCTTTAGCTTATTCAAAAAACTTAAAAAACCGAAATTTCGCAATAAAATTTCCTTTAAAAAAGTAAAACCCCTTTCTAATATCCTTAGTCGTTTTAGAAACATAATTTTTTTTTTGGAAAAAAAATAATTTTTTTAACAAAATTTCGAAATTTTTGTTTTTTAAAAATTCATAAAAAATTGCAAAATGCAGCTATGCTTCTAATTTTTGCAGACGTATAAAAACTGAAATTCCAAATAAAACAAGCCATAAATGATTAAAATCTGTTTGCAACTTTTGATTTTATTCACAAAAGTCGATAAATTTTAATTAATTTAAGAATTTCATAAAACGCAATATTTGTATGGGAGCACCCCTAAGGGATGGTGATAAAGGGAAAGTATAATTTGAGAAAATATTAAGAACAAAAAAGTAATGGAGGTCAGGTGCCCAGCTTGTCACGAAAAACAAGTGTCCATTTCTTGCACAGTGTAATTATACATTACAAAAAAAATACTTTGGTATAATGACTTAAATAAGTTATTGTTATATAATTTTAAATAATTTTTTAAATCAATTTGCAATATATTATATTAATATTTGTTAGATATCCGGTAATATTATAAAATTTTAGGAATAATTTCGATGTGAAATATGTATATGGAAAATCCAAAAATCAATAAAATGTATGTAAATATATACGTAAATATGTTCCAAAATTACCAAAACAATATATTTTCGTTATTAGAATACTAGTAGTTATATTAATCTAATGTTAACGATGTTTTTTTTTTTTTTTTGAAGAACATAATCTGGCCTGTCACAGAAATTGTTCGGAATGTTTTGAATCCGTATTTTCATTTCGATCCGACAATTTTGTTATTTTTAAGTTAAATGTGCAAAAACCAAAACAAAAATTTTTTCGATCGAAAACTTAAAATTGACTTCATTCCGAGAAAAGTGATCGGTTTTCGTTTTCTGAAGAAGCTTTCTCGGAATTAATAACATTTATTAATACGCAGATTGTTATTACAGTGTTATTGCTATAAATGACTTTGTGCAGCAAAAGCACTCTTTATTAAATATTTTCTTACATTTCCAAAAATTTATTATTGTGTACACTTTTTCAACATCAATTCCATAAGATTTCAGAGCAATTTTAATTAGTGTTTTTTAACCTTTTTCAAATTTAATTTGAAAGTACTTATTTCTTGTCTCTTTTCGTAACTAGATACTTTTAAACAACTTTTAAGTATAAAATAAAGGTATTATTTTATAGGTTGTAATTGTCCAAATTATAAAGGATTACTTCTGGGACATCGCTTACAAAAATAAGTACTTTTTCTAGTAGAAAAATAAGTACTCTTTTCCTCAAGTTCTCATTACACAGTACAACACATGATTTCGGGACTCAATTCTGATAATTGTTTATGAAAGTAGACCCAAAAAGAAGAACTTCTGAATCATTAGTTTGGTCAAGGTACATCAAATAATAATTTAAAAATTAATTTGAAGTTAGTAAGTTTCGTATAGGGGAATTTGTCAACTTTAAGGCTCTTTTCTTTGTCATAACTCGAGAACCACTAGTCCGAATAAGCTGAAACAAATTTAAAAAAATTAACTTAATACAACGTTTCGCTACATAAGCAACAGTTTCGCAGTTGTAAATAAATGTATGAAGAAAAAAAATATTTTTTGCCCAAAAAATTGAAATTTTTTATTTTTAATTCATAAAATATCCTTTGGAAAAAACATTAATGACTTTCTTATTGATTCTTTTTTTTTTCATGAAAATAAACATTCCGATTCATATTACATCTATTCTTACACAGAAAATATGCGATTTTTATATGTTATCTATGCATGGAAACAAAATTTAAAACATTTTCAATTATTGTCACTATCCATCCTCGTTGAAGTTGACGCTTGTGGTTCTGATGACCTTATTTTCTTCGTAGGTTGTTCATATTCATGCTCTGAGTCTGCATCATCATCGAAGATAGACGTAATAATCAAGGGCATGTTTTGTTTTCTAGTAGAAAAATAAGTACTCTTTTCCTCAAGTTCTCATTACACAGTACAACACATGATTTCGGGACTCAATTCTGATAATTGTTTATGAAAGTAGACCCAAAAAGAAGAACTTCTGAATCATTAGTTTGGTCAAGGTACATCAAATAATAATTTAAAAATTAATTTGAAGTTAGTAAGTTTCGTATAGGGGAATTTGTCAACTTTAAGGCTCTTTTCTTTGTCATAACTCGAGAACCACTAGTCCAAATAAGCTGAAACAAATTTAAAAAAATTAACTTAATACAACGTTTCGCTACATAAGCAACAGTTTCGCAGTTGTAAATAAATGTATGAAGAAAAAAAATATTTTTTGCCCAAAAAATTGAAATTTTTTATTTTTAATTCATAAAATATCCTTTGGAAAAAACATTAATGACTTTCTTATTGATTCTTTTTTTTTCATGAAAATAAACATTCCGATTCATATTACATCTATTCTTACACAGAAAATATGCGATTTTTATATGTTATCTATGCATGGAAACAAAATTTAAAACATTTTCAATTATTGTCACTATCCATCCTCGTTGAAGTTGACGCTTGTGGTTCTAATGACCTTATTTTCTTCGTAGGTTGTTCATATTCATGTTCTAAGTCTGCATCATCATCGAAGATAGACGTAATAATCAAGGGCATGTTTTGTTCAGTGTGTCCACAAATTTTAAACTGCATAATTTTGGAACTCCGCCAACAAACCTCCCCAAGCAATGCATCCAATTTTTTGCCTTTGAATCGCTTTTCCATTGGCATGGTCACCTGGTGGAACCTCTCTCCTTGTTCGTCCGATTCCTAAAGTAATTGTGCCAAAAAGGTTTCAAGGTGGAAATGCAAGAAATGTTATTTTAACGTCATGGATGCATTGATTTTTTCAAAATAATACAGCAAGTTGTCCACTCGTGTCTGTAAGTCATCTCGCTGTACACGGTTCTTTCCTAAAACGCTTTCGCTGACTTGTTTCAATGCGTCCCATGCACATAGGTGGTTATAATGGTTCGAAAGCATATTTATGAAATATTCGCCTTTCATTAATTTTCGTATATCCGGTCAATTGAGAATACCTGTTTGAAATATAGAAAAAAAACATTTACGAAAAAATTATTGGTAATGCGAATATATCGAAGTCAACAAATTCAGATATGACAATATTAAAATACTGACAACGATACGTACCTTTTCTAATTTTAGCTTCACTGAGTTTTGGAAAGATGGATTTCAAACAGTCATAGGCGTCATCAATATCTTTGACTACCACTTTGACAAATTTCCCAGCTATTCCTGGCAACAAAATATCATCTAAAACCTTTATCAAAGGTTTATTCCGTAATTTTAATTGTTTCTCGAGCTCGGGAGTTCTTGCTTTCTAAAATCTACATTGATATTGATTTCCTGTGTATCGTGAATCCCTATTACAAAGGAAGCAGAATTATTTTGGAAAACCGCCCTTTAATACAATGCCTTGTATTATGTTGACAACATTTAGATCGCAACAAATCTTCCATTTGTGTACATTGTAGTTGATTTTCTCCAAAATTTCGCCTAATGTTTCATACGTTTCCTTCAAAATTGTGCTGAATCCCTATGGAATGGACGGTTTTTTGTTCGTTTAGTGCAATAGCACAGCCTTCAAACTTGAAACTGAACCATCGATGAATAAACGCCAGTCGCCAGCGATATAATACATTTCCAATTTTTTCACTAAACCTGGGATATCATGGGAGTAGGTTAACGTATTTGATTCGTCAACGGAATAAAATTTCTGAAAATCAGCTTGGCGTTGTCGGTATGATGTTGCGCTGACATTTTGCTACCGCAATCATAAAAATCAAATTACCTTTTGTTTATTCATTTTTTTTTTTAATTCTGAGAATCATAAAAAAAAGTCATCAATGCTTTTTCCAAAGAATCTTGTGGATATCTCGAGCAAATTTTTGAAATTCATACCTTAACTTAATTGTGAATAAAAGCTAAATGCGTTCATCGATTTTCATGATTTATGTCTCATTTTGTTCATAGGTTATGCGTCTTTACGTGAAAGTAAAAGGACTTGACACTTTTTTACCGTTTTGGATTTTTTATGAATTAAAAATAAAATATTTAAATTTTTTGGGCAAATTTTTATTTTTTTTATACATTTATATATAACTGCGAAACTGTTGCTTATGTAGCGAATCGTTGTATGAACAGATTAAAGAAATTGTAATTCTTAATTTTTTTAAATTTGTTTCAGACTAGTGGTTCTCGAGTTATGACAAATAAAAGAGCCTTAAACGTGGCAAATTCCCCTATACGATACTTACTAACTTCAAATTAATTTTTAAATTATTATTTGATGTACCTTGACCAAACTAATGATGCAGCATTTCTTCTTTTTGGGTCTACTTTCATAAACAATTTTCAGAATTGAGTCCCGAATCAATTATCGGAAAAATGCTGTACTGTGTTATTCATGCTAGTGAAGTTTTTTTTTGCAATTTGCTTGAGTATGTTTTTAATTCAAAAAAAACCCCCGCTTGTAAAGACAACAAATAAATTTGACAAAAAGTAAATATGTACTAGAGACCTAGTTAACAAGATCAAGGGCGATATATTTGATTCAAATTATTGAATATTTTTCAAACTCTATACTGCAGTGTCGCTGTCACAAACAAATACTGAAGAGAAGTGTAGACTACTTATTTACATAAGTGTGTCAACGTGTTAGTTTGCGGATAAAAAAAATTATTCTCAAATAATTTAAAAACAATGAGAGTGGGAACAAAAAATACACTCATTATTAATTATTTTAATTAAAGCTATGTGTGTAACAAATGTTTGTTTTTTTTTTTTTTTTAATTTTTTTTTTTTTATATTTTTTTTATTTGATTTTTTGCATGCGAACTTATCATCATACGACAGTTAAGTAAACATAACAAATCCTCGAAGACTACACGAGTTAATTTTCAAATATTAGGAGAAAAGCTAACATTTTTTTTATTGTTTTGAAAGCTTTTGAAAGAGACAAGTACTGTTTGGGGTGTATTTCTTTGAATTCTTGCACCCTCATAACACAATATTAAATGGTCGATTAACAGCAACGCATAGCATTTGTCACTGGGGTTGTACGCAATGGTTTTCTACATACAATTTATTTTTGTTGTGTGTTTTACATATTTTTGCAGACCTTTAATATACATAAACACAATACTCATAAGATGTTCGTGCTATGTGTGTGTAAATTGAAGAAGAAAACTTCGTCAATATGAATAATCAGCGTTGGCACGTTCTTTTCGGTTACGTATAAAATGTTAAACAAATCGATGAAACTTAGTTTTCTCATAAATAAATTAACAAAAGCGAAATATTATTTCATATTCATATTCATGAATAAAAATAAACAGAGAACATTTCGGTACTGTGGAGTTTTTTTTCCAAGTTTCGCAGGAAAAAATGCTTTTTAGTAAAATACATGTGGGATTTGTTTATATACGCAAAACAATGTCACATACTTTGAAACATTATAAACATCCAATTGTGTAAATTCGCGAGGTCGGTGAAATTGATGCATGTCAAATTTTCCGTATGAAATCATAGATGTTGCTGAACATTTTTCACAAATTGGAACAGAGTACTAGGCTTTAAGCAGAATTTTTTTTTAAGTCTTCATGATTTCTTATATATATATATTCAAAATATTATCTATGTGCGAATTTCCTTTTTCTTGAATTGAAAGAAAATAAATTTTTAAGTAACCCTTTGATTTGGTTTTTGAGGGTTTTTTGTTCTTTAAACAAAAAAATCGTAACTTTTAAAAGAATTTATTCAAGTAAATTTTATAAATTCTTCTCTAATTTTTTCCTTAAAAAAGTTGTCTGTTTGTATAAGATTTTCTCTGAAGAAAATTAATATTTTTCAAAGGTAGCAAGTAATGTTGGAGAAAAATAAACACTACTTATTTTTCGGCTGAATAACTACTTATTTTTGTTCGAGTTGTCGACAAAATTCAGTACTTACTATACACTTACTAGAAGTAAAAAAATATCTAGTTATTATTTAACTACCAGTAAGTTGATTTGTAAGTACTTACAATATACTTACTACAAGCAAAAAAATAATTAGCTGTTATTTAGCTGCCAGCAGCTTCAATTGTAAGTAGTTATTTTTCGACTGTCAGGGAGTTTAAAAATATGTAGTTATTTCTTACTTACGGGAGGCGAAAAAATCACTACTTACGCAAATACTGCTAAATATTTAAATAATTTCTATATCAAAATTAGCATTATATTAACTTACATTTATTTTTTATTTATTTAATTTTTTTATATATAATATTTGTTGACAGAAAAAACTTTGTATAATTGGAAAAAAAAAACATTTTTTTTTTTATTTTTTTATGTGTTTATTTTCATATCAAACTTGTTCAACAATAGTGTATTAAAGTTATTAGCAAATTTCAACGCATATAACTCCGAAAATATTGAAAAGATTTTAATAAAATATATATTGTGCACTTCTGTAAGTTAATAGTATTGACTTACAGTATTTACTAAATATCTTTAAAATGGGTTTTTTTCGCCCGGGTTTCGCCGGTGCCGAAATTTGACCACTTGACATTTACTTTCGAGAGAACCAGCGCATTATACACCAAAAATTTACACATTTTAAGAATATAACAGAGTTCACTCTTTTCGCACATTTTAAAAGAAAAACAAAAAGCATTGGATTTTTCAAACACCGTTAATACATGTGTGTACGTGTGTTTGTAAAATAAATAAAAACGAGTTTAAACATTTTAATTCTAAGAATTTAGAAAATAAGCTTATATTGTGCATATCTACACACAAATACCTTTAAAACGATATATGTTTCATTAAAATCGGTTGACAAGGTACTTAAAAATCAACTTCAAAAAAACTGTTCCCGTATTTATATATAAGATATGGTTTTACGCTTACGTTAATAAAGGAAATCGACTTTACTTATTCAAAGAGTCAGACTGATCCACTGACACAGACATAATTTTAATATTTTAATAATACCAAAATTGCTAAAAATAAATTCTTCGAATATTTTTGAATAAATCCAATTGTAAAATTACAAAATTGGCGCTAGTTAATGGACCTAATAAGTAGTTCTTGAGAACGTTACCAGTAAGTAAATATTCAGTACTGAAAACAACACAACCAATAAGTAGTTATTGAGATGATTATTAGTAAGCAAATATTTAGCAGTGAAAATAATAGAAGTAATAGATACTTAGTGAGGTAACTACTTACTGAGGTTTTCAGAATAATGACAATTGTAATGAAAACTACTTACCAGGTTATGTATGCAATAACTACTACCTATTAGCAAATTTTAAAAAGTTTTTCCTGGGCTCTTGTCTAAAATTTATAACATACTTCTTTTCTTTTAAAAAGATTTCATAGTTTAATTTACTAATTTTTCTTTAGGAAAATATTTTTGAGAAAAGTTTTTGGTTTTTTCAGCTTCTGAAACAAATTATATCCATAAAGAAAATGTCTGATTGTCACTTCATGTTAATGCTTCGTTTTTCATTATTAGTTTTATCATTTGACATGTTTGGTTAGAAATAGAATTTCCCAAAAAGCGAAAAAACAAAATTGAAAAGAAAATCTACATAAAATGTTGAAAATCTCTAAAAATATAAATTGAGTACAATGTCATTTTGTGTAGAAACAAAATTGTATATCGATACAAGAAATTACAAAATTTATAAAAAAAATTGCTTTCTTCTTGTACCAACGACGACATGTTTAGTGCACTTAGCAAAGACAATTCAGATGACATTCAAGATAGAGATATACACTTTAAACAGACAATAAAAGACAAATGTTGTATTGAACAAATATCCTTATATACACAAAAATGTATGCAGTTGTGCTACGAGTATAATACTAATGCATATTCGATAATGTTTTATTAAACTGCATTCACTTATAAAACTTAGGCAAACATACCCACCCACCCACGTACCCAGTTTTGTATAAGCAATCATTGTAATACAAAGAAATAGGATTATAGCCTAACAGTATGCCCCTATATTTGAACTGAAATTGTATTTATATTTGCATTGACATATACATAGTTACACACAAATACTATGCGTCATATCCCTGCAAACAATTTCGATCGAAAAATAATCTAAATAGTTTCCCCATTTAGCAAAAATCTATCGCTTTTGCTATTCAATTCTTATTGATGTAGTTACATCGTTCGGGAAGAAGTGTCCCACTATGGTAATATTTACTTCAGGAATCCACTTAGAATCTATAGTTTGTGGGGAATTAGAGCGCCTTGGTAGTTTAATATCAATTAAATTTAGTAGTATCGCTTTTGACTCCAAAAAGCACTATTTTGAAGTTACACTTTTTCTTATTGTTCTTTATAATAAAAAGTGGGCCATTTTACTGTTTATCTTTGTTTGATTTTGTAAGGGAAATCTAAGTAAAATATAAAATAAATGAGCTTAAAGTTAAACAAATATTAAAAAATCTACCGTACATTTAATCAAAATAGCTGTTAATGTTTTAAAGTTGAAAAGCTAATGTGGACAAATTTAGTTAAAGGAATTTACAGAAAATCACAAATTTGTTCAAACACTAACTTAGTAAACGTTCATCATATTCTTCACTAATAACTAATAACGTTGATCTCCACTAGAAAAATTAAACAAAAACAGACAGTTTAAAAAATCACTAATATCCTTAAAAAAGAGATAATTACCAAATATTATTTTTTAATTTGATTTTCATTTGCTCTAAAAAAATATGTATGAGAAATTATTAAAAATTTACCCAATCTAACCGAAAATAATTTTGGGCTGTTTTGTGCACTCATTCATACAACTTTCATGAACTAAAACGCTTTTCGATAACATTTGGATTCCGCGGAGTCCTAATTTTAAGTACTTGTCTATAACTATTTCATTTTTCAAATATTAAAAATTTCACTTTATTTTACATAATTTCATAAATTTATATTATTTCACATGCACGTAGCACCGATCACATGGCAGCTTAATTACAAACTGTGCTCTTTTACGTATTTTCCTTTTGTAGTATTCACTAGTAAACAGCAAATCGTTGCTATTGTTGTAATTATATAACTGTTACAATTAACTGAACAACTCATTAAAGTGACGAAAAATTATAATCTAGGAACTCATAATTCGATTCTAACGTATTTTGTTGTTGTTAAATTCCAAAAAATCTACTGTTTAACTTTCAAATGTGACGAAGTAGTTAAAATTCGTAGACAGTCGAAAAACATTCTACCAATTGCTGGGAGGGATACCTGGGTGCAAGTATTCTCATTTTATGTGATTTTTTTTGGGAGTTGCCTTGTATGTGTTAAAACTAGAGTTTTTTTATTCCCGCACTTTTTGGATTCCCGGAAAAGCGGGAAATAAATATAAAATTCCCGGGATCCCGGGATTCCCGCCCAAATTTTTTTATTTATTTATTTACGTATTTCTCCAATGAAACTTATATTTCTTACTGGCTATTACGCTTAAAATAATAAAATCTAGTATCTATTATATAACAAAAACGTAAAAAATTTAAGATTAAAGTAATTTTAAGACTCTTAAGAGGTTATTTTGATGCCAAGAGGATGATGGAAATCAATATACGTATATACATTGTCAAATTCAGAGCTCATTTGCATAATTAGAATGAAAGTATTGAAGTCTTAGTGGAATAACATTTCTGAAAGGGCGATTAGGAACTGAAAGCACAACATTACGAAATAGTAATTCTGAAATAATTTTACCGTTTAACAAATTACCAGGAAGGAGAAATGTTATTTACTACATATATTTAATAACATATTTTTTACAATGTTATAACCCTTAATCAGCAGAGATGTATGAAGGTATACTAAGTTTGTCATTCTATGTGAATCTTTTTTAATATTATTGTGAATCCTTCATTAATTCTAAGCCGATTTAGTCATATGGGTGCCAAATAGCTTCTAGATCTTCTAGGCTGTTTGTTGGTGAATTCTAGTAGAATCGCTTCTGTAGGGAAAGAGTTATGCACCCAAATGTGGAACTACCTCCTTTGGTAAATGTCGGTCCATTATTTACATAATTTACATACCAGCTAGCCTACCGGGTGCCGGTGCTGGTAGTGAGCTAGTCTATCAGTACCGGGGTTGCGGGTTCGATTCCCGCCAGAGACTTTGGTCTCCTGCAGACAAGCAAAAAGCTTCGCGGGATTTAGTGTAGGAATAAAAAAAAAAAAAAAATGTTTAGACCTGCTTTTGTGGTGCAATTTAGCGTATTCTACTTTCATAAGACTCAAAATTACTTGAAATGCCGCATATAAAGCACAATCTAGGAAAACACTTTATTACGCCCTTAGCCGCAAAACCTTATAATATTATTGAAAAATTTACACTTCAGTGTGCTAAGACAAGAAATAAAATTTCGTGAAGATAGGCCTATAATTATCATAGGCCCTATATAAAGCCCATTCTTAAAAATGAGCTTAAACTGTAGTAAATTTAAATATTGTGGTAAAATTAAGTTGGATTAACCTCCAAAGGCACTAGTCCGACATAGATTTACTAAAGTTTTAAAAAAAGATTTTCTTCAAAATTTCCCGGGAATCCCGCAACTTATTCCCGGGAAAGCGGGAATTGAAAACAATTGAAAAACAAACTCTAGTCATATCTGTCTAATACAAGGTTATTAATTGATTATAATCTGAATCGCTATTAATCGCACCTTTTTTATGTTGAAATTAAGTTAAATCTTTTTAATGTATTTGGGGTATTCACAAAGTATGCTATCAGGTCATATTGTCATAATATCCTTATATTTTTCTTAAGTTAAAAAAAAATTGTTTTTGTGTTTTAAACAAAATAATAAAACTTTTTATGCTGTTTTCGTTATTTCGTCATAACTAGACAATAGTAAATTATTTTTTCATACATACTTTAGTCAGCACTTACAACGTTCAATATGTAATTTTCGCAAAAACCGGCTAATTATTTAGTTTTTTCGCTTTTTCTTGGCATTCTGACATCAAATACTTATAATTTTTTTTTTATCAGCTGACTCAAATTTGAAATAGCACACTGAATTATGAGCGGTTGCTCACAGCAGTCATATTTTTCGTGTTATTATTTTAGGACATATGAATTCCCTAAATGTTATTGCAAATTAATTATATATAACACTTATTACAATACATCGAAATTTTAATTTATTTTTGCTTTTTATTTTTTAGGTAAGTCAGAACTGATAAAAATTCTTCTTCTTTGATTGCATTAGCATGATTGGTGAGTTAAAATTTGAATTGAATTTTAAATTTATTGAAAATTATTAATAAAAATATTTCATAAATAAATATGCTCCAACAATCGTCCTTTACAAATGTACGTATAAAATTAATTGATTAAATGAAAAGGTTTTGAAAATGTATGTATGTACCTATTAGAGCTCCCAATCGGAAAATCCTGATCCCTTTAATTTTTAATCCCGGGATTTTCAGGATCCTGATTTTTTAATATTTTTATTATTTTTAAATTTTTTCCAATAATTTGCATAAATATTTTTTTGTATGCGTATTTAAATTTAAATTTCTAACAATTTAATTAACAAGTGTTGAGTGCGAAGGATGTTCTTCAACTGCATTATATCTAACAACAAAATTAATTCGTGCTTAGCAGATTCAACATTGGATGCTTTAATATTCTTTAGAAACTACTTGAACTTATTAAGTACACTCCTTTTAAAAATACATAATTTACAATTGTGTTTTAAATGTTTCCAAATGGTTTGAAAAATGTTTCAAATGTATTTAAAAAATTTTCAATTGTATTTTAAAATCGTTCATATATATAGGGTGATCCATTTCGAGGTTCCCTACTTTTTAAAAAAAAAAATACGGAAAATTCAAATTTAATGGGGAATGTTTATTATCATTTGAAAGAACATTTGGCATTTATTTTTTAAAGATTATGTCAAAAGTTGGCCGTTGAGTCCAATTTTCGATGACTCGTTCGAGCATTTCGACTGGTAACTGGCTAATGACACGCGTGATGTTTTCCTCCAAGGCCTGAATCGTAGCGGGTTTGTCCGCATAAACTTTAGACTTTACATATCCCCACAGGAAAAAGTCTAACTGTGTGATATCACACGATCTTGGTGGCTAATCGACCGGCCCAAAACGTGAAACTATGTGCTCACCGAAGTGTTCTCTCAATAAATCCATTGATTGATGCGATGTGTGGGAAGTGGCCCCGCCTTGCTGAAACCAAATGTCGCTGAGATCACGAGCTTCAATTTCAGGCAACAAATAATCGGTTATCATGGCACGATAACGGCATCATTTTTAAAGAAATATGGACCTATGATTCCACCGGCCCACAAACCACACCAAACCGTTGTTTTTACTGGATGAAGGGCATCATCGCTGAACAAAATTTGCCTAGAAAACGTCGGATCTTCTTGGAACTTTTCAAGAGCCCATAGAGCGAAGCGATGTCGCTTGGGAAGGTCGAGTTATGAAATGCCAAACAATAATTAACAAAAATAACATGACAGCATGACACGACTCACACGTGATCTATCAAAAAAAGTATCTCTACTTTAATCATCCTATATTTTAAAATTATCCAAATGTTTTTTAAAATTTGCCCAATTGAATTTTAAAATTTTCCAATTTTTTTTTTTTTTAAATTGCCCAATTGTATTTTTTAAAGTCACTTGAAAAATTTGAAAATACATTTGGAAATTTTAAGATACAAATGGAAATGGTGTAGTTTTTTATATCAATAATCAAATATGGATTAAAATAAGATTTTTATGTTTTTTGTTACGTTTTTGAATACATGATCTTTATGAATTGTGATCAATTAATAATTTGAGTTTGTCTTTATTATATATTTTTTTTTTTCAAATAAATAATATACAAAGTTCATGAAGTATATATTTTTACTGGAAAATTAAGTTGTTTTTCAAACAGTTTAAAAAGTTTTATATATTGGGTATAAATAAAAAAATAATAAAAAAAAAAATCCCGTCAGAAATATTTTCTTCAATCCCGAATCCCGGGATTCAGAAAAACCAGTCCCGAGTTGAAGCCCTAGTACCTACACTTTTTTTAGAGGGAAGGTATTTTATATATGAACCATTTTATGAACCAAAATTTTCGATATAAATGAAGTAAGAAAGTATAATAAAGTCCGCCCATTTGAAGGCCTACACCACAGTATATAAAAACAAATTTTCGAGAGTGTGCCCTATGTGAGACACATGACCAATCATGGGCCCGGCAAACTATTTAATGAGACTGAGATTCATATTAGAGTTATTTGTGCCGAATATTATTTAAATATTGACATCTATTTGAGTTTTGTTCGTCTTAAAACGAGTTTGGAGAGGGGTTCATATGGGACATATGGTCATTTCTCGACAATACAAATTTTTGTCCTGACATAGCTGCTACTATTAAAGTTATCATCGCCATTTTATATCACTAGTAGTGTGACCATTTTGGCATTAACAATTTTTATTTAGCTGCAAAATTTTCATTTAGCACTTGTCATTTTATTTAGCATACATACGGCTCCATGTTTAGACCAATCTTGTAAATCATGTAAGTATGGCTAACAGCGTAACGAATACTGCTTTTGTGGTGCAATTTAGCATATTCTACTTTCATAAGACTCAAAATTACTTGATATGCCGCATATAAAGAACAATCTAGGAAAACACTTTATTAAGCCCTTAGCCGCAAAACCTTATAATATTATTGAAAAATTTACACTTCAGTGTGCTAAGACAAGAAATAAAATTTCGTGAAGATAGACCTATAATTATCATAGGCCCTATATAAAGCCCATTCTTAAAAATGAGCTTAAACTGTAGTAAATTCTAATATTGTGGTAAAATTAAGTTGGATTAACCTCCAAAGGCACTAGTCCGACATAGATTTACTAAAGTTTTAAAAAAAGATTTTCTTCAAAATTTCCCGGGAATCCCGCAACTTATTCCCGGGAAAGCGGGAATTGAAAACAATTGAAAATCCCAGGAATTCCCAGGACGGGAAATTCCGGGAACAAACTCTAGTTAAAACATTTATTTATTATCAAAGTTGTTTGTGGGAATACTATTATTTATTTTGTTTTTGTGTCGACAAATGCTGGATTTTATATCAACATATTCGTTCATGGTCTGTCGCGCTCGTTGAAGATAGACGTGTTTTCTAAGCTCGGCATACGGTTTATTTTTTTTTGAACAAAAAAAGTATTAAAAAAAGTAAAAACAAGTAAAGAAAAAACAAAAAAAAATACATGTATGTACATACATACATAAACACACATTTTTTTTTATTCTCGGTGTTGATAAACAATAACAAATAAAAAGAGCAAAACTGTAAAAGAAAAAAAAAAAAAAAACTTTTATGAGTGCAAACAGTAGAAATGCATATATCACAGTGAGTGTTAACGAAACAAATGCAGAAATAAAAAAAAGAATCGATGATAGCAAATACCTAACGGCTAAACCTATTACTCGCACGCGATCCCTTTCACCGTCTGTATTTAATAACACGGTTGATACAATAACAAATATAAAACCTGCTAGCGTTGCCTCAACAGCAAAAACAATTTTAATAAGTGATGTAAATATTAACCCCCAATCAGGCATAATAGATAACTCAGTATCACCTTCGGTGTCTAATAATACGGTTGATCTTAATACAATAAAAAATATAAAACCTGCAAGCGGTGCCCCAGCGGCAAAAACGATTTTAATAAGTGATGAAAATATTACCCCTAAATCAGGCATGATGGAAAACTCAGCTCCACAAGTAAAAAGTGCTCAAAAGCCTCCAGTACAAGTAGGTATTGATAGGTACATAACAGTGCTTAAACGGGGTCGCAGCCCAACCTCCTCAGCAGTTGCTTCGGTCTCAAAAGTCTCAAAAGATGGTACAGCTGATAGAACAAGTTCACAAAATCGTTTTGCAATTCTGGATGAGGAATCCCCGGAAGCACAAAACGTTATCAAATCTTCTAAGCCACCGCCGATATATCTTAGAGAGCAAAACTCAAATGAATTAATAAAGAATTTGATATCGGTAATAGGTGAAAATTCTTTTTATGTAGTTGCAATTAAGCGGGGTAGTATAAATGAGACAAAAATACAAGTTAACCGTGAAGAAGATTTTCGTAAGGTAATAACTAAATTTGAAGCACTTAATAAGAATTTTTATACATACCAACTGAAGAGCAGTAAAGGTCTTCAGGTAGTGATAAAGGGCATTGATTCATGCGTAGACCCAGGTGAAATTAAAACGTTTTTAGAAGAGAAGGGCTTTAAAATTAAAAATGTAGTTAATATTAAAAATAGAGAAAAAAATCCTCAGCCACTATTTCGAGTGGAGTTAGAACCCGGCGACATTAAGCTCAAAAAGAACGAAACGCATCCCATTTATAATCTTAAATATATCCTGTATAGAAAAATAACAATAGAGGAGCCGCACAAAAGGAATGGTCCCGTGCAATGTTTAAACTGCCAAGAATTTGGTCACACTAAGGCATATTGTCATTTAACCCCTGTTTGCGTCGTATGTGGAGAATTACATGGTACAGCTCTCTGCGATAAGTCTAAAAACGACCCCAATGTAAAAAAATGTAGCAACTGCGGTGGTAATCACACGGCCAACTATAGAGGATGCCCTGTATACTCTATCGTCAAGCGCTCGGTTGGACCGAAACCTAATCCCACTCAAATGCAGGCAACAAATCAAGTTTACATTAATGACGTTCAGGTACCGCAGCCTAGTAATAACAGAACATCCTACGCTAACGTCCTAAAATCAAACCATATGCCAATGCAAGGTGAGTTGCCAAATAATGATGAAACTACAGTTTCTAACTTAAGTCGTCTAGAGAAAACCATGGAAACATTAGTACAAACAGTAAATAACTTTACAAACACAATGGGTAATATGATGCAGGAAATGTTAAGAATGCAATCGATGTTATTGCAAGCTGTACTAAACAAGCCATGAACTGTTTAAAAATTTGCTTTTGGAACGCAAACGGCATCCGCCAACATAAAAATGAACTAGAATACTTTCTTAAAAATAAACAAATTGATGTTATGATGGTTTCTGAAACCCATCTGACCTCAAGAAACACGTTTCAAGTCAATGGTTATATATTATATGATACCAAGGACCCTCGAGGTAGAGCTTGTGGAGGTTCTGCCATTTTGATAAAAAACCGAGTTAAACACTACCTAATGTGCGATCATCGTGAAGATTATCTCCAAGCAACGAGCATTTGCGTTGAGGAATTATCTCGAAACATAGTAATTTCATCATTATACTCCCCACCTAGATTTTCAATATCAGAAAGCCAATATAATAAATATTTCAAATCATTAGGACCCTGCTTCCTGGCTGCTGGCGATTATAACGCTAAACACACTTTCTGGGGGTCACGACTTATTACACCTAAGGGTCGTGTTTTGTTTAACACAATTTGTAAAATGGACCTAAATGTGGTCGCGAGCGGACAACCAACATATTGGCCTACTGATCAGCAAAAAGTTCCAGATGTCATAGATTTTGGCGTGGTTAATAACATCCCCATAGACACGATTCATGTGGAAGCGTCCCTAGAATTATCTTCAGATCACACACCTACAATTGTTACTATAATGAATCCAAATAGAATCGTATCTCCGTCTGGTTACTTATCGACATCAGCCTCACAAATAAATTGGTTAAAATATAAAAAATATCTGAGTGCCCATTGCACAGAAAATATTCCGCTTAGCACACCGGAGAACGTGGATTTCGCTATTGTTAATTTTGACAGTTATCTCAAACTAGCTGTTCAACATTCCAGCATAACACTCAAAAAAACCAAAAACAAAATCATATATTCTACAGATGTCGAGCGTCTATTGACTGAAAAAAGGAGAGTTCGTAGAGAGTGGCAATTGCACAGATCCCCCCAACTTAAGACTTTATTAAAAGAGTGCACAAAAAGGCTGAGAAAGTTACTGCAGTCTCAGAAAACGGCTTCCCTGGAAAAATATCTCAAGGGACTTGATGCAACTCCACAATCAGATTACTCATTATGGCGTGCAGCTAGAAGCCTCAATAGACCAGTTATCTCTAAGCCACCATTGAGAAACTTGAATGGAAGTTGGGCAAGAAATGATATTGAAAAAGGAAATCTGTTTGCTAATCATCTGAAAAATGTATTTACCCATAATATATTTCACGATATAGCAGTCGATTTACCGTCTGTAAATGTTAGAGCAGCTATTCCCCTAAGATTCGAGTTTAGAGAAATCGAAAAGGCTATTTGTAATTTAAACACCAAGAAGGCATCCGGTATTGATAAGATCAGTAATAAAATGCTTTTGGAGCTACCAAGTACAGCAAAGAAAATTATTCTTTTTATTTTTAATGCTATTTTACGACTTCAATACTACCCTCATAAATGGAAGGTTTCCTTAGTAACCATGATACCAAAGCCAGGAAAGGATCACACAAAAGTTGAGTCATACAGGCCTATTAGCTTATTATCTAATATTTCAAAGCTATTTGAGAAACTTCTAGTGGCAAAATTAACGCCGATTTTAAATGAAAATAGATGTATTCCTAATCATCAATTTGGGTTTAGAAGAAAGCATAGCACAATTGAACAAACTCATCGAATAGTAAATGTAATAAGAAAAGCCTTTGAAGAAAAAAAATATTGCTCAGCACTCTTCATCGATGTGTCTCAAGCTTTTGATAAAGTCTGGCATGAAGGTTTACTACTGAAATTGCAGCAAAACTTGCCAGCAAACATTCACAAGCTGTTAGAAAGCTACTTAGTCGGTCGTCAATTTATTATTAAAGAAGGCGATTTTTTAAGTTCTCCTCAGCCAGTTAACGCTGGAGTCCCACAAGGCAGCATCCTGGGCCCTCTATTGTACTTAATTTATACTTCGGACATGCCAACAAACAGCTACACACAAACCTCAACATTTGCGGATGACACAGCTTTCCTAAGCGTACATGAAAACTGTCAAGAAGCATCTCGTTATTTACAGGATCACATATTTGAACTGGAAAGGTGGTTAAAACAATGGAGGATAAAGATCAATGAGCAAAAATGCGCACATATAACATTCACATTGCGTCGGGAAACATGCCCCCCTATTAAAATCAATAATCAAATAATACCCCAACACTCGCATGTAAAATACCTCGGTATACATCTAGATCGGCGTTTAACGTGGAAATGGCACATAGAAGCAAAATTAACTCAAATGAAACTAAAAGCAATTCAAATTAATTGGCTCATTGGAAGAAATTCTGTTCTTAGTCTCGATTGCAAACTTCTACTTTACAACTCTATCTTAAAGCCAATTTGGTGCTACGGTATTCAGTTATGGGGCACTGCCTCGGCTTCTAATATCGAAAAAATTCAAAGGCGTCAAAATAAACTTCTTCGAATAATAACAGCCGCTCCCTGGTATGTCAAAAACTCAAATATCCACAAGGATCTCAATGTGCCATTGGTAAAAACTATGATAACGAAATATGCAGTAAAATATTTAAAAAGGCTGGAACTGCACCCAAATCCCTTAGCTCGAAATATTTTAAATTATGGCGGCCACACTCGATTAAGGAGAAGAGACACTGCAGCACTCACCCAATCAGATGAGCGATAAACACCTACATATGTGAACAGAAACCGTGATGACTAAATCTTTTTGTCTGGCACTGGCAGGACATTAAGTAAATATTAGGATAAGATTTGATTAATTATTGTTAGTTCATATTTAATATATGAAGATTCAATAAATAAATACTGCAAAAAAAAAAAAAAAAAAAAAAAAAATATTCGTTCATATGACACGTCAATTGAGCGTAAATTTCAATAAATTTATTAAAAAGGAATCAAACAAATATCATATGAGAAATCGTTGCACTTAATGCAAAGAGTACGTGTATCTTTTTGTGATTCATTCCTTTTTTATCTTCCATATCAATTTACGAAAAGAAAATGTAGCGAATGTAATTTGTTTATTAAAAAGAAAACATTTTGTAGTTTATATACTTGTTCATATGAAGATGTGACTATTGCATATTTCTTTGAGTTTATCTTATGGAAAACTAACGGCGAAAAAGCGTTCTCAATTCAGGCGGCTGATTCTGGCAGTCGTGACTGAATACTTTATTGATTCGAAAACAATATTGTTTCTAATAATTTCAGTCAATACTGAACCAATAGAAATTTTTTTTCAGATTGTGAAAACTCACATAAAATCTTTACAACACTGAAAAAATAATTTCAATGCGTTTAGAATCGACTGAAATAATTATAAGTAAAATTGCTTTCGAGTCGAAGGAGTATTCGATCATGACTGCCAGAATTATTTTCCAGTACTTCTTAAGGCTAATACTTGGCGTATACTTCTTAAATAAAAAAAATATATTAATCATACGTAGTAAGATACATACATTAAATATCTGCATGAAACTTAATAATGATGATCATGAAACTTTCATTATAATTTTGTATTTGCTTCGTTTGTATTCAGTTAAATGAATAACTACGAAATGAAAGCAACAAACACACGAAATTACGAGTAAGATGCAGTTTTTTTTTTGTTTACATAAACAAGAGAATATGAATACAAACAACTCTGAAACAAAATAACCGCTGAATAAATGTCGAATAAGTTCATGGAAAAACATATTTATTTTAAAGTCAGTATTGCCAGTTGAAAAAAATTAAAAACATTAGGAAAGATAAAAAAAAAACAAAAATAACCATGAAAAGTAAAAGCAACAAGAAAAAAAAAAAAAAAAAAAAAAAAAAAAAAAAAAAAAACATTAAAATATGTTTTTTTTATGGAAAAATTGTGAAAACAATCAAAAGTTGTGCACCGATTGCAATGAAATAAAGCTCATTTCATTCGAAATATGTTGAAATAAATGCTTTTAGACCCAAACTGTGATTTTTGTTGCACATTTATTTTTTATGAATTTTTAAAGAACAAAAAAATTTTTTTTTTCTTAAATTTTTATTTGTTTTTTTAAAAACTTCAACAATATCTCTGAAATTACTGGCCAAATTTAAAACAATGTTAGTACGTCTTAAAGATAATACTGTTAGCAAATTTCGGTTTTTTTTCTTAAGGGAATATGATGCACCATTTTCATGTTATTTCAATATATGTGCTGAAAGTGCCTTAATTTTGGACATAACGGTATATCTCTAAAACTGGACCTGATAGAGAAAAATGAAGGTTAGATTTGGAATCAGCGACCTCAAATTAGTAAAAAAAATTACACAAAGTTTCCGGCCGCACAAAAAAAGTTCAATTTTGTTCCGCAGTGTAATTATCAACCTAAAAAGCATTATTAGTTCGTGAATTAAAATCATTCGAAAAATTAGGGTCATTATTAATATAATATAAAATTCCAAAAAAAGCTCATAGGATAAATTAAGTTATTAACATTTCAAATTAAAAAAAAAAACAATTTTAATTGGCATAATTAGTTAACATATTTAAATTGAACCAAATTGATTTAATAGCTCCTTATCTGGTATTATCTGGGAGTTTGTTCCAAAGACGAGTGGAATAAATAAAAAATTAGCGTTCAGACAAAGGGCTTCGAAATCGTTGCTGAATTATTTTCTTTCCACGACGCGATCTCGCAAATTGAATTCTTCTGAATAGATATGTTGGTTGTTTTTGAATTATTAGTTTGTGCAGCAGTATAAGGCATTTAAATTTGAGGAGATTTTTAAAACTCATCTCATATATCCGGTATGAAAACAATGATATGTGTTCGCGGCGTCCTTTAGCATAGATATACCTTGCAATATTATTGTAGGAAACATTTAGTTTTTTGAAGTCTGCGATATTACAGTTAGCAAAAATTTCGCATCCGTATAAAAGAACCGGAATAAGGTAGGTTTTTGCTAACAACATTCGAATATTAAAATGTGTTGAGAATTTCACTGCCCACAGATTACGTAGCATACAATAAACTCGCCCTACAACAGAGTTAATATGGGTTGACCAAGTAAGTTCGTTATTACGTTACTCCCAGATTTTTTGACGAATTTATGAAATCAATTATGTTGTTATTTATCTTAATTTGATATGAATCATCATGTTGTTTTATTTTTTGAAAGGAAAAGACATTTTGATTTCGAAGAATTTATAAGTAAACCATTAGCATTAGCCCAGATGTTTTTTTTTTTCCAATTTTATTGTTATAAAAATATTTATATTTTCACAATAATTTGATTTTTAATTTTAAGAGATCAATTAATAATACATTTTTCTTCTTAATCATCTACAGGGGTTTTTTATAATATTAGTTTTATTTAGTGTATCATGTATTTATTTAGGGAAAAAGAAACAAAAAAAAAACCCATAAGGAGAGCAATAAAGTTAGAGGGTAAAAACGAAGGATGAATGTTATCAAACTAATGCATTGATGTGTGGATAGCTAGAGTATCTACAACGATTTTTAAAGTTTAGAGACAATATATTAAGTTTGTTTTTAACTAATTTTATGTTAGACATAGAGTGCAGTGGTTGTGTTGAAAAATGTATTGGCAAATTATATATCATTTTGAGTAATTTATTCTGACATATTTGTAGTTTTTTAACATGACAATCGGACGTGACATACCAAGCAGGCGCCGCATAAAACATTATTGAATGGAAAATTGTTTTTAATATAAGAAGTTTGTTGTGGATATTTAGTTCAGACTTTCTGTTTATCAACGGATACATTATTTTAATTGTTGTATTTATTTTGTGAACTATATATTTTATGTGTTCGTTAAATAAAAGCTTTTTATCCAGCATTACACCAAGATATTTAACTTTGTCATCCCAGGGAACGGATTCGGTATCGACAGTAACATTGGTTTGTGGTAGAAATAAACTTTTTCTTCTTCTTGTAAAGAAAATAGACTGAGTTTTTGCGGGGTTGATCATTATTTTCCATTTCTTAAAATAGTCAGTAACTATTTTAGTTGATTCCTCCAAATTGTGTATGATATCTTCTGGTAATATTTCTGAACTAAGTATTGCTGTGTCATCTGCAAAAATAGATGAATTACATCCATGCAAAGTAGGAAAGTCATGCGTAAAAATATTGTATAAAATTGGCGATAGACATGATCCTTGTGGACATCCGGCAGGAATATCATAATTCTGGGAACAAATATTTCCAATATGAACTTTGAATGTTCTGTTTGATAAAAAACTTCTTATTAATTTAACAAGCGCAGGATCCACTCTAATTGAATATTGTTTATGGATGAGGGCATCATGCCAAACAGAATCAAAGGCCGCTTTTATGTCCATTAGGACCATTCCTGTAGATTTACCTTTATTTAAGGAGTTCTTGACAATATTTCTTATTCTGACAAGAGGCTGAATTGTGTTATGTTCTGAACGGAATCCAAACTGTTGTGGCGGTAATATGTTAGTATCTTCCATGAAACAAACTAGTTTTTCCTTAATAATTTTTTCAAAAATTTTAGACATTGTCTTTAATAAACTTATTGGACGATAGCAATTAGGATTGCTATTGTCTTTTCCAGGTTTGGGAATCGCGATGGTTTTTGATTCCTTCCAAATTAATGGGAAATAGCAAAAACTTAAGCATAAATTGTAAATACGACGCAAAACTTTTAAACCTTTAGATGGAACTTTCTTCAGACAAAGATTTGAGATGCCATCAATTCCTGGCGCTTTTTTGTTTTTTAAATTCTTAATAATATTTTTTAGAATATCGATACTGACAGTTATATGGCTTAAGTTTTGATCATTATCAATCATACTTAAAGTACAGCTAACCACTCTTTCTGTATCCAAATGGCTTAAATTTTAAGAAATATTATGATTCAAAAAGAAATTTTGAGCCAGTATTTCAGTTTTTTCGTTATTAGTTACATATAAACTATTATTTTGCTTTAGTGTAGGTATACAGTTAGCTTTCTTCTTAAGAGCTTTAGATATCCTCCAAAACTTTGAAGAACCTTTGGGTAGATTAGACAGAACGTTATTCCACTGTTGATTTTTAAATTCCAAAATTTGACTTTTAATGACATTGTTTAAGAAATTCATTTGTGATTTAAAAATCGGATCATGCTTTAAGTTTTTTCGGATTGCAATCGCAACACCACCACCCCTTTTTGAGTTGGATCTATCCTCTCGGTAACAAAAATAGTTCGGATGTTTCATAATTATTTTATCGTTTAGCCATGTTTCACATAATAATGCAACATCTATGTTTTCTCTAATTAGATAATCAAAAAACTCATTTAATTTATTACGAATACCTCTAGCGTTCCAAGTAATTATTTTTATATTGTTATCCATTTTTACGACAAGAATTTAAATGCTAATGAAGTTATAACATCAAACTGCTCTAACTTATTTTTACAATTTTTCAGATTATTTATCAGATCAAAGGTTAAAGATTTTAGTTGTTCTATAGAAAACAAATCATTATTATTAGAATTAGAAGTAGATACAACATTAGCCCAGCTTCTGTTTCCATAATTTTGTTGTGAAAGATTTACATTTTGCTGAGCAATACCATTTGGCCGTCCAATATGGGAAATCTGTTGAGTATTTCTGCTTTGCCTATTGGCAAAACGTTGTCTCAGTCCAATATAAGCTGATCTGCTTGGACAGGTATTATCAGTCGATTTATGATCCCCGTGACAGTTAGCACATTTGACTATATCAGTTTTACACTCCGTTGTTTTGTGAGGGCCAGCACATTTAGAGCAAAAAGTATTTACATTGCAATTATCCGAACCATGGCCAAACATTTGGCAATTGTAACATTGAGTAAGCTTATGTGGTTTCCTAGCTTGATAGATCCATTTGACTCTAACATAATTAATACTTTTGTACTTTTCACGCAATTCTTTAAGCGTTATAGCACCTTTTTTAAAGTAAACAATATACAAGATAATTTCTTTATTGTTTTCTGCTTTTCTATAAACTAGCTTTACCTCAGTGCACTACAGCCCAAGGTTCAAAAGAATGGATTTTAGATGAATTGGGTCGGTTTTGTCCAAACCACGACTTTGTATGGTCTATTATTTTTTGGAGTATATGAAAAATACTCAACTTTGTTTTCATTGAGATATTTAACTGCACAATCATAATCGTATTGAAGCTCACAGAAAAGTTTGTGGCCGATAGTCATTTTTCTGATTGAGTAACTCGAAATCGATAGCTTTTTGCACATTTGGTGTATTTTTTCCATATCATTTTTAACTAAAGTAATAGGTGGTATAATAATTTTCTTTTCATTATTAGGTAACTCATCCACATTATCAGTGTCTGCTTTATCATCCATTAAAGTTTGTAATGGATAAAAATAATTTGAGTTGTTAACAGCTGTTTTAGAATTTTTAGATGTGGAAGCAATGCCATCATCTGCTCTTTTTCTCTTATACGAACTCATGTTCGAATAAGAGAGTGTATTACATTCGCTCACTAGTTCGCAGCAATCTCTCCAAATGGTGACAAAACAAACTCAGAAAAGAAAAAAAAAAAAAAAAAAACAAAAAAATGCAGTTTGCATTAATTTTGTTATTGTTAATTGTAACAATAGAATGTTTATAAATATAGAATTTATGCGCGATCTTGTCTGTTGTCTTACAATAGCCAAGAGAGACTGACCCAGATGTTTATGTGATTTAAATCGGTGTTGATGTTGTTCACACATAATTGAGTGTCAGCGACATTAGTGCTGCCATAAACTTGTACATCATCTGCATACATGTGCACTTTGGTGTTAATCGCTACGTCTGGTAAATCGTTTATGTATAAACAAAATAGGAGGGCCCCAATAATAGATCCCTGTGGAACGCCTCTTTTGACATCAAGTGAGTTTAAAAGTTTACCATTTAAGTGAACGACTTGGGATCTATTAGTAAGGTATGAAGATAGTAAACTGCATACGGAGTTTGAAAAATAGAACAGTTTTTCAAGTTTCTTTATTAAGATGGGATGGACAACTGTGTCAAACGCTTTGCTATGGTCCAGAAGAATAAGGAACGATACCGTATTTTTATCGAGACTCGACCTAAGATCTTTCACAACGTCTGCAAGTGCTGTGATACAACTTCTTGCTTTCACAAAACCGGATTGTCTATCGCATAGTAGGATTTTTTGGCTCAAGTATTTATTAATTTGTCTGCACATTATATTTTCCATCACTTTTGATAAAAAAAGGAAGAATTGCTATTGGACGGTAATCATTGTTAGTCTTGGGAATTGGTATAATTTTAGACACATTCCATCCTTCTGGAAATACTGAGTTTGTTAGAACAGAGTTGAACAGATAGGTTAAGTACAGCAGTATCTTTGGTATTAACGCAGTATACCAATGTTCCGAATTTCCTTCCAGTTAGTTTTGCTGTCAATAGCTGAGGAGAACTTTCTTTGGTAAAACCTTGATTTATCCTGCTGAATATGTTTTACAACATCTCTTCTTGCAGATTTAAAAATAGCTAGAAGTTCATGAGTCTTAAACCTGTTCCACCTGCCGTAAGCAAAATCTCGCTTTTTAATTAGTTGTTTGGTTAGCGAATTGAACCAAGGCTGCTGATTAGCTTTTATTAATTTAGTTTTTATGGGAACACATATCTCAAATACGTTTCTGACATTGTTCTCAATGAAAGTCAATTGATCATTCACATTGTCCAGTGAATAAATATGACTGCAGTGTATGTTATCAATAAGTTGATTTAACAAGGAGTAATCAATATTACAAAAATCACGATAGCTTATAAGAGTGTCCTGACAGTTAATACAAAAATCATATGTCAAGAATATAATGTCGTGTTTTGAAAAAACTGGTGCTGACAGCTGATCATAGAGAAGAGCCTTAGATTTGTGGTTGCCAAACACTAGATCTATTAAACTGTTTGATGTACTATGAAAGTGTGTTGGATATATAGTGTTAACAGGAAACAGCTTCATTATACGCATTGGTTCAATTAGAGGATTATCATTTACTAAGTGGCAACATTGCTATTAAGTATTTATATAAAAAAATTAGAGAGAGTAAAAACTGTAAAACAAAAGTCGTTTCATTGAACAACGTCTTTGTGTTTGCCATATGAAACGAAATGTGTTTGCTAGTACCATGAATAAAACAACAGTTTGTACAGTGGTCTGGATTTAATTTGAATACGAACTTCATTGAATAAACATTTCAGTATGTTCATGGATGAAGTTATTCATGCATCCCTTTAACATTCATAACAGTGAAAAGAAGAGAACGCAATCTTAATAAAAATACAAAAATTATACAAAATTGTAGAAAAATCGAATCAGCGCAAACTTTCGAAAATAGTTCTTATTTAATATCATTTTTTTTTTTTGTTTATTTTAGGATAATTTTAAATTTTTAAAAAAGAACTGCGTCGATAAAACGTTTTCCATATAATTTGATATATCAATTTGTCATAGAAAGACATCGTGAAATAAAATTTATTTTATTTTCATAACGTTTTTTCTAATGCTCTCACATATAGACACTTATTCTCCCAACAATGCTACCAAGTTTCATTAAATTTCATACATTTTGTAAGCAGAAAATGAAAAAGAAAAGATATTAAAACTGTTACGAATCATCATATTTTACTCAAGCTAGTTCAAATTTCAAAAAAGAAACGGATCAAACTTTCTTATTGTTGGTCAATAATTAACTATAGTAATAAATCGTAACCAATTTAAATACTGACGTCCGTTTTAATAAAGATTAATTAATAATATATTGATATCATTAAGAGACCACTCCTAAAATATTCGATCTTTCGGTGGAGGGTATCAAATTCACAAAGTGTTAAATTGTGTCGTATTGGATTGTATTTGCTACAATTTTGTGACGGTTTTGAAAATGTTGTTTTTTTTTCATATTAAAATATAATATGACAATACAACTCTGTTATCTGTGTATGTCCAACGTGCAATTATCATTCATTATTTTTCTTTAACTATTTATTTATTCTCGTATAAAAAATATATAAAATGTTTCTCATTTGTGTCATTCATTTTGATGATTGTATTAATTTATCGTATGATAATACAACAGGCGGTTCACAATAGTGCTATTGAGCCTAAAATAGAACTTAGTTCTTTAGAACACTTTGTGAATTGGCTAAATAATTTAATTTAAAAATTATGTTCTATATACGTTTTAATAGAAGAAATTCCCGTAGAAATGTCGTTCCAGATATATATATACATATATATGAATATTTTTTTATTTATTTTTTTTTTTTTGTTACACAGGGTCTCCACCCTGTAATATTATAACAACTATCTTATAAGATGAGCACACATATAAATTAATATTCAGACGCTATTATTAAAATGCTTAATTTTTTTTAGTGCAAATAGTGTAAATCTTGTAAAAAGTGCTTAAAAAATAATATTAAATACTAAAAACAAAGAAAAAAACTACAAAATATTAAAAAAAACTGTACGAAAATCAGTAAATTATGAAATCTTATAAGATACATGTTCCCCTTGTGTAAGATTCAGATTAACATGAAGAAATATGCTTTCTCATTCTGCCGACGTTCTCTCCCATATTATAACAGATATAATCTGAGGTGGAGACCCTGTGTTAGGACCACCACTCATGTGATGGCCCCTGCTAATGCATTGCGTTGTGTTGGAACTAGGAAATAAGGTTATGCTGTTTTTCACTCTTAAGAGTAGTGCGTTAAGAATGGAAAATTAAATTAGCTTTTCGCAGATTTCTTATATGTATTTTCGATGTTTCTTACAATTTATTTTCTTAAAAAGTTTTCTGACGATATTGATATTGCCATCAATATACTCGTATAGTTGCTTTTAATATTGGCATACATTTTAGGGAATGCAAGTAGCAAAATATAGCGAATAGTTCCCAAATGAGAATGCTACAATAACGCAATAATTTCTTAACCGATTTTCAACGTAATTTTTTTGAAAAAAAACAAGACTAAACGACATCTTAAAAAAATGATATCGCCATAATCTGCGGACTACAACAAAAGAAAATTAATACAATTTTTGGTACAGCACAGTGTAATCAACAAACGCAGAAGTTAAAGGAAAAAATTTTTAATAAAATAATATTTATTTATCTATTAACTGCGCATTAAATTTCTTTGTTAAAGTTTTTATTATTTGTTTTATTTCTTTTGTTTAAACGCATTTGAAAAAATATATTTTTTTAAGTCAAAATATTTTTGTTTTTCGATTTTAGCACTGCTATATTTTCATTAACTAATATTTTTTTTTACTTGTTTCAATAACGAATTTTTTTTTTTTTTAGCCCAAAAAAAATTTTTTTTATATTATTATCAACAAAAAAAAAAACAAGAACAAAAAATACCACATAAAGAAAAATTTAAAACAAATATTCAATACGAAAGTATTAAAGAACAAGACGATAGATATGATTTTTTAAAATTTATGTTCTTTAAGTTATACAGTTGTTTTTGTTTATTTTAAAGCAGCAACAACAACAAATAATGTATTTTAGTACTTATTTTTTTGTTGATTTAGACAAAATTTGCGCTAGAAGTTTAAAACTTTGTAAGCTTTTTACATGCGGAAGTCACACAAGTTAAGTAGATTATATTTTTCGAAGAAAAGTTATTTTCAAAACATAAAAAATTTGGAAAAATTATCCATTTTCGGAAAACGGAGATCTAACTAGTTTAGTGGTAAATTTCTTTGAAAACCCGTTGCACAATGTCACCAAATGGACAAAAATAAAAAAAAAATGTATTAATTAATTAAAAAGTCTAATAAAATAAAAAAATAAAAAGGGTGCTTTGAAAGTGACGCATATCGGAAAATGCAACTTTCCACACAAAACGGTCGTATTTTCAGATAACATTCAACATGCTGTTTTTTTTTAATACTTTCAAATGCAACCTTGCACACATTTGGTGTGTTTTTAAAAAAGGGTATATACCCAGCAAAAACTTTACTTACCTGGTAAGTTAGCAAGTAATGTTGGAGACATATGAACACTACTTATTTTTCGGCTGAATAACTACTTATTTTTTTCGAGTTGTCCACAGAATTCAGTAGTTACAATATACTCACTAGAAGTGAAAAAATATCTAGTTATTATTTAACTACCAGTAAGTTGAATTGTAAGTACTTACAATGTACTTACTAGAAGCCAAAAAATAACTAGTTTTTATTTAATTGGCGCTAGTTACTAGACCTAATAAGTAGTTATGGAGCTAGTTACTAGTAAGTAAATATTCAGTACTAAAAACAAGACAGCTAATAAGTAGTTATTTAGCTGATTATTAGTAAGCAAATATTCATAACTGAAAATAATAGTAGTGAAAAGTACTTACTGAAGGCATTACTAGCAAGTACTTATTAAGGTTTTCAGAATAATGGCAATTGTAATGACAACTACTTACCAGGTAACGTATGAAATAACTACGACCTATTACCAAAATTCTAAAAGTTTTTCCTGGGTAATTATAAAACAAACGTAAATTTTTGTTTGTTTTGATTCCTATTTTTGATATTCTTAAAACAAATGCTTTTCTCAAGAAGGTTTAAAGGGGTCTGTACACGTTTAAAATGCGTGTCTGCAGGCGAATTTACTCGTGTATGTGTGCTGGACGTAATATCTAAATTTTTTTATTTTCCATCGAGCATTATCGGTGTCACACATACAAACACATTTCCACTAATCCAACCATAGCGCTTGATGAGATCTGCTTGACCCCGTGTCGGATTTTTATTAGGTAGCTCAACATTTAGTTGACTTTTAGCGTACTTATTTGCAACTGGCTTCTTAACTTACTTATAATTGGTTCAGATTTGAGTCAGTTGTTTTTTGTACAACTAACTTCTTCTCGATAAGTTTTGAACTACCTTTTGCTTGTTTTGTGTACTTTTTCAAAGTTCAATAAGAAGCAAAAATTTCCATATTCTATTTTTTAATATTATTTAGTTAAATACAACTCATTTTCAAAGTAATTATTACGAAAACCATATCTGGAATGTTGCTGGTGTCTAGTGATTGAAAGTGTTTCTGTAGGCAAAGGGGCCATACAACAAAAGTGAAAAAATATGTATAAAAAATATGTATAACGGCGGGCGTAATTTAATACTATTAGTATTATCTGGTTCTCTGGGAGGGGTTAGTGTAAGAATTACAATCTTGATTTAAAAAATATATAAAACAAAAATACACAATTTTTTTTATTAGAGTCAACATATTATATGTACTAGGGATGCCAAACGGGATATCCCGAATCCCGGGAATTTTCGGGATTGATAAATCCCGAATCTCGGGATTTATTTTTATGAGTCCCGGGATTTTTTATATATCAACTTTTATGTACAAAAATGCTCGTTTTTTCGAATTTTTATACTCTAAACAAAAATATTTTTTAAAAATTATATTTAAGTTTATTTTTTATTGCAAATAATAGTTATTTTTGCGTTTAATTTTTGTTTTTGGAACACAGCGAGTATTTAAAATTTTCATTTTTTGCTGGATATATGACGACTATTTCTGGATTTTTGTATTTTGCTTAATAAAAACCATTATTTTAAGTAGAAACGATATTTGAAGATTCACATCTCAAGCCTTTTTTACAATTACGTTTAGCAAGTTCAGCTTTGGCTTAAGACATAATACCAAAATAAACGTGATTATTTTAATGCAAAATATAGAAATCAATAAATAATTGTTATATATGAAGCAAAAAATAAAAATTATTCACGATCCAATTAAAGTACATTTAGAAACTAAAGAATAAAAGTTGATATAGTTATAACAATTAAGTCGTTATATTTATGAAATAGCTCATATTCCTTCCGGTCCAATAATAATAAAAATTTTGCTTAAAAAGCATACGGCAAATAAAAGAATTTTTTTTTATAAATAAACATTATCTGACGTATTCATAAAAAAAAAATTTAAACTCGAAATCTGTTTTAAGAAACTTTTGTATAAACATTTTGTTTTAAAATAAATTTCAGACTTACTTAAATTATTGATTATGAATCTCGCCCTCACCCTGGAGGTGTACTGCACTGCAGTCGACATAGTGTTACAGTTTTTAACTCAGCTATCGAGATCGATGAGGGACTACACTTTGCAGTGTATTAATTGTAACGTGGTTTTGTCGTAGGCTGGGGTAGTCCAGTGATGTCCAGGGTCGACTTACGGAATCCACGAACCTTAAGTGAAAACACGGGTGATTTACCCTTTCGGGGTTAACAATAATTTCTTAACTTTATTGACTAATTCGTAATTTAATTACAATACTTTGTTAACTTCATCTAAAATTACCAGCAGCACAGCAAACAGGCAGGAATTCGGCGTATTCTCCTCGGTCGATGTATTCGGGTCGGAATCGGGTGGGGAGTCAGGATCGGGTTCCTTGAGTGCTCGGCGGTGATGAAATGTCTCGTTCTCAGCAGTTGTTACAATACTACAATTCTTTCTTATGACTAGGTATCTAAATACTACAGTTCAACCTTATGCACTAAACCGACTTAACTAGGGTAAGTCTGTTGACCGAAGTCACAGTACCAAAACTGTCAGCCGAAGCCGCAGTACAAAAACCGTCAGCCGAAGCCGCAGTACAAAAACCGTCAGCCGAAGCTGCAGTACAAAACCGTCAGCCGAAGCTGCAGTACAAAAACCGTCAGCCGAAGCCGCAGTACGAAAACCGTCAGCCGAAGCCGCAGTACAAAAACCGTCAGCCGAAGCCGCAGTACAAAAACCGTCAGCCGAAACCGCAGTACAAAAACCGTCAGCCGAAGCCGCAGTACAAAAACCGTCAGCCGAAGCCGCAGTACAAAAACCGTCAGCCGAAGCCGCAGTACAAAAACCGTCAGCCGAAGCCGCAGTACAAAAACCGTCAGCCGAAGCTGCAGTACAAAAACCGTCAGCCGAAGCCGCAGTACAAAAACCGTCAGCCGAAGCCGCGGTACAAAAACCGTCAGCCGAAGCCGCAGTACAAAAACCGTCAGCCGAAGCCGCAGTACAAAAACCGTCAGCCGGAGCCGCAGTACAAAAACCGTCAGCCGAAGCCGCAGTACAAAAACCGTCAGCCGAAGCCGCAGTACAAAAACCGTCAGCCGGAGCCGCAGTACAAAAACCGTCAGCCGAAGCCGCAGTACAAAAACCGTCAGCCGAAGCCGCAGTACAAAAATCAATCACCCAACAAGTGCAGGTGTCGGCGACCGTCGTGCAGAAGGCGGGAACCAGGTCGACTTTTAAAAAGTTGGCAAGATCGTTGGTGCAATGAAATCGCCCCGATTGTAACTAAACCTAAAGTATAAGTGTAATATTATAAATGAACTACATGAGAATTCTTAATAACATTAGGGGGTTTCATGTGTACCTAAGTAACATTAGGGGGTTTCATATGTACTTGAACTGAAACTAATTATTGTATGTGGTATTGTCTAGAACTTAAATATAAAATAAACTAAAAAAATATGAAATTTATGTTGCGGGGATTTAAGGGAATGTAAATCTTCGTTACATTTCCCCCCTTCTCAGGAGAAGGCTGTGTTACCACAGCATTCGGGTTTTTTTTTATGGGCGATTTTTCTTTTTTTCCGGGGGCGAGCGTAAGTTTTGTTGAGCACTGCTGTCTTGACTGGGGGCGGAACAGCCGGTCGGATGACGAATTGGACTTGCTTGGCATAGTGTGGAGGTGGTCGGATGCGGACTACATTCCAGAGTTCGCCTTTGGTAAACGTATGGCCGCGGTATTTGACCGTGCGATCAGGCTTGTGGTGCCTCTTCTGCGTGGTTGCCCCGTGACCAGGGCTGGATCGTGCTGGACGAACGCTCGGTAGAGCTGGACGAACGTTGGGTGGTTTGTCACCCGAAGGCGGTGGTGTCGGCTCGCCGCTGATGTGCGGTTCGGATGCCGGGGTTGGTGGAATCCCCACGTCGCTTATGATTCTTGGCCGGGCCTCTGCCGGTGGTATGTACAGGGAGGGATTTGCTACCGCTACCCTGTTGTGCGCTATACGCGGAGGAGTGGTTCGTCTACGCTCCATGGTACTGGTGCACTGATGAGGAAGGCGGATCTCATGTGTGCCGACGTTGCATAGTCCTTTACTTTCTTCTACGGTCAGGAAGTCTCGGGTGGTTAAGGCATGCAGGGGTGGATGTACGGGGGAATCTTGTTTCACCATTCCGGGGTTGGGCAGGCTTTCGCCGTGTAGCCGTAGCTCGATCTGTAAGGTGCTCAATAAATCCATCCCGAGTATCATGGTTTCGGCCAAGGTGTCAATCACTGACACTGGTAAGGACACCATAGTTTCGTTGTATCTTACGGGGATGAGGAATACTTCTAGCGATGTCGCCAGTGATTGATCGGCCATTTGCACCGTACCCAGGGAGTTGACTGGTTCGACGTTATGGGCCCTCAAATGCTCCCTCATGATTTTGCCGATGTAGGTACGGGAGGACCCGGTGTCGACTAAGGCTGTCACATGCCGACCGTAGATTTCTACCGACACGAAGTAGCGGTTGTAGTTGGTTGGTTGTTCGCCTATCGGCGAAACCCCACGGTTTCTCCGACACCCGCAGGCCCTAGAAAGTACCCCCTCGCGCCCACAATATGAACAGAAGAGAAAACCGGGGACATAACATGTTGTTCGTTTATGACCCAACCCCTTGCACCTCCAGCAATTCGTCGCACGGTTGTATCCCGGACTGGATATCATGTGTGAGGTCTGGGGCCGCTCTTCTCGCTTAAGGGCTTCGTACTCATCCGTCATGGTGATAAGCTCATCTAGGTTGCTGAAATCCCTTCGGCGAACATAGTGTCGGTATTCTGTGCGAAGGCCATAGTAAACTCGATCCAGGTGGTTCTGTTTTCGTAGGATTGGATGTTGTCGGGCAAGACTCAGCATGCTAAGCACATAGTCTTTAGCCCGTTCTCGGTTGTTCTGCCTTCGGTTGTAGAAGTTCTGCTCTAAATGCGATAGGTATCGCGGGGGTAGGAAAAATTTCTCTATTTCCTGTCTAAATTGTTGCCACGTGTTCAGTGTGCCCCTTTTCACTCTAAACCATTTGAGCGCATTGCCGGTCAATATACCTAGCATTAAGGGGGGTAGGCGGTTAATTGGTATTTGATGACATTCCGACAGCTCTTCGAGACGTTCTAGGTACTCCATCAAATCGTTTTCTCCGGAAAATTTCAGGTCCCACTTGTGGATGATGTTCATTATTTCAAGATCGGAAAGGTGCGTATAAACAGGCGGCGGAGGCAGCGAAACTGATACTTCGTTATCGGATATGACGTTCTGTTCAGCCGATGTCACCTCGTTTTCCAACTCCCGTAGGAGATTTTCAGAGGAGGCTCTCAGCCGTTTGGTGCGGATGGTTTCAGCCAGCTGCTTACGAAGATGGGCGACTGTGAAACCGGCGGTCGGTATGCCGAAGTTTCCGCACTGCTCGACCAGCTGCTCCTTGTGTAAAAGGTATATCCATCCGACCGAGTCTGTATTTAGGTGATGGCTCGTAGATGCGCTGTCCTGTTTGCTGGTTTTGTCATTTTGGGCCGATTCCTTCTCGATGGCGGCGGTGGTTTCTTTCTCGCGTTGCGATTTAGAATCGGGTCCCTGCTCGGGCGCCATTTGTAACGTGGTTTTGTCGTAGGCTGGGGTAGTCCAGTGATGTCCAGGGTCGACTTACGGAATCCACGAACCTTAAGTGAAAACACGGGTGATTTACCCTTTCGGGGTTTTCTTAACTTTATTGATTAATTCGTAATTTAATTACAATACTTTGTTAACTTCATCTAAAATTACCAGCAGCACAGCAAACAGGCAGGAATTCGGCGTATTCTCCTCGGTCGATGTATTCGGGTCGGAATCGGGTGGGGAGTCAGGATCGGGTTCCTTGAGTGCTCGGCGGTGATGAAATGTCTCGTTCTCAGCAGTTGTTACAATACTACAATTCTTTCTTATGACTAGGTATCTAAATACTACAGTTCAACCTTATGCACTAAACCGACTTAACTAGGGTAAGTCTGTTGACCGAAGTCACAGTACCAAAACTGTCAGCCGAAGCCGCAGTACAAAAACCGTCAGCCGAAGCCGCAGTACAAAAACCGTCAGCCGAAGCTGCAGTACAAAACCGTCAGCCGAAGCTGCAGTACAAAAACCGTCAGCCGAAGCCGCAGTACGAAAACCGTCAGCCGAAGCCGCAGTACAAAAACCGTCAGCCGAAGCCGCAGTACAAAAACCGTCAGCCGAAGCCGCAGTACGAAAACAGTCAGCCGAAGCCGCAGTACAAAAACCGTCAGCCGAAGCCGCAGTACAAAAACCGTCAGCCGAAGCCGCAGTACAAAAACCGTCAGCCGAAGCCGCAGTACAAAAACCGTCAGCCGAAGCCGCAGTACAAAAACCGTCAGCCGAAGCTGCAGTACAAAAACCGTCAGCCGAAGCCGCAGTACAAAAACCGTCAGCCGAAGCCGCAGTACAAAAACCGTCAGCCGAAGCCGCAGTACAAAAACCGTCAGCCGAAGCCGCAGTACAAAAACCGTCAGCCGGAGCCGCAGTACAAAAACCGTCAGCCGAAGCCGCAGTACAAAAACCGTCAGCCGAAGCCGCAGTACAAAAACCGTCAGCCGAAGCCGCAGTACAAAAATCAATCACCCAACAAGTGCAGGTGTCGGCGACCGTCGTGCAGAAGGCGGGAACCAGGTCGACTTTTAAAAAGTTGGCAAGATCGTTGGTGCAATGAAATCGCCCCGATTGTAACTAAACCTAAAGTATAAGTGTAATATTATAAATGAACTACATGAGAATTCTTAAGCGAACTGGTATTAACTAAATAACATTAGGGGGTTTCATGTGTACCTAAGTAACATTAGGGGGTTTCATATGTACTTGAACTGAAACTAATTATTGTATGTGGTATTGTCTAGAACTTAAATATAAAATAAACTAAAAAAATATGAAATTTATGTTGCGGGGATTTAAGGGAATGTAAATCTTCGTTACATAATGCCGTCACAACTTAATTCACATTAAAAATTTAATTGCTGTCAAAAAACCGAAATGAATTGATCTAGAAAAACTAAGAGATACGTATATTTTTTTAAGCTTTTTTCAGAATTTGATCAGTTTGATTACGTGTGAGGCCAGTGTTATAAATATATGTATATACCAATTTGTTTTGTTGTTTCCTTTTTTTAAAATTTATGTTATGTATATAAAATCTGTTGAATATTCAAAAAGTGTTGTTTATTTAAAAAAAAGTCGTATCTTAAAGAAGCAAATTGATCGGGATTTCCAAAATCCCGAATCCCGGGATTTTCAATAATCAGTCCCGATTGGCATCCCTAATATGTACCACAAGCTAACTCATAATGTGCCAACCATTAGTTATCCAGTTCGCGGCTAACTTAAAGTGCGCTCAAATTTTATCACCCAGAAACTACTAAAAATGAGCTAACTTATGGTCTTCTGAAAGTTATGCAGTGTGAGTGAGTACTGACTCGTACTGCGGACATTGCGTGTAAAAACTGAATAGCTTTAACAATGCAAATGAGTTAGCTTTTGAGTCACCTGTGACTAAGCTTCTGATTAACCATGAGTTTACTTTAAGCTAACTCATTTTCCAACAGGGCCGTGTACAGACCTCTGCGATATGCAACTTATACTGTTACATTTTGCGATTGTATGCGATGTATGCAATTAACATATGTTGTTGTTAATATTGTTTAATTCTCATCAATGTGCGTGCACACGTACGCAATAAAAGAGAAAACGAGACGCACTGTGTCGCGATTTCATACAATGGGTGGCCAAAAATAGAAGCAGCTAGAGTAGGGAAATGAAATGAATGGCATGAATGTTTTTCTTAGAAAAAGAAGAATTTATGCGAAATTTCGAGAAAATCTAACAAATGACACGCCCAACTCCCATATAACCTAAATTTAAAAATTGTTAAAACTTGGAAATTTGTAATCAGATAAGAGCGGCAGTTTGCATGTAAATATATGTATTTATTAATATTGCAACATATTTCCAATTTAAAAAAAAAAATCGAACACCCATACAACCTAAACAAAAAAAAATATTATAATTTGTAAATTAGTGATCAGATAACAGCAAGGTTTTCAAAAATTAATTTAGTACGTAACTCTTTGCCGCTCAGTAAAAAGAAATTTAGAAACATAAATTTTATTTATTTAACATAACATATTTAACAAACATACATAAAATAAAAATAAGTATTACAGGTAATCAGAATATATTAACAATTATCACTGTAATCACTTTCAGATTCTATCAAAATAATTCATTCGCTGTTTTTATGTCGTTAAATTTTTTTTTTCAACTACTTAAATACCCTTTCAGACTTTTTAAATAATTTTTTTCTTAAAATTATTTTCTGACTAAGCATCAAAATTAATGGCTGCAGAATAAGATAATTTATGAGGTCTCTCAGAGAGGCAATCCTACTTATTTTTCTGGTATTCATAATCTTGCATTTCTTATAATTTTATGACTTGATTTTATTGCTTCTTCTTATAACTTTCCAATGGGAATGGTAGAATATTTAATAAAATCTGTACCATGAACTAAAATTGTGTGCACAGTTGAAGGCATATAGTACCAAGAATATAATTCGAAATATAAAAGTGCAGTATCTTTAAAAAGATTTTCAAAACTTAATATACTTATATAATAACCACTTGAAAGTGTTCTTAAAATAATGGAAAGATTTTTTATTAACCTTACATCTATATTAGTAATCTGAGCTGAAAGTTCCACATTAGAAAAGAAGCGCCTTGCAGTATTGCCATCAGTCGTTGTGCCATACCCCGTCTTATCCTTATAAACTATAAGACCTTTTTCAGACTTAAATTTAGCTTGAAAATTTTTCTTTTGCTCAGCAACCTTAGCTTTATTTTCTTTACCCACCACTTTTCATTTCTCTATATGCTGTTTGTAAGAAATATGATAATGCATTCAAAGCATCTGATCCATGCATGTAATGTCGATAATCCATACTGATAGCACTGCTCATTCACAGGCCTTTCGAAAATCGATAAGCTGTTCATTTAAGATGGCTAAGCTTGACATAAAGCACAAGTTGGACTACTACTTTTTCCACTTTATACATTTAAAACTGCACCATTTATCATCGTCAACTGCATTTTAATGAAGGTTAAGACTTTTTTTTTTTTTTTGAAATGTAATTACAAGACCATCAATTTCTGAATTTATGCTATCCCTTACTGATTGTACATTTGGATTCTCCTTTTAAAAATATTTTTAAGTGATCTACATAACCTCCAAGATGAATGTTTATCATTTTCCAAAGCTACTTGATCATCTGCCCAATCAAACAAGCGTAAAGGAACGAAAGAAGAAACAAACATCATCACTAGCTTCCTCATTTTCAAATTTTTGTTTGTATACACTATGACCACTATAATCGTCAAATCCCCACTTGCATTCCAGAACTATATGATTTTCGGTATCAATATCATGAACATCTAATGCTTCTTACAGTTTTGTCTAAAATCTGTTGTAATGGAACCTCTGCAGAAGTGAATTTCATCAGGCAAATTAATTTTTTTAAAAATTTGCAATCATATAATATGACGGAAAGCAATCTTCGTGAACAGAATTTACTACTTTTCTCATCATATTGTACTGACTCATAGATAAATCCATATCAATATATAATGCAAGAGCACTTTCAACAGAAATTTTCTCATATTATTTGAACCGGTTACCCTTTCTGCTGCTTTTTAAGAGCTTCAGATGAAGTAGAAGCGACTAGTTCTTCCACTCGCCTCCTTTTTGTTCTCATTGAACCCTCCTCATAAGAAACATTCAGTCGGCCTCTATCACTTATATTTGGTTCCAAATATTTGTTAAATGAACTGAATTATTAGTGGAGCTCAAACCAAACACATAAATCTGGTCTGACACTAATTTGTTTTGTTTTGTGTTCTCTTCAAGCACTTGGAACTTGAAGAGTGATGGGTCAATGAAAATGCAAACAATTGATTGTATTTGATCTTAATGACAATTTTTAAAAGTTTTATTATGCTATTTATACTAACTTACAAACTAAAATATGTTGATTTGACAAAAATGTTAAATTGCTGTATTTGTTATATTAATTTTATATTTCTACAAAATAATAAAACTAAAGCAGTGAACTGGAGGTAAAAATTTTAAGTCAGCCAATTGCTGTATTTGTTATATTAATTTTATATTTCTACAAAATAATAAACCTAAAGCAATGAACTGGAGGTGAGAATGTTAAGTCAGCAAAATAATACCAATTAACAAAAATAAGACACAATTACTTAAAAGGCAATGAACTTGAGGTACAATTACAAATAATAAAATAACTTTAAATCAATGAACTTGAGGTACAATTACAAATAATAAAATAACAAAATAATTCAAGTTAATGGTATTGTGATTAGTATGGGTATTCACTGTCTGTAAGTCTTAACAATATTGTATAACACAATTTAGTTTTATTGCAAAACAAAACTTTATACGGAAACTTACATTACAAATGAATTCATCAAAGAATTCCCTATTTAGCCAGTCACTCAACTTAGTTTTAAATCTCTCTCATGCGATGATATTTAGACCAATTGTTAGAAAATATTAAAAGGATAAGCCTTATTTTCTGTTGTTCCCTTTCTAATAATACTCATTTTAAATAATTTTCTACAAAATCTTTAACATGACGCATAACATCGCAAGGTCTGTTTTGCTTTATCTCTAGCCACAGTTGAAAAATAGTACGAATCCGCAACGATGCTGACACTAAAAATCAATCAGAAAAAGAATTTGGGCAATATCGGGTAGATGAACTTTAAATATATTAAAATACAAACTTGTAGCTACAAAATACAAAAAAAAAAAAAAAAAACAGGAAAAGTGTTATTTCTACTTTCTTTAAAATTCTCTACGAAAGTTCACGGTGGCTGAAAAATCTTGACAATGCCTCACTAATATCTTTTTTATAACGGTATCTGACATATGATAAATATTTGTAAACAAAAACAGTGATGTAATTATAACTAGAAGCATCACTTACAACCCTGTTACAAATTTTGGTAGCCAATTCATTCAAATACCTAAATTCTTAGTATTTTAAATGAACATATAATTTGGAATTTTCCCATAAATTTCGTATGCTGTACACAAACCTTAACTTTGAACCACTATAATTTTAAAATTTGTAAACATTTTAAGAAGATATTTTAGATATCATCTAATCAGAGTGTTTAAAAAAAAAATTTAAAAAAATCGTTCAAATTCTAACATTGACTTTTACCATTTTTGGCCACCCTCGTGACACAGTGCGACGCCGTGATTTTGCCGATCGCAGTTTTAAAACAATGATGTCCAAAATGTAATTTTTGGTTGTATTACTTCATATTAGTATTAGTGAATAGAGGGACAAGTATTCTTAAAAAAAATATAAGAAATATGTAAGCATACGCCGCATGTGCACTCGTCGCTTGATACTTGACGAATGAATTGTGGACTAAATGAAAGAACGTAAGAATAAAGGCTCAGTTAGGCGAACGTTGCTGTACCGTATCTGTACTGTATCAATCAGCTGTTCGCTTTTTGGTATATGAAAAGCAATGCAAAAGCTTACCGAAATGTAATGTACCGTAGTTGTAACGTTTCATTCTGTATAAAATAGAATTTCATGCCGTCGTTACGTGACAGTTGTAAGGCAGTGATGGGCTGCTTGTATATTAAATTGTATGCGGGTATTTTCGCTCTTTTTTTATAGTACTTTTTTCCAGTATATCTATGGACTTTCGACAAAACTACTTACAATACAAAATATTGCCATATGTATATAAATATACATATGCTTAGATATACAAAATAAAAAAATGCATATGCACATATAATAGAAATGAGAAATATACAAAAGCCTTTAAATGGTTACAAAACATTGTTTTGTCTATGCACATTTACAAAATAATACATGTAAATGTGTATGTGAATGCTAAAATAAATATTTGTTTATTGCAAATCTATAATATAAATATCATATATTAAATTAATAATGTTTTTTTACATACACTAAATACTGTTTTAATACCATTTTAATCACTTGGTACTTTTTCTGCACAGCGGTCACCATTTAAACCTTTTGATTTCCCATCACTGTGTGTGTTGTTTTGTGTATACTATTGCTTTTTTGTTTATGTATGTGAAAACATATGACACGTTTTTAGATGTTCTATAAGTGCACCAACGTGCTAGCGGTACGGTACAGTACGTTACGGGTACAGCAACGTTCGCCTAACTCAGCCTTAAGGGTTGTAACGAATACCGATACCGATGCCGATATATCGGCGTTACTTCACGTTGGCCGATATATTGGTATCGGCGATATTTTACTGTCGATATACCGATACTTTTTCATAGCTTTTTTGAACAAAGAATTTAATCTTCAATGCTAACAGAATAATAAATTGTTTCTTTTGATTATTAAGCTGGAGGTCGGTCCACGCCAGGCGTTTTTCCTTTTTTCGAGACGCATGCTAAAGTAGAAAATATTTATTTATTTTATTTATTTATTTATTTTATCTATAATTACAAATTATAGGATAAAATCTAAGGAAGAGCAATAGCTGCGTTGGCCTTCAGCTGATAGCTTTGGCTTTTCTAAAATTATTTAGGAGAACGTTTCCTGATGATCTGGCCTAAGCAACCAGTGAAATGCGCATAGGAGAAGCTTATCCTCCAACAATAAATTTTAGTATTTTTTTATCAATTATTTAAAAAGGGAATTAAGCAAAACAAACAAAATCTTTTTTAAATTTTTTATGCCGAAAAATTTTGGAGTCGCGAGTTTATGTGAGTACTATGTCTATGAAATTACTTTTTTTGGCAAAAAAAAATAATTTTTTAACATTTCGAAATTTTTGCTTTTTAAAAAATCATAAAAAATTGGAAAATGCAACTATTCTTAAATTTGACCCCTGCAGCGACTAGGATGCCCCTAGATGGGTCAAATTTATGACCAACCCCATCTAATTTTTCATCTCCATCATTTATTTCTAACATACCAATACCTTAAGAGGCCACCCATACAAAATGTTCATTACAGACTAAAAATATATTGAGGAAAAAGCCCTATAACTGCCAAGGAGTCGCCCTAAGATGTATAAAATGTATTACTCCAGGCAAAATTTTCAAAAATATCTCAATAAGAATTTCTGTGAAAAGCAACAACAAAATTATAAAATATTTTTGACTTTGTTTTTGCTTTCAATTTTATTTTGCTTGCTGTGTTGCATTTAACACAATTAGGGCCTTAGTGTTGATCCAGAGACGTCAGCACGTCCTAGGCCACCTTGAACAACAGGGTTTTATAGTTGTATGTCACTTGTAAGCAAAAGCTCAGCAACTAAATTGTATGTACTACATAGAATATAAAAAGTTAAACGTTTCGGCGTACTTTTCCAAATTCTGTTAGGACCTTTTGTTATACCACTTAAAATGACATCTTATACCACTTAAAAAGGGTACTGCGCGTTTGTGGTGATGTGTGTAACACATAAAAATATTGGTTCTGACCCACCTTTTAGTATACCATTCAACTTCGAATTTCTGAATTTCTCTTCAACCAGCTGGACCACACAGGCCATACAGGCCGCAATTTTGAAGATACTTTAATGATATTTGCTATGCCTGTTTCAATACTCATGAGGGCCCTTTTTATTGAAAATGGTGACAATCGGTCCATAATTTCAAATAGCCACGATACAAGCTTCCTTCATTTTATTATGAAGGTGTTTAGGTTAAATTTGGTCCAAACTAATTTAATTGCAATTTTAATCATATAACTAAATTATATTGGAATCGGTCCATATTTAACCATAGATCCCATATAAATACTACTCCCGAAAATAGCTTTTAATACCATAACTTGCTTATAAATGTTGGTACAGTAGGTAACAGATTTAAGCAAATAAAAAAATGCTACGAAAATTTATCTAATAAGTCTTTAATGATTTAAAGCAAATATTGTTTATAAGAAATTTATGTCTTATAAAAGTTTTTTACTTTAAGTTTTTACTTTTAAAAGAAACTTAACTTCTAATATACAAAAATTAATATTTGTGTGTTCGTTTGTTATGCGCGGCAAAACCGCTTACACGATCGCGAAATAATTTGGTCCACTTACTCTGTTGACCTCCGACAAGGCTAAAGGCGAAAACAAAAACATTTTTCTCCTACTTCAATACGAGTACCTCCCACTTTCTGCCGGATGACATGCATTGATATTGAAGCTATTTGTACAAAGATATACAAAAATCTATTTTGTATTTGTTTGGGATGTGCCACTCCCACTGCTCCAATTCCACCCATATTTTGTCAAATGTTATGTATTGATAACCAAAATATTTGTACTTTAGCTCTTGCCGCTTTCCAGATAAAGACACATTATCTTTGTATGGGAGGTGTCACGCCTTTAGCCTTGTCGGAGGTCAACAGAGTAAGTGGACCAAATTATTTCGCGATCGTGTAAGCGGTTTTGCCGCGCATAACAAACGAACACACAAATATTAATTTTTGTATATTAGAAGTTAAGTTTCTTTTAAAAGTAAAAACTTAAAGTAAAAAACTTTTATAAGACATAAATTTCTTATAAACAATATTTGCTTTAAATCATTAAAGACTTATTAGATAAATTTTCGTAGCATTTTTTTATTTGCTTAAATCTGTTACCTACTGTACCAACATTTATAAGCAAGTTATGGTATTAAAAGCTATTTTCGGGAGTAGTATTTATATGGGATCTATGGTTAAATATGGACCGATTCCAATATTATTTAGTTATATGATTAAAATTGCAATTAAATTAGTTTGGACCAAATTTAACCTAAACACCTTCATAATAAAATGAAGGAAGCTTGTATCGGGGCTATTTGAAATTATGGACCGATTATCACCATTTTCAATAAAAAGGGCCCTCATGAGTATTGGAACAGGCATAGCAAATATCATTAAAGTATCTTCAAAATTGCGGCCTGTATGGCCTGTGTGGTCCAGCTGGTTGAAGAGAAATTCAGAAATTCGAAGTTGAATGGTATACTAAAAGGTGGGTTCAGAACCAATATTTTTATGTGTTACACACATCACCACAAACGAACAAAATACCCTGTTCATTTTAAGTGGTATAACAGAAGATCCTAACAGAATTTGGAAAAGTACGCTGAAACGTTTAACTTTTTATATTCTATGTAGTACATACAATTTAGTTGCTGAGCTTTTGATTACAAGTGACATACAACTATATAACCCTGTTGTTCAAGGTGGCCAAGGACGTGCTGACGTCTCTGGATCAACACTAAGGCCCTAATTGTTTAAAATGCAACACAGCAAGCAAAATAAAATTGAAAGCAAAAACGAAGTCAAAAATATTTTATAATTTTGTTGTTGATTTTCACAGAAATAAAAGCTGTGAATTGTCTCATAAAACACAAAAAAGATAATAACGGAAAACAAAAATTTGCATCCAGCCTTATAAGCCAGCGATATATTGTTGTTGCTTTAAAATAGACAGAAACAGCTGTGTTTTGTATATAAACAATAACTAACACTTTCTTAATTAAATTTATCTAAAAAATGCCTACACAAAAACTCACAATTTAAAGAAAACATATTCTTAATTCAATAATATTTACAGTTTTATGAACTAACTGCGTATTAAATTTTTTTGTTCAAGTATTTATTATTAGGGATTTTTGCACACCTTCCACCACAAGTGGCGAAGAGGTATACTAAGTTTTTCATTCCTTGTGAAACTTTTTAGGTATTCATCTAATATCCCAGAAAGTATATGGGAAAGTTTCATCTCCCAATTTCGAAACTGATGTCTTCCGATCGGAATGAAATTGCACTTTTTGGATAATAATCGTGTTGTTTCAATTAAAAATGTGCGCTGAAGCGATACTCTCGCATTGCGGCCGTTATGTAAGAGGAATGAAAAATTATTTATTACATTATCCTGGCGTTTGGGAAAGTGTGATTTTAATTAGTTATAGATTTTAAGTAAGCATCATTATTCTTTAACGAAGACTTTTTCTATATATATATTGTACGTAAATCCTAGTATTCTAACATAGATTATAAAAATAGGTTGTAAGTTTTTTTTTGGTGGTATGTACCGCAATTTTATAGAAATGATTATTTTTTATCTTTTGCATAAAAGAAATATAAAATAATTTTTAGGGCTAAATGGGGGTTAGACTAGGGAGATCGAGGTGTTTATTCGACCGGTTATTTTGGTACAATAAACCGGTAATTTTAATAATGTGTAATTTAAATACATTTTACTTACTCTTGTTGTAAATGTACCCGTAATTTAAGTATTTTTCTAGTTAATATTGGGCAAACTTAAAATTTTTATGAAGAATGTCAAAAGTCAAAAACCATTATAATTAATGTATTTAAATACTAATCGCTTATAAAAGCGTGTGTTCTTGTAAAAAACACCAAAAACAATTCATTATACTACAAAAAAGTGTTCAGTTAAAAAGTGAATAGTAAATTGTGCGAGAATATTCTAAATATTAAATATATCTTAATACAGATGTCTTCTCTGGTGTGGTGGGTGAAATGTAGTGGCAGGATTGCCATATGGTAAGAAGATGTGGGGTGTTGTGTTTAATTTTAATGTATTTTTCCTATAGCCCAATATACTTTTATGCAGCTGTAGGCTACCAGCTTGATGGTCAGGCGTTCTTCTAAACTGCCAAATTAGAGACTGAAATAATCAAACTAAGCAAAGTGTGCCACTTTATGCTTTTCAAATCAAAGTCTGTTTTATTCATGGGCTACAGCCCTTTTTACACAAAATTTTACAATATAACTAACTTACTCTAACTTATTGTAATAGTAATTACAGGTCTAGTTTTCTCTATTGGCACCAGGGAAGCATCAAGATATTCCCATTGCATAATATTCTAGCCAATCAGAATGTATGAGTAAGGAATGCATTAATTTACATATGGCGCGCCAAAAGTATGTCACTCACATTTTGATTGATCAGCAATTGAAGCACAGCCGCGAATAACGTTGTAAGTTACAAAATAATTATTTTTCAGGAAAGCAAAAAAACGTTTTTACCATGAAGGATGATTTTGTTTTTTTTTTTTAAATAATGACAATAAAAACTTATATGCAAAATATCAGTAAAATCGAATTTTGAATTACATGCTAAAAACGTTTCATATCCACATTTGCGATGTCATTTAAAACGTTTTTCCACGACTCAAGCGGCTTTTAAAACGTTATTCCACGTTACAAAACCATTTCGTTTGTCTCAATTTGTTTGTAACTTACAACGTTCTTCCACTGGCGGACTTTTTGTATCGCATTTTGACGGCATTAAGGTGCATAATTTTGGGTGATTTGACGTTTAAACAGTGTAAGAGAGTAATGTTAACGGTAATCTGCAAAAAACAGTTTTTACAACGTTATTCGCGGCTTTGCTTCAATTATTGATTGTTATTATTATCATGCATTACTATTACATTATTCCATTGACTTATATTTAAACATATTTGAGCCAATAAATAAGTGCCGTTGTTTGATATTTTACATGTCAAAAGGTGTTGCATTTACCCAACTCTGACTATGGTGGCATTTATGAATTTCAGAGTGGTTAATGGGTACGCAGGATACCTCATGGATACTCATGAGGTACACTACACTGGATATATTTCGAACAGGATTTAAAAGACAGAGGTGCTTGACGTGCATTAAAATGATAAGTTGCAAAGATTCTACGACTTCACGACTTATTATTCACCTTTAATTAGTCGACAAGTTTGACATACATGTATGCCCAATAAAACTTGGCTCCGTTCCAAGTGGTACTTAAGAGACGGCAAATAATACATTACTAAATTGCGCCACCAAAAATAAATCATTGGGTAAATTTTTAGCCCATTGTGTTGCTGAGGAAGGAATGCCCATTAAGACACTAAAAACTCTTAAGTAGTTCTAGCATATCGTCATGCTTAAAACTACAACATTCCAGTTGGAAAAATTCACCAGTTTTTTTAATTAAAACCCCAAGAACTAAAAAAACAAAATTGAAGAAATAAAACCATGTCATGGAAGGTTTTAAATTGTGGTCGACGAATGGACAGATATTTCATACAAAAAAACATGTTCATAATACTATTCGATTCTATAAGCCTGGCTTAGAGGTTTTGTTTGTAACTTTTCAAAAATATGGTTGAAGTCTGTTACGTGCTTTTTTCCGATATGATTCCTAAGGCTACAGATTTAATTTATAGTAGAAATGTAAATGAAATAAATGGTTTAGTGGCATGAAAGATTACGTCCGGCTAGCTTAAACATGGTAGAAGTGATTCACAACCCATTTCATTATGCACGTAAGCATATACCTACTCACCATGCCGAAATAAAACTACCAACGAGTAGGTCAAAATTTATTAAAATGCAAAGTATCAAAAATTACCTGAAAAAAAAATATATGCATATATGGTTAGATCTGCACCATATAGGGTACACTCATCCCCTCCCTTCATTACGCCTATGACAACTGAAATACCCTGAGTTACTAAACGTTGTCCCTTTAAACTACAGAAACCTAACTCAATCTGCCAACAAAGTCATTATTGCTGTTATTCCCAAAAAAAATAAACTACTTAGTTAGATTTCATATTAACACAAGAATTCAATAATAAATTTATTAATCATTCAGAAAAAAAAAGAAAATATATAAGAAAAAGAAACGACAGAAAAAAAATATATTTATGAACATATGTACATACATATGTATATATATGTATGTATGTATATTTCTTATATATGTTTTAATTATCTTACATATTTACACAATGAGTGCAATATTCGTACTCAATAATATGTAAATAAAAAAATATTGTAATAGTAAGTATAAAATAAGAAAGAAACAAAATAGAATCGGACTGGACTAAACTGTAATACGTTTATTAATAAGTTATGAATGAAAACTTACATTTTTTTTCTGGTCTCTTACTCACAAAAATTTGTAGAATTTGAATGTTTCATTAGACATCGTTCTGTTTGTTGGGCCCAGCAATGCAGAAAATGTTGATGTTGTTGTACTTTAGAAATTGGTTTAAATGCAAGTAGCTATGTATGAATGTAGAGTAGATATTAAAGTAGACTCAAAAAAAAATGTTAGTCTATTCATTACAAAATATACGTATTTAAGAATTAATAATATACTGAAATAATTTATTAACTATATAGGTATTAATAATTCAAAGAAGACATCTTTATATAATAATGTTAATTACTCAAATTTAAATAAATGTTCACTTTTACTACAAAATATTAATGATTAGTTAAATATTACATGCCCATTTGGGTTGGTTACTATTTAAGGTTATTAAATGGTTTTATTTCATGGGTTTTTTTTTATCATTTTTTTTTTCTCGGAAATTAATAAATTTTAGGAATTAATTAAGTACATTAATATTCTAATAATTCATTTTTACTAAAGTTAGTTCTGTATTTAAATTCAAAATATAAGGTATCAAGGTTAAAAAGAGGTTAAGTATGGCTGTGACAATGTGATTATGTAATATGACAGATACAATACTTTTGAGGTTAAGTTGGAAACGAGCCTTGCTGTCGAAATCACGTGGTCCGTATACAAAGTATGGTTGATAAATTTCAGTTGGGGCTATTTATTTTTCTTTTCTTCTTTGGATTAACAATAATCAAAATCTTCGCACATCTACCTTAATTTGGTTACTTTGAAAATACTATTAGTGCGTAGATTTAGCCCAAAATCTGTGATCGTGACTTCCCTATAAAAATTTATATAAAATTTAATTCTAGCAAGACCACTTACAAAATGCATACCTTTTTTTTTTATTAAATATGAAACCTGAATTTGACAAGATAAAATTTCCACAAGATATAGTTAATTTCCTCTCTTTAATTGGATTACTATATTTAGCTTTTGGATTTTTCCGTTTATATAAAACAAAAATCACACAAAATCACTTATATTAATTTTTCACTTAATTATCCGACTTTAATCTTCTCATCACAATAGTCTAATTGTAAGTGATCTTTAAATAACCTTTCAATATGATAAAATAAAAACTACCTTTATCGATCATGACAAAATTAAGTGGAAGTAAAAGAAAAAAAACACTTATTTATTAAATTATTTAAAAGGTTTATAACTTAACCATCTGCGTAAAGAAGACAAAAATATTTGTTCATGTAAAATGACTCATGAGATCAACAATAGAGAGTACATAATGGAATGCGTATGCTTATGGATACTAATTACTGGAAATTTACGTATGCATGTAGATAAGATTAGCAAACCTATTTTATCGCATGCTACAAGTTGGGGAATGTATGCTTATAGAAGTTTTCATTATTTAGATAAAAAAAATCGTTACAAAACTGCTTCATTTTGTTTTTAAGGTTTAAAACAAAATGAACAGCAATTAATTTTTTTTTTTTTTAATGTCAACAAATAAGTGTGGCACGACCCACTTAAGCCGGGCAATATCATGCCCTAATATCCGAAGTGTGAAATTTTCCTATGTATTTTCCATTCAAATCCTCGATATCGTATAATGTGTTTCCCACCTTATTACGAACCCTACATTTTACATATTTCGGCATAAATTTCTTATTTATCCTTTTCGACAGATTACTTAGGGTATGGTTTTTTCTATATACAATTTGCCCTTTACGAAAAGTTATTGGTCTTGTCCTAAGGTTATATGTTTTGCTTGATTTATCATGTGCCTCATTTAAATTTCTCCTAATTTTATCTCTAATTATATTGAGCTTGTCGTCATGTTCAAGAACGCAAACGTCTTCTCCATCCATACAGCCAATTTTATCCAATACGTTGTATGTGTTTCCATGCTGTATCATATTTTGACCAAAGGTCGCGTAATATGGAGAACACTTTATCGCAGCATGATGATCACTCCTTAGAATGGAAAGGATCTGGGGAATATATTTATCCCAATTGCTGTGGTTGTTCTGGTCGACTAGAAAACTTCTAATTTTAATTATTATTTCGCGATTTGCACGCTCAGAAGCATTCGATTGGGGTGTATAAAATCCTGTAGTAATATGCTGAATGCCATATATTTTCATAAAATCCTTCATCTCATGAGATACAAACTGTTTCGCGTTATCGCTGTGTATATATCTGGGAACACCGAAAGTGGGAAAAATTTCCTGTTGAAAATATAGTATCACGTTCCTTGAGGTTGCTGACTTAAAAGCCTTTAAGAACAGAAATTTTGTTAAATGATCTAGGCATATAAAAATTACTGAATTATTAGCCTTAGTGAAAGGATAGGGTCCCAAAAAATCACAATACAATCTCTCAAAGGATCTGTACGTGTGATATTGGTTACCCATTGGAGGCTTAGAAATATAATTGATGGGCTTAATAACTTTACATTTATCACAATTTTGAACATAAGATTTGATGTCTCTTGCCATAGTGGGCCAAAAGTACTTTTGACGTATTCTTGCCAATGTTTTCAAAAATCCACCATGGCATGCAGTTACTGAATTATGAGCAGATTCCATTATAATTCTGTACAAAGTCCTCGGAATCCAAAGACGCCATAGGTTTTCCTCCCCGTCTACAGATCCGCTTCTAAATTTAACACGCCTAAAAACAAAATTATCCTTGACGCGCAAATCTGGTAGTGAGTTTTTATTTTCCGCAATAGTTTGTCTCAATTCCTTATATTCCTCATTATTGAATTCCGGAGAGGTCAAATCAACTTCAAGTGGTGTATCTCCGATGGCCAACTCATCAGTATCTAATCTAGATAAGCAATCTGGGACAATATTTTGGGAACCTTTTCGATGTTCTATGGTGAAGTCATACCTTTGAAGTTTAAGGCTCCAACGAGCCAATCTTCCACTTAAGTCCTTTTGGGACATTAACCATTTCAGTGAAGAGTGGTCCGTTAAAACTTTAAAGGGCAATCCTTCTATATAAGGCCTAAATTTGTTAACGCATACGACCGCTGCCATACACTCTAGTTCAGTAACTGTATAATTCCTTTGGGCCTTGTTTAATTTCTGTGATACAAATGAAATAGGATGTTCTCTACCAAAATCATCATACTGAAATAGTACACCACCTACTCCAACTTTCGAAGCATCACATTGAATTATAAATTCCCTCTTAAAATCTGGCTGAGCTAATACTGGTGCACTGGAGAGTGCCTCTTTGAGAGCTTGAAATGCTTCCTTTGCTTTATCAGACAGGCTAAACGATTTTTGGGATTTTTTAAGACAATCAGTCAAAGGTGATGAAAGATCTGAAAAATTACTAACAAACGATCTATACCAGTTGGCCATCCCGATAAAACGTCGAACTTGTTTCGGGCTTTTTGGTAAGGGGAAATTAACGATAGATGAAACTTTATCAGGGTCCACTTTAAGGCATCCATTTCCTACAATATAACCTAAGTAGCGAATTTCTGTTTGACAAAATCTGCTTTTGCCTACGTTTATTGTCAATTTTGCCTTTTTTATACACGATGCCACTTCCTTCAAAAGTTCAATATGAGATTCAAAGTCTGCACTACAGACCAGCAGGTCATCTAAATAGATAAAGACATTTTCCCTGATTTTAGATGGTATTACCTTATCCATGAGACGACTCATGGTTTGCGGCCCATTACAAAGTCCAAATGGCATAAATTTGTATTGATACAAAGGTTTGCCTGGTATCACGAAGGCCGTTTTTTCTTTTGAGTTCTCGGTTAGCCTTATTTGAAGGAATGCATCTTTAAGGTCAATACCGCTGATAAAGTATGTATCCTTGAGCCTGCTTAATAAACCGTTTATGTGGGGTAACGGGTACGAGTCTTTTTTCGTAACCGCATTTAATTTTCTTGAATCAATACATAACCGAATTTTCCCCGGTTTCCGCACCAATACAGCTGGTGAACACCAAGGGGAATTCGATTCCTCTATAACGCCCATATTAAGGAGTCTTTCAATTTCCTTAAATGCCTCTTCTTGGCGCGGAGGTGATAATGGATAATGTCTTGATTTGATTGGAACAGCATCACCTGTGTCGATGTTATGTTCCAATAAATCAGTGCAGCCAAGTCCCTGTTTTTCGAAAGATGGAAATAGTAATATGGTTTTTTCCAGGTTAAGTCGTTGCTCAGGTGTAAGATTATGAAATTTTGCATCTGACTTAGAGTCCTTTGATATTGAAGGTTCTTCATCAATTTCAGAAACAGTTGGAAAAATGTCTGGTGCTAAGGCAAATTCTCGCCAGAAATTTATACCGAGGTATAATTCCTGATTAAGAGATGGCACTAAGTAAAATTCAATAGTTTTTATAACATTTTTAAACAAAACTGGTAATAGACATGAACCTATAACTTCCTGCTTTGAGCCATTTGCTGTTTTTAAAAAATATTTCAATGGTTTATATGTAATCTTGTTCCGTTCTATGAAAACCAAGCAATTTCTACCTAAAACGGATACATTGGCTCCAGAGTCGAGCAACCCCACTACTTCTTCATCAAATATTCTAATTTTGGCAAATGGACGATCATCTGGACCGTGAATGATAGTCGATTCTAAAATTTTACGGATAAGTTTCCGCTTCTTGAAACGTTCTCTACATTTCAGTATTCTCGAGGAAATTTTTCCACAAGAAGCTGTTTTCTTAATTGCGATATCAAGTGAATGAGGTTCGGATTTATTAGAAGATTTTAAAAGCTCAATTTTGTCAAAAGTTTGGTTGAATGTCTTAGTATTCAATTTACACTCGGGGTAGTAAGATTTGGACGAGCGTCCCCGGTAGCCATTTCGCCCGTTTTCTGGTTTCCCTGTTTTACCAGACCATGTTTGTTTGGACATTTTGGGGTAAGAACTCCTTTCTGTCCACACTTAAAACAGAAAGGTTTTCGTATTTCCTCCGGACAATATATATAAGAATGTCCTAAGGACATACAGTTCCAGCATTGGATCTGTGAATAGTCATATTGAACTTTCCTTTTCTGTAAATGAACAACTTCCAATTGGGGATCACTTTCCTCCAAGTCATTAATTTCACAAACAGAATTTTCAAGCTCATTTACATTGCGAGTTGAGATAGTATTTGGGGTCTGAAATTTATTATCTCTCAGTACTTTTTCCGCTTTACGTGCAATATCTCTGAAATCGTCCATAGACTTTGGTTCAGAGTTAAATAGCAAAAACCTCAGATTTGCATTGACATTTCTTTTTGCAATATCAATCAAAGTACTGTCCGGCAAAGGTGTTTGTAGTCTTGAATTCATAGAAATGATAGCAGCATGAAAGTCATCATAAATTTCTTTGTACTGTTGTTTTCTAAGCGAAATTTTCAATATAATGTCGTGGTCAGACTCTAAGTGACCAAACTCTCTGGTGAGAGCACTACAAAGTTGATGATATGTGACATTTCGGTTCTGCTTTGTAAAAAGCCAGTACCACTGCTCAGCTTTGCCTTCCAATAATACATGAAAGTTTGATAAGATAGTTTCATTAGAACATTTTGATCTTGTACGCAATGTATCTATTTTAAACAAAAAGTCTGATACTGAGCCTGTACCGTTATAAACAACTTTCCATTTCTCAAGCTTGATATTTGGCTCGTTGTTAAAAGAAGACCTGGTTTGATGACTTGAAGATGAAAGATTATTACCACTTGGTAAATTTGATTGAAAAAAATTGTGTGATGCTTCAGGAGGCCTGTAGGGATTTGAGTTATTTAAATTTCCTATTTGAGAAATGCTTTCTCTTATTGAACATAATTCTCTTCTGAATTCTTCCCTAGTGTTCCTCATAGTTTGTTCCATTAGGGCTATTAAAGAATCTAAGGGATTTTCACTATTCGGTTCTGTCCTGATTGTATCGCTGCTGTGAGGTGGAACCCTATTCGAGCCAGAAGGTTGCTCTGCCAGCTCAATATTCGCACATTGTGCAGATGATAGAGGGACAAAAAGTTGAGTATTTGGATTATTATCGGAATCCATGGTATGTTCGTTACGCCTATCCGGGAGTGGTTGAAACTCCTTAGGAGCTTGATTCATTTGAGGTTTTTGTTTGATACTTTCCGCGTAGTTCTTTACTGGGGAATGAACTACTTTTGATTTTGTATTGGCAGTAGGACCTTGCAGCTCTATAGAAATATTGTTGCGTGAAGCAGATAAACTTTTTCTGTTACTTTTAAAAGAACTATTATGCACGCCTCTAGCTGAACTTCTTGTATTCATAACGAAAAAAACTTTGTATTCACGTGACTTGTAAAGAAACATTTACCCGCCAGGCAATGTTTACACATAAAAAAAATCAAACCCTGGTATCTATAATTTTAAAACGAAGAAATATACCTATATTAAATTCTTAGCCTATATGGAAAAAAAATCTGTGGATTTAAATATAAGCTAAATGTGATATATTATAATACGAAAATCAATATTAAATTTTTTTTTTCTTGGGAATAACAACTCTAACAAATTTAGTTTGCAAAATAAATAAAATTCTGTAGTTTGCAAAACAAATAAAATTCTGTAGTAGGTAATTACCTCTTTTAATTTTTCCCTGAACAAGAACAGCTACGAAAATAGCTTATACCGATGCTACTTACGGATCTGCCTTTCCTCTAATTGTTAATCTGTTTAGGATATGCAATATTCCTAAGATATAATCCTCGAAGTATCCAAATTATACGAATAACAATTTCCTAAAATCCTGGTGCTACAATTATTAAAACCTGTGGTCTTAAAATTTGGACCTCCAGCTAAATGAATATACATACGTATGTACATGTATAGAAGCCGTTAATTACTGAAAACTAACACAGATATTATTCTTGGTGCAACTAGAATAAAAGCATTTATGTCCTTAAATTCCCAGGACTCCCAAAAAAACTTATATATATGTATATAAAAATTGGTATATGTTTACTTGGTTAAAGTAACAAAATCACCAACTCCAGTTTTACAGCTTAAGAGGAAAAAGAATTCCAAAGGAAAAACTAATAATTAAAACTAAAGATAGCTTTGCGTTGGGCGCCATATATGTTACGTGCTTTTTTCCGATATGATTCCTAAGGCTACAGATTTAATTTATAGTAGAAATGTAAATGAAATAAATGGTTTAGTGGCATGAAAGATTACGTCCGGCTAGCTTAAACATGGTAGAAGTGATTCACAACCCATTTCATTATGCACGTAAGCATATACCTACTCACCATGCCGAAATAAAACTACCAACGAGTAGGTCAAAATTTATTAAAATGCAAAGTATCAAAAATTACCTGAAAAAAAAATATATGTATATATGGTTAGATCTGCACCATATAGGGTACACTCATCCCCTCCCTTCATTACGCCTATGACAACTGAAATACCCTGAGTTACTAAACGTTGTCCCTTTAAACTACAGAAACCTAACTCATTCTGCCAACAAAGTCATTATTGCTGTTATTCCCAAAAAAAATAAACTACTTAGTTAGATTTCATATTAACACAAGAATTCAATAATAAATTTATTAATCATTCAGAAAAAAAAAGAAAATATATAAGAAAAAGAAACGACAGAAAAAAAATATATTTATGAACATATGTACATACATATGTATATATATGTATGTATGTATATTTCTTATATATGTTTTAATTATCTTACATATTTACACAATGAGTGCAATATTCGTACTCAATAATATGTAAATAAAAAAATATTGTAATAGTAAGTATAAAATAAGAAAGAAACAAAATAGAATCGGACTGGACTAAACTGTAATACGTTTATTAATAAGTTATGAATGAAAACTTACATTTTTTTTCTGGTCTCTTACTCACAAAAATTTGTAGAATTTGAATGTTTCATTAGACATCGTTCTGTTTGTTGGGCCCAGCAATGCAGAAAATGTTGATGTTGTTGTACTTTAGAAATTGGTTTAAATGCAAGTAGCTATGTATGAATGTAGAGTAGATATTAAAGTAGACTCAAAAAAAAATGTTAGTCTATTCATTACAAAATATACGTATTTAAGAATTAATAATATACTGAAATAATTTATTAACTATATAGGTATTAATAATTCAAAGAAGACATCTTTATATAATAATGTTAATTACTCAAATTTAAATAAATGTTCACTTTTACTACAAAATATTAATGATTAGTTAAATATTACATGCCCATTTGGGTTGGTTACTATTTAAGGTTATTAAATGGTTTTATTTCATGGGTTTTTTTTTATCATTTTTTTTTTCTCGGAAATTAATAAATTTTAGGAATTAATTAAGTACATTAATATTCTAATAATTCATTTTTACTAAAGTTAGTTCTGTATTTAAATTCAAAATATAAGGTATCAAGGTTAAAAAGAGGTTAAGTATGGCTGTGACAATGTGATTATGTAATATGACAGATACAATACTTTTGAGGTTAAGTTGGAAACGAGCCTTGCTGTCGAAATCACGTGGTCCGTATACAAAGTATGGTTGATAAATTTCAGTTGGGGCTATTTATTTTTCTTTTCTTCTTTGGATTAACAATAATCAAAATCTTCGCACATCTACCTTAATTTGGTTACTTTGAAAATACTATTAGTGCGTAGATTTAGCCCAAAATCTGTGATCGTGACTTCCCTATAAAAATTTATATAAAATTTAATTCTAGCAAGACCACTTACAAAATGCATACCTTTTTTTTTTATTAAATATGAAACCTGAATTTGACAAGATAAAATTTCCACAAGATATAGTTAATTTCCTCTCTTTAATTGGATTACTATATTTAGCTTTTGGATTTTTCCGTTTATATAAAACAAAAATCACACAAAATCACTTATATTAATTTTTCACTTAATTATCCGACTTTAATCTTCTCATCACAATAGTCTAATTGTAAGTGATCTTTAAATAACCTTTCAATATGATAAAATAAAAACTACCTTTATCGATCATGACAAAATTAAGTGGAAGTAAAAGAAAAAAAACACTTATTTATTAAATTATTTAAAAGGTTTATAACTTAACCATCTGCGTAAAGAAGACAAAAATATTTGTTCATGTAAAATGACTCATGAGATCAACAATAGAGAGTACATAATGGAATGCGTATGCTTATGGATACTTATTACTGGAAATTTACGTATGCATGTAGATAAGATTAGCAAACCTATTTTATCGCATGCTACAAGTTGGGGAATGTATGCTTATAGAAGTTTTCATTATTTAGATAAAAAAAATCGTTACAAGTCTATTGATTCATACAGACATGCTTAACCACCAACAAATTAAAACTCATTTAAAATTAATTTGGGAGAATATCTAATAATTAATTTATTAAATTCCTGTCGGCCATGTTCTGGAAATCGATATCACGAATGAATGTTGCTTCTCCTGATTTCAAAAGTAGTTTAGGTAGAGAAACGTGGTCCTCAAAGTATGAGGTATATACAAGGAAATATTTTTATTAACTTTGAACACGGGGGAGTGTTCAAAATTTGTTCGATTTCAATTCCACGTAATTTCGGTTTCTAGAACATGGCCGTATAATTTTGTATATGCTTTTGTAAAACGTTTGTCTAGATCATACATCATTTAACAGTTTCTAAATTACATTGTACAATTATCTACTTACAAAAAAGCTTAGTAAATAAATGGAAATTGTAAAAAACACAGCTAAAGTTTGACCAATTTACTGGTCACACTTATCATCGATTTTATCGTCAAATATTTGTTAGGTCTGAACATGCCTTAAGTCATAACACTGTATTTTGTTGGCTCATTACCCTTGTGAGTTGTTTTGTTTTTATTAAAGTTAACGTATTTATTTTATATGTGTTTTTATGTATTCGCATTAAATCCGATTTACCGGTTATTTTAAAAATGCTTAACCGAAACCCAGTTTTTTAAAATAGCAACTATTCAAAAACCGGAAAAATAAAAAAAAATTTTTAGATTTTATAAACTCGGAAGGTCTAGCCATTTTATTTTTTCTAGATATCTTAGTTTCTAAAATTATATTCAGAATATTCAGCACAATATTGTGATTTTAGAGAATCTCCAAACTTTGGAGTTGGCAAATTGTATTTACAGTGGTCGAACGCTGACGTTATAAAACGATTCATTCTATTGAGCTAAGTAAAGAAAAACTAAGAAATGAAACAAATTTTGAAAACTATGCTGTGCTTTGAGTTCGTAAAAATATTCCCTTTAGTATAAATAATACTTTGAGGACTACTTATCTTTACCAGACTTGTACGCATGTTCTGTTACTTTAGTGAGAACTTCTCGCATCGAAAACATGTGAAACAAAATATTCCATCGTTTCTCGAACTGTGAGAAAAAAGTGTGTCTGTAACTCATGTCGAAAACTATCAAAAGATATTACGTCGTTACGTAATAAATGTCATAATATTCCACTCGAGGCCGATAAGAAATTGCAGATGTTGTGAACGCCAGTCAAACATACGTTGACGGCGAACAAATTTGACTAAAATTTAAAAATTTTCAACGACAGCGGCGAAAATCAACCGTCGGCTATACCAAAAAATGTAAAGTGCGACTTTAATGTTTGTTGATAACAAAAATGCTTTGAAAACATTCGTATATTTTTCAAAAATGTTGAAAGCAAAATAATTAAACAATGAAAAAATCGGCCAAGAACAAAAAACTTATCTCTTCCGTGTTAATATTCATTGCATTTGGCATTTTTAATTAATTTTTTGGTGTTAAAATTTTTTCTCACTCCGTTTTTATGCGTGAGTTTATTTGACAGTTCAAAGCGGGAACTTTCTCACAAAAATTTTACAGACACAGTTTTTCAGTATATTGGCGAGAAATTTCCTTACGTGACAGTTATTACTCGCCAAAAATGTTACACACGCAGTTAAGTGAGAAAAACAGCTGTTTGTTTCAATTTATGGCATTTTTGTTTCATTTCTCACATTTCAATCGAAAAGTTTCTCGCCGCGTAAGTTACAGAACATGGGCACTGGTTTTAATATTATTCATCGATTTCAATTTGACGTGAATTCTTGAGCTTTAATAGGGTGACCCATATAAAATGAATACTTATTGTTTATTTAAAAAAATTTAAAATATTTTAATTCTTCAAATTTAAATCATATTTAACCAATATAAGATAACTTTTACGTTAGCAACTTCAATGTACGTTAGCAACTTCACACAAGTCCTACATATTTTGAGGAAAAAAAAACCGTGTATTGATAAGCTGTTATTGCTTTTTGTAAACTTTCAATCAATTGTTAAATCTGTTGTTTTCATGGGTAACCGCGTGTGTCCATTTTTTCGATTTTGAGATGTCGATGCTATATTGATTAATTTTAAATGCTCTTTAAATGGTTCTAAAAATTTCTGAAAATAGATTAACCAATTCCAGTTTTTTAACGTAATAACCAAGTTCAATAACGACCCCGTAGTTTGATCTAGAATGGTTTTTAGGCTCTCCTGAAGAATTTTATTTAAAGACATACGCGGTTGCCCATGAAACCCACAGAAATAAGGGAATCATTTTCGCCCAAATACTTAAGACTTTTGTGGTAAGCCTAGTACTCTGTTCAAATTTATGAAAAATGTTGAGCAGAATTTATTATTTCATACGAACAATTTTTGACATTATTTTGCGTATGTTAACAAAACCCAGATGTATTTTACAAAAAATGTATATTTTTAATAAAAATGATATTAAAAAGAAGGTATTTATGAAGTAAAACCTGCTCCCGGTTTTGCTTATTACATTTCAACTTATGCTTTTCCAAAAAGCCGACCTTTTGCCATTGGAAGTAAAAAGTTTACGGGGGCCAAAGTTTGGCATTTACTGATAAACTGCAAGTCAGAAAGTTGGTTATAAGTATTAGTTGTAAAATAACTGTAAAAGAATACACTATATAAAAAACCTTTTTTTATCATGCTTTAACACGTAATTTTTATTCTAAAAGTCAACTAAAAACGAAATTGTACTTTAAACCCATCATAACTTTGCTTCTTATCAGTCAATTTTTATGTTTAAAGGCCAAAGTCCCACCTTCAAAACAAAGAAACCGCATATCAAAATTCCAATCCAATAAAAAGCTATGGATTTTTGACCGCATTCTCGTGAAATTGTCCACTGTAAAAGTTTGCTGTTCGTCGAAAATAGCTTTTTGCCAAGGCCAAACGTTCGGTCGAACTCTAAAAATAAGTATTTGCTACATTGTTGTTGCTTTTAGATAAACAAAAACAGCTGTGTTTTGTACGTAAACAATAACTAACACTTTCAACATTCAACTCACCTTAAAAATGTTTACACAACAGCACACAATTTAATCAAAATGTATTCTTAAGTCAATAATATTAAAGCCTTGTTCACAATGGGAGCAACAATTTCTATTTTTTTTCTATCTTATTTCTTCCCAAAGTATTTCATATACTTTTTTTTTGCAACAATTTGTATGAAATTATAAATGACGTTTAAAATAATTTTTTTTTTAGTTTTGAAGGAAAATTTTAATAATATTTTTTAAAAAATTATAATAAATATTGTGGGCGAAATTTGTAAACGATTTCTTAACCCTTAAATGCGCACGGTCTTGTACCTTTATGAAACAAATATATTATACGTAAATAAGCACAAAATTAAAAACTGCGTTCTTATTTTTTTGTAGTTTTATTAGGGAAAAACTGGTTGTATCTTGTGAGATACACTGCGCACTTCACACACAAAAAGAAACGCACCATTAATGAAAGAATTTTTTAAGTGAAGATTAATTTTCTAGGAAAAAAATTAAAAATTATTGTGATTGCGTTAAATATAATTCAAATTCATTTAGTTAATTTAAAAATTAATAAAATTAGGTTTTTTTTTATTTGTATTAAATGAATTATTTATTGAAAGTGAAATAATGTCATATTTCGCAATTCTCAAACATTGAAGGTAAATCTTTCAGAGTATCGCAAACTTTCCTCAAATATAAAATGTTCCAATCTCTCAGGAAAAAAGTAACGCCAAATTTGATACGGAGTAACCAATGATTTGATATCATTAGCCAGAGAGCTATCGCCTTTAAACTTTACCTCCTGACTGACGAATTGCATATTACCCTGTTTTCATAAATTTTTTTCAAATGCAGAAGCTTTTGAATCGAAGGATGCATATTGAAATTTTGAGGAAAGTAAATCAAATGACGTTGGACTTGATGGTAAGTCCTGTGAATGATTACCTACGACTCTTATACCCAGTAAAAAAAACTTGTGAATTTTGAAGCACTTAAGAGAAAAAGCGCATAATCGAGCGCTTCGATAATAGGGCTCTTATAAAGCAGTAAACGATAACGAATAAAATATACAAAAAAGCTGCTATTTAGTGCTGACAACGAAGAAGGTTTTAAAGCGATAACAAAATAAAAATATATTATGGTTTACGAAAATGCTTGATAAAAGGCATTTAAACCAGTAAAAGAAAAACATGAATGAATATGTTAATTTAGTTAGCCTTTAAAAAAGCACTTTAGCAGTGCTTTATATGCGTGTTTTATTATGTTAAAAGAAGCGCTTATTGTCAGCAGAAATTAGTGCTCCAAACCGGGAACACCCCATACAAAAATCAGGCATCCCATCAGCAGCTTTGAAGCGATTTGAGGTATGAATGCATACATAAAACCTGCTCCTTTTCGAGCACGTTTTTAACTGGGTAAGCTCTCAGTTGGGGCACTGGAAGCAGCAGGATAATGAACTATTTCTGGCAACAGGTGATTGGATGAAGAAACCTTCTTAAATTTGGTGCTAGGGAGTAAGAAGTGCAAAGTTGTACGTGGCCGGGAGACCGAATGGTACTAGACTTAGCAAGTTTTGAGCGTGCAATTACAGGAGAATGTATTGGGCTTGAAAGCAGATTATCTTCGATAATCAATGCAATAAGCGAGTCTTAAACTGAACCATTTATATCAACGCTAATTTAAAATTATTCCTCCGGATCAGAGCCATTAGCAGTAAGGACAAAATTTTTATTTCTAGTGGACACAATTTTTGGAACTTCAATTTTATCGTCACTACTCTTATCAGTGCTGTCATATTATCAGGTATGTGATGAAAATCGATTTTAAAAACGAAACGATTTGAAACCGAAAATGTCGTATTAAATATCTTTTAAAATGGACTTTTAATATTGTATATTCCTTTTATTTCGGTCTTTATCGTTTCAAATTTTATATTATATATGTTAACTGAAGTGTATTCTGAACAAAAATTTAAGATTTTTATTCAGAAATGGATTTTAATGTCGCTCGAAATTCATCACACCTTCTAAAAACGTTCGTTTTGAAATCGATCGATTTTCATCACATACCTGTATATATATACATATAATTAAAATAAAAAATATACGTAACGAACGAAAAGAACTTGTATCAAATGAGTAAACAAGAATATAACACACGCACGTAGTTTGTGCACCAGCAACAACCCAGCGGGAAAAAGAACGAGTAGGATGCCTTCTGGGAGGCCTCCACTCCTTCATTTGGATGTACAAGGCCTGGCCGCTCCATTCCATACACGTTATCATTGCGGGGAAGGCTTTCCGGTCTCGCAGGTACATAAGAATGTAAAAAAATAATTTTTTTACTTTTGCTTTCACAAAAAAAAAAACAAAAAATGCTACTCCTTCTCTTCACCGTTCTCATAGAAGCGGGTATGGATTGTGTATCTTATATTTTATACGAAAGAGCCGAGGCCTTCTATGAGGCATTCTTAAGCAGTTAGATAAGAATGGTAATTGAATAATTGAATTGACGAAAGCACGAGTATACATACATAATAATAAACATATATTTTTTTGGAGTAAATTCGTGAAAAAATAATGCAAACAAAAGTAGGTAAAATTTAGCTTCATTTCTAAAAGTACGTATTTTGAAATTTTGAACCTACGGTTTTATGTTTCTCAAAAACATTCCATTTTTGATAAGAAATTAATGTGGGATACACGAAAAAGGTGTTGTTAGTGGTAATCCACAAACTTTTTTTAGTTTTTTTAATAATTGTGGAAATAACACCAGTTTTATTGGTTGTATCTTTAAAGATACACTGCGCATTTAATTGTAAAATTAGAATGTGTGTGGCTGAGAAAATAATTTTTATTTATTGTGAATACCAGTGTAAATGTTGCTGCCATTGTGAAGAAGCTTTAATTATTAACTACGCAGTATTTTTTTTTTGTCAAAGTTTTATTATTTGCTTTATTTCATTTGTATATTTTTGTTGATAAACGCTTTTAAAAAAATAAAATTTTTTTTGTAAAAAAATATTTGATTTGTCGAAACTGCGATCCAGACCATTTTTAGGCACAGCCAAATATTCACTATTAAGTAAATATTTGTTATTTATTCATCAGTTTTAACGCCGCCATTATTATTTTTTAGCCCAAAACCATTTATTTAAAATATATATCGCAAATAATAAAGAATTTACAACAAATATTAAATACAAAAGTATTAAGGAACTAGAGGATAAGTCGAAAATATGTTTTCTTCAAATCCAGCCAGTGTAAGTTACTGTTTTTGTTTATTTTAAAGCTACAAAGTTAATACTTTATATTGTTGATTACGAAAACAAATTGCGCTAGATATTTTACCATTTCACCCCTACTGGGATTATATGTCCCAGCAATGTCCCCTACATCCTAACTTATATTTTACACAATAAAGTTTGAGTTAGTAACTGTGGTGTAATCGAACATGTCAATGGTGAATTACACCGGTAGGGCATTTGTGTGCAGTTCCGTTTAATGAGACGACATGTTGTTCGCTGATCGTGAGCTGAGGCTTTATTTATAATATTAATATAAATATGAGCAATCAGCACAATCACAAATATTGCCAAGAAATTATTTTTCTCACGGATGATACTTTTCACGAGATAAAAATCCTCCAACTATAAAAGTTTTAAAAAAAATATTAAAAGTGACATTAGCGAAGTTGTTGTAGCTGTACAAGTTAAGGTCAAATTAAGAAGAATATCATAGCCTTGAAAGTTCTTTTTTAAAATTTCTTTTGTGACAGGTAACACCAGCGGGCTTTACCGACACAACTTTGACGCATGATTTTATTCCCCCTGTGTACTGTTTTTGGTTTTGTGCCGCAGCCTTTTGCCGTACTTACTTATTTTTTATTGATCAATTACTTTTAAGAAGATTAATACCAAACCTTTTTTAACTCAGTAACACAATTATTGGGCCCCATGTTGTTAAGCTCATTTTCAGCAGCCCTCCAAAAATCCTGTTTCTAATAAACTCATTTCTGTATTTCAAGGGAATTTTTTCGGAAAAAATTAAGAAATTTCATGCGGACTTTTTTTTTTTGTTATAGTAGGAATGACAAAAGAGATAGAACATTTCCCGCGCAATTTTTCTGAATATGAAAAAGTAGGTAATAAAATATTATTCTTAAAAATTTGCAACAAGAAAATTTGTTAACTGTAAGTTGTTAGAAAGCAAAAATTGGCCCGAAAAGATTTTGGAGTTGGATTTATTATTGCAACTTAAGCTGAAAATTCAAGTTTTGTTTTTTTTTTGTGTGCAGATGGCAGGGAAGAGATTGACGGATAAGCAAATGGTCACGATTTTTGCCTATTTTATTTTTATTGGGACATAATATTGCACCGAAAAAAATTATTGGAATTGTGTGTCTGTCCCAGGATAACAGCAAGGATATTCGACTTTTTATGTATCCCCCACATCTTATATAAAAAAGGCCCTGGGTAACAGCGTTCAAACTTTATGAGCTTTCTAAATCTTTAAAAATGATTCGAAAAGAAGCAGAGGAAGAGTTTCCCACCTCACACAAGATAAGTTGTAAATTTCTTTTAAAACACGACGGTAAATATCTGTCGAATCGGTCAGACGATAAAATTAAGGTCAAATGTTCAACAATCATTTCACCTAGCGCCCATACAAATATGAACCCGGAAAAACTTTTTTATACGATTGCACCCATACCTTATGAGCTGGAGAACAATTGGCTTTTAAATAGTATGGTAAAGGGTATGTGAAATTTAGCCCAGTCGAATATAGCGCTTTTAAGTGTTATACAAATTTTGTCACACTTTGCTATTTTTAGGAAATGTGTCCAAAAATTACTATTGAGGAGACGCAGGTCAAAACGTACTTTTTCGCATATTTGCATTAAAATCTTTACTGTGGTGACTAAGGACAGTTTGATGCATCTATTGGTAAGTAAAAAACTTGCTACCATATCCAGTTTCATGCAGTTTTTATAGGAGGCAAAACAAATAAACCTCAAATTTCCAAAACATTTAAATGAGCAAAAATAAAAACGCTTTGTTGTGGTGAAAATCAATCGATTTCAAACCGATCGTTTTAAAAAAGGTGTCATGAATTGCGATACATTTTAGAATCTATTTCTGAATTATAGTATTAATTATTTGTTCATTATTCATTTTAACTAACATACAAATATAATATAAAATTTAAAAGAATATAGACAGGAATGGGAAGAAAATGTAATAATAAATAATATATTTTTGATTAAAAAGCATTTCGTTTCGTAAATCGATTTCCATCACATAAATGTATGCCAATATTTGCTATTTATAGGAACACTTGCGAAAACTTGCTATTCATAGGATAATTTGCCCTTTTGAAGATTTTTATATTTTCAGAGATTCCATTTTGCACTCGAGTAACTTTATGCGGAAATTTGATATTTTTATAAAAAATGCCGCATCTTTTATATGATCAAGGAGTGGTCTTTTAAAGGGATCCGTTAATTATTATTTAATCTAAAATATTCAACATTTGTTATTTTTCGAATTTATTTCTTTTTATTTTTTCTTTTTTATTAATGCTTATAAAAAAGAAATAATTCCCAATATCTATTTGTTAAAATAGTTGAGTTAAATACATTCAATTTATAAAGTATCACTATCCAGTAGCTCGTTTCTGTATTTCTCGCATTGCAAAATTTCTCACATTAAGTGTGAAACAAAAAATTCCATCGTTTCTCGATTTGTGAGAAAAAAGTGTTTCTGTATTTGATTGCGAGAACAGACAACACAGATTCTGTTTTAACTGGAATACTTCCAGTAATTTAATGTCAAATGCAAGCGAAACGTCAACGAAAGAAATAGATATAATAAAAATAGGGCTGCCAGATTTGTCGATTTATCGTCATTTTGACGATTTTTTGTTTCAAAATTGGCAAAGTGCTGATTTGCTGATTTTTTCTGGTGAACATATTATTCAGTCTTCGAAATAAAATAACTTTAATTAGTTTAGTATGATTATATGTTTTGCACCACAGAAAAACGATATCTTTAAAAACATGGCAGCTTAAAAATATATGGGCAAAATTAAAATTTCGAAGGAAAACTGCTAAATTTTTATTTCCTTAGATTATTTAATACATTTGTATATGTGATCAATACATTAAACTATTACACCATTTTTAATCAATGCACTATAGGAAATTTTGGCCTTTTTTGGCAAGATCAATATGATATTTTGTTACGCCTTTAAGCGATATTTTCAGGAAAAAAAAACAGTCTGAAATTTTAAATTGTTATCGGATTAAAGAGAAAAATAAAATAAATAATTTTATTTAAATATACCTCAAGTTTAAGTATGTATGTATATATGTATAAAATATGTATTTTACCCATGAACTTTACCAATTTTTTTGATTATGTTTTAAAAAAAATCGAAAAAAATTTGTCAAAATTATAGCCTGTTTCCAATGTGCGAAAGAATTCTTTCGTTCGCATAACTACATTGAAAACAAAAACAAAGTCTAAAAATTTGTTTTTCTTTTCAATGTAGTTATACGAAAGAAAGAATTCTTTCGCACATCGTAAATAGGCTATTAATTTTAAATTGTCCGATTTTTTTAAACAAATTAGCCGATTTTTTTTTGATTCTTTCTTAGGAAATTAACGATTTTTTCAAAAATTTATCTGGCAGCCCTGCATAAAACGAAAGCAATGAAGGGCTTAAAAAATTAAAATAAAAAAATTTAACAATTGTGATTTATTTATCTTCATCATTAAAATTCTTTCCCTTCAAATAAAAAAAAAAATAATACACATACTTGCGTACATACATACATAATTTGTGCTCCATTTATTAAAATTTTATTTTTCTCGCATCAATTTTAAATGTAACTTATTTTGACAGTTCTTGTGAGAAACTTTTAGCAAAATATTAATACAGAAACACTTTTTCTCACATCCTTCCAATAAATGCTGGAAAATTATTTAAATGACAGATAATTCTCGCAAAGTAAAAGTACAGAAACACTTATGTGAGAAAACCCATTTTTTGTTTCATATTGCACTGTTTTTGTCATAATTCACTTGTTTCATGCGGGAAATTTAACGATGCGAGAAATACAGAAACGGGCTACAGGGTGACACAAAGAATGCTGACGAAGGCTGTAGCGGACCAGTAAATGCATTACATTCTGCTGGTGTCTGATAATTGTAAATTTTTTTGTACATACAGTATACTTCATTGCTATCCAACGGAAAGCTAAAGTAAAATGTAACAAGAAGATACAAGATAATAGTCTGGTAGTGTATAAAGTCATTCCTAAAAATTTAAGGAATATAACTATTACAAAAAAGCTTTATAAAATACATAACTGAAATTTAACTCGTAGAATAAATTCGAAAAATAAAAAATGTTGAATATAATAAAGTTGCTTATAAAAAATAAACAATTCCCAATATCTATTTGTTAATTAAAATATTTTTAATAAGGAGGGGAATTTATATGGGACCCATCGTAAATAATGGATCGTTCATCACAAAATTTGGAAGAGTGATTTCTTGTATAAAAAATCTAAATTAGACCAAAATTCAACACAGGATGCTTTTCTTTAATAATTTAATGCTTCTTAAGTTGCTTTTTGGTAGGCCGACTTATAGGTGCCTGTTATAATTTTGTAATAAAAACTGCACGATGTTATTTCTGGCCATATAAAGCTAAATTAGACCAAATTTAAAACCAATACCTATTTTTGTTACGGTTAATTATTAATAATAACCCAGCAAGCAAAATAGTCCGAAGTATTTTAGATATCTTAGAGAAACGTCGACAAACAAGTCGGAATCGTATACGAATTCTGTCAGATTTCTGACCCAAAAATGTATGAGGTGGTTGACACGAAATCTGGGAGACATGTCGTGTGAAATTCTGATTTTTTTGCTGACATTTCTGATGGAAATCTAACATAAATCTAATGAAAGAGACATAAGAAATTCGGATATGTTAGCAGACATTCTTACAGTTTTCTGACAGATAGCTGATCAACTAATCGCCCAGATTTCTTACAGAAATCTAAGGGAAATGTGATCGAAAGCTAAAGGCATAGTATACAACTAGTATGCCGACTCTTTGACAGGTACATAACTCAACTGTCAGTGGTACAAATTTTATGTTTGTATTAGTAAGATTTTTTTCAAATGTATTGGTGTATAAAACTATTTCTACCACTAAACATAGTTGCATAAAATCGTATAGAATGTGGCAACAATTTTTTTTCCAAAATAAAATTTTCTTAGTTCAATAAATTTTCAATTTATTGAATGCTGGCTGCATTTATAAACTTTTAAAAGCCATGTTTGCTAAATTTTTATTCTGCAATATCGGATAATATATAAATAATTAATGATTTCAAATATTATTTTTATACCACAAAATGCTACTCTGCTGGCTTTAATAATATTAATAACAGAAAAAATTTAGTGTCAAAAAAATTTATTTAAAAATTTTTAGTTTGTGAAAAATAAAAACATTTTGCAAAAGCAAATGAGCAAAATGTATTGAAAAAAATTATTAATTATGTGCTTAAGTCATAAAATTAAACATGAAGTGTTATATTGTGAAAAATTTTATATTGAAAAATTTCAAATTTTGTTTTGTTTTTGTTGTTCTTATGTGTGTTGAATTCACACAGAACCTACCCAGTGGACTTTTTATCACATACATCTTCGGTCTGAGACTAACGACAATGTAAGTGCGACCCATCCAAAGTCTGTATTCAATTCCTACTTACAATTACACAGAGATGGCCTAGGCTATCAGATTGATCCGACACTACATACATTGTAAGTGAAGGTTGGATGGGTCCAATGATTGTGGTGATTCAGAGGGTACTAAGATTTGTCTCGATGTAATCAGTCCTTTGTAGCAGACATTGTATAAGTATTAGATGGGTCCGAATAAGATAAATCATCGGATGGGTTTAATCTATTTGAATAAAGTAGAAATCCATGTTTTTTTAACCGATTTTATATTTGTGTTGGATAATTAACTTAAAAATAATATATGTATGTAATTAATTCATTTTTTATATTTTTAATACTTAAAATAGGTATTTATATTTTTCAACAAATTTTTATTTATTTTGTTTAATAACAATTACACGGTTTATTCACTTGCACTTTTGAACGCACTTTACACTTTGAACTTTTACTTTAAAATTTTCAAAGAACAAATTGAAAAAATAACGGAACAAAAAGAGAGAAGACAAGCAAAATACACAATTGAAAATGTACAAAAAAATATGATACATTACTAAGCCATCCAAATCAGATGCAAGTGCGATGGCTACATTTTATTCGCGTTTGTTTTGTTTTTGATTCCTATTTACATTTTATTTAACAACGGGATATCAATAAGTCTAATCTGATTTGGATGCTAGTTGTATGCGATTAACGAACTTGTTTTTTATTTTTCCTATTGACATCATTGTAAACAATCGGATGTGTTTCAATTTGTAATAACTTTTTGACCGCTGGGTATATGTGTGATGAGAGTTATAAAAAAAAAGAGAACGTTCTCACCAGTCGGCATCAGTGATGGGATTTATGGCACAATTGGGCCATTTTTGGCACTATTGCATGTTGCTTGGCCCTATGGCCCTTCCGCTCTTTTTTGGCCCTTTTTATATTAACATTCTTAGCTTTTCTAAAGTCTTTGGAAAAAGTTTCCTGACGAGCTGACCAGCGAAATGCGCATAGAAACTAGCTTTACCACAAAAATTAATTTCAATATTTTTATCAAAAATAAAAATTGGGAATTTAGTACGTCATATAGAAATCTTATTAATAATATATTTTTTGGTTTTTAGGCCCTTTTGAATTTCAGGTGGCAATACAATCTTATCTGTAAGGTATAAACGAAGAAATATAATTTTATAATAAAAAGTTCAATCTGAGTGTGATTATTGAATCCGGAAATATGCGCTTAAAACCCATTGTATAATATTTACATATTGTAAACAAATAAAAATATATAGTCGGTTAAGCCTACGCCACAGTATGTATAGACATATTTCAGAGTGTTTATGTTTGGGGCTCATGAACAGTAATGAACCAACCAAAATAAAATTATGTTATGTGGCTAAGATTCATTTATTTGTTCACTTCACAAAAAATTAACAAGTGCCCAAATATGCTTCAAAAGGTGGAATATACCATATTTACTAAAATACTGTTTTGTCTATGCAAAAAATCCTGTAAAGATTAAAAATATGCACTTACAATAAAGCAGAGTTGTTAATCATTATTCAAAAATGCAAAACTTCAAATAAACAAGAGTTTAGTTGTAAACCGTAATAGGTGCGTTATTTTATCGTAAACTAGGAAATGTCCTACATTTCTTACAGTTCTTATACTATGCATACGCTTTTTTAATATATTTTTGTTATCAAGTTTTATGTCTTAAACTTAAAAAAAAATGTAGATGTTAAATACGAACTTCTAAAATAAAGTAACGATATGTAATAATAACTTACAAATTTGTATTTGATTTAATGAAATTTAAATACTTTTTCCAAAATTTAAAAATGAATGCACAATCTTTTTCCGATTTTTAGTGTTTAAACAATTTTCCAAAGTTTAATTTCTATAATAAAGGAGTTTGGCCTTTTTTCAGTAAATTTGGCCCGTTTTCTTTATAATTTTGGCACAAACTGAAAATGTTCAAATCCCATCACTGGTCGGCATACTAGTTATATACTATGGCTAAAGGAGACTTTTTTTAAATTGTTTCTTTTTTTAATAATTTTTTTCTACATAAATACATAAAGAAAATTAGTTTGTTAAAACTTGACTGCTGTTTAGCCTCTTTTGCGTTTTTAAGCCTTACAAAGTCTATTCTTGGATAAGTTAAAAATTGTATTGGCGAAGTCATCCACGGAGCAGCTTCTTGTTCTTGTTATTTTCTCCAAACCAAGATAAGGAGTGCTATAAAAAATATGCAAAAGTTGCATTAAAAAAGTAATTTTTAGTACATAGATGTTGCACATTACCTTGCGATTTTTAGACTTTTCCACGTTATTTTAATAAAAGATTCTAGCAAAAATTTATGTGTTTCTTAAAAATTTGCAAGACCAAAAAGATATTTCCGTGTTCATGAGTTTTTTTTTGAGTCTAAGACAATCCAATATTAAAAAACTTCGAAGGCTATAAATTTATTGCAAAATAAAAGTATGTATATGCATAATTAAAAACTCCGACTCTTCAACTCCGACTCCGACTCCACAGCGTAACTCAAAACGGCATAGTTTTTGAACAAAAAACCGAAATTCCGCCATAAACTTTTCTTTAAGCAAGGTTAAACTATTTCTAATCGTTTTAGAAACATAATTTTTTTTTGTCAAAAAAAAAAAAATGATTTATTTAGTAAAATTTCGAAATTTTTGTTTTTCAAAAAATCATAAAAAAATGTGAAAAATTCAACTACATATTCTTTAATTTGGCCACTGCAGCGCCTAGGATGCCCCTAGACGGGTCAAACGTAAGACCAACCCCACTTTATTTTTCATCGCCACCATTTATTTCTAACGTATGTACCTACTCGCTATTTCCATTCCTTAAGATCAATCCCATACAAAATGTTCAATACAGACTAAAAATATATTGAGGAAAAAGCCATATAACTGACAAAGAATCGCCCCTGGAGGGAAAAAATGTATTATTCCAGGCAAAATGTTCTTGGGATTGATCTCTTCTTAGGCTTCGGGCTGCTTATAAGTTTCCGACCTCAGTAGTAATCTCTGCTACACATCAAGATTACACAGTTCTCTGGAAAACTTCATGGCAAAGGTATAGGGATCATCTTAACAATATTTCACAAAAACAGCTGCAGTAAATACCTCGGATTAGGACAAAATCCAAAATTGACAGATCTCGTGAGATCGCCGTGGCACAGAGATCATATCCGGTAGCAGGGAGTAAGTATTTATATTTATATCATTTGTAGTCCGAAATAGTAAAGTATTGAAATTTAAATATATCGGCTCACAAATGGCTGAGATTTGAGCAGAAAACACGTTTGCTCTTACTTTCATCCATAAATCTATATTTTTTTACCTATTCTTATAATCTATTAACTTGATTTTTTCTTTTTCACCTGAAATAAACTGAAATGAAACTTAGTAAAACACTGACTTGAAAATTAACAAAATCGGTTAATAATAGAACGTCTTATAGACAAATAACTATTTGTTTTATTGCTGATATAATTTTTTTGCACAATAGTGGCCACATTAGCTAAGAAGATTAAATATTAATCATATTTTGTATATAGAAGGAGTATTAAATGTTCAAAATGAGCCAAGTCGGTCCATTACTTCACCTGGTCCTCATACAAGCAAGTGTTCTCTCTACATTGCACTATAGGAAATTTGTCCTTTTTTTCGCCAAGATCTTTGAAAGTCTCCCTCCCTCCTTAGGCACACACATTTTTTGTCACACTCTGTCACGGACAAAAAGTTGATCACGCGCTTTCTCGAAAAATTTTTTGTTTTATTACACACGCTCGTAAATTCTTGCAAATAAAATGTTGGTTAACACGCGCTCACTTTCAAAAATTTTAAAACACTTCTATAAAAAACATTTATTATTTGATTCCCACTTAAAATAAATTTTTGTTTTCCGCAAATTTTTATTGTAACAAACATTATTAAACATTATTTTCAATTTCTTCATCTTCGCTCTCAAAATATTTTTTGTCTTCCTGAAGGCAAATTTCGACGACTCTAACGCCATCTTTTACTGCTCTTTTAATGTTGTTTAAAATGTTCGAAATATCTGCCTTTAGCAATATACAATATAAAATTGTCAAAAACAGTTGCCCGTTTGTCAGCTTCGTTATGTTTTACTCGCTAAAAATTAAATAACAGAAAAATAATAGAAAAATACGATTTTAAAAGATTTTGGCAGCACAAGGTTGATATTTACGGAAGACATTTTATTGCACTAGAGAAAAAATCAAGTTATATAAATATCAATTGCAATCATTTTTTAGGACCAAGTGAAATTCCAATTTGTAGTTCTATGTATTAATTTTCCATCCAATTAAATTCTGTCGATATAAACGTAGCAATAGAACTCCCCAATATTTCAATTATATAAAAAATAATCACTTTCGACATTAGTTTCCATTTTTTTTTGTTATCATAAGTTATTTGTATCAAGACTTTTATTTAAAAATCAATTTTATTTTACTGCAGGCACTAATCTATTTATTACTCGGTAAAAAATCATATGATTGAATGTATAAAGTAACAAATAAATCCAAATTGTAGAAAAAAATTTTAAAATTAAAAAACTATTAAAATTTAATAATAAAAAAAAACCATTTTTTACTTTTGGCAAAAAAAGGCACAAATTTTCTATAGTGCATTGATGAAAAAATGTGGTAATAGTTTAAAGTTTTTGATCACATAAACAAATGTATTAAATAAGCACGGCGAATAAAAGTTAAACTTTTGATTTTGCCGATATTTTTTGTAGGGAACCGACACAGAATTTCGAGGACAATTTTCACAATAGAGATAAATATGAAAATTTAACCTGCCTGGTTTCTATAGATATGTTTTTTTTTTGAGGTGCCTAATATATAAACATATAAAAATATTTAAAACTGTCATATCGTCAGTAGAAAATAACAGCAAATCGGCAATTTGCCAACTTCGGAACAATACATCGTCAAAATTTTTTTTTTTTTTTTTTTTTTTCATTATTTATTTATTGAATCTTCAAATAAATCCAAATTGTAGAAAAAAATTTTAAAATTAAAAAACTATTAAAATTTAATAATAAAAAAAAACCATTTTTTACTTTTGGCAAAAAAAGGCACAAATTTTCTATAGTGCATTGATGAAAAAATGTGGTAATAGTTTAAAGTTTTTGATCACATAAACAAATGTATTAAATAAGCACGGGGAATAAAAGTTAGTTGATGAACTAACAATAATTAATCAAATCTTATACTAATACTTTATTTTTGTCCTGCCAATGCTAGACGAAAATTTTTCTCCTCACGGTTTCTGTTCACATATGTAGATGTTTAGCGGTCTTCTCGTCGGATGAGTCCTGCAGTATCTCTTCTCCTTAATCTAGAGTGTCCACTGTCATTTAAAATATTTCGAGCTAGTGGATTTGGGTGCGACTCAAGTCTTTTTAAATATTTTGCTGCGTACTTCGTAATAATAGTTTTTACTAATGGCACATTGAGATCCTTGTGAATATTAGAGTTTTTAACATACCAGGGAGCGGCTGTGATTATTCGAAGAAGTTTATTTTGTCGCCTTTGAATTTTTTCGATATTAGAAGCCGAGGCAGTGCCCCATAACTGAATACCGTAGCACCAAATTGGTTTTAAGATAGAGTTGTAAAGTAGAAGTTTACAATCGAGACTAAGAACAGAATTTCTTCCAATAAGCCAATTAAATTGAATTGCTTTTAGTTTCATTTGTGTTAGTTTTGCTTCTATATGGCATTTCCATGTCAAACGCCGATCTAGATGAATACCGAGATATTTTACATGCGATTTCTGGGGCACTAATTGATTATTGATTTTAATAGGGGGACATGACTCCCGACGCAAGGTGAATGTTATATGTACGCATTTTTGCTCATTGACCTTTATCCTCCATTGTTTTAACCACTTTTCCAGTTCAAATATATGATTCTGCAAGTAACGGGATGCTTCATGACAGTTTTCGTGTACGCTTAAAAAAGCTGTATCATCAGCAAATGTTGAAGTAAGGGTATGGTTGCTTGTTGGCATGTCTGAGGTATATATAAGGTATAACAGTGGGCCCATGATGCTTCCCTGAGGGACTCCAGCGTCAATTGGCTGAGGAGAACTTATAAAATCACATTCTTTAATAATAAACCTTCGTCCGACTAAGTAGCTTTCTAACAGCTTGTGTGTGTTTACTGGTAAGTTTAACTTCAATTTATGTAATAAGCCTTCATGCCAGACTTTATCAAAAGCTTGAGAAACATCGATGAAGAGGGCGGAACAATATTTTTTTTCTTCAAAGGCTTTTCTTATGGCGTTTACTATACGATGGGTTTGTTTAATAGTGCTATGTTCTCTTCTAAAGCCGAATTGGTGGTTAGGAATACATCTATTTACATTTAAAATTGGGGCTAATTTTGACACTAACAGCTTCTCAAACAGCTTTGATATATTAGACAATAAGCTTATAGGTCTATATGACTCAACTTTTGTAGGATCCTTCCCTGGCTTAGGTATCATTGTAACTAAGGATACTTTCCATTCTTGTGGGTAGTATTCAAGGCGTAAAATAGCATTAAAAATCAAGAGAATAATTTTCTTTGCTATGCTGGGTAGCTCTAAAAGCATTTTGTTGCTGATCTTATCAAACCCAGTGGCTTTCTTGGGGTTTAAATCATGAATAGCCTTTTCGATTTCTTTTATTTCAAATCTAAGTGGAACAGCAGCTCTAACAGCAACAGGTGGCAACTCGACTGCAATATCGGGAGATGTATGCGGGGTAAATACGTTTTTCAAATGATTAACAAAAAGATTTCCTTTTTCTTCATCATTTCGTGCCCAACTTCCATTTAAGTTTCTTAATGGTGGTTTAGTGATAACTGGTCTATTAAGATTTCTAGCTGCACGCCATAATGAGTAGTCTGATTGAGAAGTTGCATCAAGTTCCTTAAGATATTTTTCCAGGGAAGCCGTTTTCTGAGACTGCAATAACTTCCTTAACCTTTTTATGCACTCTTTAAGTCAATTCTTAAGTTGAGGGGATCTATGCAATTGCCATTCTCTTCGAGCTCTCCTTTTTTCAGTCAAGAGATGGTCGACATCTGCAGAATATATTTTACTATTTTTGGTTTTTTTGAGGGTTATACTAGAATGTCGAACAGCTAGTTTCAGATAACTGTCAAAATTTACAATAGAAATATCCACATTCTCCGGTGTACTAAGCGGAATATTTTCAGTGCAGTGGGTACTGAGATATTTTTTATATTTTAACCAATTTATTTGAGTGGCTGACGTCACTAAGTTATCAGACGGAGATACAATTCTATTAGGATTTGATATAGTAAGAATTGTAGGTGTGTGATCAGAAGATAATTCTAAGGAAGCTTCAACATAAATCATTTCTGCGGGGATGTTTTTAACCACTCCAAAATCGATGACATCTGGAACTTTTTGCTGATCAGTAGGCCAATATGTTGGTTGTCCGCTCGCGACCACATTAAGACCCATTTTACAAATTGTGTTAAACAAAACACGACCCTTAGGTGTAATAAGTCGTGACCCCCCAGAAAGTGTGTTTAGCGTTATAATCGCCAGCAGCCAGGAAGCAGGGTCCTAATGATTTGAAATATTTATTATATTGGCTTTCTGATATAGAAAATCTAGGTGGGGAGTATAATGATGAAATTACTATGTTTCGATTTAATTCCTCAACGCAAATGTTTGTTGCTTGGAGATAATCTTCACGATGATCACTCATTAAGTAGTGCTCTGTCTCGAGGGTCCTTGGTATCATATAATTTATAACCATTAATTTTAAACGTATTTCTTGAGGTCAGATGAGTTTCAGAAACCATCATAACATCAATTTGTTTATTTTTAAGGAAGTATTCTAGTTCATTTTTGTGTTGGCGGATGCCGTTTGCGTTCCAAAAGCAAATTTTTAAACAGTTCATGGCTTGTTTAGTACAGCTTGCAATAACATCGATTGCATTCTTAACATTTCTTGCATCATGTTACCCATTGTGTTAGTAAAATTGTTAACTGTTTGCACTAATGTTTCCATAGTTTTTTCTAGCCGAGTTAAATTAGAAATGGGAATTTCGTCGTCACCTTGCAGTTGCGTAGGACTAGATTTTAATACATTAGCGTACGAGGTTCTGCTATTATTTGGCTGAGGCATCTGGACGCCGTACGTGTTTCCTTGATTAGTTGCCTGCGTTTGAGGGGGATTAAGTTTCTGTCCAACAGAACGCTTGACAATCGAATATACCGGGCATCCTCTATAGTTGGCAGTGTGGTTACCACCACAGTTGCTACATTTTTTTACATTAGGGTCATTTTTGGACTTATCGCACCGGACGGTACCATGTAATTCTCCACATACGACGCAAACAGGGGGTAAATGGCAGTATGCCCTAGTATGACCAAATTCTTGGCAGTTTAAACACTGAACGGGTCCATTTCTTTTGTGCGGCTCTTCGATCGTGATTTTTCTGTACAAGATGTATTTTAAACTGTAAATGGGATGCGTTTCATTTTTTTTTAGCTTAACATCGCCGGGCTCTAACTCCACTCGAAATAGCGGTTGGGGATTTTTTTCCCTATTTTTAATATTTGTAACATTTTTTATTTTGAAGCCTTTTTCTTCTAAAAATGTTTTTATTTCGTCAGGGTCCACGCATGAGTCAATGCCCTTAATCACAACTTGAAGACCTTTACTGCTTTTCAGTTGGTACGTATAGAAGCTTTTTTTAAGTGCTTCAAACTTATTAATTATTTTACGAAAATCATTCTCATGGTTAATCTGTATTTTTGTCTCGTTTATATTTCCACGCTTGATTGCAGCAACGTAAAACGAATTTTCACCTATCACCGAGATTAAACTTTTTATAAGCTCACTCGAGTTTTGCTCTCTAAGATATATCGGGGGTGGCTTCGACGATTTTATGACGTTAGGTGCTTCAGAAGTTTCATCCTCCAGAATTGCAAAACGATTTTGTGAATTTATTCTATCAAATGATGGAACTTTCGAGGCCGAGGCTACAGCTGAAGAGGCAGGGCTGCGACCACGTTTAAGCACTGTTACATACCTGTCCATACCAACTTGCACTTGTGGTTTTTGACAAATTTTTTCTTGTTTGTTTTCCATTGCGTCTATGTTCGAGTTTATGGTATCAATGGTAACGCTTGTATTGTTTTCTGTTGTTGTATTTATTTCCACATTGCTTTCACTAGCATGAGTATCATTTATTTTTGTTGTTGTTTCATTGTTATTACTCATATAGAGTTGTTTTTGTTTTTTTCACCGTTTTTTTATTTTTTTATTTTTGTTTTTGTTGACATCGTCAAAATGACGATAAATCGTCAAATCTGGCAGCTCTATTTTTATAATATCCTTTTATTTCGTACTAAAGAGCTGCATGAACAACTTCATTCATAAACATACTGAAATGTTTATCCAATGAAGTTCGTATTTAAATAAAATTTAAATTACTGAACAAACTGTTGTTATATTCATGCTACATAACACATTTCTTTTCATATGGCAAACACAAAGACCAGTGATGCCGTTAGGATACGAAAGATACATTTTTCGTATCTTTTGATGACTTCATGTATCATGTATAATCCTGATATTTTTCGTACCTTTTGAATCTGTACGCAAAATGTACAGAAATAAAATATTAAACTTTCCGTATCTGACAAAGTTTTTTAAAGTTATCATTTCGTTATGAATACGAAAAAAAACAGTGACAACTAAATAAGCTTCGTACAGACCAAGGCAAATTCAACTACAGTTGGTGTCGATACTACAACAATCCAAAAACAACAGAAACAACACAGGGTTTTTTGCATTGCGTTGTTAGTGTTTACTGTACAAAATGTCAACCATTCCTAACAAAACACTAACAAATCATAACAAAGTAGCTCGAACTGTCAAAATCAGATGGCGTTTCGACGGCACCAATGGCACCATTGTCAGGAAAATTTTTCTATTGTCAACGCCCGCTTACAATATTGTATGATCTGACCACCGTCTGAGAGATGAAATTTTAGAAGAAAATTGTGTGTGAATTTTTTCATTTAATCGCCTTAGTATTAGCGCCTTAACTCGTATATTATTTTTTACAAAAATGAATTTGTTTTGATAACATCCAATAGTTACATATAATTGATTTTAAAGTTTGCTTACTGTATTTTTAAAAATTACATAGCTAATATTTATGACTTAAATAAATATAAAAATGAATTTATATGATATCATTTTGTTTGCAATTTTCATTAAATATGAAATAAAAATGTTATGTTAATAAACGTTAAAAATGGATTTTAAAATTTTTTTCAAAATGTATCTTTTTGGGAAATAGTGTATCTTTTTGGAAACTAAAATGTATCTTTTTCAAAATTTCACTGGCAACACTGACAAAGACGTTGTTCAATGAAGCCGTTTTTGCTTTTTTTATAAATACTCAACTCAACAATGTTGCCACTTTAGTAAATTCATGTTATTTTTGTTCTCTTTTGTAACCTTTACAATAATATACGTAATTTTGTAAAATAACTACCGTTTTTATGTACTTCCAAGCAAAACATTTTGCTGAAAAAAGTTTTTGAATACGAACGAAGCGAATACAGAATAATAATGAAGGTTTTATGAACAATATTATTAAGTTTCATGCAGATGTTTATATCGTACACGTTACGCTTGCATTTGTCACTTAATTACTGGAAATATTCCAGTTAAAACAGAATATGTGTTGTCTGGGGGCTAGTTCTGACAGTCGTGATTGAACATTTTTTCGATTCGAAAGACATTTTTTTCTAAATGCTAGAATAAGCCCTCTATTTGCCAATTCAAATACAAAAACACTTTTTTCTCACAAATACAGAAACGATGGAATTTTTTGTTTTACACTTCATGTAAGAAATTTTACGATGCGAGAAATACAGAAACGTGCTACAGGCTTGAAAAAGCATAACAAAAAGAACATTTTGTTTTTGCTATGCGGGTAGTTTAAAAATATTTTGTTTCACATTTTTTTAGTAACAGAGGTTTTTTCTATTTTTCGTATCTTATTCTTATGCCCGTAATTTCTACAAATGGATATTTAGCTGTGTATAGATATCGATTTTTGACAGGTAATTAAAAAATTAATAAAAAAAAAATACAAATGTTGCGATATTTTAAAAGAAAACTTAAAGAAAAAAAACACGTGGCCAAAGTTAACGTTAAAATTACCGGAGAGGTAAAAATAACTGTTAGGTACGAACACGACCAGGGGCCTAATTCTGGCAGTCGTGATAGAGTACTTTCTCGATTCGAAAGCAATTTTATTTCTAATTCTTTCAGTCGATACTGAGCGAATCGAAATTACTTTTTCAGTTTTGTGAAACTCAAATTAATGCTTTACAACACTGAAAAAATAATTCCGATTCGTGCAGTATTGACTGAAATAATTAGATATTAAATTGCTTTCGAATCGAGCAAGTACTCGATCACGACTGCCAGAATCAGGCCCCAGATATATCTTTGCAGAAATTACGGGCATTAGAGATACAATTGTTGTAACCAAGGTTGCCAATTTAGACATTTTCTGGCTATATCTAGCGATTTGTTTTTCATTAAGCGATTAAGAATGTCTAGACATTTTAGTTTTTAAAATTATATATTGAATATGCAGCAAAAAACAATAACGTTACAGAATTTTTAAATTTTGCAGTTGGCAAATTGTCTTTACAGTGATCGAAGGCTGACGTATAAAAAACGTTTCAATCAAATGAGCTAAGAAAAAAGAAAACTAAGAAACCGAAATATGTTGTATTATTTCATTTTTTAATTATGAAATTACAATTTAAAACAAATGTTGCCCCAATTATAAGCTACCGATGAATCTTAAGGAGAAAATAGCAATAAATTCATCACATTTAAAACTTAATCCCAAAAAAGTGTATTGATATGCATTTTTTGTAAACTTATTAAATTTTAAAATGGGTTTTTCACCTTATTTTTAATAACAATTTAAAAATATATGAAATATAACAATAGAACTGGAGAGTATTAAAAATTCCACAGAGCCGAATAAAGCCCCTATACTTGTTTATTTTTATAATCGTGGAAATAGTTGTGGAAATCAAGCAAAAATCGAACAAATCTTAAAAACTGCGCAGTGCTTAAAGTTCATCAAAATATTCCTTTTTTACCTCATAGTTTGCGCACCTCTTTTCTTTTGCAAAACTGGTTCTGATATCATGAAAATCTTTGCTGATTTGTAAAAAAATTGACTTGAAAATCTTCATCGATTTCAATTTGTCGTGAATTCTTGAGCATTAATAGAGTTACCCATATAAAATTAATTCTTATTGTTTATTTGAAAAAAAGTTCAAAATTTAATTATTTAAAAAAATTTATCGAATGTGCTACTTGGAGTCAAATTTTTATTTGTAAAGCTTTTTTGCAATAGTTGTATTCCTTCAATATTTCACATTATTTTTGCTTAAGCCAATCTTTGGTAAGCATTGAAGCCTCAGATATGTCTACATTCCAAAAAATGTTTAAAACAATAAAATAAAATGGAAATAATTTCCATATTTTATAAATAATTTAATAAATCTAGAAAAACAACGGTGGTGTAGTTATCCAAAAGTATGAAATTAACACTTGTGCATATTAAATATTTCATTTGTTTCTGGCATTCAAGTTTAATCTCGAACTTTAGTGTATTTACAGGTAAAGTTGTAAATCGTAAATAAATTCGTGAAATATTTCAACAAGTTTTTCCACATTTTGAGGTAACATTTAGTTTTGTTTAAGAAAAGGGACAAGCAAGACCCATATTGTGCAGAGGTAAAAGCATGTCCGAACTGGGATTGCTGCAAATAGAGTCGACAGTAACTCCGTTTTGACAAGGTAAAAGGTTAAAGTGTCACATAAAAATGATTTTTTAAAAACACCATAAACGTAAAATGTAAGGTAATGCTTTGCCCAAATTTGCAGAGCTCATCATCTCAAACTTGATTAAACTTTAATCACATCAGAATCGTGATGATTATCCATACATTTAAATAACTTTTAATCATTAGAAATTGACGTGATTAAAACAAAATTTCATTAATGGCATAGAGCCTTCTGAACATAATTCAAACTGAGTATGATCTAGCTTCGGCCACAATAAACGTACCTTTCAGGTGTACTACCTGCGAAGACTTCTAAATTTTTTTATTTTGTCCTTAAGAAATCCATCAATGTTCACAATTCCATCATAAATAAGTTTAAAATAAACTGCTAAAAGCTTTTTCAAAGTATTTCTTTCAATTTTTAATGCTTAAAAGATATAAATTTAGTTGATATTTTTTATTAATTAATCAGCTGTTTTTACTGTAAACATCATCATCTGAAATGTAATGTAAACGGCTTTTATTAGCTTAATCAACATTCTGCTTAAACGCGTTTAAAAACTCAAGTGTGAACATAGCATAATGTGCAAAAACGGGGGAACTTAAACCCCTCTAAAATAATACACAAACACACAAGAACATATTCCTTTCGTAATAGCAGGGCAAAAACTACAGCAGCAGCACTTTGTTTTTAAATAAATATACATACGAATTTTCTGATAACGCTTAAATACCAGCTGCAAAAGCAATAGATTTCAGTTAAGCTAGAGTTTTCAGAATGAAAAGTACTCAAATCATTTTAACTGTTTTAATAAGTTTCTTTCAACAATTATTACCGATTTATGGCGGTGATACAGAATGTTTTCCGAATGTGCCTCCAGAAAATATGGGAGATATAAACGCTATCAACGAAATCTACAGCCGATTAAAACCAGAAATCGAGTTATTACATCAAAGGGAAGAAACTATAATTCGTTTAGCTTCGGAATTATTAGAAGAAGCTATAAGTTCGAAAGATACCAATATAAACCAATTATATGAAAGTATAGTTGTAAATAAAATTTACGATAAAGAACTAGTTGAAAGAATTTTGGTTGAAACCTTAAATCTACTTGAAGCAAAATACTACAAATACTCACTGCCTAACATTATATGGAATCTTCATCAACAGCGACAGACTCTGCAATCATTGGATTCAACGGCGCGTTTGGTATTCCAATTTTACAGAACGTATAGCAGAAGGGCTGATAGAAATATGGAAGACCTTTTAAACGGATTAGGGTACATATTGCGTAGAATAATAAATGATAAGCTATACGTTAGATTGGATACGAGCTTAAAATCAAGTTTGGACGATTTAAGAAAAGAATTCTCGACTAGTTACACAAATTTTTATACCGAGCCGGACTTTTGTGTTAATAATGTTTTTCATATGACTAACGTATATTATTCTTCGGACGATAACATGTTTTATTTGTTGCCCAAAGGACGGGTGGATGATAGCTCCCGCATTATGCCTGTATTTGATGAACCTGATGTACCGGATGAGGCACCCAAATTTCTTCTCCAGGGTGTTTCAAATAGAAAAGATTACTATTTTAAAAAGAACGAAAAGAAATGGAGTATTGACTTTTTGGCAAATGGTGTTGTTAGTTTATCTCAACGTCAATTACTTATGTGTGCTCACTTACTGCATCGTAAAAAAGGATATCAGGTAATAATATCGGGACTTCATGGAGTTCAAGATTCTGAATGTCAATGGCGTTTGATAAAGTGTTAACGTAATAAACGGTCATAGTTGTTAAATAAGCATCATTATTCTTTAACGAAGGTTTTTTCTATATATTTTTTCCTTCCCTTTTACTTTATATTTTTATTCTAATACTAATCTCCTAATATTCTTAAATATATTATAAAAATGCGGTGTAAGGTTTTTTGATTGTACTAAAATTATAAAAATAAGTAATTAAATATTCAATAAAAATACAAAACTAAAACCAACCTTTTTAATTTTATTTTACAAAATATACTAAGGATATTCATGATATAGCTTAAAAGTCTCACAATCTGTGCATTTTTACATCTTCGCAAGTGAACTGTCAACAATTGTATGAGAATTAGTTTACACAAAACTCGTAAATTTGTCCAGGAATTTTGACTCGTAAACTTGCGCTGTTCTATTGTACATTTATACAAACAGGTTCTTAATGCCTGCCGTCATTTTCAATGAAAAAAATCCTTGCAATAATTTGAGCAAATTATACTTTTGTCTTTCTTAATGCATTTTTAATAACAAATTTCACATTTTAATCACAAATTTCAACTTTTATTTTTATATTGTTTATATATTTTTTTTTTGTATTGACGTTTTCTTACAAACTGACATTAATTGTTTAAAATTACACAAAAATTAAAAATGAAGCGCATAGTATAAAACTAGTATGCCGACTCGAGGGAGCGTTCTCAATTTGTTAGTTCACCCCTCAAGCATATAGGTTATGTGCAGTGCTGCCACTTTGTGGGTAATTACCCGAACTTTGTGTAATTTTTACTCTCGTGGGTAATTTCTTTGAGGTGTAGATCAGGTGTAATTTATAATTCTTTCAGTTTAAAACAAATAATCTAAAAAGTTTACAGTATTCAACCAAATTCACGGTTTATTTAAAAAAAAGAAAAGATTTCAATAGTTTATGAAGTAAACAATTTATAGCGAGATGGACAATTAGATATCGATAAATATGAGCTTCATTGTGATTTAGAACCCGAAGTTTATTGAAAAAGAAGGTTTTTATACTAAAAAACCCTGGAGGAAGATATGTTTCCAATATTAAAAAAAGTGATAAATTTTTTGTTTGATTTAATATTTAAAATGCTTTAGTTAAGAAATATTTAGTGCCCTTAACGTTTTTTAAACTAATTTGAGAATCAAACTATCAGAAGACCATAACACGAATTTTATTTACTAAATAAAGTATACAATGGAAATAAAGTTTTAATGTTAATGTTATTTTTGTTAAATTGTTTTGAATTACTATATGAATCTTAATAGTATAATTAATATTAATCTTATTTTAGTGAATAGGGTATTATGAGTTTGTGTTGGTGTGTGAAACACATACAAATATTAATTGTAGTATATCGATTGACTTAGAATCAATATCTGAGTCGCCCATCCTACTGGCTGGTTGTCTCTCCATGTAGACCTTCTGCGCAAAGTACAGGTCGCAATTTTTAAGATAATTTAATGAAATTTGGTTCATACGCTTTTTGAAAATTTTTAAGAATCGCCCCGGTCCATAATTTCACATATCTCCCATACGAACTTTTTCATAATAGAGTGTTTGTGCCCATTAACCATCTTAATATGTTGGTATTTGGACAAAAATTGCAGATATATTTAATTTCAACCTTAAATACATTGCGAAATAAATTTTGGAATCAGTCCATATATGACCATGGCGCCCATACAAATACCACACACGAAAATATCTTCTAGTTCCATAACTGTCTTATAAATATTGGTATATATTGAAAACAAAATTTTAATACCATGGCAAAATTTGATGCTGCTAGGCAAAGCATTAAACGTAGGTCGTATATAAACCACCTCCATTAAATCACTTTAAGACGAAAAAATATGAAATAGATCTAGTAACCTATATAATATTCGAATTCCTTTATTATAAGTCTTAACCTGCTAATATGATTTTATTTTAATAGATCCATAATTACATAAGGGCATACTTATAAAAATTTGTCTGTAAATGTGTAGGGTATCAATTATTCGGAATTGACTGACTATGTACTATCTAATTTGTTCTTTTTTGTAAAAGTTTTTCTTATAATATTAGTATTGTGGTTACTTTATTGAACTGTTATTGGTTTTTAATCTAAATTTAGATATTTTAATTAGGCTTAAGTTCATTGAATTTAATTTTCATTAAATTATTTTTATGAAGACAGAAAAAATTCAATGAAGTTTTGCCTCTAATTTAAAGTTGATTGGATATCAGGTGTAATTAAATTTAAATTGGGTAATTTTGTGTGCTCTTAAGTGTAGTTTTGAATTTTGCCGGTGGTTACACTGGTTCTGTGTGAATTTAACACACATAAAAACAGCAAAATCAAAACAAAACAATATAACAATATAACCCTTTTTGTTTAATTTTATGACACAAATACATAATTAATAATTTTTTCCAACACATTTTGCTAATTTGCTTTTGCAAAATGTTTTTATTTTTTACAAACTAAAAATTTTTAAATAAATTTTTTGACACTAATTTTTTCTATTGTTAAAGCCAGCAGAGTAGTATTTTGTGGTTTGAAAAAAATATTTGAAATCTTAAACTATTTAAATATTTTCCGATATTACAGAATAAACATTGTTTTCAAAATTATAAAAATGCATTAACTAAATTGAAAATTTTTGGGATTAAGAACATTTGATTTTAGAAAATTTTTTTTCTGCCACATTATATACGATATTATGCAACTATGCTTAGGGGTGAAAATAGTTTTAAACACCAGTACATTTAAAAAATCTTACTAAAACAGACATTTACACATTTGAGTTAGGTACCTGCCAAAGAGTCGGCAAACTAGTTGTATACTATGATTAAACGAGTCTCGCAAGTTTGCACAAATGGCAATGTTAAGCAATATCATGAAAACCCTTACTTTGTTTTAAAAAATTTTTTATCAATGAAACTATTTTTTAAGTTGTAGAAAATTTTTACAAAAATGAGTATTCTAATTTAATTTTTCAAATTTTCTTAAGTATATTTAATTTTTGAGACCTTCCTTGCCCACCTTGGAATAATAGGCAATTATCTCCGGCTAAAAATAATAAAAATAAATACTACAAAATATTCAAACGTTCTGGATCTTTTGTTGATTATTCAAGATATGCTGCAAGTCGAGCTGAATATACGATAGTAAGTTAATTATGCTATGCACTTTACTTAAATAAAATTAAAATTAATATAAAATATGATCCGAAATCATTCTACAAAAAAAGAACAACTAGTTATCCTGCAGTGATGAAATTTAATCAAAATTAATCATGTGATGTAACTTGTATAAGTAATATGTTCGCTGATTTTTTTTCTACCACTTATTCGAATGTTGCATATGATAAAACTTGTAGTTATCCGTTTTCGTTAGCAGAAAATCAGGCTATATCAATACCGTTTTTCGATAACCAAACTGTCGCAAATGGTCTAAAAAAGCTTAAATTCTCTTACAAATGTGGTTCTGATAAAACTCCGAGTAGTATTTTCATAACATTTATCTATTCCTTTAACACTATTGCTTAATACATCAATCAAATTTGGGTATTTTCCGAAAGTTTGGAAGGAATCGATTATTGTTCCATTGTTTAAGTCTGGCACTAGCTCTGATATTGAAAATTATCGTGGTATTGCAAAACTTAGTGCTATACCTAAACTCTTTGAAAAGTTAATAAAATCAAATTTATACTATCAAGTCTCAAACATTATATCTCCATATCAACACGGATTTAAAAAAGGCTGCTCCACCACAACAAACCTTCTTCAACCAACAATTGCAATCCATCGTGGTTTTTCATAACGAATCATAACGAAAGATGTTACCTATACTGAGAAATTAAATATTTAATATTTTTCTAGGTATGAAAGATGTTTAGGAGAAACTTGAAGAACAAAACACACTATCTCCTTTCAATTTCTCATTGGTTACTTGTTTTCGAATGAAGCCAAATAATATACAAAACTCATTTAATTTCTTGGTGACGTTACGTGACAAAAAGTGTACTTTTCTTTGAAATTGAGCTCCAACAAAAAATGCAACAAATAAACATAAAAAACTGTTTCAATGTCGTTACTTTTTTTAACACCTAAAATCACACAAATCAGATTTAATAAATACTTATTTATCAAAATTACAATATTTAAAATATTATTTTAGTATTATTTTTTACAGAAAGAAAAATAAACACCTTCAAAATTTCAGGATTTTTAAAGAACAGTTTGAGGAATTACATAAAAAAAATCAGCATAAAAAAAAATTAGGTTTTTGACTTAGTCCATTTTTAAAATTTAATATTTTGTAGATATTACATTTAAAAAAAAAAAAAAAATTTTTATTAAATTGTTTGTAGCCCCAAGTATTCACTTTAAAATGACATACAAATCGTCTTCGTATGTGCAGTAGTTTTTGAGATATTGAAAAAATAAACTCAACACATTCGGCTAATTCGGAGAAATTATGACATTTTGAATATGACGCTAAATTTTGCAAACAATTTTAAAAGTTTTTTTCGTTAATATATGTTCCTTATTGGATGAAAGGAACCTTCACACCAAATTTCATTCAAATCGAAGGGGGTCGGGTCCTACTCTTGACGATTTGACATGGAATTACGTATAGACAATTAATAAATAAATATATAAAAACGGGAATAATTTTGTTTGTAGTTGAATTTTAATTATCTTTAAACTTTTTTTGTGTAGTTGTGCACAACATAATTTTTATTTTTTTTTTTTTTTATTTTTAGGATAAGGATATTTAAAAAGCGTGTGCCTACAAACACGTGCACATGTACATATAAATTTTATTTTGCATTTCATGAAAAAATTTTCCTGTTTTTGAAAATAAAATAATAATTCTCGTTCAGAAACTTATATTTTTGTCGTTTCAATATAGTTTCATAATCGACAACGATGTCGTTTCGTTTCGATTGGTGTAATGCGGTATACCCATTGTCAATATCAAGTTTTATCGATAAACGTCGATCTATTTTTAGTATGCCAACGTACGCAACGTTACCGCCTGCATTGATATAAATTGACTCTGATTTTGTCGTCTGTCTTATTGTTGTCGAAACAGTATTATTCCTTTTTACTTTTTCAAAAATAATAATGTTAAAATAATTTTAGCCATGTTCGCGGTATAATCAATTTCTCCTGTAAGTTTTCTGATTCTTTACAGCTTTAACGATTTTTCATAAATATTAAACTTTTCTAATTTAGCTATTTTTATCGAATTTTTGCCATTTCTTGCAGTTTTAGAGAATTTAAATCAATTTAATGGCTGATTTTAAATATTAAAAATTTTCGCGAATTTTCGTTATTTTTGCAAATCTTTTTCCGACATTTTGTTTAAAGCGATTTAGCGACTTTAAATAAATTTTAGGGTTTGTTTACAGGATTGCAATTTTTCGCGAAATTAAGCTATGTCCGAGATAAAAGCGATTTTTTCGTGTGATTCTTTATAGCTTTAACCATTTTTAATAAATATTAAACTTTGCTTTCATGCCACGATTTACAAGTTTTTGCCTTTCCTTATGGTTTACTAACTTTTAATCAATTTTAAGGCTGGTTTGAAATATTAATATTTAAGCGAATTTTCACTATTTGTGCAATATTCGCGTCGCTTAGTTGCTATTTAAGGCAATCGCCCCTGTTATAAAGATACAGACAGGACACTATTAATACTTTTGATTTATACGGGGCGAAAAGTGCGTTGACTTATGCCATTAGTAAGGGAATTTTTCCGAATAAATCAAGCTAAGAAACGAACATCAAATCGCATTTTTTTATTTAAAACTGAAAACAAAAAAAACCAACTGTCTTAATTATTAGAGAAGTGCTTTAAAAAACATCGTTACATTGCTGTTATAGAATACAAGTTTTTTTTATCGAATTGATGACGACGTCGATAGAAATTTATGTTGATATTAAATTGATGACGATGACGACGACGCTAAATAGAATAAGGGTGATTAATACCAACAATGCTAAGGAAGTTACACAGAAAAAAATATTAAATTTCTCCAATCACCAAATTTGTTCTAAATTCATAATATCAAGCAAACAAGTTGTTGATTTTGCCCCTATTACCAAAATGATTATATTGATTACTAAAAATTTTAAAATTTTGAAAAAATATTTTCAATAAATGATATTTTTAATTTTAATTAAAAAAGTGATAAAAAAATTTATTTAAATAAATATTGACAATGCCAAACAACAATTCTACATGTTTAAATTATTTTGTTTTAAACGAAAAAAGTCAATTAAGATTTTTTGCTATTTAATAAATATTTTAATTTAAAATCTATTTAAAAACAACTAAAATGTTAATTAAATCAAAATTAAAGTTTTAATTTTCTTTCAACTAAAAAAATAATTGATTCAATTATCACATTAATTAAATTTAAATATTTTTTAAACCATTTTTTTAATTGATAAAACACTTTTATTCTGTGTATGCCATTAAAAGCAGTTTCGGTAGTGGTATTTGTATTTTCAGCTCTGTTCAAAAATGGATGGGTTCCTAAAAGATTTGGTAAGAGGATTAGGGTTGCAATAACATATTTTACGGTCAAATTAATGTAAAAACCTATAATAAGATAATTGATGGTCACAAAATAATATTCCGGAAAGATTTTTGTATGAGGATAATACGAAATTACAATTTTAATAAGCACCATTTTTGCTCAGCACAAACGCGTAATATCCTTTGGTTGGTGTACAGTCATCTAACTCCATATTTAAACTACAAGTATATAATAATTAATATATTTACAAGAGTTAAAACTAATTTTATTTAAATATATACTATTCCACTACTAACGAAAAAATAAATATTAGCGCGTGTTGCCCTTTTCGGTTGCCGCTGAGGAAACCAATAAATATTGGCGCAATTAGAACATTGACACATTTTTGTCTATCGAGTAGTTACACGGTTGCCGTACCAGGATTGCATTTGATTGGGGCAATCAAGAACCAATAGATTGTGAAACTACACGATTGGCGCATAAAGTAGACCAATAATTGCTGCATTGCGCCAATCGTGTAATCCTATCTTTAGAGATATTACTGTTGTAACCAAGGTTGCCAATTTAGCAAATTTCTAGCGATTTTTTTCTCATTAAGCGATAAAATAAATTTTGGAAATATAACAAAAATCGAACAAATTTTGAAAACTACGCCGTATTCCATTTTTTATACCTCATACTTTGAGTACCGCTTTTCTTTTGCAAAACTGGTTCTGACATCTTGAAATCATTTGCTGAATTTAAAAAAAAAATTGAGTTTTAAATGTTTATCTATTTCAATTTGTCGTGAACTCTTGAGCATTAATAAAGTTTAACTGAATACTCATTGTTTATTTGAAAAAAATTTAAATAATTTACATAATTATTTCAAAAAATTTTTGAATGTGCTACTTGCAGTAAAATTTCAATATTTAATATTAAATATTGAAGGAATAGAACTTTTTGTTAAGCATTAAGGCCTCAGTTATGCCTTCATTCGAAAAAATGTTTAAAACAATAAAATCTATCTATATATATAAAAATTAAAAATGTTTGTATGTTTGTTTGTTTGTTGGCTTATAGACTCCTAAACTACTGAACCGATTTTCCTGAAATTTTTAGGCTACTTATTTCTTCGATAGGGGCAGGGAATTGGTACCCCCCATTGGATGCCAATATTAAAAATCGCATATCTTAAGAGCCGCTGCACGCATTTTGTTGAACTTTTGGTAGTAGGATCTTCTAAGCCCCAAAATTTAAATCAAATAGCAGCGGGGGAAGTGGTACCCCCCAGAGGACGCCAATGTATAATATCGCATATCTTAAGAACTGTTATAGTGAGAATGTTCAAACTTTGTAGAAGTCACACTTATGGTATACTACACTTTTTAAAATAAAAGTAAAGCGGGTAGGCGCAGGGGGAAAATACCTCCCATAGGATGCATATTTTAAATATCGCTCAACTGAAGAACTCTTATTATAGACTCCTCAACGACTGTACAGATTTTCCTGAAATGTTTACAGTAACATCACATGAGCCCCGAAAATATAATAGGCTATTATTTTTTCGATAGGCGCAGGGGAAGTGGTACCCCCCTAGGATACCAATATTAAGTATCGGATATCTTAAGAGCCACTGGACCCATTTTCTTGAATTTGTTTTTGGTAGGATCTTCTGAACACCGAAATTGAAGTAAGACAGCTGCAGGGGAAGTGCTAACACCCCATAGGACGCCAATGTTTAATATCGCATATCTTTAAAACTGTTATAGTGAGAATGTTCAAACTTGGTACGAGTCACTCATATGGAAAACTACATCTTTAAAAATATAAATAAAGGGGGTAGGCGCAGGGGGAGTAATACCCCCCATAGGAAGCATATATTTAATATCGCGTAACTGAAGAACTATTACAGCGACAGTCTTCAAATGTGGTTAAAGCCACTATTATTGTAAACTATAAATTCCAAAATAAAAATGGGCGAGGAAGACGAAGAAGGAGCAATATCCTCCATAGGACGAAAATATTAAATACTAAATACTTGAAGACAAAGGTCTTTAAGCTTTGTAGGACCCGCTCTTATGGTAAACGACACCTTACAAAATAAAAATATAATATATAAATGAAAAAGTATATGTTCGTTTGTTCTCTACAGACTCCTAAGCTACTGAGACGATTTTCCGGAAAGTTTCACTGTAATTTCCTGATTATCCGGCGCCTAACAAAGGGTATTAATATATTTTAATTTTCAAGTAGGCGTGGCACCAACACAATATAAATATGAATAACCTTATATCTGAAGGACGGTAACAGTAAGGGTCTTCCAATATGAAACAAATAACTTTGTTATCAATACACGACATCTGCCAAAAAGTCGGCTGGATTTGACAAGCGGGCGTGGCACCTCCCATATAATGGCAATAAATATTTCTACGTATTTGGACTACTGTTATAGTGAAAGTACTCCAATTTTGTACAAGTAGCTTAGATAATAGCCTAGGTAGGTTCAATGGGACACTTGAAATTTCTGTATATCTGTTGAACGGTTGCTGTATTTTATTTCGATGGGGGTAGCAAAGCGCACCGGGTTAAGCTAGTAATTTATAAAATGAAAATAATTTCCATATTTTCTAAATAACTTAAAAGATCTAGAAAAACTAAGATGGTGTAGTTATCAAAATTATAAAATTAACTCTTGTGCATTAAATATTTTATTTATTTCTGGCGTTCAAGTTTAATCTCGATCTTTTGTATCAAATGATTAAACAAGAATATAACACACGCACGCAGTTTGTGCACCAGCAACAACCCAGCGGGAAAAACAAGGAGTAGAATGCCTTCTAGGAGGCCTCTAAAAACAAACAGGTGTGTTCTAGAATCCGAATCCACTCGAAAGTGGATTACTTCAGCATTTTTGGTGTTCTGCATTTCACATCCCCATGATTTTATTCGTTTTCAATTAGAGCAGTTAGGGGTTGGTGAAAGTAAAACGAATCGACTTTTATTCTTATATGTGATAAAATTTTTAACAAAAACAAAATTTAGGTTTTTAGTTTGAAATGTTTTTTATTCAATTTAATAAAAAAAATATATATTCCTTTACACAAATATTTATAAAAATAAAATTTTTAACATATCCAAAAATTTAGGTTGTTTTTATTAAACTCACTTGTGTAAAAAAACAAACATGGAGTCAAGCATTATTTTTTTTAACAATTTTTTTCAACAATTTCTTTGAACTTTTTGAACATTATTTTCTTGTCTCCGCAATTGTATATGAGATAAAACAAAAGCTCCAGGCATTTTTATGACAAAATTTTATTTTTTAGGAATAATTTTTTATACAATAAAAAAAAATTTCATTTTTTTTTTGAACAGCTGATAAAAAGATGTTTTTTTTTTGTTTTTGACATTTAGATTTTTTTTTCGAACACAAACTTCGAATACACAAAAACATGCGGATTTGAGAACACCAATTTTTGAATTATGCGGATTCAAAAAAATTTGCGTTTTCAAAACGAGTCGAAACCTAGAACAGACCCGAAAAAATGCTACTCCTTCTCTTCTCCGTTCTCATAGAAGCGGGTATGGATTGTGTATCTTATCTTTTATACGAAAGAGCCGAACCTTCTATGAGGCGTTCTTAAGCAGTTAGATAAGAATTGTAATTGAATCAAAAAAGTTTTAAGCAGGCCTTTAAGAAGGCTTGAAGAAAGAAGGTCATACTGTGTACGCGGTACAATAAAAGCCAACACTCCTTCATTGTGTGGAATGCGCAATGTATCTTTTCAGATACAACCACTATATACGATTTTTTGACGAAAGTACGAGTATACATACATAATAATAAACATATATTTTTTTGGAGTAAATTCGTGAAAAAATAATGCAAATAAAAGTAGGTAAACCTTAGCTTTATTTCTAAAATTACGAATTTTGAAATTTTGAACCTACGGTTTTATGTTTCTCAAAAACATTCAATTTTTGATAAGAAATTAATCTGGGATAAAAGAAAAAGGTGTTGTTAGTGGTAATCAACAAACTTTTTTTAGTTTTTTTAATAATTGTGGAAATAACACCAGTTTTATTGGTTGTATCTTTAAAGATACACTGCGCATTTAATTGTAAAATTAGAATGTGTGTGGCTGAGAAAATAATTTTTATTTATTGTGAATACCAGTGTAAATGTTGCTGCCATTGTGAAGAAGCTTTAATTATTAACTACGCAGTATTTTTTTTTTGTCAAAGTTTTATTATTTGCTTTATTTCATTTGTATATTTTTGTTGATAAAAGCTTTTAAAAAAATAAAATTTTTTTTGTAAAAAAATATTTGTTTTGTCGAAACTGCGATCCAGACCATTTTTAGGCACAGCCAAATATTCACTATTAAGTAAATATTTGTTATTTATTCATCAGTTTTAACGCCGCCATTATTATTTTTTAGCCCAAAACCATTTATTTAAAATATATATCGCAAATAATAAAGAATTTACAACAAATATTAAATACAAAAGTATTAAGGAACTATATTGTTGATTACAAAAACAAATTGCGCTAGATATTTTACCATTTCACCCCTACTGGGATTATATGTCCCAGCAATGTCCCCTACATCCTAACTTATATTTTACACAATAAAGTTTGAAATAGTAACTGTGGTGTAATCGACCATGTCAATGGTGAACTATACCGGTAGGGCATTTGTGTGCAGTTCCGTTTAATGAGACGACATGTTGTTCGCTGATCGTGAGCTGAGGCTTTATTTATAATATCTATATATATAAAAATGAAATTATGTGTGTTTGTATGTTTGTATGTTTGTATGTTTGTATGTTTGTATGTTTGTCGCTTTATAGACTCCGAAACTACTGAACCGATTTTCCTGAAATTTTTACAGTAACATCACGTGAGCCCTAAAAATAAAATAGGCTACTTATTTTTTCGATAGGGGCAGGGGAATTGGTACCCCCCATAGGATGCCAATATTATACTGAACCGATTTTCCTGAAATTTTTACAGTAACATCACGTGAGCCCTAAAAATAAAATAGGCTACTTATTTTTTCGATAGGGGCAGGGGAATTGGTACCCCCATAGGATGCCAATATTATACTGAACCGATTTTCCTGAAATTTTTACAGTTACATCACGTGAGCCCTAAAAATAAAATAGGCTACTTATTTTTTCGATAGGGGCAGGGGAATTGGTACCCCCCATAGGATGCCAATATTATACTGAACCGATTTTCCTGAAATTTTTACAGTAACATCACGTGAGCCCTAAAAATAAAATAGGCTACTTATTTTTTCGATAGGGGCAGGGGAATTGGTACCCCCATAGGATGCCAATATTATACTGAACCGATTTTCCTGAAATTTTTACAGTTACATCACGTGAGCCCTAAAAATAAAATAGGCTACTTATTTTTTCGATAGGGGCAGGGGAATTGGTACCCCCCATAGGATGCCAATATTATACTGAACCGATTTTCCTGAAATTTTTACAGTAGCATCACGTGAGCCCTAAAAATAAAATAGGCTACTTATTTTTTCGATAGGGGCAGGGGAATTGGTACCCCCTATAGGATGCCAATATTATACTGAACCGATTTTCCTGAAATTTTTACAGTAACATCACGTGAGCCCTAAAAATAAAATAGGCTACTTATTTTTTCGATAGGGGCAGGGGAATTGGTACCCCCCATAGGATGCCAATATTAATTATCGCATATCTTAAGAGCCGCTGCACGCATTTTGCTGAACTTTTTGTAGTAGAATCTTCTGAGCCCCGGAATTGAAATAAAATAGCAGCGGGGGTATAGGAATACCCCATAGGACGCCAATGTTTAACATCGCATATCTTAAGAACTGTAATAGTGAGAATGTTCAAACTTTCTAAAAGTCACTCTTATGGTATACTACACTTTTGAAAATAAAAATAAAGCGGGTAGGCGCAGGGGGGGAAATACCTCCCATAGGATGCCAGTGTAGCGAAGCGCACCGGGTTAAGCTAGTATTAATATAAATATGAGCAATCAGCACAATCACAAATATTGCCAAGGAATTATTTTTCTCACGGATGATACTTTTCACGAGATAAAAATCCTCCAACTATAAAAATTTTAAAAAAATATTAAAAGTGGCATTAGCGAAGTTGTTGTAGCTGTACAAGTTAAGGTCAAATTAAGAAGAATATCATAGCATTGAAAGTTCTTTTTTAAAATTTCTTTTGTGACAGGTAACACCAGCGGGCTTTACCGACACAACTTTGACGTATGATTTTATTCCCCCTGTGTACTGTTTTTGGTTTTGTGCCGCAGCCTTTTGCCGTACTTACTTATTTTTTATTGATCAATTACTTTTAAGAAGATTAATAACAAACATTTTTTAACTCAGTAACACAATTATTGGGCCCCATGTTGTTAAGCTCATTTTCAGCAGCCCTCCAAAAATCCTGTTTCTAATAAACTCATTTCTGTATTGCAAGGGAATTTTTTCGGAAAAAAGTAAGAAATTTCATGCGGAATTTTTTTTTTGTTATAGTAGGAATGGTTAGAGTAGGATTTGGAGTCGGAGTCGTGAGTCGAAATCGCACTTAAAAACTTTCAACGTTTGGAGTCGGAGTCGGAGTTAGTACATTTTTCTGACGTCTCCACAGCCCTGATTCCCAGCCAGCAAAATACTCCGACGTTGTCTGAATCAGACATTTCTTGCGAATGACTTGAAAATAATTTTAATTATATTTTATTGTTCAAAAAATGGTACGTACATGAAAAATTTTTAATTATGCATACATATACTTTTATTTTGCAATAAATTTATAGCCTTCGAAGTTTTTTAATATTGAATTGTCTTAGACTCAAAAAAAAAACTCATGAACACGGAAATTTCTGTTTGGTCTTGCAAATTTTTAAGAAACACATAAATTTTTGCTAGAATCTTTTATTAAAATAACGTGGAAAAGTCTAAAAATCGCAAGGTAATGTGCAACATCTATGTACTAAAAATTACTTTTTTAATGCAACTTTTGCATATTTTTTATAGCACTCCTTATCTTGGTTTGGAGAAAATAACAAGAACAAGAAGCTGCTCCGTGGATGACATCGCCAATACAATTTTTAACTTATCCAAGAATAGAGTTTGTAAGGCTTAAAAACTCAAAAGAGGCTAAACAGCAGTCAAGTTTTAACAAACTAATTTTATTTATGTATTTATGTAGAAAAAAATTATTAAAAAAAGAAACAATTTAAAAAAAGTCTCCTTTAGCTTTCGATCACATTTCCCTTAGATTTCTGTAAGAAATCTGGGCGATTAGTTGATCAGCTATCTGTCAGAAAACTGTAAGAATGTCTGCTAACATATCCGAATTTCCCATGTCTCTTTCATTAGATTTATGTTAGATTTCCATCAGAAATGTCAGCAAAAAAATCAGAATTTCCCACGACATGTCTCCCAGATTTCGTGTCAACCACCTCATACATTTTTGGGTCAGAAATCTGACAGAATTCGTATACGATTCCGACTTGTTTGTCGACGTTTCTCTAAGATATCTAAAATACTTCGGACTATTTTGCTTGCTGGGTTATTATTAATAATTACCCGTAACAAAAATAGGTATTGTTGTTAAATTTGGTCTAATTTAGCTTTATATGGCCAGAAATAACATCGTGCAGTTTTTATTACAAAATTATAACAGGCACCTATAAGTCGGCCTACCAAAAAGCAACTTAAGAAGCATTAAATTATTAAAGAAAATAATCCTGTGTGGAATTTTGGTCTAATTTAGATTTTTTATACAAGAAATCACTCTTCCAAATTTTGTGATGAACGATCCATTATTTACGATGGGTCCCATATAAATTCCCCTCCTTATTAAAAATATTTTAATTAACAAATAGATATTGGGAATTGTTTATTTTTTATAAGCAACTTTATTATATTCAACATTTTTTATTTTTCGAATTTATTCTATGAGTTAAATTTCAGTTATGTATTTTATAAAGCTTTTTTGTAATAGTTAAATTCCTTAAATTTTTAGGAATGACTTTACACACTACCAGACTATTATCTTGTATCTTCTTGTTACATTTTACCTTAGCTATCCGTTGGATAGCAATGAAGTATATTGTATGTACAGAAAAATTTACAATTATCAGACACCAGCAGAATGTAATGCATTTTCTGGTCCGCTACAGCCTTCGTCAGCATTCTTTATGTCACCCTGGATAGTGATACTTTATAAATTGAATGTATTTAACTCAACTATTTTAACAAATAGATATTGGGAATTATTTCTTTTTTATAAGCATTAATAAAAAAGAAAAAATAAAAAGAAATAAATTCGAAAAATAACAAATGTTGAATATTTTAGATTAAATAATAATTAACGGATCCCTTTAAAAGACCACTCCTGGATGATTTAAAAGATTCGGCATTTTTTATAAAAATATCAAATTTCCGCATAAAGTTACTCGAGTGTAAAATGGAATCTCTGAAAATATAAAAATCTTCAAAAGGGCAAATTATCCTATGAATAACAAGTCTTCGCAAGTGTTCCTATAAATAGCAAATACTGGCATACATTTATGTGATGGAAATCGATTTAGGAAACGAAACGATTTTAAATCAAAAATATATTATTTATTATTACATTTTCTTCCCATTCCTGTCTATATTCTTTTAAATTTTATATTATATGTATGTAAGTTAAGACACCTTTTTTAAAACGATCGGTTTGAAATCGATTGATTTTCACCACAACAAAGCGTTTTTATTTTTGCTCATTTAAATGTTTTGGAAATTTGAGGTTTATTTGTTTTGCCTCCTATAAAAACTGCATGAACCTGGATATGGTAGCAGGTTTTTTACTTACCAATAGATGCATCAAACTGTCATTAGTCACCACAGTAAAGATTTTAATGCAAATATGCGAAAAAGTACGTTTTGATCTGCGTCTCCTCAAATTGCTATTTTTGGACACATTTCCTAAAAATAGCAAAGTGTGACAAAATTTTTATAACACTTAAAAGCGCTATATTCGACTGGGCTAAATTTCACATACCCTTTACCATACTATTTAAAAGCCAATTGTTCTCCAGCTCATAAGGTATGGGTGCAATCGTATAAAAAAGTTTTTCCGGGTTCATATTTGTATGGGCGCTAGGTGAAATGATTGTTGAACATTTGACCTTAATTTTATCGTCTGACCGATTCGACAGATATTTACCGTCGTGTTTTGAAAGAAATTTACAACTTATCTGGTGTGAGGTGGGAAACTCTTCCTCTGCTTCTTTTCGAATCATTTTTAAAGATTTACAGCCGTATTCATAACAAAAACTTAGCCACAGTTTGTACAATACGTACAACGAGCTCCTAACTAGAATGCCGATTAAGCTTAGCAGCTTGTTAGCACAGAGTCTATTCAAAACAAATTTTATCCGTCTGCTAATTTTTAATAAATCAACTCTGAATATTAATGATGCCACATTATATAACTCAAAAATGCAACACGTTTTGCATTAATCATCGCTGGTTTTGTCATTTACTTAAATTTTTATTTTTTTTTTATTTTCCCTCTTCATATAAAAATTTGAAATGTTTTTAAATTAAAATAAATTTTAAAAAGGACTCTAAATTCAAAAAAAAGCAGTGTATTAAAAAAAACAAACAAAATTATTCAACATTAAACGACTGTTTATCACAAGTTGGAAAACGTTTGGCAACTTGTTAACAAGAGTTTAGCAAATCGTTAGCCAGAGTTTGGTAAGTGTATTATGAATGAACTTTGTGCTAACTTCATGCCAAATTTTCGTTATGAATACGGCGGTTAGAAAGCTCATAAAGTTTGAACGCTTTTACCCAGGGCCTTTTTAATATAAGATGTTCGGGATACATAAAAAGTCGAATATCCTTGCTGTTATCCTGGGACAGACACACAATTCCAATAATTTTTTTCGGTGCAATATTATGTCCCAATAAAAATAAAATAGGCAAAAATCGTGACCATTTGCTTATCCGTCAATCTCTTCCCTGCCATCTGCACAAAAAAAAAAAACAAAACTTGAATTTTCAGCTTAAGTTGCAAAAATAAATCCAACTCCAAAATCTTTTCGGGACAATTTTTGCTTTCTAACAATTTACAGTTTACAAATTTTCTTGATGTAAATTGTTAAGAATAATATTTTATTACCTACTTTTTCTTATTCAGAAAAATTGCGCGGGAAATGTCATTCCTACTATAACAAAAACAAAGTCCGCATGAAATTTCTTACTTTTTTCCGAAAAAATTCCCATGAAATTCAGAAATCAATTCATAAGAAACTGCAAGTAGGATTTTTGGAGGGCTGCTGAAAATGAGCTTAACAACAATAATTGTCCAATAATTGTGTTACTGAGTTAAAAAAGGTTTGTTATTAATCTTCTTAAAAGTAATTGATCAATAAAAAATAAGTAAGTACGGCAAAAGGCTGCGGCACAAAACCAAAAACAGTACACAGGGGGAATAAAATCATACGTCAAAGTTGTGTCGGTAAAGCCCGCTGGTGTTACCTGTCACAAAACAAATTTTAAATATTCTTCTTAATTTGACCTTAACTTGTACAGCTACAACAACTTCGCTAATGTCACTTTTAATATTTTTTTAAAATTTTTATAGTTGGAGGATTTTTATCTCGTGAAAAGTATCATCCGTGAGAAAAATAATTCCTTGGCAATATTTGTGATTGTGCTGATTGCTCATATTTATATTAATATTATAAATAAAGCCTCAGCTCACGATCAGCGAACAACATGTCGTCTCATTAAACAGAACTGCACACAAATGCCCTACCGGTATAGTTCACCATTGACATGGTCGATTACACCACAGTTACTATTTCAAACTTTATTGTGTAAAATATAAGTTAGGATGTAGGGGACATTGCTGGGACATATAATCCCAGTAGGGGTGAAATGGTAAAATATCTAGCGCAATTTGTTTTTGTAATCAACAATATAGTTCCTTAATACTTTTGTATTTAATATTTGTTGTAAATTCTTTATTATTTGCGATATATATTTTAAATAAATGGTTTTGGGCTAAAAAATAATAATGGCGGCGTTAAAACTGATGAATAAATAACAAATATTTACTTAATAGTGAAAATTTGGCTGTGCCTAAAAATGGTCTGGATCGCAGATTCAACAAAAACAATATTTTTTAACAAAAAAAAAATTTATTTTTCTTAAAGCGTTTTTCAACAAAAATGTACAAATGAAATAAAGCAAATAATAAAACTTTGACAAAAAAAAAAAAAATACTGCGTAGTTAATAATTAAAGCTTCTTCACAATGGCAGCAACATTTACACTGGTATTCACAATAAATAAAAATTATTTTCTCAGCCACACACATTCTAATTTTACAATTAAATGCGCAGTGTATCTTTAAAGATACAACCAATAAAACTGGTGTTATTTCCACAATTATTAAAAAAACTAAAAAAGGTTTGTGGATTACCACTAACAACACCTTTTTCGTGTATCCCACATTAATTTCTTATCAAAAATGGAATGTTTTTGAGAAACATAAAACCGTAGGTTCAAAATTTCAAAATACGTACTTTTAGAAATGAAGCTAAATTTTACCTACTTTTGTTTGCATTATTTTTTCACGAATTTACTCCAAAAAAATATATGTTTATTATTATGTATGTATACTCGTACTTTCGTCAATTCAATTATTCAATTACCATTCTTATCTAACTGCTTAAGAATGCCTCATAGAAGGCCTCGGCTCTTTCGTATAAAAGATAAGATACATAATCCAAACCCGCTTCTATGAGAACGGAGAAGAGAAGGAGTAGCATTTTTTGTTTTTAGAGGCCTCCTAGAAGGCATCCTACTCCTTGTTTTTCCCGCTGGGTGTTTGCTGGTGCACAAACTGCGTGCGTGTGTTATATTCTTGTTTAATCATTTGATACAAAAGATCGAGATTCAACTTGAACGCCAGAAATAAATAAAATATTTAATGCACAAGAGTTAATTTTATAATTTTGATAGCTACACCGTCTTAGTTTTTCTAGATTTTTTAAGTTATTTATAAAATATGGAAATTATTTTCATTTTATAAATTATTTTATTGTTTTAAACATTTTTTCGAATGAAGGCATAACTGAGGCCTTAATGCTTAACAAAAAGTTCTATTCCTTCAATATTTAATATTAAATATTGAAATTTTACTGCAAGTAGCACATTCAAAAATTTTTTGAAATAATTATGTAAATTATTTAAATTTTTTTCAAATAAACAATGAGTATTCAGTTAAACTTTATTAATGCTCAAGAGTTCACGACAAATTGAAATAGATAAACATTTAAAACTCAATTTTTTTTTAAATTCAGCAAATGATTTCAAGATGTCAGAACCAGTTCTGCAAAAGAAAAGCGGTACTCAAAGTATGAGGTATAAAAAATGGAATACGGCGTAGTTTTCAAAATTTGTTCGATTTTTGTTTGATTTCCAAAATTTATTTATCGCTTAATGAGAAAAAAATCGCTAGAAATTTGCTAAATTGGCAACCTTGGTTACAACAGTAATATCTCTAAAGATAGGATTACACGATTAGCGCAATGCAGCAATTATTGGTCTACTTTATGCGCCAATCGTGTAGTTTCACAATCTATTGGTTCTTGATTGCCCCAATCAAATGCAATCCTGGTACGGCAACCGTGTAACTACTCGATAGACAAAAATGTGTCAATGTTCTAATTGCGCCAATATTTATTGGTTTCCTCAGCGGCAACCGAAAAGGGCAACACGCGCTAATATTTATTTTTTCGTTAGTAGTGGAATAGTATAGATTTAAATAAAATTAGTTTTAACTCTTGTAAATATATTAATTATTATATACTTGTAGTTTAAATACGGAGTTAGATGACTGTACACCAACCAAAGGATATTACGCGTTTGTGCTGAGCAAAAATGGTGCTTATTAAAATTGTAATTTCGTATTATCCTCATACAAAAATCTTTCCGGAATATTATTTTGTGCCCATCAATTATCTTATTATAGGTTTTTACATTAATTTGACCGTAAAACATGTTATTGCAACCCTAATCCTCTTACCAAATCTTTTAGGAAACCATCCATTTTTGAACAGAGCTGAAAATACAAATACCACTACCGAAACTGCTTTTAATGGCATACACAGAATAAGAGTGTTTTATCAATTAAAAAAATGGTTTAAAAAATATTTAAATTTAATTAATGTGATAATTGAATCAATTATTTTTTTAGTTGAAAGAAAATTAAAACTTTAATTTTGATTTAATTAACATTTTAGTTGTTTTTAAATAAATTTTAAATTAAAATATTTATTAAATAGCAAAAAATCTTAATTGACTTTTTTCGTTTAAAACAAAATAATTTAAACATGTAGAATTGTTGTTTGGCATTGTCAATATTAATTTAAATAAATTAACACATTGTTTTAAATGGCAAAATTTTTTGATCACTTTTTTAATTAAAATTAAAAATATCATTTATTGAAAATATTTTTTCAAAATTTTAAAATTTTTAGTAATCAATATAATCATTTTGGTAATAGGTGCAAAATCAACAACTTGTTTGCTTGATATTATGAATTTAGAACAAATTTGGTGATTAGAGAAATTTAATAATTTTTTCTGTGTAACTTCCTTAGCATTGTTGGTATTAATCACCCTTAAGCATCGTCGTCATCGTCATCAATTTAATATCAACATAAATTTCTATCGACGTCGTCATCAATTCGATAAAAAAAACTTGTATTCTATAACAGCAATGTAACGATGTTTTTTAAAGCACTTCTCTAATAATTAAGACAGTTGGTTTTTTTTGTTTTCAGTTTTTAATAAAAAAATGCGATTTGATGTTCGTTTCTTAGCTTGATTTATTCGGAAAAATTCCCTTACTAATGGCATAAGTCAACGCACTTTTCGCCCCGTATAAATCAAAAGTATTAATAGTGCCCTGTCTGTATCTATATAACAGGGGCGATTGCCTTAAATAGCAACAAAGCGACGCGAAAATTGCACAAATAGTGAAAATTCGCTAAAATATTAATATTTCAAACCAGCCTTAAAATTGATTAAAAGTTAGTTAACCATAAGGAAAGGCAAAAACTTGTAAATCGTGGCATGAAAGCAAAGTTTAATATTTATTAAAAATGGTTAAAGCTATAATAAAATTTATTTCAACTCGCTAAATCGGTTTAAACAAAAAATTTGCAAAAAAAACGAAAATTCGCGAAAATTTTTAATATTTAAAACCAGCCATTAAATTAAATTGATTTAAATTCTCTAAAACTGCAAGAAATGGCAAAAATTCGATAAAAATAGCTAAATTAGAAAAATTTAATATTTATGAAAAATCGTTAAAGCTGTAAAGAATCAGAAAACTTACAGGAAAAATTGATTATACCGCGAACATGGCGAATTTCCGCTAATATAGTCATTTGGATGGAATCAATTTAATATCAACATAAATTTCTATCGACGTCGTCATCAATTCGATAAAAAAAACTTGTATTCTATAACAGCAATGTAACGATGTTTTTTAAAGCACTTCTCTAATAATTAAGACAGTTGGTTTTTTTTGTTTTCAGTTTTTAATAAAAAAATGCGATTTGATGTTCGTTTCTTAGCTTGATTTATTCGGAAAAATTCCCTTACTAATGGCATAAGGCAACGCACTTTTCGCGCCGTATAAATCAAAAGTATTAATAGTGCCCTGTCTGTATCTATATAACAGGGGCGATTGCCTTAAATAGCAACAAAGCGACGCGAAAATTGCACAAATAGTGAAAATTCGCTAAAATATTAATATTTCAAACCAGCCTTAAAATTGATTAAAAGTTAGTTAACCATAAGGAAAGGCAAAAACTTGTAAATCGTGGCATGAAAGCAAAGTTTAATATTTATTAAAAATGGTTAAAGCTATAATAAAATTTATTTCAACTCGCTAAATCGGTTTAAACAAAAAATTTGCAAAAAAAACGAAAATTCGCGAAAATTTTTAATATTTAAAACCAGCCATTAAATTAAATTGATTTAAATTCTCTAAAACTGCAAGAAATGGCAAAAATTCGATAAAAATAGCTAAATTAGAAAAATTTAATATTTATGAAAAATCGTTAAAGCTGTAAAGAATCAGAAAACTTACAGGAAAAATTGATTATACCGCGAACATGGCGAATTTCCGCTAATATAGTCATTTGGATGGAATTTTTGCCATTCCTTATGGTTTAGGGACTTTTGATTAGTTTTATGTCTTGTTTGAAATATTAAAAATGTTCGCGAATTTTCGCAATTTTTGCAATTTTCGCGTAGCTTTGTTGCTCCTTTTCCACTTTTTTTAATTCAACATTATTATTTTGAAAAAGTAAAAAGGAATAATACTGTTTCGACAACAATAAGACAGACGACAAAACCAGAGTCAATTTATATCAATGCAGACGGTAACGTTGCGTACGGCATACTAAAAATAGATCGTTTTCGATTATGAAACTATATTGAAACGAAAAAAATATATAAATTTCTGAACGAGAATTATTATTTTATTTTCAAAAACAGGAAAATTTTTTCATGAAATGCAAAATAAAATTTATATGTACATGTGCACGTGTTTGTGCAAACGCTTTTTAAATATCCTTATCCTAAAAATAAAAAAAAAATAAAAATTATGTTGTGCACAACTACACAAAAAAAGGTTTAAAGATAATTAAAATTCAACTACAAACTAAATTATTCCCTTTTTTTTATATTTATTTATTAATTGTCTATGGGTAATTCCATGTCAAATCGACCAAGAGTAGGACCCGACCCCCTTCGATTTGAATGAAATTTGGTGTGAAGGTTCCTTTCATTCTATAAGGAACATATATTAACGAAAAAAACTTTTAAAATTGTTTGCAAAATTTAACGTCATATTCAAAATACCTAGAAGCTAATAAGCTGCTTTATGATTGCCAATATGGTTTAAGGAAGGGGAGTGGAACGGAGAATGCTCTTGTGAATGTAATAAACTGCATCTGTCAAGGATTAGATCAAGGCTTTTGTGGTGTGGGTGGAATTTTCTATGATTTTTCTAAAGCTTTTGATATTGTAGATCATTTAATTATGACACAGAAGTTGCAGTATTATGGAATATTAGGCAGTGAATTATGTCTTTTTAAAAATTACCTGTACAACAGGAAGCAGTACGTGGAAATAAATGATTATAAAAGTTCTCTTGGTGTAGTTGAACATGGTGTGCCAAAAGGTAGTGTTTTGGGTCCGCTTTTATTAACTATATACGTAAATGATATCATGAATCTTGGACTGTATGGAAAGGCTTTTATATACGCAGATGATATTTCTGTACTTTATCCATACAAACATGAAACAGTACTAAAAGCCTATATGGAAAGAGATGCAGCCTTAATCTTTGAATACTCAAGACTTAACAAATTAGTTATAAATTCGACAAAAACCAAACTCCTCAGGTTTCGACCTCATTTAAGTAATAATGATGAAAGTTTTAGAATCTTGGTGAATGGAAATGAAGTCTTTGAAAGCCAATCAATAAAGTACTTGGGAGTCAATTTGCAAAATAATTTATCATGGAATTTGCATATGGAGAAGCTAAAGTCGAAAATATCAGCTGTTACTCGTGTGTTATATAAGTTTAAAAATAAATTTAATGAACAGACAAAATTAATGCTTTATCAGGCTTTAGTGCAAAGTCATCTAAACTATTTGGTATTAGTATATGGTTGCAAAAATACCATGGAACTAAAATCCTTGAAGCGAGTTCAAAATATGGCATTGAAAAATGTATTTAATTTACCGTTACTCCATTCAACATTGTCCTTATATCAAGATGTAGCATAAAACATATTACCCATAGGGGACTATATAAAATGCAATTATTGGTTTTCGTTTTTAAGTCATTGCGGAATATTGGTCACAACACAATCACTTTTCAAAGAAATCACACCAGATTTAACATCAGAAACTGTTCTAATTTAAAAGTAGCAAGATGCAGATTAGAAACAACAAAGCAATGAATTGAGTACGTTGGAGGATTAGAAACTAATAATTTGCCTCAAAACTTAAAAGATATACAAATAATATCAATTTTTAAGTCAAGTTTAAAAAAACATTCTGGAAATGCTTTTAATATCTTGAAGTGCTATTAACTAAATGAAAAATCTTTATATAAATCTTTTGTAAAATGAAATCTTAAAATAAAATAAAGAAAATAATAAAAAAAAAAATCACATTTTGATTGATTTGCAGTTGAAGCACAGCCGTGTGCAGGATTTTTTTTTTTAAATAATAACAATAAAAACTTATATGCAAAATATCAGTAAAATCGAATTTTGAATTACATGCTAAACAACGTTTCATATCCACATTTGCGATGTCATTTAAAACGTTTTTCCACGACTCAAGCGGCTGTAAAAACGTTATTCCACATTACAAAACCATTTCGTTTATATCAATTTGTTTGTAACTTACAATGTTCTTCCACTGGCTGACTTTTTGTATCGCATTTTGACGGCATTAAGGTGCATAATTTTGGGTGATTTGACGTTTAAACAGTGTAATAGAGTAATGTTAACGGTAATCTGCAAAAAACAGTTTTTGCAAAAAGCGGCTTTTACAACGTTATTCGCGGCTTTGCTTCAATTATTGATTGTTATTATTATCATGCATTACTATTACATTATTCCATTGACTTATATTTAAACATATTTGAGTCAATGGATAAGTGCCGTTGTTTGATATTTTACATGTCAAAAGGTGTTGCATTTACCCAACTCTGACTATGGTGGCATGTATGAATTTCAGAGTGGTTAATGGGTACGCAGGATACCTCATGGATAATTCATGAGATACACTACACTGGATATTTCGAACAGGATTTAAAAGACAAAGATGCTTGACGTGCATTAAAATAATAAGTTGCAAAGATTTTTCGACTTCACGACTTATTATTCACCTTTAATTAGTCGACAAGTTTGACATACATGTATGCCCAATAAAACTTGGCTCCGTTCCAAGTGGTACTTAAGAGACGGCAAATAATACATTACTAAATTGCGCCGCCAAAAATAAATCATTGGGTAAATTTTTAGCCCATTGTGTTGCTGAGGAAGGAATGTCCATTAAGACACTAAAAACTCTTAAGTAGTTCTAGCATATCGTCATGCTTAAAACTACAACATTCCAGTTGGAAAAATTCACCAGTTTTTTTAATTAAAACCCCAAGAACTAAAAAAACAAAATTGAAGAAATAAAACCATGTCATGGAAGGTTTTAAATTGTGGTCGACGAATGGACAGATATTTCATACAAAAAAACATGTTCATAATACTATTCGTTTCTATAAGCCTGGCTTAGAGGTTTTGTTTGTAACTTTTCAAAAATATGGTTGAAGTCTATTGATTCATACAGACATGCTTAACCACCAACAAATTAAAACTCATTTAAAATTAATTTGGGAGAATATCTAATAATTAATTTATTAAATTCCTGTCGGCCATGTTCTGGAAATCGATATCACGAATGAATGTTGCTTCTCCTGATTTCAAAAGTAGTTTAGGTAGAGAAACGTGGTCCTCAAAGTATGAGGTATATACAAGGAAATATTTTTATTAACTTTGAACACGGGGGAGTGTTCAAAATTTGTTCGATTTCAATTCCACGTAATTTCGGTTTCTAGAACATGGCCGTATAATTTTGTATATGCTTTTGTAAAACGTTTGTCTAGATCATACATCATTTAACAGTTTCTAAATTACATTGTACAATTATCTACTTACAAAAAAGATAAGTAAATAAATGGAAATTGTAAAAATCACAGCTAAAGTTTGACCAATTTACTGGTCACACTTATCATCGATTTTATCGTCAAATATTTGTTAGGTCTGAACATGCCTTAAGTCATAACACTGTATTTTGTTGGCTCATTACCCTTGTGAGTTGTTTTGTTTTTATTAAAGTTAACGTATTTATTTTATTTGTGTTTTTATGTATTCGCATTAAATCCGATTTACCGGTTATTTTAAAAATGCTTAACCGAAACCCAGTTTTTTAAAATAGCAACTATTCAAAAACCGGAAAAATAATAAAAAAAAATTTTTAGATTTTATAAACTCGGAAGGTCTAGCCATTTTATTTTTTCTAGATATCTTAGTTTCTAAAATTATATTCAGAATATTCAGCACAATATTGTAATTTTAGAGAATCTCCAAACTTTGGAGTTGGCAAATTGTATTTACAGTGGTCGAACGCTGACGTTATAAAACGATTCATTCTATTGAGCTAAGTAAAGAAAAACTAAGAAATGAAACAAATTTTGAAAACTATGCTGTGCTTTAAGTTCGTAAAAATATTCCCTTTAGTATAAATAATACTTTGAGGACTACTTATCTTTACCAGACTTGTACGCATGTTCTGTAACTTTAGTGAGAACTTCTCGCATCGAAAACATGTGAAACAAAATATTCCATCGTTTCTCGAACTGTGAGAAAAAAGTGTGTCTGTAACTCATGTCGAAAACTATCAAAAGATATTACGTCGTTACGTAATAAATGTCATAATATTCCACTCGAGGCCGATAAGAAATTGCAGATGTTGTGAACGCCAGTCAAACATACGTTGACGGCGACCAAATTTGACTAAAATTTAAAAATTTTCAACGACAGCGGCGAAAATCAACCGTCGGCTATACCAAAAAATGTAAAGTGCGACTTTAATGTTTGTTGATAACAAAAATGCTTTGAAAACATTCGTATATTTTTCAAAAATGTTGAAAGCAAAATAATTAAACAATGAAAAAATCGGCCAAGAACAAAATACTTATCTCTTCCGTGTTAATATTCATTGCATTTGGCATTTTTAATTAATTTTTTGGTGTTAAAATTTTTTCTCACTCCGTTTTTATGCGTGAGTTTATTTGACAGTTCAAAGCGGGAACTTTCTCACAAAAATTTTACAGACACAGTTTTTCAGTATATTGGCGAGAAATTTCCTTAAGTGACAGTTATTACTCGCCAAAAATGTTACACACGCAGTTAAGTGAGAAAAACAGCTGTTTGTTTCAATTTATGGCATTTTTGTTTCATTTCTCACATTTCAATCGAAAAGTTTCTCGCCGCGTAAGTTACAGAACATGGGCACTGGTTTTAAAATTATTCATCGATTTCAATTTGATGTGCGTTCTTGAGCTTTAATAGGGTAACCCATATAAAATAAATACTTATTGTTTATTTAAAAAAATTTAAAATATTTTAATTCTTCAAATTTAAATCATATTTAACCAATATAAGATAACTTTTACGTTAGCAACTTCAATGTACGTTAGCAACTTCACACAAGTCCTACATATTTTGAGGAAAATAAAACCGTGTATTGATAAGCTGTTATTTATTTTATTTATTTATTTATTTAATTTGTGTTTCTGTGCTACAAGATTTAAAATCTTATTATTATCGCACAGAATTATTACAATGTTAATAAGCATAATTATTACAATAAAAAAAAAAATATTATATAATTTAAAATAATGTTATAATAAGAAACAAAAAAATAATAAATGATTATAGAAAATTATGAAAAATTATGAAAAAAAAAGAAAATAAATAAATTGGCAAGAGCAATACAAGCATACTTTATACAATTATAAGACAAATTAAAAACAATTATGATTAATTGTAATGTTTAAAAATTTCTTTTTTGAATTGCAAAGCGTTACTAATAAATTGTAGATTTGGCGGTAGCTCGTTCCAAAGACGTATAGCAAAAATATAAAAATGATGTTCAGAGAAAGAGGTTCTATATCTGATTTGTATCATATCATTATATCTTCTAGATCGAGTAGGGACTAATCTGTTAAATAAGTATTTTGGTTCACATGTAAAAAGAATTTTATGAAAAAGTAACAAAGTTCTTATCTCCAAAAGATCAATAATGTTAACCCCAAAAAGACGTTTCTCAAATGTTGAGATATGATCATATTTTCTTAAGTTGAAAACATATCTTAATATGGAGTTATAAGTCACGGTAATTTTTTTCTTAGTAGTAGAATCAAGGTTGGCAAACACTTCACATCCATACAACAAAGTAGGTATAAGATAGGTTTTGGCAAGCAAAATACGAATATTGAGTGGGGTAAGGTATTGAGTAGTCCAAAGTGTACGTATCATGGAGTAGGTTTTTCCGGCTGCGGCATTAATATGATCAGACCATGAAAGAGTATTATTAAAAATGATACCCAAATTTTTGGTTGAGTTAACAACTTGAATTAGTTGATTATTAATAGATACTGTTGGTTCAGTAATCAAGTTTACTGACTTACGGGTTATAATTAGGCATTTCGATTTAGATGGATTAATGCAGAGTCCATTAGCTGTTGCCCAAGTGTGTACATTAGCCAGATCTGCATTCAATTTATCCACGCAAGTAGTAATTTGATCTATTTTACTATTTATATATATCTGCACATCGTCAGCATACAAATGAATTCTGCAGTATGATAGATGTTTAACTAGATCATTAATATAGATCGAAAAAAGAAGTGGACCCAGAATTGAGCCTTGAGGCACACCCTTAATCACAGGCAAAGCACGTGAATTTTGGTTATTAGAAAACACAGATTGGAAACGTCCAGATAAGTAAGACGACACATCAATAAGGGCGGTAACGCAACTGTGCTTATTACGAAAACCTGATTGTCTATCAGTAAGCAAAGTATTATCATGTAGGTATTTGTTCATTTGTTGGTGAAGCAGCTTTTCACACACCTTCGATAAATATGGTAGAATTGCAACAGGCCTGAAATCATTATTGGACTTTGGTATAGGAATAATTTTGGCATATTTCCAATTTTTTGGAAAGTCACTTTTCGTAATTATTGTGTTAATAATATATGTTAGATAAGGTAACACTGCAGGTAACATAGCTTTAACAAATTTGGGATGCAATCCATCATATCCAACAGCATTTGATTTTACAGCACAACAGCTTGAGAGTACATCTAACTGCGTTACACAATTGAAGTTAAACCTGTTTTCATCTGGTGTGGGATTGTGAATGTCATTATAGAAATTATAATTTGCGGGAACATTAGGAGTATTTATAAACGACTCGTTAAGCATTTCCACATCTATTTTAGTGGAAGTATTTGGTTGAGTTTTTCCAACACCTATTTCACGAATAGTCTTCCAAGTTTTTGACAATCCTACAGCAGAATTAAAACGATGGCAATAATACGCAGCTTTAGCACATCGTATCTTTTTGTTGACTTCTGTTCTCATTTTACAATACTCTTCATGTAAATACGATGTTTTAAAACGCTTCCAGCTTTTGTATGCAAAATCCCTGCGAGAAATCATCCGCTTTATATCCATATTAAACCATGGTTTGTTTTTAAAATTTTTATTAATTTTTTTCACAGGCACAGACATATTAAAAATGTGCAACAGATTGTGTTCAAAAAAGTTTAATTGGTCTTCAACAAGTGGCATACAATAGATCGAATCCCAATCGATTTTATAAAATTCGTTAGAAATTATATTAAAGTCCATGTGCTTAAAATCGTAGTATGTTACTATATCATTAACTGTTTGCAGTTTAAAATCATACGTTAGAAATATCAGATCGTGTTTTGAAAAGAAAGGTACCGATAGTTGTTCATAAAGTAAGACTTTGTGCTTACAGCTAACGAAAAATATGTCCAGCAGTGAGTCAATTGTTGACGTATAATGAGTTGCTTTTTGTAAACTTTCAATCAATTGTTAAATCTGTTGTTTTCATGGGTAACCGCGTATGTCCATTTTTTCGATTTTGAGATGTCGATGCTATATTGATTAATTTTAAATGCTCTTTAAATGGTTCTAAAAATTTCTGAAAATAGATTAACCAATTCCAGTTTTTTAACGTAATAACCAAGTTCAATAACGACCCCGTAGTTTGATCTAGAATGGTTTTTAGGCTCTCCTGAAGAATTTTATTTAAAGACATACGCGGTTGCCCATGAAACCCACAGAAATAAGGGAATCATTTTCGCCCAAATACTTAAGACTTTTGTGGTAAGCCTAGTACTCTGTTCAAATTTATGAAAAATGTTGAGCAGAATTTATTATTTCATACGAAAAATTTTTGACATTATTTTGCGTATGTTAACAAAACCCAGATGTATTTTACAAAAAATGTATATTTTTAATAAAAATGATATTAAAAAGAAGGTATTTATGAAGTAAAACCTGCTCCCGGTTTTGCTTATTACATTTCAACTTATGCTTTTCCAAAAAGCCGACCTTTTGCCATTGGAAGTAAAAAGTTTACGGGGGCCAAAGCTTGGCATTTACTGATAAACTGCAAGTCAGAAAGTTGGTTATAAGTATTAGTTGTAAAATAACTGTAAAAGAATACACTATATAAAAAACCTTTTTTTATCATGCTTTAACACGTAATTTTTATTCTAAAAGTCAACTAAAAACGAAATTGTACTTTAAACCCATCATAACTTTGCTTCTTATCAGTCAATTTTTATGTTTAAAGGCCAAAGTCCCACCTTCAAAACAAAGAAACCGCATATCAAAATTCCAATCCAATAAAAAGCTATGGATTTTTGACCGCATTCTCGTGAAATTGTCCACTGTAAAAGTTTGCTGTTCGTCGAAAATAGCTTTTTGCCAAGGCCAAACGTTCGGTCGTACTCTAAAAATAAGTATTTGCTATATTGTTGTTGCTTTTAGATAAACAAAAACAGCTGTGTTTTGTACGTAAACAATAACTAACACTTTCAACATTCAACTCACCTTAAAAATGTTTACACAACAGCACACAATTTAATCAAAACGTATTCTTAAGTCAATAATATTAAAGCCTTGTTCACAATGGGAGCAACAATTTCTATTTTTTTTCTATCTTATTTCTTCCCAAAGTATTTCATATACTTTTTCTTTAGCAACAATTTGTATGAAATTATAAATGACGTTTAAAATATTTTTTTTTTAGTTTTGAAGGAAAATTTTAATAACTTTCTTAAAAAAATTATAATAAATATTGTGGGCAAAATTTGTAAACGATTTCTTAACCCTTAAATGCGCACGGTCTTGTACCTTTATGAAACAAATATATTATACGTAAATAAGCACAAAATTAAAAACTGCGTTCTTATTTTTTTGTAGTTTTATTAGGGAAAAACTGGTTGTATCTTGTGAGATACACTGCGCACTTCACACACAAAAAGAAACGCACCATTAATGAAAGAATTTTTTAAGTGAAGATTATTTTTCTAGGAAAAAAATTAAAAATTATTGTGATTGCGTTAAATATAATTCAAATTCATTTAGTTAATTTAAAAATTAATAAAATTAGGTTTTTTTTTATTTGTATTAAATGAATTATTTATTGAAAGTGAAATAATGTCATATTTCGCAATTCTCAAACATTGAAGGTAAATCTTTCAGAGTATCGCAAACTTTCCTCAAATATAAAATGTTCCAATCTCTCAGGAAAAAAGTAACGCCAAATTTGATACGGAGTAACCAATAATTTGATATCATTAGCCAGAGAGCTATCGCCTTTAAACTTTACCTCCTGACTGACGAATTGCATATTACCCTGTTTCCATAAATTTTTTTCAAATGCAGAAGCTTTTGAATCGAAGGATGCATATTGAAATTTTGAGGAAAGTAAATCAAATGACGTTGGACTTGATGGTAAATCCTGTGAATGAGTTGGGCACCGATTACCTACGACTCTTATACCCAGTAAAAAAAACTTGTGATTTTTGAAGCACTTAAGAGAAAAAGCGCATAATCGAGCGCTTCGATAATAGTGCTCTTATAAAGCAGTAAACGATAACGAATAAAATATACAAAAAAGCTGCTATTTAGTGCTGACAACGAAGAAGGTTTTAAAGCGATAACAAAATAAAAATATATTATGGTTTACGAAAATGCTTGATAAAAGGCATTTAAACCAGTAAAAGAAAAACATGAATGAATATGTTAATTTAGTTAGCCTTTAAAAAAGCACTTTAGCAGTGCTTTATATGCGTGTTTTATTATGTTAAAAGAAGCGCTTATTGTCAGCAGAAATTAGTGCTCCAAACCGGGAACACCCCATACAAAAATCAGGCATCCCATCAGCAGCTTTGAAGCGATTTGAGGTATGAATTCATACATAAAACCTGCTCCTTTTCGAGCACGTTTTTTACTGGGTAAGCTCTCAGTTGGGGCACTGGAAGCAGCAGGATAATGAACTATTTCTGGCAACAGGTGATTGGATGAAGAAACCTTCTTAAATTTGGTGCTAGGGAGTAAGAAGTGCAAGTTGTACGTGGCCGGGAGACCGAATGGTACTAGACTTAGCAAGTTTTGAGCGTGCAATTACAGGAGAATGTATTGGGCTTGAAAGCAGATTATCTTCGATCATCAATGCAATAAGCGAGTCTTAAACTGAACAATTTATATCAACGCTAATTTAAAATTATTCCTCCGGATCAGAGCCATTAGCAGTAAGGACAAAATTTTTATTTCTAGTGGACACAATTTTTGGAACTTCAATTTTATCGTCACTACTTGTATCAGTGCTGTCATATTATATATATATATAATTAAAACAAAAAAAAATACGTAACGAACGAAAAGAATTTGTATCAAATGAGTAAACAAGAATATAACACACGCACGCAGTTAGTGCACCAGCAACAACTCAGCGGGAAAAGAAGGAGTAGGAGGCCTCTAAAAACAAAAAATGCTACTCCTTCTCTTCTCCGTTCTCATAGAAGCGGGTATGGATTATGTATCTTATCTTTTATACGAAAGAGCCGAGGCCTTCTATGAGGCATTCTTAAGCAGTTAGATAAGAATGGTAATTGAATAATTGAATTGACGAAAGTACGAGTATACATACATAATAATAAACATATATTTTTTTGGAGTAAATTCGTGCAAAAATAATGCAAACAAAAGTAGGTAAAATTTAGCTTCATTTCTAAAAGTACGTATTTTGAAATTTTGAACCTACGGTTTTATGTTTCTCAAAAACATTCCATTTTTGATAAGAAATTAATGTGGGATAAACGAAAACGGTGTTGTTAGTGGTAATCAACAAACTTTTTTTTAGTTTTTTTAATAATTGTGGAAATAACACCAGTTTTATTGGTTGTATCTTTAAAGATACACTGCGCATTTAATTGTAAAATTAGAATGTGTGTGGCTGAGAAAATAATTTTTATTTATTGTGAATACCAGTGTAAATGTTGCTGCCATTGTGAAGAAGCTTTAATTATTAACTACGCAGTATTTTTTTTTTTTTGTCAAAGTTTTATTATTTGCTTTATTTCATTTGTACATTTTTGTTGAAAAACGCTTTAAGAAAAATAAATTTTTTTTTTGTTAAAAAATATTGTTTTTGTTGAATCTGCGATCCAGACCATTTTTAGGCACAGCCAAATTTTCACTATTAAGTAAATATTTGTTATTTATTCATCAGTTTTAACGCCGCCATTATTATTTTTTAGCCCAAAACCATTTATTTAAAATATATATCGCAAATAATAAAGAATTTACAACAAATATTAAATACAAAAGTATTAAGGAACTATATTGTTGATTACAAAAACAAATTGCGCTAGATATTTTACCATTTCACCCCTACTGGGATTATATGTCCCAGCAATGTCCCCTACATCCTAACTTATATTTTACACAATAAAGTTTGAAATAGTAACTGTGGTGTAATCGACCATGTCAATGGTGAACTATACCGGTAGGGCATTTGTGTGCAGTTCCGTTTAATGAGACGACATGTTGTTCGCTGATCGTGAGCTGAGGCTTTATTTATAATATTAATATAAATATGAGCAATCAGCACAATCACAAATATTGCCAAGGAATTATTTTTCTCACGGATGATACTTTTCACGAGATAAAAATCCTCCAACTATAAAAATTTTAAAAAAATATTAAAAGTGGCATTAGCGAAGTTGTTGTAGCTGTACAAGTTAAGGTCAAATTAAGAAGAATATCATAGCATTGAAAGTTCTTTTTTAAAATTTCTTTTGTGACAGGTAACACCAGCGGGCTTTACCGACACAACTTTGACGTATGATTTTATTCCCCCTGTGTACTGTTTTTGGTTTTGTACCGCAGCCTTTTGCCGTACTTACTTATTTTTTATTGATCAATTACTTTTAAGAAGATTAATAACAAACCTTTTTTAACTCAGTAACACAATTATTGGGCCCCATGTTGTTAAGCTCATTTTCAGCAAGGAAATTTTCAAGGGAATTTTTTCGGAAAAAAGTAAGAAATTTCATGGGGACTTTTTTTTTGTTATAGTAGGAATGACATTTCCCGCGCAATTTTTCTGAATAAGAAAAAGTAGGTAATAAAATATTATTCTTAAAAATTTGCAACAAGAAAATTTGTTAACTGTAAGTTGTTAGAAAGCAAAAATTGGCCCGAAAAGATTTTGGAGTTGGATTTATTATTGCAACTTAAGCTGAAAATTCAAGTTTTGTTTTTTTTTTGTGTGCAGATGGCAGGGAAGAGATTGACGGATAAGCAAATGGTCACGATTTTTGCCTATTTTATTTTTATTGGGACATAATATTGCACCGAAAAAAATTATTGGAATTGTGTGTCTGTCCCAGGATAACAGCAAGGATATTCGACTTTTTATGTATCCCGAACATCTTATATTAAAAAGGCCCTGGGTAAAAGCGTTCAAACTTTATGAGCTTTCTAACCGCCGTATTCATAACGAAAATTTGGCATGAAGTTAGCACAAAGTTCATTCATAATACACTTACCAAACTCTGGCTAACGATTTGCTAAACTCTTGTTAACAAGTTGCCAAACGTTTTCCAACTTGTGATAAACAGCCGTTTAATGTTGAATAATTTTGTTTGTTTTTTTTAATACACTGCTTTTTTTTGAATTTAGAGTCCTTTTTAAAATTTATTTTAATTTAAAAACATTTCAAATTTTTATATGAAGAGGGAAAATAAAAAAAAAAAAGAAAAATTTAAGTAAATGACAAAACCAGCGATGATTAATGCAAAACGTGTTGCATTTTTGAGTTATATAATGTGGCATCATTAATATTCAGAGTTGATTTATTAAAAATTAGCAGACGGATAAAATTTGTTTTGAATAGACTCTGTGCTAACAAGCTGCTAAGCTTAATCGGCATTCTAGTTAGGAGCTCGTTGTACGTATTGTACAAACTGTGGCTAAGTTTTTGTTATGAATACGGCTGTAAATCTTTAAAAATGATTCGAAAAGAAGCAGAGGAAGAGTTTCCCACCTCACACCAGATAAGTTGTAAATTTCTTTCAAAACACGACGGTAAATATCTGTCGAATCGGTCAGACGATAAAATTAAGGTCAAATGTTCAACAATCATTTCACCTAGCGCCCATACAAATATGAACCCGGAAAAACTTTTTTATACGATTGCACCCATACCTTATGAGCTGGAGAACAATTGGCTTTTAAATAGTATGGTAAAGGGTATGTGAAATTTAGCCCAGTCGAATATAGCGCTTTTAAGTGTTATAAAAATTTTGTCACACTTTGCTATTTTTAGGAAATGTGTCCAAAAATAGCAATTTGAGGAGACGCAGATCAAAACGTACTTTTTCGCATATTTGCATTGAAATCTTTACTGTGGTGACTAATGACAGTTTGATGCATCTATTGGTAAGTAAAAAACCTGCTACCATATCCAGGTTCATGCAGTTTTTATAGGAGGCAAAACAAATAAACCTCAAATTTCCAAAACATTTAAATGAGCAAAAATAAAAACGCTTTGTTGTGGTGAAAATCAATCGATTTCAAACCGATCGTTTTAAAAAAGGTGTCTTAACTTACATACATATAATATAAAATTTAAAAGAATATAGACAGGAATGGGAAGAAAATGTAATAATAAATAATATATTTTTGATTTAAAATCGTTTCGTTTCCTAAATCGATTTCCATCACATAAATGTATGCCAGTATTTGCTATTTATAGGAACACTTGCGAAGACTTGTTATTCATAGGATAATTTGCCCTTTTGAAGATTTTTATATTTTCAGAGATTCCATTTTACACTCGAGTAACTTTATGGGGAAATTTGATATTTTTATAAAAAATGCCGAATCTTTTATATCATCCAGGAGTGGTCTTTTAAAGGGATCCGTTAATTATTATTTAATCTAAAATATTCAACATTTGTTATTTTTCGAATTTATTTCTTTTTATTTTTTCTTTTTTATTAATGCTTATAAAAAAGAAATAATTCCCAATATCTATTTGTTAAAATAGTTGAGTTAAATACATTCAATTTATAAAGTATCACTATCCAGGGTGACACAAAGAATGCTGACGAAGGCTGTAGCGGACCAGAAAATGCATTACATTCTGCTGGTGTCTGATAATTGTAAATTTTTCTGTACATACAATATACTTCATTGCTATCCAACGGATAGCTAAGGTAAAATGTAACAAGAAGATACAAGATAATAGTCTGGTAGTGTGTAAAGTCATTCCTAAAAATTTAAGGAATTTAACTATTACAAAAAAGCTTTATAAAATACATAACTGAAATTTAACTCATAGAATAAATTCGAAAAATAAAAAATGTTGAATATAATAAAGTTGCTTATAAAAAATAAACAATTCCCAATATCTATTTGTTAATTAAAATATTTTTAATAAGGAGGGGAATTTATATGGGACCCATCGTAAATAATGGATCGTTCATCACAAAATTTGGAAGAGTGATTTCTTGTATAAAAAATCTAAATTAGACCAAAATTCAACACAGGATTATTTTCTTTAATAATTTAATGCTTCTTAAGTTGCTTTTTGGTAGGCCGACTTATAGGTGCCTGTTATAATTTTGTAATAAAAACTGCACGATGTTATTTCTGGTCATATAAAGCTAAATTAGACCAAATTTAACAACAATACCTATTTTTGTTACGGGTAATTATTAATAATAACCCAGCAAGCAAAATAGTCCGAAGTATTTTAGATATCTTAGAGAAACGTCGACAAACAAGTCGGAATCGTATACGAATTCTGTCAGATTTCTGACCCAAAAATGTATGAGGTGGTTGACACGAAATCTGGGAGACATGTCGTGGGAAATTCTGATTTTTTGCTGACATTTCTGATGGAAATCTAACATAAATCTAATGAAAGAGACATGGGAAATTCGGATATGTTAGCAGACATTCTTACAGTTTTCTGACAGATAGCTGATCAACTAATCGCCCAGATTTCTTACAGAAATCTAAGGGAAATGTGATCGAAAGCTAAAGGAGACTTTTTTTAAATTGTTTCTTTTTTTAATAATTTTTTTTCTATAAAATAACATACGTTTTTCTTTGGTACATACATAAATAACTTTAGTTTGTTTAAACTTGACTGCTTTCCAGCCTCTTTTGCGTTTTTAAGCCTTACAAACTCTATTCTTGGATAAGTTAAAAATTGTATTGGCGATGTCATCCACGGAGCAGCTTCTTGTTCTTGTTATTTTCTCCAAACCAAGATAAGGAGTGCTATAAAAAATATGCAAAAGTTGCATTAAAAAAGTAATTTTTAGTACATAGATGTTGCACATTACCTTGCGATTTTTAGACTTTTCCACGTTATTTTAATAAAAGATTCTAGCAAAAATTTATGTGTTTCTTAAAAATTTGCAAGACCAAAAAGGTATTTCCGTGTTCATGAGTTTTTTTTTTTTTGAGTCTAAGACAATCCAATATTAAAAAACTTCGAAGGCTATAAATTTATTGCAAAATAAAAGTATATGTATGCATAATTAAAAATTTTTCATGTACGTACCATTTTTTGAACAATAAAATATAATTAAAATTATTTTCAAGTCATTCGCAAGAAATGTCTGATTCAGACAACGTCGGAGTATTTTGCTGGCTGGGAATCAGGGCTGTGGAGACGTCAGAAAAATGTACTAACTCCGACTCCGACTCCAAACGTTGAAAGTTTTTAAGTGCGATTTCGACTCACGACTCCGACTCCAAATCCTACTCTAACCATTCCTACTATAACAAAAAAAAAATTCCGCATGAAATTTCTTACTTTTTTCCGAAAAAATTCCCTTGCAATACAGAAATGAGTTTATTAGAAACAGGATTTTTGGAGGGATGCTGAAAATGAGCTTAACAACATGGGGCCCAATAATTGTGTTACTGAGTTAAAAAATTTTTGTTATTAATCTTCTTAAAAGTAATTGATCAATTAAAAATAAGTAAGTACGGCAAAAGGCTGCGGCACAAAACCAAAAACAGTACACAGGGGGAATAAAATCATACGTCAAAGTTGTGTCGGTAAAGCCCGCTGGTGTTACCTGTCACAAAAGAAATTTTAAAAAAGAACTTTCAATGCTATGATATTCTTCTTAATTTGACCTTAACTTGTACAGCTACAACAACTTCGCTAATGCCACTTTTAATATTTTTTTAAAATTTTTATAGTTGGAGGATTTTTATCTCGTGAAAAGTATCATCCGTGAGAAAAATAATTCCTTGGCAATATTTGTGATTGTGCTGATTGCTCATATTTATATTTATATTATAAATAAAGCCTCAGCTCACGATCAGCGAACAACATGTCGTCTCATTAAACGGAACTGCACACAAATGCCCTACCGGTATAGTTCACCATTGACATGGTCGATTACACCACAGTTACTATTTCAAACTTTATTGTGTAAAATATAAGTTAGGATGTAGGGGACATTGCTGGGACATATAATCCCAGTAGGGGTGAAATGGTAAAATATCTAGCGCAATTTGTTTTTGTAATCAACAATATAGTTCCTTAATACTTTTGTATTTAATATTTGTTGTAAATTCTTTATTATTTGCGATATATATTTTAAATAAATGGTTTTGGGCTAAAAAATAATAATGGCGGCGTTAAAACTGATGAATAAATAACAAATATTTACTTAATAGTGAAAATTTGGCTGTGCCTAAAAATGGTCTGGATCGCAGATTCAACAAAAACAATATTTTTTAACAAAAAAAAAATTTATTTTTCTTAAAGCGTTTTTCAACAAAAATGTACAAATGAAATAAAGCAAATAATAAAACTTTGACAAAAAAAAAATACTGCGTAGTTAATAATTAAAGCTTCTTCACAATGGCAGCAACATTTACACTGGTATTCACAATAAATAAAAATTATTTTCTCAGCCACACACATTCTAATTTTACAATTAAATGCGCAGTGTATCTTTAAAGATACAACCAATAAAACTGGTGTTATTTCCACAATTATTAAAAAAACTAAAAAAAGTTTGTTGATTACCACTAACAACACCTTTTTCTTTTATCCCAGATTAATTTCTTATCAAAAATTGAATGTTTTTGAGAAACATAAAACCGTAGGTTCAAAATTTCAAAATTCGTAATTTTAGAAATAAAGCTAAGGTTTACCTACTTTTATTTGCATTATTTTTTCACGAATTTACTCCAAAAAAATATATGTTTATTATTATGTATGTATACTCGTACTTTCGTCAAAAAATCGTATATAGTGGATGTATCTGAAAAGATACATTGCGCATTCCACACAATGAAGGAGCGTTGGCTTTTATTGTACCGCGTACACAGTATGACCTTCTTTCTTCAAGCCTTCTTAAAGGCCTGCTTAAAACTTTTTTGATTCAATTACAATTCTTATCTAACTGCTTAAGAACGCCTCATAGAAGGTTCGGCTCTTTCGTATAAAAGATAAGATACACAATCCATACCCGCTTCTATGAGAACGGAGAAGAGAAGGAGTAGCATTTTTTGTTTTTAGAGGCCTCCTAGAAGGCATCCTACTCCTTGTTTTTCCCGCTGGGTGTTTGCTGGTGCACAAACTGCGTGCGTGTGTTATATTCTTGTTTAATCATTTGATACAAAAGATCGAGATTCAACTTGAACGCCAGAAATAAATAAAATATTTAATGCACAAGAGTTAATTTTATAATTTTGATAGCTACACCGTCTTAGTTTTTCTAGATTTTTTAAGTTATTTATAAAATATGGAAATTATTTTCATTTTATAAATTATTTTATTGTTTTAAACATTTTTTCGAATGAAGGCATAACTGAGGCCTTAATGCTTAACAAAAAGTTCTATTCCTTCAATATTTAATATTAAATATTGAAATTTTACTGCAAGTAGCACATTCAAAAATTTTTTGAAATAATTATGTAAATTATTTAAATTTTTTTCAAATAAACAATGAGTATTCAGTTAAACTTTATTAATGCTCAAGAGTTCACGACAAATTGAAATAGATAAACATTTAAAACTCAATTTTTTTTTAAATTCAGCAAATGATTTCAAGATGTCAGAACCAGTTCTGCAAAAGAAAAGCGGTACTCAAAGTATGAGGTATAAAAAATGGAATACGGCGTAGTTTTCAAAATTTGTTCGATTTTTGTTTGATTTCCAAAATTTATTTATCGCTTAATGAGAAAAAAATCGCTAGAAATTTGCTAAATTGGCAACCTTGGTTACAACAGTAATATCTCTAAAGATAGGATTACACGATTAGCGCAATGCAGCAATTATTGGTCTACTTTATGCGCCAATCGTGTAGTTTCACAATCTATTGGTTCTTGATTGCCCCAATCAAATGCAATCCTGGTACGGCAACCATGTAACTACTCGATAGACAAAAATGTGTCAATGTTTTAATTGCGCCAATATTTATTGGTTTCCTCAGCGGCAACCGAAAAGGGCAATACGTGCCAATATTTATTTTTTCGTTAGTAGTGGAATAGTATAGATTTAAATAAAATTAGTTTTAACTCTTGTAAATATATTAATTATTATATACTTGTAGTTTAAATACGGAGTTAGATGACTGTACACCAACCAAAGGATATTACGCGTTTGTGCTGAGCAAAAATGGTGCTTATTAAAATTGTAATTTCGTATTATCCTCATACAAAAATCTTTCCGGAATATTATTTTGTGCCCATCAATTATCTTATTATAGGTTTTTACATTAATTTGACCGTAAAACATGTTATTGCAACCCTAATCCTCTTACCAAATCTTTTAGGAAACCATCCATTTTTGAACAGAGCTGAAAATACAAATACCACTACCGAAACTGCTTTTAATGGCATACACAGAATAAGAGTGTTTTATCAATTAAAAAAATGGTTTAAAAAATATTTAAATTTAATTAATGTGATAATTGAATCAATTATTTTTTTAGTTGAAAGAAAATTAAAACTTTAATTTTGATTTAATTAACATTTTAGTTGTTTTTAAATAAATTTTAAATTAAAATATTTATTAAATAGCAAAAAATCTTAATTGACTTTTTTCGTTTAAAACAAAATAATTTAAACATGTAGAATTGTTGTTTGGCATTGTCAATATTAATTTAAATAAATTAACACATTGTTTTAAATGGCAAAATTTTTTGATCACTTTTTTAATTAAAATTAAAAATATCATTTATTGAAAATATTTTTTCAAAATTTTAAAATTTTTAGTAATCAATATAATCATTTTGGTAATAGGTGCAAAATCAACAACTTGTTTGCTTGATATTATGAATTTAGAACAAATTTGGTGATTGGAGAAATTTAATAATTTTTTCTGTGTAACTTCCTTAGCATTGTTGGTATTAATCACCCTTATTCTATTTAGCATCGTCGTCATCGTCATCAATTTAATATCAACATAAATTTCTATCGACGTCGTCATCAATTCGATAAAAAAAACTTGTATTCTATAACAGCAATGTAACGATGTTTTTTAAAGCACTTCTCTAATAATTAAGACAGTTGGTTTTTTTTGTTTTCAGTTTTTAATAAAAAAATGCGATTTGATGTTCGTTTCTTAGCTTGATTTATTCGGAAAAATTCCCTTACTAATGGCATAAGTCAACGCACTTTTCGCCCCGTATAAATCAAAAGTATTAATAGTGTCCTGTCTGTATATTTATAACAGGGGCGATTGCCTTAAATAGCAACTAAGCGACGCGAAAATTGCGAAAATTGCACAAATAGTGAAAATTCGCTAAAATATTAATATTTCAAACCAGCCTTAAAATTGATTAAAAGTTAGTAAACCATAAGGAAAGGCAAAAACTTGTAAATCGTGGCATGAAAGCAAAGTTTAATATTTATTAAAAATGGTTGAAGCTATAAAGAATCACACGAAAAAATCGCTTTTATCTCGGACATAGCTAAATTTCGCGAAAAATTGCAATCCTGTAAACAAACCCTAAAATTTATTTAAACTCGCTAAATCGGTTTAAACAAAAAATTTGCAAAAAAACGAAAATTCGCGAAAATTTTTAATATTTAAAACCAGCCATTAAATTGAATTGATTTAAATTCTCTAAAACTGCAAGAAATGGCAAAAATTCGATAAAAATAGCTAAATTAGAAAAGTTTAATATTTATGAAAAATCGTTAAAGCTGTAAAGAATCAGAAAACTTACAGGAAAAATTGATTATACCGCGAACATGGCTTAAATTCGCGAATTTCCGCTAATATAGTCATTTGGATGGAATTTTTGCCATTCCTTATGGTTTAGGGACTTTTGATTAGTTTTATGTCTTGTTTGAAATATTAAAAATGTTCGCGAATTTTCGCAATTTTTGCAATTTTCGCGTAGCTTTGTTGCTCCTTTTCCACTTTTTTTAATTCAACATTAGTATTTTGAAAAAGTAAAAAGGAATAATACTGTTTCGACAACAATAAGGCAGACGACAAAACCAGAGTCAATTTATATCAATGCAGACGGTAACGTTGCGTACGGCATACTAAAAATAGATCGTTTTCGATTATGAAACTATATTGAAACGAAAAAAATATAAATTTCTGAACGAGAATTATTATTTTATTTTCAAAAACAGGAAAATTTTTTCATGAAATGCAAAATAAAATTTATATGTACATGTGCACGTGTTTGTGCAAACGCTTTTTAAATATCCTTATCCTAAAAATAAAAAAAAAAAAAATAAAAATTATGTTGTGCACAACTACACAAAAAAAGTTTAAAGATAGTTAAAATTCAACTACAAACAAAATTATTCCCTTTTTTATATATTTATTTATTAATTGTCTATGGGTAATTCCATGTCAAATCGTCAAGAGTAGGACCCCACCCCCTTCGATTTGAATGAAATTTGGTGTGAAGGTTCCTTTCATCCTATAGGGAACATATATTAACGAAAAAAACTTTTAAAATTGTTTGCAAAATTTAACGTCATATTCAAAATACCTAGAAGCTAATAAGCTGCTTTATGATTGCCAATATGGTTTAAGGAAGGGGAGTGGAACGGATAATGCTCTTGTGAATGTAATAAACTGCATCTGTCAAGGATTAGATCAAGGCTTTTGTGGTGTGGGTGGAATTTTCTATGATTTTTCTAAAGCTTTTGATATTGTAGATCATTTAATTATGACACAGAAGTTGCAGTATTATGGAATATTAGGCAGTGAATTATGTCTTTTTAAAAATTACCTGTACAACAGGAAGCAGTACGTGGAAATAAATGATTATAAAAGTTCTCTTGGTGTAGTTGAACATGGTGTGCCAAAAGGTAGTGTTTTGGGTCCGCTTTTATTAACTATATACGTAAATGATATCATGAATCTTGGACTGTATGGAAAGGCTTTTATATACGCAGATGATATTTCTGTACTTTATCCATACAAACATGAAACAGTACTAAAAGCCTATATGGAAAGAGATGCAGCCTTAATCTTTGAATACTCAAGACTTAACAAATTAGTTATAAATTCGACAAAAACCAAACTCCTCAGGTTTCGACCTCATTTAAGTAATAATGATGAAAGTTTTAGAATCTTGGTGAATGGAAATGAAGTCTTTGAAAGCCAATCAATAAAGTACTTGGGAGTCAATTTGCAAAATAATTTATCATGGAATTTGCATATGGAGAAGCTAAAGTCGAAAATATCAGCTGTTACTCGTGTGTTATATAAGTTTAAAAATAAATTTAATGAACAGACAAAATTAATGCTTTATCAGGCTTTAGTGCAAAGTCATCTAAACTATTTGGTATTAGTATATGGTTGCAAAAATACCATGGAACTAAAATCCTTGAAGCGAGTTCAAAATATGGCATTGAAAAATGTATTTAATTTACCGTTACTCCATTCAACATTGTCCTTATATCAAGATGTAGCATAAAACATATTACCCATAGGGGACTATATAAAATGCAATTATTGGTTTTCATTTTTAAGTCATTGCGGAATATTGGTCACAACACAATCACTTTTCAAAGAAATCACACCAGATTTAACATCAGAAACTGTTCTAATTTAAAAGTAGCAAGATGCAGATTAGAAACAACAAAGCAATGAATTGAGTACGTTGGAGGATTAGAAACTAATAATTTGCCTCAAAACTTAAAAGATATACAAATAATATCAATTTTTAAGTCAAGTTTAAAAAAACATTCTGGAAATGCTTTTAATATCTTGAAGTGCTATTAACTAAATGAAAAATCTTTATATAAATCTTTTGTAAAATGAAATCTTAAAATAAAATAAAGAAAATAATAAAAAAAAAAATCACATTTTGATTGATTTGCAGTTGAAGCACAGCCGTGTGCAGGATTTTTTTTTTTAAATAATAACAATAAAAACTTATATGCAAAATATCAGTAAAATCGAATTTTGAATTACATGCTAAACAACGTTTCATATCCACATTTGCGATGTCATTTAAAACGTTTTTCCACGACTCAAGCGGCTGTAAAAACGTTATTCCACATTACAAAACCATTTCGTTTATATCAATTTGTTTGTAACTTACAATGTTCTTCCACTGGCTGACTTTTTGTATCGCATTTTGACGGCATTAAGGTGCATAATTTTGGGTGATTTGACGTTTAAACAGTGTAATAGAGTAATGTTAACGGTAATCTGCAAAAAACAGTTTTTGCAAAAAGCGGCTTTTACAACGTTATTCGCGGCTTTGCTTCAATTATTGATTGTTATTATTATCATGCATTACTATTACATTATTCCATTGACTTATATTTAAACATATTTGAGTCAATGGATAAGTGCCGTTGTTTGATATTTTACATGTCAAAATGTGTTGCATTTACCCAACTCTGACTATGGTGGCATGTATGAATTTCAGAGTGGTTAATGGGTACGCAGGATACCTCATGGATACTCATGAGATACACTACACTGGATATTTCGAACAGGATTTAAAAGACAAAGATGCTTGACGTGCATTAAAATAATAAGTTGCAAAGATTTTTCGACTTCACGACTTATTATTCACCTTTAATTAGTCGACAAGTTTGACATACATGTATGCCCAATAAAACTTGGCTCCGTTCCAAGTGGTACTTAAGAGACGGCAAATAATACATTACTAAATTGCGCCGCCAAAAATAAATCATTGGGTAAATTTTTAGCCCATTGTGTTGCTGAGGAAGGAATGTCCATTAAGACACTAAAAACTCTTAAGTAGTTCTAGCATATCGTCATGCTTAAAACTACAACATTCCAGTTGGAAAAATTCACCAGTTTTTTTAATTAAAACCCCAAGAACTAAAAAAACAAAATTGAAGAAATAAAACCATGTCATGGAAGGTTTTAAATTGTGGTCGACGAATGGACAGATATTTCATACAAAAAAACATGTTCATAATACTATTCGTTTCTATAAGCCTGGCTTAGAGGTTTTGTTTGTAACTTTTCAAAAATATGGTTGAAGTCTATTGATTCATACAGACATGCTTAACCACCAACAAATTAAAACTCATTTAAAATTAATTTGGGAGAATATCTAATAATTAATTTATTAAATTCCTGTCGGCCATGTTCTGGAAATCGATATCACGAATGAATGTTGCTTCTCCTGATTTCAAAAGTAGTTTAGGTAGAGAAACGTGGTCCTCAAAGTATGAGGTATATACAAGGAAATATTTTTATTAACTTTGAACACGGGGGAGTGTTCAAAATTTGTTCGATTTCAATTCCACGTAATTTCGGTTTCTAGAACATGGCCGTATAATTTTGTATATGCTTTTGTAAAACGTTTGTCTAGATCATACATCATTTAACAGTTTCTAAATTACATTGTACAATTATCTACTTACAAAAAAGATAAGTAAATAAATGGAAATTGTAAAAAACACAGCTAAAGTTTGACCAATTTACTGGTCACACTTATCATCGATTTTATCGTCAAATATTTGTTAGGTCTGAACATGCCTTAAGTCATAACACTGTATTTTGTTGGCTCATTACCCTTGTGAGTTGTTTTGTTTTTATTAAAGTTAACGTATTTATTTTATATGTGTTTTTATGTATTCGCATTAAATCCGATTTACCGGTTATTTTAAAAATGCTTAACCGAAACCCAGTTTTTTAAAATAGCAACTATTCAAAAACCGGAAAAATAATAAAAAAAAATTTTTAGATTTTATAAACTCGGAAGGTCTAGCCATTTTATTTTTTCTAGATATCTTAGTTTCTAAAATTATATTCAGAATATTCAGCACAATATTGTAATTTTAGAGAATCTCCAAACTTTGGAGTTGGCAAATTGTATTTACAGTGGTCGAACGCTGACGTTATAAAACGATTCATTCTATTGAGCTAAGTAAAGAAAAACTAAGAAATGAAACAAATTTTGAAAACTATGCTGTGCTTTAAGTTCGTAAAAATATTCCCTTTAGTATAAATAATACTTTGAGGACTACTTATCTTTACCAGACTTGTACGCATGTTCTGTAACTTTAGTGAGAACTTCTCGCATCGAAAACATGTGAAACAAAATATTCCATCGTTTCTCGAACTGTGAGAAAAAAGTGTGTCTGTAACTCATGTCGAAAACTATCAAAAGATATTACGTCGTTACGTAATAAATGTCATAATATTCCACTCGAGGCCGATAAGAAATTGCAGATGTTGTGAACGCCAGTCAAACATACGTTGACGGCGACCAAATTTGACTAAAATTTAAAAATTTTCAACGACAGCGGCGAAAATCAACCGTCGGCTATACCAAAAAATGTAAAGTGCGACTTTAATGTTTGTTGATAACAAAAATGCTTTGAAAACATTCGTATATTTTTCAAAAATGTTGAAAGCAAAATAATTAAACAATGAAAAAATCGGCCAAGAACAAAATACTTATCTCTTCCGTGTTAATATTCATTGCATTTGGCATTTTTAATTAATTTTTTGGTGTTAAAATTTTTTCTCACTCCGTTTTTATGCGTGAGTTTATTTGACAGTTCAAAGCGGGAACTTTCTCACAAAAATTTTACAGACACAGTTTTTCAGTATATTGGCGAGAAATTTCCTTAAGTGACAGTTATTACTCGCCAAAAATGTTACACACGCAGTTAAGTGAGAAAAACAGCTGTTTGTTTCAATTTATGGCATTTTTGTTTCATTTCTCACATTTCAATCGAAAAGTTTCTCGCCGCGTAAGTTACAGAACATGGGCACTGGTTTTAAAATTATTCATCGATTTCAATTTGATGTGCGTTCTTGAGCTTTAATAGGGTAACCCATATAAAATAAATACTTATTGTTTATTTAAAAAAATTTAAAATATTTTAATTCTTCAAATTTAAATCATATTTAACCAATATAAGATAACTTTTACGTTAGCAACTTCAATGTACGTTAGCAACTTCACACAAGTCCTACATATTTTGAGGAAAATAAAACCGTGTATTGATAAGCTGTTATTTATTTTATTTATTTATTTATTTAATTTGTGTTTCTGTGCTACAAGATTTAAAATCTTATTATTATCGCACAGAATTATTACAATGTTAATAAGCATAATTATTACAATAAAAAAAAAAATATTATATAATTTAAAATAATGTTATAATAAGAAACAAAAAAATAATAAATGATTATAGAAAATTATGAAAAATTATGAAAAAAAAAGAAAATAAATAAATTGGCAAGAGCAATACAAGCATACTTTATACAATTATAAGACAAATTAAAAACAATTATGATTAATTGTAATGTTTAAAAATTTCTTTTTTGAATTGCAAAGCGTTACTAATAAATTGTAGATTTGGCGGTAGCTCGTTCCAAAGACGTATAGCAAAAATATAAAAATGATGTTCAGAGAAAGAGGTTCTATATCTGATTTGTATCATATCATTATATCTTCTAGATCGAGTAGGGACTAATCTGTTAAATAAGTATTTTGGTTCACATGTAAAAAGAATTTTATGAAAAAGTAACAAAGTTCTTATCTCCAAAAGATTAATAATGTTAACCCCAAAAAGACGTTTCTCAAATGTTGAGATATGATCATATTTTCTTAAGTTGAAAACATATCTTAATATGGAGTTATAAGTCACGGTAATTTTTTTCTTAGTAGTAGAATCAAGGTTGGCAAACACTTCACATCCATACAACAAAGTAGGTATAAGATAGGTTTTGGCAAGCAAAATACGAATATTGAGTGGGGTAAGGTATTGAGTAGTCCAAAGTGTACGTATCATGGAGTAGGTTTTTCCGGCTGCGGCATTAATATGATCAGACCATGAAAGAGTATTATTAAAAATGATACCCAAATTTTTGGTTGAGTTTACAACTTGAATTGGTTGATTATTAATAGATACTGTTGGTTCAGTAATCAAGTTTACTGACTTACGGGTTATAATTAGGCATTTCGATTTAGATGGATTAATGCAGAGTCCATTAGCTGTTGCCCAAGTGTGTACATTAGCCAGATCTGCATTCAATTTATCCACGCAAGTAGTAATTTGATCTATTTTACTATTTATATATATCTGCACATCGTCAGCATACAAATGAATTCTGCAGTATGATAGATGTTTAACTAGATCATTAATATAGATCGAAAAAAGAAGTGGACCCAGAATTGAGCCTTGAGGCACACCCTTAATCACAGGCAAAGCACGTGAATTTTGGTTATTAGAAAACACAGATTGGAAACGTCCAGATAAGTAAGACGATATGAGGTTGGTAGACGAGGATGAAAAATTAAACATTGTTAATAGTTTCGTGCAAAGAATATTGTGGTCGACCGTGTCAAATGCTTTAGAGTGATCTAAAAGAACAAGAAAACATATATCACCATCATCAATACTTTCACGTATATCTTCCGACACATCAATAAGGGCGGTAACGCAACTGTGCTTATTACGAAAACCTGATTGTCTATCAGTAAGCAAAGTATTATCATGTAGGTATTTGTTCATTTGTTGGTGAAGCAGCTTTTCACACACCTTCGATAAATATGGTAGAATTGCAACAGGCCTGAAATCATTATTGGACTTTGGTATAGGAATAATTTTGGCATATTTCCAATTTTTTGGAAAGTCACTTTTCGTAATTATTGTGTTAATAATATATGTTAGATAAGGTAACACTGCAGGTAACATAGCTTTAACAAATTTGGGATGCAATCCATCATATCCAACAGCATTTGATTTTACAGCACAACAGCTTGAGAGTACATCTAACTGCGTTACACAATTGAAGTTAAACCTGTTTTCATCTGGTGTGGGATTGTGAATGTCATTATAGAAATTATAATTTGCGGGAACATTAGGAGTATTTATAAACGACTCGTTAAGCATTTCCACATCTATTTTAGTGGAAGTATTTGGTTGAGTTTTTCCAACACCTATTTCACGAATAGTCTTCCAAGTTTTTGACAATCCTACAGCAGAATTAAAACGATGGCAATAATACGCAGCTTTAGCACATCGTATCTTTTTGTTGACTTCTGTTCTCATTTTACAATACTCTTCATGTAAATACGATGTTTTAAAACGCTTCCAGCTTTTGTATGCAAAATCCCTGCGAGAAATCATCCGCTTTATATCCATATTAAACCATGGTTTGTTTTTAAAATTTTTATTAATTTTTTTCACAGGCACAGACATATTAAAAATGTGCAACAGATTGTGTTCAAAAAAGTTTAATTGGTCTTCAACAAGTGGCATACAATAGATCGAATCCCAATCGATTTTATAAAATTCGTTAGAAATTATATTAAAGTCCATGTGCTTAAAATCGTAGTATGTTACTATATCATTAACTGTTTGCAGTTTAAAATCATACGTTAGAAATATCAGATCGTGTTTTGAAAAGAAAGGTACCGATAGTTGTTCATAAAGTAAGACTTTGTGCTTACAGCTAACGAAAAATATGTCCAGCAGTGAGTCAATTGTTGACGTATAATGAGTTGCTTTTTGTAAACTTTCAATCAATTGTTAAATCTGTTGTTTTCATGGGTAACCGCGTATGTCCATTTTTTCGATTTTGAGATGTCGATGCTATATTGATTAATTTTAAATGCTCTTTAAATGGTTCTAAAAATTTCTGAAAATAGATTAACCAATTCCAGTTTTTTAACGTAATAACCAAGTTCAATAACGACCCCGTAGTTTGATCTAGAATGGTTTTTAGGCTCTCCTGAAGAATTTTATTTAAAGACATACGCGGTTGCCCATGAAACCCACAGAAATAAGGGAATCATTTTCGCCCAAATACTTAAGACTTTTGTGGTAAGCCTAGTACACTGTTCAAATTTATGAAAAATGTTGAGCAGAATTTATTATTTCATACGAACAATTTTTGACATTATTTTGCGTATGTTAACAAAACCCAGATGTATTTTACAAAAAATGTATATTTTTAATAAAAATGATATTAAAAAGAAGGTATTTATGAAGTAAAACCTGCTCCCGGTTTTGCTTATTACATTTCAACTTATGCTTTTCCAAAAAGCCGACCTTTTGCCATTGGAAGTAAAAAGTTTACGGGGGACAAAGTTTGGCATTTACTGATAAACTGCAAGTCAGAAAGTTGGTTATAAGTATTAGTTGTAAAATAACTGTAAAAGAATACACTACATAAAAAACCTTTTTTTATCATGCTTTAACACGTAATTTTTATTCTAAAAGTCAACTAAAAACGAAATTGTACTTTAAACCCATCATAACTTTGCTTCTTATCAGTCAATTTTTATGTTTAAAGGCCAAAGTCCCACCTTTAAAACAAAGAAACCGCATATCAAAATTCCAATCCAATAAAAAGCTATGGATTTTTGACCGCATTCTCGTGAAATTGTCCACTGTAAAAGTTTGCTGTTCGTCGAAAATAGCTTTTTGCCAAGGCCAAACGATCGGTCGAACTCTAAAAATAAGTATTTGCTATATTGTTGTTGCTTTAAGATAAACAAAAACAGCTGTGTTTTGTACGTAAACAATAACTAACACTTTCAACATTCAACTCACCTTAAAAATGTTTACACAACAGCACACAATTTAATCAAAACGTATTCTTAAGTCAATAATATTAAAGCCTTGTTCACAATGGGAGCAACAATTTCTATTTTTTTTCTATCTTATTTCTTCCCAAAGTATTTCATATACTTTTTTTTTGCAACAATTTGTATGAAATTATAAATGACGTTTAAAATAATTTTTTTTTTTAGTTTTGAAGGAAAATTTTAATAATATTTTTTAAAAAATTATAATAAATATTGTGGGCGAAATTTGTAAACGATTTCTTAACCCTTAAATACGCACGGTCTTGTACCTTTATGAAACAAATATATTATACGTAAATAAGCACAAAATTAAAAACTGCGTTCTTATTTTTTTGTAGTTTTATTAGGGAAAAACTGGTTGTATCTTGTGAGATACACTGCGCACTTTACACACAAAAAGAAACGCACCATTAATGAAAGAATTTTTTAAGTGAAGATTAATTTTCTAGGAAAAAAATTAAAAATTATTGTGATTGCGTTAAATATAATTCAAATTCATTTAGTTAATTTAAAAATTAATAAAATTAGGTTTTCTTTTTTTTATTTGTATTAAGTGAATTTTTTATTGAAAGTGAAATAATGTCATATTTCGCAATTTTCAAACATTGAAGGTAAATCTCTCAGAGTATCGCAAACTTTCCTCAAATATAAAATGTTCCAATCTCTCAGGAAAAAAGTAACGCCAAATTTGATACGGAGTAACCAATAATTTGATATCATTAGCCAGAGAGCTATCGCCTTTAAACTTTACCTCCTGACTGACGAATTGCATATTACCCTGTTTCCATAAATTTTTTTCAAATGCAGAAGCTTTTGAATCGAAGGATGCATATTGAAATTTTGAGGAAAGTAAATCAAATGACGTTGGACTTGATGGTAAGTCCTGTGAATGAGTTGGGCACCGATTACCTACGACTCTTATACCCAGTAAAAAAAACTTGTGATTTTTGAAGCACTTAAGAGAAAAAGCGCATAATCGAGCGCTTCGATAATAGGGCTCTTATAAAGCAGTAAACGATAACGAATAACATATACAAAAAGCTGCTATTTAGTGCTGACAACGAAGAAGGTTTTAAAGCGATAACAAAATAAAAACATATTATGGTTTACGAAAATGCTTGATAAAAGGCATTTAAACCAGTAAAAGAAAAACATGAATGAATATGTTAATTTAGTTAGCCTTTAAAAAAGCACTTTAGCAGTGCTTTATATGCGTGTTTTATTATGTTAAAAGAAGCGCTTATTGTCAGCAGAAATTAGTGCTCCAAACCGGGAACACCCCATACAAAAATCAGGCATCCCATCAGCAGCTTTGAAGCGATTTGAGGTATGAATTCATACATAAAACCTGCTCCTTTTCGAGCACGTTTTTTACTGGGTAAGCTCTCAGTTGGGGCACTGGAAGCAGCAGGATAATGAACTATTTCTGGCAACAGGTGATTGGATGAAGAAACCTTCTTAAATTTGGTGCTAGGGAGTAAGAAGTGCAAGTTGTACGTGGCCGGGAGACCGAATGGTACTAGACTTAGCAAGTTTTGAGCGTGCAATTACAGGAGAATGTATTGGGCTTGAAAGCAGATTATCTTCGATCATCAATGCAATAAGCGAGTCTTAAACTGAACAATTTATATCAACGCTAATTTAAAATTATTCCTCCGGATCAGAGCCATTAGCAGTAAGGACAAAATTTTTTTTTCTAGTGGACACAATTTTTGGAACTTCAATTTTATCGTCACTACTTGTATCAGTGCTGTCATATTATATATATATATAATTAAAACAAAAAAAAATACGTAACGAACGAAAAGAACTTGTATCAAATGAGTAAACAAGAATATAACACACGCACGCAGTTAGTGCACCAGCAACAACTCAGCGGGAAAAGAAGGAGTAGGAGGCCTCTAAAAACAAAAAATGCTACTCCTTCTCTTCTCCGTTCTCATAGAAGCGGGTATGGATTATGTATCTTATCTTTTATACGAAAGAGCCGAGGCCTTCTATGAGGCATTCTTAAGCAGTTAGATAAGAATGGTAATTGAATAATTGAATTGACGAAAGTACGAGTATACATACATAATAATAAACATATATTTTTTTGGAGTAAATTCGTGCAAAAATAATGCAAACAAAAGTAGGTAAAATTTAGCTTCATTTCTAAAAGTACGTATTTTGAAATTTTGAACCTACGGTTTTATGTTTCTCAAAAACATTCAATTTTTGATAAGAAATTAATGTGGGATAAACGAAAACGGTGTTGTTAGTGGTAATCAACAAACTTTTTTTAGTTTTTTTAATAATTGTGGAAATAACACCAGTTTTATTGGTTGTATCTTTAAAGATACACTGCGCATTTAATTGTAAAATTAGAATGTGTGTGGCTGAGAAAATAATTTTTATTTATTGTGAATACCAGTGTAAATGTTGCTGCCATTGTGAAGAAGCTTTAATTATTAACTACGCAGTATTTTTTTTTTTTTTTTTTTTTTTTTTTGTCAAAGTTTTATTATTTGCTTTATTTCATTTGTACATTTTTGTTGATAAACGCTTTAAAAAAATATTGTTTTTGTCGAAACTGCGATCCAGACCATTTTTAGGCACAGCAAAATTTTCACTATTAAGTAAATATTTTTTATTTATTCATCAGTTTTAACGCCGCCATTATTATTTTTTAGCCCAAAACCATTTATTTAAAATATATATCGCAAATAATAAAGAATTTACAACAAATATTAAATACAAAAGTATTAAGGAACTAGAGGATAAGTCGAAAATATGTTTTCTTCAAATCCAGCCAGTGTAAGTTACTGTTTTTGTTTATTTTAAAGCTACAAAGTTGATACTTTATATTGTTGATTACGAAAACAAATTGCGCTAGATATTTTACCATTTCACCCCTACTGGGATTATATGTCCCAGCAATGTCCCCTACATCCTAACTTATTTTTTACCCAATAAAGTTTGAAATAGTAACTGTGGTGTAATCGACCATGTCAATGGTGAACTATACCGGTAGGGCATTTGTGTGAAGTTCCGTTTAATGAGACGACATGTTGTTCGCTGATCGTGAGCTGAGGCTTTATTTATAATATTAATATAAATATGAGCAATCAGCACAATCACAAATATTGCCAAGGAATTATTTTTCTCACGGATGATACTTTTCACGAGATAAAAATCCTCCAACTATAAAAGTTTTAAAAAAAATATTAAAAGTGACATTAGCGAAGTTGTTGTAGCTGTACAAGTTAAGGTCAAATTAAGAAGAATATTTAAAATTTGTTTTGTGACAGGTAACACCAGCGGGCTTTACCGACACAACTTTGACGTATGATTTTATTCCCCCTGTGTACTGTTTTTGGTTTTGTGCCGCAGCCTTTTGCCGTACTTACTTATTTTTTATTGATCAATTACTTTTAAGAAGATTAATACCAAACCTTTTTTAACTCAGTAACACAATTATTGGGCCCCATGTTGTTAAGCTCATTTTCAGCAGCCCTCCAAAAATCGTGTTTCTAATAAACTCATTTCTGTATTTCAAGGGAATTTTTTCGGAAAAAAGTAAGAAATTTCATGCGGACTTTTTTTTTTTTGTTATAGTAGGAATGACAAAAGAGATAGAACATTTCCCGCGCAATTTTTCTGAATATGAAAAAGTAGGTAATAAAATATTATTCTTAAAAATTTGCAACAAGAAAATTTGTTAACTGTAAGTTGTTAGAAAGCAAAAATTGGCCCGAAAAGATTTTGGAGTTGGATTTATTATTGCAACTTAAGCTGAAAATTCAAGTTTTGTTTTTTTTTTTGTGTGCAGATGGCAGGGAAGAGATTGACGGATAAGCAAATGGTCACGATTTTTGCCTATTTTATTTTTATTGGGACATAATATTGCACCGAAAAAAATTATTGGAATTGTGTGTCTGTCCCAGGATAACAGCAAGGATATTCGACTTTTTATGTATCCCCAACATCTTATATAAAAAAGGCCCTGGGTAAAAGCGTTCAAACTTTATGAGCTTTCTAAATCTTTAAAAATGATTCGAAAAGAAGCAGAGGAAGAGTTTCCCACCTCACACCAGATAAGTTGTAAATTTATTTCAAAACACGACGGTAAAAATCTGTCGAATCGGTCAGACGATAAAATTAAGGTCAAATGTTCAACAATCATTTCACCTAGCGCCCATACAAATATGAACCCGGAAAAACTTTTTTATACGATTGCACCCATACCTTATGAGCTGGAGAACAATTGGCTTTTAAATAGTATGGTAAAGGGTATGTGAAATTTAGCACAGTCGAATATAGCGCTCTTACGTGTTATAAAAATTTTGTCACACTTTGCTATTTTTAGGAAATGTCTTCAAAAATAGCAATTTGAGGAGACGCAGATCAAAACGTACTTTTTCGCATATTTGCATTAAAATCTTTACTGTGGTGACTAATGACAGTAATGCATCTATTGGTAAGTAAAAAACTTGCTACCATATCCACTTTCATGCAGTTTTTATAGGAGGCAAAACCAATAAGCCCCAAATATTCAAAAAATTTAAATAAGCAAAAAAAAAACGCTCTGTTGCGGTGAAAATCAATCGATTTCAAACCGATCGTTTTAAAAAAGGTCTGATGAATTTCGATAGATTTTAAAATACATTTCTGAATTATAGTATTAATTATTTGTTCATTACTCATTTTAACTAACATACAAATATTTAATAAAATTTAAAAGAATATAGACAGGAATGGGAAGAAAATGTAATAATAAATAATATATTTTTGATTTAAAATCGTTTCGTTTCCTAAATCGATTTCCATCACATAAATGTATGCCAATATTTGCTATTTATAGGAACACTTGCGAAAACTTGCTATTCATAGGATAATTTGCCCTTTTGAAGATTTTTATATATTCAAAGGTTCCTTTTTACACTCGAGTAACTTTATGCGGAAATTTGATATTTTTATAAAAAATCAAGTGAGAGTGCTATATTCGGCTATGCCGAATCATTTATATCATCCAGGAGTGGTCTTTTTAAGGGATCCATAAATTATTAGTTAATCTATATAAAACCAGACCTCACCGTATTATAATTCGTTGCCTATTTTAATTAAAATATTTTAAATAATTTAATTAATAAAGTGATTTGCAGGAGGGGAATTTATATGGGACCTATCGTAAATAATGGATCGTTCATCACAAAATTTGGAAGAGTGATTTCTTGTATAAAAAATCTAAATTAGACCAATATTCAACACAGGATTATTTTCTTTAATAATTTAATGCTTCTTAAGTTGCTTTTTGGTAGGCCGACTTATAGGTGCCTGTTATAATTTTGTAATAAAAACTGCACGATGTTATCTCTGGCCATATAAAGCTAAATTAGACCAAATTTAACAACAATACCTATTTTTGTTACGGGTTCAGTCGTTTTGAAGTGATTTCCAAATTTGGTTAAAACCCCAATTTTTCGGGCCAAAATTACTTTTTTTTTAATAAGTGATAGTATTTTTTTAACAATTAGTAATTATTCATAATAAACCCAGCAAGCAAAATAGTCCGAAGTCTTTCAGATATCTTAGAAAAACGTCGACAAACAAGTCGGAATCGTATACGAATTCTGTCAGATTTCTGACCCAAAAATGTATGAGGTGGTTGACACGAATTCTGGCAGACATGTCGTGGGAAATTCTGAATTTTTTGACGGCATTTCTGATGGAAATCTAACATAAATCTAATGAAAGAGACATGGGAAATTCGGATATGTTAGCAGACATTCTTACAGTTTTCTGATAGAAAGCTGATCAACTAATCGCCCAGATTTCAAAATCTAAACTAAAGGAAATTTAATCTACAAAATCTGTTTATATAAACGATTATTTAAGTAAAGAAACTATTAGTCTCTTCAATTATGCTAAGACTTTAAAAACCATTGGCTCTTCTTCTGTTTATACCTCCGGTGCTAGAGAATATGTAAAGAGGAATGAAATATCGTAGCCGAGATACATCAATAATAAAGATGAAGTAGATCAAATTATATCTGAAGCAGCAACTTTAAGGCCTAAACGAAGATCGATGAATCGAGTAACCGTTGGCGCAGATGATTCTGATGGCGATGACAATCAGACTTCATTTTTATCTCCAAATTAAGTATAATTTATTTTTATATTTTGCTTAAAAAAGTTTTGAATAAATAAATTTTTGTTTTTTTTTCTTTTTTTTTGATAAATAATAAATACTTTTTTCATTTTGATAATTTTATAAATCTTTCTGTAAATATTAGAAGCATTTCATCGATTAGTAAATTTAATAGATTTAAAACACTAATTGCTAGTTTTCCCCAACTACCCAACATAATCGCTGTTCAAGAAACGTGGTTTAGTTCTAAAATAGTGCAAATTTATCATATTCCCGGATATAATTGTATTCATTGCTGTAGAGATGATGGTTATGGAGGTACTTCCGTTTATGTTCGTGAAAATTTTCAATATACTATAGAAGTTTGTGAAAGTAAACATTTTTGTGATTCAATCGTAATATCTTTGCACAATTATAAAATAAATGGGAGGCCACTTAAAATAATATCTTTTTATAGATCTCAAAAATGTGATATTAGTACTTTTTCTGATATTTTGGAAAATTTTATGATTTTATATGGCCGTAGTTCTTGTATTATTGTTGGTGATTCAAATGTAGACTTTTCTAATGGCGCTATATCAGCTGATATTTCGAATTTTCTGCTACATTTTGATTTAAAAAATTGCCATAGCTTGGGAACCCGTCCAGCCTCTGCAACATCAATTGATAATGTATTTAGCAACCTTTCGAATGTGCTGTTTATTGATTCTGTTGAGTGTGATCTATCTGATCATAATATGGTGTCATGTAGAATCAGAAGTAATGTTCAAAACCATAAACATTTTCAAATTACTTAGAAGTATTGTGATTACAATAAGTTTAAAGATTTTTTTCAAAATCATATTTTAAATCTGCATACTGGAAATCCTTCAGCTGACACTTCTAGATTGATACAGTGCCTTTCAAATGCTTATGATAGTTCTTTGATTGTAAGGAAAAGAAGGAAAATACTAAAAGATGAATTAGCGCCATGGATGAATGAAGATTTGCAAAACCTAAGTTTGTTTAAAAGAAATTTGTTAAAACAAAGAAGAAGAAGACCAAACAATTCTGATGTACAAAATATATTAAAAAGAGTAAGCAAAGTTATAAAATCGGCATGTCGGGATTCTATGAACAATTATTATTTTCATCTTATTAGCAATAATCAGCATGATCCTAAAAGATGTTGGAGGTTTCTGAATGAAACTTTGGGTAGAAGTGTTAAAGCCCAAATTAATTTAATGAATTCTAATGGTGAGCTGATAACAGATGATGCTGTCAAATGTGAACTTTTTAATAAGTACTTGTTACAAGTCCCAAAAATCTTAAAACAACAAATTACAAGGGGATTCGTGCAACAATCTCAGAACTTTTACACAACATTAAATGAAATTTCGCAAATCATTTCCAACCTTACTATAAGTAAAAGTCCTGGCCATGACAGATTTTCTCCAAGGGTACTTACCGAATGTAGTGATGAAATCTCACCACATTTGTTAAAAATATTTAATCGTATAATTAAACCATCAAAATTCCGAATATTTTGAAAATATCAAAGATTGTTCCAATACCGAAAGAAGTACACTTTAATAGGGAAGATAAATACAGACCTATTTCTTTGTTACCAATTATCGATAAAATTTTTGAGAAGTTAATACATAATCAGTTGTTAAAATACCTAGAAGCTAATAAGCTGCTTTATGATTGCCAATATGGTTTAAGGAAGGGGAGTGGAACGGATAATGCTCTTGTGAATGTAATAAACTGCATCTGTCAAGGATTAGATCAAGGCTTTTGTGGTGTGGGTGGAATTTTCTATGATTTTTCTAAAGCTTTTGATATTGTAGATCATTAAATTATGACACAGAAGTTGCAGTATTATGGAATATTAGGCAGTGAATTATGTCTTTTTAAAAATTACCTGTACAACAGGAAGCAGTACGTGGAAATAAATGATTATAAAAGTTTTCTTGGTGTAGTTGAACATGGTGTGCCAAAAGGTAGTGTTTTGGGTCCGCTTTTATTCACTATATACGTAAATGATATCATGAATCTTGGACTGTATGGAAAGGCTTTTATATACGCAGATGATATTTCTGTACTTTATCCATACAAACATGAAACAGTACTAAAAGCCTATATGGAAAGAGATGCAGCCTTAATCTTTGAATACTCAAGACTTAACAAATTAGTTATAAATTCGACAAAAACCAAACTCCTCAGGTTTCGACCTCATTTAAGTAATAATGATGAAAGTTTTAGAATCTTGGTGAATGGAAATGAAGTCTTTGAAAGCCAATCAATAAAGTACTTGGGAGTCAATTTGCAAAATAATTTATCATGGAATTTGCATATGGAGAAGCTAAAGTCGAAAATATCAGCTGTTACTCGTGTGTTATATAAGTTTAAAAACAAATTTAATGAACAGACAAAATTAATGCTTTATCAGACTTTAGTGCAAAGTCATCTAAACTATTTGGTATTAGTATATGGTTGCAAAAATACCATGGAACTAAAATCCTTGAAGCGAGTTCAAAATATGGCATTGAAAAATGTATTTAATTTACCGTTACTCCATTCAACATTGTCCTTATATCAAGATGTAGCATAAAACATATTACCCATAGGGGACTATATAAAATGCAATTATTGGTTTTCGTTTTTAAGTCATTGCGGAATATTGGGCACAACACAATCACTTTTCAAAGAAATCACACCAGATTTAACATCAGAAACTGTTCTAATTTAAAAGTAGCAAGATGCAGATTAGAAACAACAAAGCAATGAATTGAGTACGTTGGAGGATTAGAAACTAATAATTTGCCTCAAAACTTAAAAGATATACAAAGAATATCAATTTTTAAGTCAAGTTTAAAAAAACATTCTGGAAATGCTTTTAATATCTTGAAGTGCTATTAACTAAATGAAAAATCTTTATATAAATCTTTTGTAAAATGAAATCTTAAAATAAAATAAAGAAAATAATAAAAAAAAAAATCACATTTTGATTGATTTGCAGTTGAAGCACAGCCGTGTGCAGGATTTTTTTTTTTAAATAATAACAATAAAAACTTATATGCAAAATATCAGTAAAATCGAATTTTGAATTACATGCTAAACAACGTTTCATATCCACATTTGCGATGTCATTTAAAACGTTTTTCCACGACTCAAGCGGCTGTAAAAACGTTATTCCACGTTACAAAACCATTTCGTTTATATCAATTTGTTTGTAACTTACAATGTTCTTCCACTGGCTGACTTTTTGTATCGCATTTTGACGGCATTAAGGTGCATAATTTTGGGTGATTTGACGTTTAAACAGTGTAAGAGAGTAATGTTAACGGTAATCTGCAAAAAACTGTTTTTGCAAAAAGCGGCTTTTACAACGTTATTCGCGGCTTTGCTTCAATTATTGATTGTTATTATTATCATGCATTACTATTACATTATTCCATTGACTTATATTTAAACATATTTGAGTCAATGGATAAGTGCCGTTGTTTGATATTTTACATGTCAAAATGTGTTGCATTTACCCAACTCTGACTATGGTGGCATGTATGAATTTCAGAGTGGTTAATGGGTACGCAGGATACCTCATGGATACTCATGAGATACACTACACTGGATATTTCGAACAGGATTTAAAAGACAAAGATGCTTGACGTGCATTAAAATAATAAGTTGCAAAGATTTTTCGACTTCACGACTTATTATTCACCTTTAATTAGTCGACAAGTTTGACATACATGTATGCCCAATAAAACTTGGCTCCGTTCCAAGTGGTACTTAAGAGACGGCAAATAATACATTACTAAATTGCGCCGCCAAAAATAAATCATTGGGTAAATTTTTAGCCCATTGTGTTGCTGAGGAAGGAATGTCCATTAAGACACTAAAAACTCTTAAGTAGTTCTAGCATATCGTCATGCTTAAAACTACAACATTCCAGTTGGAAAAATTCACCAGTTTTTTTAATTAAAACCCCAAGAACTAAAAAAACAAAATTGAAGAAATAAAACCATGTCATGGAAGGTTTTAAATTGTGGTCGACGAATGGACAGATATTTCATACAAAAAAACATGTTCATAATACTATTCGTTTCTATAAGCCTGGCTTAGAGGTTTTGTTTGTAACTTTTCAAAAATATGGTTGAAGTCTATTGATTCATACAGACATGCTTAACCACCAACAAATTAAAACTCATTTAAAATTAATTTGGGAGAATATCTAATAATTAATTTATTAAATTCCTGTCGGCCATGTTCTGTAAATCGATATCACGTAAAATTGAAATCGATGAAGATTTTCAATTAAATTTTTGTAAAAATGAATGTTGCTTCTCCTGATTTCAAAAGTAGTTTAGGTAGAGAAACGTGGTCCTCAAAGTATGAGGTATATACAAGGAAATATTTTTATTAACTTTGAACACGGGGGAGTGTTCAAAATTTGTTCGATTTCAATTCCACGTAATTTCGGTTTCTAGAACATGGCCGTATAATTTTGTATATGCTTTTGTAAAACGTTTGTCTAGATCATACATCATTTAACAGTTTCTAAATTACATTGTACAATTATCTACTTACAAAAAAGCTTAGTAAATAAATGGAAATTGTAAAAAACACAGCTAAAGTTTGACCAATTTACTGGTCACACTTATCATCGATTTTATCGTCAAATATTTGTTAGGTCTGAACATGCCTTAAGTCATAACACTGTATTTTGTTGGCTCATTACCCTTGTGAGTTGTTTTGTTTTTATTAAAGTTAACGTATTTATTTTATATGTGTTTTTATGTATTCGCATTAAATCCGATTTACCGGTTATTTTAAAAATGCTTAACCGAAACCCAGTTTTTTAAAATAGCAACTATTCAAAAACCGGAAAAACGATAAAAAAAATTTTTAGATTTTATAAACTCGGAAGGTCTAGCCATTTTATTTTTTCTAGATATGTTAGTTTCTAAAATTATATTCAGAATATTCAGCAAAATATTGTAATTTTAGAGAATCTCCAAACTTTGGAGTTGGCAAATTGTATTTACAGTGGTCGAACGCTGACGTTATAAAACGATTCATTCTATTGAGCTAAGTAAAGAAAAACTAAGAAATGGAACAAATTTTGAAAACTATGCTGTGCTTTAAGTTCGTAAAAATATTCCCTTTAGTATAAATAATACTTTGAGGACTACTTATCTTTACCAGACTTGTACGCATGTTCTGTAACTTTAGTAAGAACTTCTCGCATCGAAAACATGTGAAACAAAATATTCCATCGTTTCTCGAACTGTGAGAAAAAAGTGTGTCTGTAACTCATGTCGAAAACTATCAAAAGAGATTACGTCGTTACGTAATAAATGTCATAATATTCCACTCGAGGCCGATAAGAAATTGCAGATGTTGTGAACGCCAGTCAAAAATACGTTGACGGCGACCAAATTTGACTAAAATTTAAAAATTTTCAACGACAGCGGCGAAAATCAACCGTCGGCTATACCAAAAAATGTAAAGTGCGACTTTAATGTTTGTTGATAACAAAAATTCGTATATTTTTCAAAAATGTTGAAAGCAAAATAATTAAACAATGAAAAAATCGGCCAAGAACAAAATACTTATCTCTTCCGTGTTAGTATTCATTGCATTTGGCATTTTTAATTTATTTTTTGGTGTTAAAATTTTTTCTCACTCCGTTTTTATGCGTGAGTTTATTTGACAGTTCAAAGCGGGAACTTTCTCACAAAAATTTTACAGACACAGTTTTTCAGTATATTGGCGATTAATTTCCTTACGTGACAGTTATTACTCGCCAAAAATGTTACAGACGCAGTTAAGTGAGAAAAACAGCTGTTTGTTTCAATTTATGGCATTTTTGTTTCATTTCTCATATTTCAATCGAAAAGTTTCTCGCCGCGTAAGTTACAGAACATGGGCACTGGTTTTAAAATTATTCATCGAATTCAATTTGATGTGCGTTCTTGAGCTTTAATAGGGTAACCCATATAAAATAAATACTTATTGTTTATTTAAAAAAATTTAAAATATTTTAATTCTTCAAATTTAAATCATATTTAACCAATATAAGATAACTTTTACGTTAGCAACTTCAATGTACATTACACTTCACACAAGTCCTACATATTTTGAGGGAAAAAAAAACCGTGTATTGATAAGCTGTTATTTATTTTATTTATTTATTTATTTAATTTGTGTTTCTGTGCTACAAGATTTAAAATCTTATTATTATCGCTCAGAATTATTACAATGTTAATAAGCATAATTATTACAATAAAAAAAAAATATTATATAATTTAAAATAATGTTATAATAAGAAACAAAAAAATAATAAATGATTATAGAAAATTATGAAAAATTATAAAAAAAAAAAAATAAATAAATTGGCAAGAGCAATACAAGCATACTTTATACAATTATAAGACAAATTAAAAACAATTATGATTAATTGTAATGTTTAAAAATTTCTTTTTTGAATTGCAAAGCGTTACTAATAAATTGTAGATTTGGCGGTAGCTCGTTCCAAAGACGTATAGCAAAAATATAAAAATGATGTTCAGAGAAAGAGGTTCTATATCTGATTTGTATCATATCATTATATCTTCTAGATCGAGTAGGGACTAATCTGTTAAATAAGTATTTTGGTTCACATGTAAAAAGAATTTTATGAAAAAGTAACAAAGTTCTTATCTCCAAAAGATTAATAATGTTAACCCCAAAAAGACGTTTCTCAAATGTTGAGATATGATCATATTTTCTTAAGTTGAAAACATATCTTAATATGGAGTTATAAGTCACGGTAAGTTTTTTCTTAGTAGTAGAATCAAGGTTGGCAAACACTTCACATCCATACAACAAAGTAGGTATAAGATAGGTTTTGGCAAGCAAAATACGAATATTGAGTGGGGTAAGGTATTGAGTAGTCCAAAGTGTACGTATCATGGAGTAGGGTTTTCCGGCTGCGGCATTAATATGATAAGACCATGAAAGAGTATTATTAAAGATGATACCCAAATTTTTGGTTGAGTTTACAACTTGAATTGGTTGATTATTAATAGATACTGTTGGTTCAGTAATCAAGTTTACTGACTTACGGGTTATAATTAGGCATTTCGATTTAGATGGATTAATGCAGAGTCCATTAGCTGTTGCCCAAGTGTGTACATTAGCCAGATCTGCATTCAATTTATCCACGCAAGTAGTAATTTGATCTATTTTACTATTTATATATATCTGCACATCGTCAGCATACAAATGAATTCTGCAGTATGATAGATGTTTAACTAGATCATTAATATAGATCGAAAAAAGAAGTGGACCCAGAATTGAGCCTTGAGGCACACCCTTAATCACAGGCAAAGCACGTGAATTTTGGTTATTAGAAAACACAGATTGGAAACGTCCAGATAAGTAAGACGATATGAGGTTGGTAGACGAGGATGAAAAATTAAACATTGTTAATAGTTTCGTGCAAAGAATATTGTGGTCGACCGTGTCAAATGCTTTAGAGTGATCTAAAAGAACAAGAAAACATATATCACCATCATCAATACTTTCACGTATATCTTCCGACACATCAATAAGGGCGGTAACGCAACTGTGCTTATTACGAAAACCTGATTGTCTATCAGTAAGCAAAGTATTATCATGTAGGTATTTGTTCATTTGTTGGTGAAGCAGCTTTTCACACACCTTCGATAAATATGGTAGAATTGCAACAGGCCTGAAATCATTATTGGACTTTGGTATAGGAATAATTTTGGCATATTTCCAATTTTTTGGAAAGTCACTTTTCGTAATTATTGTGTTAATAATATATGTTAGATAAGGTAACACTGCAGGCAACATAGCTTTAACAAATTTGGGATGCAATCCATCATATCCAACAGCATTTGATTTTACAGCACAACAGCTTGAGAGTACATCTAACTGCGTTACACAATTGAAGTTAAACCTGTTTTCATCTGGTGTGGGATTGTGAATGTCATTATAGAAATTATAATTTGCGGGAACATTAGGAGTATTTATAAACGACTCGTTAAGCATTTCCACATCTATTTTAGTGGAAGTATTTGGTTGAGTTTTTCCAACACCTATTTCACGAATAGTCTTCCAAGTTTTTGACGATCCTACAGCAGAATTAAAACGATGGCAATAATACGCAGCTTTAGCACATCGTATCTTTTTGTTGACTTCTGTTCTCATTTTACAATACTCTTCATGTAAATACGATGTTTTAAAACGCTTCCAGCTTTTGTATGCAAAATCCCTGCGAGAAATCATCCGCTTTATATCCATATTAAACCATGGTTTGTTTTTAAAATTTTTATTAATTTTTTTCACAGGCACAGACATATTAAAAATGTGCAACAGATTGTGTTCAAAAAAGTTTAATTGGTCTTCAACAAGTGGCATATAATAGATCGAATCCCAATCGATTTTATAAAATTCGTTAGAAATTATATTAAAGTCTATGTGCTTAAAATCGTAGTATGTTACTATATCATTAACTGTTTGCAGTTTAAAATCATACGTTAGAAATATCAGATTGTGTTTTGAAAAGCAAGGTACCGATAGTTGTTCATAAAGTAAGACTTTGTGCTTACAGCTAACGAAAAATATGTCCAGCAGTGAGTCAATTGTTGACGTATAATGAGTTGCTTTTTGTAAACTTTCAATCAATTGTTAAATCTGTTGTTTTCATGGGTAACCGCGTGTGTCCATTTTTTCGATTTTGAGATGTCGATGCTATATTGATTAATTTTAAATGCTCTTTAAATGGTTCTAAAAATTTCTGAAAATAGATTAACCAATTCCAGTTTTTTAACGTAATAACCAAGTTCAATAACGACCCCGTAGTTTGATCTAGAATGGTTTTTAGGCTCTCCTGAAGAATTTTATTTAAAGACATACGCGGTTGCCCATGAAACCCACAGAAATAAGGGAATCATTTTCGCCCAAATACTTAAGACTTTTGTGGTAAGCCTAGTACTCTGTTCAAATTTATGAAAAATGTTGAGCAGAATTTATTATTTCATACGAACAATTTTTGACATTATTTTGCGTATGTTAACAAAACCCAGATGTATTTTACAAAAAATGTATATTTTTAATAAAAATGATATTAAAAAGAAGGTATTTATGAAGTAAAACCTGCTCCCGGTTTTGCTTATTACATTTCAACTTATGCTTTTCCAAAAAGCCGACCTTTTGCCATTGGAAGTAAAAAGTTTACGGGGGCCAAAGTTTGGCATTTACTGATAAACTGCAAGTCAGAAAGTTGGTTATAAGTATTAGTTGTAAAATAACTGTAAAAGAATACACTATATAAAAAACCTTTTTTTATCATGCTTTAACACGTAATTTTTATTCTAAAAGTCAACTAAAAACGAAATTGTACTTTAAACCCATCATAACTTTGCTTCTTATCAGTCAATTTTTATGTTTAAAGGCCAAAGTCCCACCTTCAAAACAAAGAAACCGCATATAAAAAACTCCAATCCAATAAAAAGTTATGGATTTTTGACCGCATTCTCGTAAAATTGTCCACTGTAAAAGTTTGCTGTTCGTCGAAAATAGCTTTTTGCCAAGGCCAAACGTTCGGTCGAAATCTAAAAATAGATATTTGCTATATTGTTGTTGCTTTTAGATAAACAAAAACAGCTGTGTTTTGTACGTAAACAATAACTAACACTTTCAACATTCAACTCACCTTAAAAATGTTTACACAACAGCACACAATTTAATCAAAATGTATTCTTAAGTCAATAATATTAAAGCTTAGTTTTGAAGGAAAATTTTAATACTAGTATTGTTGTTATTTTGTTGAACTGTTAATGGTTTTTAATCCAAATTTAGATATTTTTTTTAATTAGGCTTAAGTTCATTGAAATTAATTTTCATTAAATTATTTTTATGAAGACAGGAATTTAACAACATGAAATTAATTAAAATTTTTATTGATAATTTTTCCTTCTTGACTGCGCTGAGATTTGAACCCAGGCTTTCACGGACAGGTTGCCCATACTAGTTTCGATTGTAACCACACAATCTCGTCAGTGCGGTTTGCCGTTTTACTCACTCGGCTATTGAGGCCGGGCGACGTCAATAGTCAAACATCAATCCTTAAACCAAATGGTATTTCACCTTGGTAGATCGAAATTTGCTTTTTGAATGAATGATTTATCTATTTTAATTGATTTACATGTTCTTCCTAACTTCTGTTTTTTCGTACCTTATGTCAAGAAATTTTAATAATATTTTTTAAAACATTATAATAAATATTGTGGGCGAAATTTGAAAACGATTTATTAACCCTTAAATGCGCACGGTCTTGTACCTTTATGAAACAAATATATTATACGTAAATAAGCACAAAATTAAAAACTGCGTTCTTATTTTTTTGTAGTTTTATTAGGGAAAAACTGGTTGTATCTTGTGAGATACACTGCGCCCTTCACACACAAAGAGAAACGCTCTAATGAAATAATTTTTTAAGTGAAGATTATTTTTCATTGGAAAAAAATTAAAAATTATTGTGATTGCGTTAAATATAATTCAAATTCATTTAGTTAATTTAAAAATTAATAAAATTAGGTTTTTTTTTTTATTTGTATTAAATGAATTATTTATTGAAAGTAAAATAATGTCATATTTCGCAATTCTCAAACATTGAAGGTAAATCTTTCAGAGTATCGCAAACTTTCCTCAAATATAAAATGTTCCCATCTCTCAGGAAAAAAGTAACGCCAAATTTGATACGGAGTAACCAATAATTTGATATCATTAGCCAGAGAGCTATCGCCTTTAAACTTTACCTCCTGACTGACGAATTGCATATTACCCTGTTTCCATAAATTTTTTTCAAATGCAGAAGCTTTTGAATCGAAGGATGCATATTGAAATTTTGAGGAAAGTAAATCAAATGACGTTGGATTTGATGGTAAGTCCTGTGAATGAGTTGGGCACCGATTACCTACGACTCTTATACCCAGTAAAAAAAACTTGTGATTTTTGATGCACTTAAGAGAAAAAGCGCATAATCGAGCGCTTCGATAATAGGGCTCTTATAAAGCAGTAAACGATAACGAATAAAATATACAAAAAAGCTGCTATTTAGTGCTGACAACGAAGAAGGTTTTAAAGCGATAACAAAATAAAAATATATTATGGTTTACGAAAATGCTTGATAAAAGGCATTTAAACCAGTAAAAGAAAAACATGAATGAATATGTTAATTTAGTTAGCCTTTAAAAAAGCACTTTAGCAGTGCTTTATATGCGTGTTTTATTATGTTAAAAGAAGCGCTTATTGTCAGCAGAAATTAGTGCTCCAAACCGGGAACACCCCATACAAAAATCAGGCATCCCATCAGCAGCTTTGAAGCGATTTGAGGTATGAATTCATACATAAAACCTGCTCCTTTTCGAGCACGTTTTTTACTGGGTAAGCTCTCAGTTGGGGCACTGGAAGCAGCAGGATAATGAACTATTTCTGGCAACAGGTGATTGGATGAAGAAACCTTCTTAAATTTGGTGCTAGGGAGTAAGAAGTGCAAAGTTGTACGTGGCCGGGAGACCGAATGGTACTAGACTTGGGCTTGAAAGCAGATTATCTTCGATCATCAATGCAATAAGCGAGTCTTAAACTGAACAATTTATATCAACGCTAATTTAAAATTATTCCTCCGGATCAGAGACATTATCAATAAGGACAAAATTTTTATTTCTAGTGGACACAATTTTTGGAACTTCAATTTTATCGTCACTACTTGTATCAGTGCTGTCATATTATATATATATATAATTAAAACAAAAAAAATTACGTAACGAACGAAAAGAACTTGTATCAAATGAGTAAACAAGAATATAACACACGCACGCAGTTAGTGCACCAGCAACAACTCAGCGGGAAAAGAAGGAGTAGGATGCCTTCTAGGAGGCCTCTAAAAACAAAAAATGCTACTCCTTCTCTTCTCCGTTCTCATAGAAGCGGGTATGGATTATGTATCTTATCTTTTATACGAAAGAGCCGAGGCCTTCTATGAGGCATTCTTAAGCAGTTAGATAAGAATGGTAATTGAATAATTGAATTGACGAAAGTACGAGTATACATACATAATAATAAACATATATTTTTTTGGAGTAAATTCGTGAAAAAATAATGCAAACAAAAGTAGGTAAAATTTAGCTTCATTTCTAAAAGTACGTATTTTGAAATTTTGAACCTACGGTTTTATGTTTCTCAAAAACATTCCATTTTTGATAAGAAATTAATGTGGGATACACGAAAAAGGTGTTGTTAGTGGTAATCAACAAACCTTTTTTAGTTTTTTTAATAATTGTGGAAATAACACCAGTTTTATTGGTTGTATCTTTAAAGATACACTGCGCATTTAATTGTAAAATTAGAATGTGTGTGGCTGAGAAAATAATTTTTATTTATTGTGAATACCAGTGTAAATGTTGCTGCCATTGTGAAGAAGCTTTAATTATTAACTACGCAGTATTTTTTTTTTTGTCAAAGTTTTATTATTTGCTTTATTTCATTTGTATATTTTTGTTGAAAAACGCTTTTAGAAAAATAAATTTTTTTTTTGTTAAAAATTATTGTTTTTGTTGAATCTGCGATCCAGACCATTTTTAGGCACAGCCAAATTTTCACTATTAAGTAAATATTTGTTATTTATTCATCAGTTTTAACGCCGCCATTATTATTTTTTAGCCCAAAACCATTTATTTAAAATATATATCGCAAATAATAAAGAATTTACAACAAATATTAAATACAAAAGTATTAAGGAACTAGAGGATAAGTCGAAAATATGTTTTCTTCAAATCCAGCCAGTGTAAGTTACTGTTTTTGTTTATTTTAAAGCTACAGAGTTAATACTTTATATTGTTGATTACGAAAACAAATTGCGCTAGATATTTTACCATTTCACCCCTACTGGGATTATATGTCCCAGCAATGTCCCCTACATCCTAACTTATATTTTACACAATAAAGTTTGAAATAGTAACTGTGGTGTAATCGACCATGTCAATGGTGAACTATAGCGGTAGGGCATTTGTATGCAGTTCCGTTTAATGAGACGACATGTTGTTCGCTGATCGTGAGCTGAGGCTTTATTTATAATATTAATATAAATATGAGCAATCAGCACAATCACAAATATTGCCAAGGAATTATTTTTCTCACGGATGATACTTTTCACGAGATAAAAATCCTCCAACTATAAAAATTTTAAAAAAATATTAAAAGTGGCATTAGCGAAGTTGTTGTAGCTGTACAAGTTAAGGTCAAATTAAGAAGAATATCATAGCATTGAAAGTTCTTTTTTAAAATTTCTTTTGTGACAGGTAACACCAGCGGGCTTTACCGGCACAACTTTGACGTATGATTTTATTCCCCCTGTGTACTGTTTTTGGTTTTGTGCCGCAGCCTTTTGCCGTACTTACTTATTTTTTATTGATCAATTACTTTTAAGAAGATTAATAACAAACATTTTTTAACTCAGTAACACAATTATTGGGCCCCATGTTGTTAAGCTCATTTTCAGCAGCCCTCCAAAAATCCTACTTGCAGTTTCTTATGAATTGATTTCTGAATTTCATGGGAATTTTTTCGGAAAAAAGTAAGAGAGATTGACGGATAAGCAAATGGTCACGATTTTTGCCTATTTTATTTTTATTGGGACATAATATTGCACCGAAAAAAATGATTGGAATTGTGTGTCTGTCCCAGGATAACAGCAAGGATATTCGACTTTTTATGTATCCCGAACATCTTATATTAAAAAGGCCCTGGGTAAAAGCGTTCAAACTTTATGAGCTTTCTAACAGCCGTATTCATAACGAAAATTTGGCATGAAGTTAGCACAAAGTTCATTCATAATACACTTACCAAACTCGGGCTAACGATTTGCTAAACTCTTGTTAACAAGCTGCCAAACGTTTTCCAACTTGTGATAAACAGCCGTTTAATGTTGAATAATTTTGTTTGTTTTTTTTAATACACTGCTTTTTTTTGAATTTAGAGTCCTTTTTAAAATTTATTTTAATGTAAAAACATTTCAAATTTTTATATGAAGAGGGAAAATAAAAAAAAAGAAAAATTTAAGTAAATGACAAAACCAGCGATGATTAATGCAAAACGTGTTGCATTTTTGAGTTATATAATGTGGCATCATTAATATTCAGAGTTGATTTATTAAAAATTAGCAGACGGATAAAATTTGTTTTGAATAGACTCTGTGCTAACAAGCTGCTAAGCTTAATCGGCATTCTAGTTAGGAGCTCGTTGTACGTATTGTACAAACTGTGGCTAAGTTTTTGTTATGAATACGGCTGTAAATCTTTAAAAATGATTCGAAAAGAAGCAGAGGAAGAGTTTCCCACCTCACACCAGATAAGTTGTAAATTTCTTTCAAAACACGACGGTAAATATCTGTCGAATCGGTCAGACGATAAAATTAAGGTCAAATGTTCAACAATCATTTCACCTAGCGCCCATACAAATATGAACCCGGAAAAACTTTTTTATACGATTGCACCCATACCTTATGAGCTGGAGAACAATTGGCTTTTAAATAGTATGGTAAAGGGTATGTGAAATTTAGCCCAGTCGAATATAGCGCTTTTAAGTGTTATAAAAATTTTGTCACACTTTGCTATTTTTAGGAAATGTGTCCAAAAATAGCAATTTGAGGAGACGCAGATCAAAACGTACTTTTTCACATATTTGCATTAAAATCTTTACTGTGGTGACTAATGACAGTTTGATGCATCTATTGGTAAGTAAAAAACCTGCTACCATATCCAGTTTCATGCAGTTTTTATAGGAGGCAAAACAAATAAACCTCAAATTTCCAAAACATTTAAATGAGCAAAAATAAAAACGCTTTGTTGTGGTGAAAATCAATCGATTTCAAACCGATCGTTTTAAAAAAGGTGTCATGAATTGCGATACATTTTAGAATCTATTTCTGAATTATAGTATTATTTATTTGTTCATTATTCATCTTAACTTACATACATATAATATAAATTTTAAAAGAATATAGACAGGAATGGGAAGAAAATGTAATAATAAATAATATATTTTTGATTTAAAATCGTTTCGTTTCCTAAATCGATTTCCATCACATAAATGTATGCCAGTATTTGCTATTTATAGGAACACTTGCGAAGACTTGCTATTCATAGGATAATTTGCCCTTTTGAAGATTTTTATATTTTCAGAGATTCCATTTTACACTCGAGTAACTTTATGCGGAAATTTGATATTTTTATAAAAAATGCCGAATCTTTTATATCATCCAGGAGTGGTCTTTTAAAGGGATCCGTTAATTATTATTTAATCTAAAATATTCAACATTTGTTATTTTTCGAATTTATTTCTTTTTATTTTTTCTTTTTTATTAATGCTTATAAAAAAGAAATAATTCCCAATATCTATTTGTTAAAATAGTTGAGTTAAATACATTCAATTTATAAAGTATCACTATCCAGGGTGACACAAAGAATGCTGACGAAGGCTGTAGCGGACCATAAAATGCATTACATTCTGCTGGTGTCTGATAATTGTAAATTTTTCTGTACATACAATATACTTCATTGCTATCCAACGGATAGCTAAGGTAAAATGTAACAAGAAGATACAAGATAATAGTCTGGTAGTGTATTAAGTCATTCCTAAAAATTTAAGGAATTTAACTATTACAAAAAAGCTTTATAAAATACATAACTGAAATTTAACTCATATAATAAATTCGAAAAATAAAAAATGTTGAATATAATAAAGTTGCTTATAAAAAATAAACAATTCCCAATATCAATTTGTTAATTAAAATATTTTTAATAAGGAGGGGAATTTATATGGGACCCATCGTAAATAATGGATCGTTCATCACAAAATTTGGAAGAGTGATTTCTTGTATAAAAAATCTAAATTAGACCAAAATTCAACACAGGATGTTTTTCTTTAATAATTTAATGCTTCTTAAGTTGCTTTTTGGTAGGCCGACTTATAGGTGCCTGTTATAATTTTGTAATAAAAACTGCACGATGTTATTTCTGGCCATATAAAGCTAAATTAGACCAAATTTAACAACAATACCTATTTTTGTTACGGGTAATTATTAATAATAACCCAGCAAGCAAAATAGTCCGAAGTATTTTAGATATCTTAGAGAAACGTCGACAAACAAGTCGGAATCGTATACGAATTCTGTCAGATTTCTGACCCAAAAATGTATGAGGTGGATGACACGAATTCTGGGAGACATGTCGTGTGAAATTCTGATTTTTTTTGCTGACATTTCTGATGGAAATCTAACATAAATCTAATGAAAGAGACATAAGAAATTCGGATATGTTAGCAGACATTCTTACAGTTTTCTGACAGATAGCTGATCAACTAATCGCCCAGATTTCTTACAGAAATCTAAGGGAAATGTGATCGAAAGCTAAAGGAGACTTTTTTTAAATTGTTTCTTTTTTTAATAATTTTTTTCTACATAAATACATAAATAAAATTAGTTTGTTAAAACTTGACTGCTGTTTAGCCTCTTTTGCGTTTTTAAGCCTTACAAAGTCTATTCTTGGATAAGTTAAAAATTGTATTGGCGAAGTCATCCACGGAGCAGCTTCTTGTTCTTGTTATTTTCTCCAAACCAAGATAAGGAGTGCTATAAAAAATATGCAAAAGTTGCATTAAAAAAGTAATTTTTAGTACATAGATGTTGCACATTACCTTGCGATTTTTAGACTTTTCCACGTTATTTTAATAAAAGATTCTAGAAAAATTTATGTGTTTCTTAAAAATTTGCAAGACCAAAAAGATATTTCCGTGTTCATGAGTTTTTTTTTTGAGTCTAAGACAATCCAATATTAAAAAACTTCGAAGGCTATAAATTTATTGAGCAATTCCATATGAAAACGATCAAAATTGTCAAATTTTTGGACGACCCCTCTCCAATTTTAAAATAAATAGTCTCAATCGATTGCCCAGCAAAAAATAATGTACCTACATATTTTTTTTTTTTTTTTATAGTGACTGGTTTAGTGGTGGTGTACACCACTGTCATGTGAAAAATTGAAGAATTCTTCATAAGGGACCTCATTGAAATTTGTTTTAAAAAAAAACTACTAAAGTGATCGCAACGAGTGATAGCTCGTTGGAAAGGTATTAAATCAGGCTTTAATAAAAATAAAATTTTCCTAATTTTTCTTAGAAATTTACCTTTAAATTTTCCCAAGAAAATTTAATTTTCCGATTTTCCACAGAAGCTCTTAAATTTTCCGGCTAATTTTTAAATAAAATTTTCTTTGAGAAAAGTAAAACTTCGTTCTAATATCCGCATTTGTTTTAGAAACATAATTTTTTTTTTGAAAAAAAAAATAATTTTTTTTATCAAAATTTTGAAATTTTTGTTTTTTAAAAATTCATAAAAAATTGAAAAATGCAGCGAGGCTTCTAATTTTTTGCAGGCATATAAAAAACGAAGCTGCAAACAAAACAAGCCATAAGCGATTAAAATCTGTTAGCAACTTTTGATTTTATTCACAAAAGTCGACAAATTTTGATTAATTTAAGAATCTTAAATATTAATTTAATTATTAAATTTTATTGCGGAATTTCGGTTTTTTAAGTTTTTTCAATAAGCTAAAGCGTTTTTGAGTTACGCGAACATATGTTGTGCAACCTCCTCCATTTTAGAAATAACGGTATATCTCGAAAACCAGAGCCAATCTTAAAAAACCGAGGGCACCACTGGATTCAGCGTACCCGAATTATGTTAAAACGCCAGGTGCCCAGCTTGTCACGAAAAAAAAGTGTCAATTTCGTGCACAGTGTAATTTTTAAAATGTATTTTTAACAAGGTGGTCTCTTAAATGCTCTTCTCCTGTCCAAACAAGGAGTCGGGGCCCATTTTTTTATTGCTGATTCTTAAAGCAAAAATTATGAGGAATCCAAAAAAAAAAAAATTAGCCGGAAAATTTAAGAGCTTCTGTGGAAAATCGGAAAATTAAATTTTCTTGGGAAAATTTAAAGGTAAATTTCTAAGAAAAATTAGGAAAATTTTATTTTTATTAAAGCCTGATTCAATACCTTTCCAACGAGCTATCACTCGTTGCGATCGCTTTAGTAGTTTTTTTTTAAAACAAATTTCAATGAGGTCCCTTATGAAGAATTCTTCAATTATTCACATGACAGTGGTGTACACCACCACTAAACCAGTCACTATAAAAAAAAAAAAAAATATGTAGGTACATTATTTTTTGCTGGGCAATCGATTGAGACTATTTATTTTAAAATCGGAGAGGGGTCGTCCAAAAGGTGATCGCTTTCATATGGAATTGCTCTATTGCAAAATAAAAGTATATGTATGCATAATTAAAAACTCCGACTCTTCAACTCCGACTCCGACTCCACAGCGTAACTCAAAACGGCATAGTTTTTGAACAAAAAACCGAAATTCCGCCATAAATTTTTCTTTAAGCAAGGTTAAACTGTTTCTAATCGTTTTAGAAACATAATTTTTTTTTGTCTAAAAAAAAATGATTTATTTAATAAAATTTCGAAATTTTTGTTTTTCAAAAAATCATAAAAAAATGTGAAAAATTCAACTACATATTCTTTAATTTGGCCACTGCAGCGCCTAGGATGCCCCTAGACGGGTCAAACGTAAGACCAACCCCACTTTATTTTTCATCGCCACCATTTATTTCTAACGTATGTACCTACTCGCTATTTCCATTCCTTAAGATCAATCCCCAAAATGTTCAATACAGACTAAAAATATATTGAGGAAAAAGCCATATAACTGACAAAGAATCGCCCCTGGAGGGAAAAAATGTATTATTCCAGGCAAAATGTTCTTGGGATTGATCTCTTCTTAGGCCTCGGGCTGCTTATAAGTTTCCGACCTCAGTAGTAATCTCTGCTACACATCAAGATTACACAGTTCTCTGGAAAACTTCATGGCAAAGGTATAGGGATCATCTTAACAATATTTCACAAAAACAGCTGCAGTAAATACCTCGGATTCGGACAAAATCCAAAATTGACAGATCTCGTGAGATCGCCGTGGCACAGAGATCATATCCGGTAGCAGGGAGTAAGTATTTATATTTATATCATTTGTAGTCCGAAATAGTAAAGTATTGAAATTTAAATATATCGGCTCACAAATGGCTGAGATTTGAGCAGAAAACACGTTTTCCTCTTACTTTCATCCATAAATCTATATTTTTTACCTATTCTTATAATCTATTAACTTGATTTTTTCTTTTTCACCTGAAATAAACTGAAATGAAACTTAGTAAAACACTGACTTGAAAATTAACAAAATCGGTTAATAATAGAACGTCTTATAGACAAATAACTATTTGTTTTATTGCTGATATAATTTTTTTGCACAATAGTGGCCACATTAGCTAAGAAGATTAAATATTAATCATATTTTGTATATAGAAGGAGTATTAAATGTTCAAAATGAGCCAAGTCGGTCCATTACTTCACCTGGTCCTCATACAAGCAAGTGTTCTCTCTACATTGCACTATAGGAAATTTGTCCATTTTTTCGCCAAGATCTTTGAAAGTCTCCCTCCCTCTTTAGGCACACAAATTTTTTGTCACGCACTGTCATGGACAAAAAGTTGATCACGCGCTTTCACGAAAAATTTTTTGTTTTATTACACACGCTCGTAAATTCTTGCAAATAAAATGTTGGTTAACACGCGCTCACTTTCAAAAATTTTAAAACACTTCTATAAAAAACATTTATTATTTGATTCCCACTTAAAAGAAATTTTTGTTTTCCGCAAATTTTTATTGTAACAAACATTATTAAACATTATTCTCAATTTCTTCATCTTCGCTCTCAAAATATTTTTTGTCTTTCTGAAGGCAAATTTCGACGACTCTAACGCCATCTTTTACTGATCTTTTAATGTTGTTTAAAATGTTCGAAATATCTGCCTTTAGCAATATACAATATAAAATTGTCAAAAACAGTTGCCCGTTTGTCAGATTCGTTATGTTTTACTCGCTAAAAATTAAATAACAGAAAAATAATAGAAAAATACGATTTTAAAAGATATTGGCAGCACAAGGTTGATATTTACGGAAGACATTTTATTGCACTAGAGAAAAAATCAAGTTATATAAATATGAATTGTAATCATTTTTTAGGACCAAGTGAAATTCCAATTTGTAGCTCTATGTATTAACTTTCCATCCAATTAAATTCTGTCGATATAAACGTAGCAATATAATTCCCCAATATTTCAATTATATAAAAAATACTCACTTTCGACATTAGTTTCCATTTTTTTTTTTTTTTTTGTTATCATAAGTTATTTGTATCAAGACTTTTATTTAAAAATCACTTTTATTTTACTGCAGGCACTAATCTATTTATTATTCGGTAAAAAATCATATGATTGAATGTATAAAGTAACAAATAAATCCAAATTGTAGAAAAAAATTTTAAAATTAAAAAACTATTAAAATTTAATAATAAAAAAAAAACCATTTTATACTTTTGGCAAAAAAAGGCACACATTTTCTATAGTGCATTGATGAAAAAGTGTGGTAATAGTTTAAAGTTTTTGATCACATAAACAAATGTATTAAATAAGCACGGCGAATAAAAGTTAAACTTTTGATTTTGCCGATATTTTTTGTAGGGAACCGACACAGAATTTCGAGGACAATTTTCACAATAGAGATAAATATGAAAATTTAACCTGCCTGGTTTCTATAGATATGTTTTTTTTGAGGTGCCTAATATATAAACATATAAAAATATTTAAAACTGTCATATCGTCAGTAGAAAATAACAGCAAATCGGCAATTTGCCAACTTCGGAACAATACATCGTCAAAATGACGATAAATCGTCAAATCTGGCAGCTCTATTTTTATAATATCCTTTTATTTCGTACTAAAGAGCTGCATGAACAACTTCATTCATAAACATACTGAAATGTTTATCCAATGAAGTTCGTATTTAAATAAAATTTATATTACTGAACAAACTGTTGTTATATTCATGCTACATAACACATTTCTTTTCATATGGCAAACACAAAGACCAGTGATGCCGTTAGGATACGAAAGATACATTTTTCGTATCTTTTGACGACTTCATGTATCATGTATAATCCTGATATTTTTCGTACCTTTTGAATCTGTACGCAAAATGTACAGAAATAAAATATTAAACTTTCCGTATCTGACAAAGTTTTTTAAAGTTATCATTTCGTTATGAATACGAAAAAAAACAGTGACAACTAAATAAGCTTCGTACAGACCAAGGCGAATTCAACTACAGTTGGTGTCGATACTACAACAATCCAAAAACAACAGAAACAACACAGGGTTTTTTGCATTGCGTTGTTAGTGTTTACTGTACAAAATGTCAACCATTCCTAACAAAACACTAACAAATCAAAACAAAGTAGCTCGAACTGTCAAAATCAGATGGCGTTTCGACGGCACCAATGGCACCATTGTCAGGAAAATTTTTCTATTGTCAACGCCCGCTTACAATATTGTATGATCTGACCACCGTCTGAGAGATGAAATTTTAGAAGAAAATTGTGTGTGAATTTTTTCATTTAATCGCCTTAGTATTAGCGCCTTAACTCGTATATTATTTTTTACAAAAATGAATTTGTTTTGATAACATCCAATAGTTACATATAATTGATTTTAAAGTTTGCTTACTGTATTTTTAAAAATTACATAGCTAATATTTATGACTTAAATAAATATAAAAATTAATTTATATGATATCATTTTGTTTGCAATTTTCATTAAATATGAAATAAAAATGTTATGTTAATAAACGTTAAAAATGGATTTTAAAATTTTTTTCAAAATGTATCTTTTTGGGAAATAGTGTATCTTTTTGGAAACTAAAATGTATCTTTTTCAAAATTTCACTGGCAACACTGACAAAGACGTTGTTCAATGAAGCCGTTTTTGCTGGACAGTTTTCACTCTCTCTCATTTTTTTTATAAATACTCAACTCAACAATGTTGCCACTTTAGTAAATTCATGTTATTTTTTTTCTCTTTTGTAACCTTTACAATAATATACGTAATTTTGTAAAATAACTACCGTTTTTATGTACTTCCAAGCAAAACATTTTGCTGAAAAAAGTTTTTGAATACGAACGAAGCGAATACAGAATAATAATGAAGGTTTTATGAACAATATTATTAAGTTTCATGCAGATGTTTATATCGTACACGTTACGCTTGCATTTGTCACTTAATTACTGGAAATATTCCAGTTAAAACAGAATATGTGTTGTCTGGGGGCTAGTTCTGACAGTCGTGATTGAACATTTTTTCGATTCGAAAGACATTTTTTTCTAAATGCTAGAATAAGCCCTCTATTTGCCAATTCAAATACAAAAACACTTTTTTCTCACAAATACAGAAACGATGGAATTTTTTGTTTTACACTTCATGTAAGAAATTTTACGATGCGAGAAATACAGAAACGTGCTACAGGCTTGAAAAAGCATAACAAAAAGAACATTTTGTTTTTGCTATGCGGGTAGTTTAAAAATATTTTGTTTCACATTTTTTTAGTAACAGAGGTTTTTTCTATTTTTCGTATCTTATTCTTATGCCCGTAATTTCTACAAATGGATATTTAGCTGTGTATAGATATCGATTTTTGACAGGTAATTAAAAAATTAATAAAAAAAAAATACAAATGTTGCGATATTTTAAAAGAAAACTTAAAGAAAAAAACACGTGGCCAAACTTAACGTTAAAATTACCGGAGAGGTAAAAATAACTGTTAGGTACGAACACGACCAGGGGCCTAATTCTGGCAGTCGTGATAGAGTACTTTCTCGATTCGAAAGCAATTTTATTTCTAATTCTTTCAGTCGATACTGAGCGAATCGAAATTACTTTTTCAGTTTTGTAAAACTCATATTAATGCTTTACAACACTGAAAAAATAATTCCGATTCGTGCAGTATTGACTGAAATAATTAGATATTAAATTGCTTTCGAATCGAGCAAGTACTCGATCACGACTGCCAGAATCAGGCCCCAGATATATCTTTGCAGAAATTACGGGCATTAGAGATACAATTGTTGTAACCAAGGTTGCCAATTTAGACATTTTCTGGCTATATCTAGCGATTTGTTTTTCATTAAGCGATTAAGAATGTCTAGACATTTTAGTTTCTAAAATTATACTTATATTGAATATGCAGCAAAAAAACAATAATGTTACAGAATTTTTAAATTTTGCAGTTGGCAAATTGTCTTTACAGTGATCGAACGCTGACGTATAAAAAACGTTTCAACCAAATGAGCTAAGTAAAGAGAAAACTAAGAAACCGAAATATGTTGTATTATTTCATTTTTTAATTATGAAATTACAATTTAAAACAAATGTTGCCCCAATTATAAACTACCGATGAATCTTAAGGAGAAAATAGCAATAAATTCATCACATTTAAAAGTTAATCCCAAAAAAGTGTATTGATATGCATTTTTTGTAAACTTATTAAATTTTGAAATGGGGTTTTCACCTTATTTTTAATAACAATTTAAAAATATATGAAATATAACAATAGAACTGGAGAGTATTAAAAATTCTACAGAGCTGAATAAAGCCCCTTTACTTTTTTATTTTTATAATCGTGGAAATAATTGTGGAAATCAAACAAAAATCGAACAAATCTTAAAAACTGCGCAGTGCTTAAAGTTCATCAAAATATTCCTTTTTTACCTCATAGTTTGCGCACCTCTTTTCTTTTGCAAAACTGGTTCTGATATCATGAAAATCTTTGCTGATTTGTAAAAAAATTGAGTTGAAAATCTTCATCGATTTCAATTTGTCGTGAATTCTTGAGCATTAATAGAGTTACCCATAAAAAATTAATTCTTGTTGTTTATTTGAAAAAAAAGTTAATAATTTAATTATTTAAAAAAATTTATCGAATGTGCTACTTGGAGTCAAATTTTTATTTGTAAAGCTTTTTTGCAATAGTTTTATTCTTTCAATATTTCACATTATTTTTGCTTAAGCCAATCTTTGGTAAGCATTGAAGCCTCAGATATGTCTACATTCCAAAAAATGTTTAAAACAATAAAATAAAATGGGAATAATTTCCATATTTTATAAATAATTTAATAAATCTAGAAAAACAACGGTGGTGTAGTTATCCAAAAGTTTGAAATTAACACTTGTGCATATTAAATATTTCATTTGTTTCTGGCATTCAAGTTTAATCTCGAATTTTAGTGTATTTACAGGTAAAGTTGTAAATCGTAAATAAATTCGTGAAATATTTCAACAAGTTTTTCCACATTTTGAGGTAACATTTAGTTTTGTTTAAGAAAAGGGACAAGCAAGACCCATATTGTGCAGAGGTAAAAGCATGTCCGAACTGGGCGTGCTGCAAATAGAGTCGACAGTAACTCCGTTTTGACAAGGTAAAAGGTTAAAGTGTCACATAAAAATGATTTTTTAAAAACACCATAAACGTAAAATGTAAGGTAATGCTTTGCCCAAATTTGCAGAGCTCATCATCTCAAACGTGATTAAACTTTAATCACATCAGAATCGTGATGATTATCCATACATTTAAATAACTTTTAATCATTAGAAATTGACGTGATTAAAACATAATTTCATTAATGGCATAGAGCCTTCTGAACATAATTCAAACTGAGTATGAAATAGCTTCGGCCACAATAAACGTACCTTTCAGGTGTACTACCTGCGAAGACTTCTACATTTTTTTATTTTGTCCTTAAGTAATCCATCAATGTTCACAATTCCATCATAAATAAGTTTAAAATAAACTGCTAAAAGCTTTTTCAAAGTTTTTCTTTCAAGTTTTAATGCTTAAAAGAAATATAAATTTATTTGTTATTTTTTTATTAATTAATCAGCTGTTTTTACTGTCAACATCATCATCTGAAATGTAATGTAAACGGCTTTTATTAGCTTAATCAACATTCTGCTTAAACGCGTTTAAAAACTCAAGTGTGAACATAGCATAAAGTGCAAAAACGGGGGAACTTAAACCCCTCTAAAATAATACACAAACACACAAGAACATATTCCTTTCGTAATAGCAGGGCAAAAACTACAGCAGCAGCACTTTGTTTTTAAATAAATATACATACGAATTTTATGATAACGCTTAAATACCAGCTGCAAAAGCAATAGATTTCAGTTAAGCTAGAGTTTTCAGAATGAAAAGTACTCAAATCATTTTAACTGTTTTAATAAGTTTCTTTCAACAATTATTACCTATTTATGGCGATGATGTAGATACTGCATTATGTTTTCCGAAACCCCGTCCAGCAATTACCACTGATTTAAACACTACCAACTCAATCTACAGAACATTTAAACAACATGTCGATTTATTACATAAATGGGAGGAAAGGATAATGTATTTAAATGCAAAAATGTTAACAGACGCTATAAGTACGAAAGATTTTAGCAAATTAAATCAATTATATGATAGTATAGTTGTAAAAAAAATTTACGGTAACGAACTATCTGATGGAATTATGAATGAAACCATTACTATACTTGGTAAAAGACACCACTGGTACGTAGTGCCTCACGTTATATGGGGTATTCATGAACAGGTACAGACTCTGCAATCATTGGATATTACGGCGCGTTTGGAAATGCAATATAAAAGAAGAGTTCCCGGAAGTCCTGAAGTAACTACGAAAGATATTTTGAAAGGATTCGTTTACATATTGCGTAAAATAATAAAAGATAAGCTGTACTCTGGATTGGATTCGAGCTTGAGATCAGGTGTGGCCATTGTAATAAAAGAAGTTCCCGATAATTACATAAATGTATTTCTCCTGGATTACATTTGTCTTTTTAGTGCCAAAGAATTGAATTACTTGTTTTTTTCTCCGAAGCATAACCGGGTTCGTATTTACACCGACATTAGTGGGAGGAATAATAGCGCCCATATTATCCCTGCATTTGAGGAAAATGAATCATTTCCTATGGAACCCTCATTGATTCTCAAGAGTTTTACAGAACACACATTTCTCACTTTTACAGAGGGAGAAACGAAATGGGATTTTGTGTTTTTGAAAGATGGTTATGTTGGTCTTACTCAAGATGATAATAAATTGTGTACTTCCAAAAGAAACCATAGAGTTGTAGGATCGACAAAGTTTTCATATAGTAATCCTAGGTGTCAATGGCGTTTTGATAGGTGTAATTTTAATTGATCATAGATGTTAAGTAAGCATCATTATTTTGTAACGAAGGTTTTTTCTATATAAATTTTTTTCCTTCCCCTTTACTTTATTAAATTTGTTATGTTTATTCTAATACTAATGTCCTAATATCCTTAAATATATTTTAAAATGAGGTGTAAGTTTTTTTTTCAAAATTGTTCCAAAATTATAAAAAATGTAATTAAATATTCAATAAAAATACAAAACTAAAACCGACTTTTCTTATAAACCTTGTAGGCAAATACAGAAAGTAGTTCCATTCTCTCTCTCTTTTTGTTGCCATATTAACGTTTCGACGTTGATGAAAATTATGAAAATGTGTGCTTCCACATTTCATTAAATAGTCCCATTTTACAGTTTTTGTTTTTTATTTGAAGTTGAAAAAAATTTAATATAAATTTAAATAGAATTGAAAACAATTGATAATAAAATGCTTTAAAATTTGTTTCGTAAATTGTGAAAATAAGAAATAAAATAATATACTCGTATGTTTATTTAAAAAAGATAGAAAAAAAAAAACAGAAAAGTGTATCTCAAAATATTGGGAAGTTCGTTATTTTATAAGTAAAACATATGTATTGATGATTTGATACAAAAGAGTTTGTGATGGTGAGTCCAACACAAAAATAAAAGATCCAGTTTTAATGTACCGATTTACTCCTAATCACTTTCTAAATCGATCTAACGATGTCCGCCCGTCCGACCGGCTGGCTGTCCATACACACTGTGTGCGAAAATTTGTTGCGTACGAAGAATGCAATTTTGAGGATAAATTAATTAAATTTGTTATATAAGTTTTAATTATCACAATGAAGAACCTTTTTACACAATAGTGGAAAGGGTATTATGCGTTTGTGCTGATGTTTGTAATTCCTTACACCGATCAACTCAGATTCACTTTACGACTCGATCTAACGATGCCTTGTGCGCAAAATACAGGTCACTATTTTAGAGCTAATTTGATTGAATTTGGCACATAGGTTCTAATTGGCACAAGGACCCAGCCTTTTTAAAATGGTGAGAATCTGTCAAAGATTTCAAATAGCCCCCAATCAAGCTTCTTTCCGGAAAGGAGTTTGTGTCCATAAACCATCTTATTATATTGGTATTTAGATTAAATTTGGTCCAAACTTATTTTATTGCAATATAAATCATCTTACCAAATTTTATTCGAATCGGTCCATATTTGACTAAGTATGTATGTATGTATGTATGTAATAAAGGAGGCCATAAGCATTTAGCTGCCACATAAATACTACTCCCGGAAATAGTTTTTAATGCCATTACTTCCTTATAAATATTAGTATTTACATAAAAATTGGCGACAATGACTTCTACGATAGCTACTATGTCATGACAAAATGCTGTGCAGGTGGGTCCAAAGTTAACAATAGGCCCCATATAAGCCCTCTTCCTGAAATCACTTAAAGGAAAACAAATGTTATATATACACAGATATCTTAAAAATATTCTGCACAAAGAACTTTTATATGAATATTAAACTCAATTACATAATTTTCTTCTGGCCTCATATGGGTCTCATATAAGTTACACTAGCAAAAATTTGATCTTATATTCTGTGGTGGAGGGTATCATATGGTCGAATTTAAAAATCTTTGGGAAGAAATAAAGCTATTAAATGATATGGAAATTTTGAAAATTTTATAAACTTTTTATCTGAAGACGTGCTTAACCCATTAGATCCCAAACATCGTTAAAATCAGAAATACTTGTATGTTTTTCATTAAAATCTGTCGTTTCAGCATTAAAGCATTAAATTAACAACACTAAAAAATAAAATTTTGAAAATATGTATTTCGGGCTGTACTCGTTTGAGTACAATGGGATTTTATTTAAAAACTATTTTTATTCACATTAGAAGAATTTTTTAGTTATATAAAAGATTAAAAGATCAATTTATTATTATGTATTGATATTTGTATGTGATTGGGTATGGAATATTTTAAAGCAGTCTTTTTCTACGCAAAGTGCAACGTTGCAAAGCTCGCAAATCCACTGAATTCTACTGTGACAAACTTTGCATCTTATTTGATTGGAAATCCGTTTTGGGAAGTGATTGCCTGCCGATGTATGTAGTTGAGCGCCTTGGTTCTCCTTAAACTCTCGAACCTAATGGTAAGTGTTGACATTGTTTGTCAACCATTTTGGCACCACAATAAGTGTCAAACTGATACAGATAGCCGCAGCTACTGCATACAATTTTTAAAGCTAAACCTAACAGGCTTTCCTCTTATAAATTGTTTAGCTGAATGGCTTCCGAAGTAATTGACCATTGACTCATCAATCGACAGATGTTGGTGTATGTATCCAAACTGACAAAAGTTTTCACATTCTGTCACTCAAATCGAGTTCCGAGTTGTCGGCAAGAAGTATATAACATTTTATTTTTTGAAAACGGTAACGTAACATATTGTTAGAAATAAGTGGAATATGCGTGTCCTCGTCCAACTGCCAATACATACGTTCCCTCGGTAATGAATGCAGAAGAAGATAATTCCAATAAACACTTTTTAGCTCTTCAGCAGTAAGTTCAATGTGTGCATGTTGTGTTGTGAGGCGTATTTCACCGTTTGATCAACTATTAGCTGCACAACATCATTATCAAAAAGTGTTTCAAATACTTCAATTGGAAATTTGCCTTCTAGTTCATGTTATTTTTAAAAGATTCGAAAAATCTAGTACTAGCTTTCTTCATGTTCATGGCTCTTTTCCTCCACTTTATTGCCGATGGCACTAATATTGAGTATTTTTTTGTACTCAAGCGAGTTGCAGTATAATTTGCTTCCTTATTATTAGACAATATACTTGTTTACTTTATTTTTATAAATAATATATTTATTGTGAACCTTACAAATCAACACTACCCTAATGTATTATCGATTATTGGAAGTTTGTTGGAAATGTAGTTTTAAGCAACAATTTTTTTTATCAATAATTGTAGTTTAAGGATACCGTTAGTTTTAAATATAAACTAAGTGAAATTCAATAAAGAGACCATTGAAAACATTGGCCTAAAACTCGGCACTTTTCTTTCTTTATTCTTGGCATATAAATCTGCCAGCTGAAAGCTTTGGGCATATAAATCTGCCTTTTTAGATATTTATGCCAGTGGCGTTAATTAGCGCCGGCAGAACTCCTTCCTGAAACACCACACTCAACCTGAGAACACTACAGAGTACAGTGGGATCAAATCGGTTAACAAACCAATTTTTTGACTAACCTTGAAGAGATAAATTCAATATTTGTACAAACTAATGGTGATTATTTATATACAGGGACTAGTTTTATGAAAAAATTATTATGCAATTCAAATGAGTATTAGATGCAAATGTAAGAATCCTTTTTTATAATATGTTTTTTAAATACATTAAATAGTCTAAAATGATTTGTTTAAATAAAAAGATAAAAAAATAGTAACTTAAATCTTGTTTTAAAATTTTTTTTTTAATAAAGAAAAATATACCATTCCATAATGCGTTTTGAATTTGCACGAAAAAACCTATGTCTGTATAAAATTATTGAATCATATTGTTACTAATTTTCAGCGCTAAAGCAATTGAAATGCTTAAAACTCACATTTAAGCATTTAATACAAATTACACTCACAATATTATTAGGGCAACGGACTGTAGGTTACTCAAGAAGTACTCCTTTTAGTCATTTTTAAATAAATAAACATTTAAAATTCCAAGCAAATTTATTTTTAACGGACTCTAACATTTATTCAAAAAACTAAGTGCACATCAATACGGATATTAATATTGTCAGTTGATTAAGTAAAAGTATTATGTATGTAAAATTAATGAAAATGAAATTTAAAACAACTGTAAATTTACTTAAAACCCGATCTACTTATTTTGTATTAATTTTATTTTTACTGTCAAAAATTCAACCGCGAAATCCATAAAAAGTTAACCACAAATTCCGTAAAAACAAATGAATTTTCAGTTATTTTATAAATTTAACTACCAAAAAATAAATTTTTAGTTATTTATTTTGAGATCTGTGGCAAAAAGTAAAATGAAAAAACGATTTGCTTGCTTTGTGTAGAAAATTCCCATATTCTATTTGTTAAAATTATTTGGTTAAATACATCAAATTTTTAAAGTAAAATGATTGAGAATACCATATCTGCCATGCTGGTGGTGTCTTATAATTGACAGTTCTCCTGTAAACAAAGTGATCAGTACAAGAAAAGTAAAACAAACATGTAAGTGAATAAAAATAAATATTCTCTCTTTCTCTCTCATTAGAAAAACAAACAAGCGGACAGGTGTCTGGTATTTTTTAGAAATTCGAGTAAAACCTGCATTATATCAAATTACGGAATTGTGAACATAAAATAACTGAAAATTCATTTGTTTTTACGGAATTCGTCGGCTATTTTTTGATAGTTAAATTTTATAAAATAACTGAAAATTTATTTGTTTTTACGGAATTCGCCATTGAATTTTTGACAGTAATAATTAAATGAACTTTTCGTTAAAAATAAATGAAAAATAACTAAGCCGGTTTTTAACTGAATATTCATTTATTTTATATTAGAATTTCAGTTAATTTTACGTACAGAATATTGTGTGTATACACATCAGAGAACCAAGCCGAGGGTGTTTGATCGGCGGCGGCGACGCGGGTATAATTGATCGGCGGCGGCGGCGTTTGCGTCAATGATTCGGCGGCGGCTTAAATGTCGGCTTGAAATGTTTAAAATTGTTATTTAAGGAAAACTATTAATCATTTCTATATATATTTATTTTTATGGGATAGTGCAATTTCGTTTTTTCCTCAATACTGTTTTAAACTGATGTTATCTGTAGGACCACATACCCATATCCATTTCAAACAAATAAAGTAATCTGCAATACATTATTAATATAAATGTAAGCTTTAAGGTGAAAAAAATTAAAATATACAATTTCCTTAACCTGAACCAAATGACCAAAATATTGCCAACACTCTGCACTTCCATACAGTGTCTTAATGTGAGACACTTCTTTAATTTTTTGTTTTTTATTTAACAACTGCTGGTAATATTTTATTGTTTTTTCTGCCACATTAAAAACTTCACTATCAGAGATTTATTGTAATTTAATTATAATAAATTTGTACATAAATAAATAAATAAATATTCTTGCAGAGCTTTTTGCATGTTGTTAAGTACAATGACGCTTTGAAAAATTTCAAGAAAATATAACGGCACTTGAATGTTGCACATTGATGCTAAAATATACCATTTTTGACAAAGAAATTAAGGCCCCTATTATGAGTTACATTCGATAAACGATTTTCGCTGGCTATCGAACATCGACTATCGAATGTTAATTTGGTATTATAAGTTGGCAGGACTGTCGAAAATTTCGTTGTGCATAGAATTTTTCAACTAAAACAAATTTGCTTTCGACGGTGTAAATAATTTAAAAAAAGTTATTTAAAATGTAAGTTTTTGTTAATTTATTAGTTTTGGTGTGCAAATTCCACATTCTTAATTATTTTTGGTTATTTTATGCAAGTTTAAAGTCGACAGTAGTAAGCAGCAGTTGGAAAAGCTTGTTTCCCTTATGGAACAAAATCCTTTGTTGGCAAAAGGAATTTTTACAAAAGTTCAGGCTACAGGTACACCCCAGTGCCAGTAAGCGTTCATCAGATGAATCATCGTACTGTAAGTCCGTCGTAGTCATGATTCATATTAGTTTTATTTTTTAAATTTGTTAACAAAAATTTTTTATTTAAAGTGACAGCTGATAGAAAATGTACTACTGTGAATAAACTAAATCACTATAGTACTTTTTTTTATCGAATGTGTGCCATAATACCAAATGAAAATACGTTCGATCAACTAATTCGACAGCTGTCGAAAATCGAATTAAGTTTATAATAGGCACCTAATACATTAAAATGCAAATCTGTGACACTGCAGCCACACGATCTACTTTTTCTTGATAGTCTTTTACATATGGAGCAATTCCATATGAAAGCGATCACCTTTTGGACAACCCCTCTCCGATTTTAAAATAAATAGTCTCAATCGATTGCCCAGCAAAAAATTATGTACCTACATATTTTTTTTTTTTTTTTATAGTGACTGGTTTAGTGGTGGTGTACACCACTGTCATGTGAAAAATTGAAGAATTCTTCATAAGGGACCTCATTGAAAGTTGTTTTAAAAAAAAACTACTAAAGCGATCGCAACGAGTGATAGCTCGTTGGAAAGGTATTGAATCAGGCTTTAATTGAAAAATAAAATTTTCCTAATTTTTCTTAGAAATTTACCTTTAAATTTTCCCAAGAAAATTAAATTTTCCGATTTTCCACAGAAGCTCCTAAATTTTCCGGCTAATTTTTTTTTTTTGAATTCCTCATAATTTTTGCTTTAAGAATCAGCAATAAAAAAATGGGCCCCGACTCCTTGTTTGGACAGGAGAAGAGCATTTAAGAGACCACCTTGTTAAAAATACATTTTAAAAATTATTTTACAGTTAAAAATACATTTATGAAGAAAAAATCTTTCTTATTTTGCTGCTTATACTTAATTACAATATATATTAAAAATTTCAATTGTCTTGTCATCATTATAAAATTAAAGTAACTTTAAATTTAGCACGTCGGCAGACGAAGAGTACCGCTTTACATTAATTGACATATCAGAAATATTTGGTATGAAGCAATGAAACTTTTGCGTTCCAGTTATAGTTTTGACATTATTATATCTGTTTTGAATTCGTCGCTCCATGGCATCGTGTTCTTTTTGAGTGCATAAAACTGTGTTAATGGCAATTTCCTTGCTTTGAATCCACGAAAACAAATGTTGTACATTTAAGATCTGGTCAGTGTATGGCCTTTGCAAACTTGCCTTAGTCGCCATGCGTTTTAGGGTTCCCCCTAACGCATAGCATGGGCCCTTACCGTGTGACGTCGCGAAAAAGTGCCACTCGACCTTGCAGTTTTGTTCTTCTTCAATTATGCAAAGATTGTAAAAATTTTTTTTATTCTTGTACTGAGAAGCCGCGCCGTCTGAGAAAAACGTTACTTTGTCGATTGCATCGAATTTTGATCTTAAGAATTCAAACAGTTTCATTTGAAATAAATAAACGGACACATAATTATGAGCTAAACTCTCCGCGACAACAACAAGGCTTACGGTCTGTAGTTCGTTATCTTCGTTTTTGAAATAAATGCAAAAAGGATGCACCGTGCACTGGTCGTTTGCCCAGTGATAAGCCTGAATTTCATCCTGAACGAGAAAAGTGTAATTCACGGCAAAGTCGCTTATCACAATGAATTCATTTTGGGCTAATTTCTCCTTACTTTCCTTTAGAAATTTCGATTGCATCTCGGATATGAAATGGTGCGCCTTCAGTTCATTCAACTTGAATCCGAATTCCTCGATGAATTCCGGAATCTGCTTTACCACGGTCTCAAGGGAACATCTGCCGCTGCTAATTATCCACTGTTTGAAATGCACCTCCTGAATTAACAGCTGTTCAAACTTTTCCGCCAAATATTGCTCTAGCTCGTCAATCTTCGGACAATTGTCGCATTTGGACAGATGACAATTTTCCGTGGGGTATGCGCACAACGACTTCGACAGGAGGTCCCTATATGTTTCAATTTCACCGTGAAATACTTTCAATTTCTTGCATGGAAAGAAAATTAATTTGATGTTTTGATGAAACATGCAAACGCAGACTGAATGCGTTCCGTGCCTGTCTAATGCCAGCACGCATTCTTTTGGTCGTAGGATGGCAAACTTAGAAAATCCCACTTTTTTGCTGGGTATTTCTCATTGAACTGATGGTATGCTTCGGATAGATTACATAATAATTATCTGCACTGCTTGTGTACTTTTTCTCCATCTTCACGTGTGATAACATAGTCACGTGTACCTGGGCAGACGCGGCTGTTGTCATCATTGCAGTAAAAATCTTGAATCAATTTCACCGTTGCTTCGCTGAGGGTCCTTGAGCCAAATTTCTTGGTGGGAGTCGCCAATATGCCCTTCTGTCGAACTAATTCTTTGCTTCTTCTCGCGATGTAAAAAGATGTTTGAAACTGTTCAGAAATCTTGCGTATAGACTTTGATTGAGGCAGCACAGATAAAATGAGATATTTCTCCGGAAAAGTGGTCGCTAAATTGAATTTTCTTTTCAACTGCTCAATCATTTGTTTGCCGTCATCAACGTCATCTGCTTGACTGCATTCGTTATCAGAGCCTTCATCAAATATTGTCGCGATTGCACTCATAACCTTGCCTTTTTTTCTCTTTCCTGTATGTTTCACTTCGCAACTTTCTTTTTCTAATAGGCGTTTCACCTAAAGTGGTAATAGCCTCATTCAAAGGACTCAAAGACATATTGACCATCGGAATGTCTGCCTCACTATCAGATGAAACATTTTGTTCATTGTCATTTCACTCTCGGATTGTGGCTACATTTGTTTCAATGCATTTGCTTGTTGAGACAAATCGATTTTACACTTGGGGCAAATGAATTCTGCTTCTTCACCGTATTGTATATTTAATTCATTCATGTATCGCTTCGAAACACCAGTTAATTTTAATACTTTTATCTTTTTCGAACGATGTCCACTCTTGTTAAACGGATTGCAGCAAAATTTATTCATTTTACTTTAAATTGTCTTTACAGCTTCACTCTTTACTTTACAAAAAAAAAACACTTTAACACTTTCACGTTTAGTATTCAACTGAAATTTGACTCAGAGTGTGTGAAGTATTTATATTTATTTTTTGGTAAAAAATAGGTAAAAAAAATAAGCGATATTTGCTTTTCTTTAATAGGAAAATTTGCGTGAACTACTGGTCATAAAATGTTTTTTAAAAGGGACTTAATTGGTTACTGCCAATAAGCCGACCACAGGTCATAAAATGTTTTGCAAATTTTTTAAATTACCAGGTAATAAATATTTCGCCATATTTATGGAAAATCCGTGTTTTATGACTTGTTTCTGCACGTGTCATTTTAGGCGAAATATTTATTACCTGGTAATTTAAAAAATTTACAAAACATTTTATGACCTGTAGCCTCAGTCGGGTTTGGTGTGCCATTACATGCCACTGCTGCTATTATCCATGGATTTATGGCCGATCTTGTGAAGGCAGGCAGACCATATTCACTACACACTCAACTTGGGGCTCTTAAAAAAAAAATTGATTTTTTCTTCATAAATGTATTTTTAACTGTAAAATAATTTTTAAAATGTATTTTTAACAAGGTGGTCTCTTAAATGCTCTTCTCCTGTCCAAACAAGGAGTCGGGGCCCATTTTTTTATTGCTGATTCTTAAAGCAAAAATTATGAGGAATCCAAAAAAAAAAATTTAGCCGGAAAATTTAGGAGCTTCTGTGGAAAATCGGAAAATTTAATTTTCTTGGGAAAATTTAAAGGTAAATTTCTAAGAAAAATTAGGAAAATTTTATTTAAAACAACTTTCAATGAGGTCCCTTATGAAGAATTCTTCAATTTTTCACATGACAGTGGTGTACACCACCACTAAACCAGTCACTATAAAAAAAAAAAAAATATGTAGGTACATTATTTTTTGCTGGGCAATCGATTGAGACTATTTATTTTAAAATCGGAGAGGGGTCGTCCAAAAATTTGCCAATTTTGATCGTTTTCATATGGAATTGCTCCATGTATACAGTTTGTCAAGATTTCCAAAAATTGGAAGCTGTGACCTAGGCTGCACGCAATTTTGAAGCTCATCAAGAGCACAATTTATAAAGACAAACGAACAATTTCCTCATCAAACTTGTAATCAGCTGTTTTCTTGAACGTAAATTGATACACTCACTTGAAAGAGAATTTTAAAGGCAAGTTCGCTTCAACTTTTAAAAGTATTAGTGTATTGGAAAAAAAGTGTGAGCGTATTAAAACTTGATAGACAAAACTTGACCGTGTAACCCTGAAGTAAAATAAACTTAGTTACAAAAATTAAGAAATTTCACGGCGCAGCTGCTGTAATCGGCGGCTTTAATTGAGCCGTCCAAGCCGTGTAAATCGGCGGCGGCGCGGCTTGGAGAAATCAAGCGGCGGCGGCGAGCCGTTCGGCTTGGTTCTCTGATACACATTTGGGCCTATAATTTCCAAAAGGAATTTACTTTCTGTTTTTATATGCGGCAACTTTTTTTTTAATGTTTACAAAAAACAAACTTCAAATAATTCCGATAAACTTCAAAAAACATACTGTGAGAGCGAAGTATATTTGTATCATGCTCGTAGATCAGTGGTGTCAAATATGATTGTGTTGGTGCGATTACTCTTGTCTCTTACATTCCCAGCGGGAGAAATCTGCGGTTGCGAGGCCTATTACGAGGCCTTATTAACATACATATTTTGCTATGAAGACTTTAGAGCAATTAATAATAACACAATTATCGAAAAATGTTGAGTTATTGACAGACACAATCAGTTATTATTTAAATAAATTTAATTTGGAACCTGCATTTCGCAGAAACTTTGCTTAGTTTTTGGAAAAATTGAGCACTTGACAATATATGAAGTCTTTTTAAAACCTTATTCAATTCTTTCCAATATTTTTAATTTTGTGCTCAACATACCTTTGCGAATGCCAACAATGAAAATAATATTTGCACATACCAATGCAAATAATAACCCCATTAAGTTTAAAAATATTCTATAATTATTAACCGCCATTATAAAAAGAGAAGATTTTACTAGCCTATAAAAATATACTTTTATTTACCAATAATATCTTCTAAATTTAAATTGCAGTTTCGAAACAACAAAACATTTTTTAGGTTTGTGGACGTTAAACAATAAAGTTTCATTAATACATCAATAAAACACATCTTCTTACCCAAAAATTTTACCTGCTGTCACATTTGCTTTTATGTGTATAGGTTTACACATAAATTGTAGGAAAACAAGACTTTTTTAACAAGTTTTTTAAATAGTTTTACTTACTTAAGAAAAGTGTTTTCAAAGAAAAAAACCCACCGACGCGATTGGTACAGAAAGAAAAATATTTTTACAAGCACAAAATACCAACAAATTCTTGTGGCTATTTTTTTCTTAATAATTTCTGCATTTAGGTACGTCTTTTTAACGAAAGAAAAAGGGACGCTTTAACAGGTATCAAAGAATTTTTTTTTTCACAAACAAAACACATATCGTTAGCTTAAATGCAAAACAATGTAGATATTATTTGTCAATCATTGTACAATGTTAAAAACAGAAATAAAACAAAACATAAACAAAGATAATAAATAATAAATATATTATTTCTGTTTAGGGGCCTCAAAACAGGCCGTGTGATATAGCCCTGTGAATGAGAGTGTTTTGCAGTAAAAAATTATATTTTACGCTCGCAAAATAAAAGAGCGTACACGTGAGTTTTGCTTACACAATTGTGTATGACGCTGACATCCCTGTTGTAGATACATTTTATATCCACTCCACAAAATATACTAAGGATTTTCATGATATCGCTTAAAAGTCTCGCAATCTGTTAACTGTTAAAAATTGTATGAGAATTCATTAACACAAGGTTTGGAAGTTTGCCCAATAATTTTGACTCGTAACCTTGCGCTGTTCAGTTGTGCATTTTTAAAAACAGATTTTTTAATGCTTACCGTAATTTTCAATAAAAAATTCAAGTGTTTGTAAATCACAAACAATAAATTCTTGCAATAATTTAAGCAAATTAGACTTTTGTCTTTCTTTGTGCATTTTTAATAACAAATTTCACATTTTAATCACAAATTTCAACTTTTATTTTGTTTATTTATTTTTAAAATTTTTTTGTATTGACCTTTTCTTACAAACTGACTTTAATTGTTTAAGATTACACAAAAATTAAAAAGGGTCTTTATAAAACGCATAGTATACAACTAGTAGGACTTCCAATCGGGAAATCCCGATTCCGGTAATCCCGGAATTTTCGGTATTGGGAGAATCACGATTTGCGGGATTTCTGATTTTCAATCCCGGGATTTTCGGGATCCCGATATTTTTTATTATTTCTACATTTTTTTCAATAATTTGTATAAATACTTTTTTGTACGCTCTTAAAATTTAACGTTTCATAAACCTGCTATAAGGTTTTTATAACGAATTTTTAATGAAAATTTGTTTAATAAAACTTTAAGTAATCAAAAATATTTTTTATGAATATGGGGGTAAATATTTGGAAACAATTCTATTATCGAGAATTGAGTGCGAAAGATGTCTTTCAACTGCATCATATACTTCTCACTAAGCTTAATTTATTAGGGTTTACTTGCAACGCTTTGTGCTAGTTACGATCGTATCTTACCTGCAGGACACAGTGTGTTCTTTTTGATAACACCACCTCCAAAGAAATTTCTGTTAGCTCCGGTGTCCCCGTAGGAAGTCACCTAGGCCCTTTGCTATTTTCGCTTTTCATAAACGATTTGCCGCTTGTAATGAAGCATTGTAAAGTTTTAATGTACGCTGAGGATGTTAAGATGTTTCTCAGCTACAAATTATCCTCAGATGAGGCGTATTTGCAGTAGGATTTAAATAGTTTTTATGCATGGTGTAAGTATAACCAAATGGAGCTAAACTTAAAAAAATGCAAGCACATGCGATTTTCTAGAAATAGCACATAAATGCTACACTATTTCCTGGATGGGTATCAACTAGAGTTAGTTGGAGAATTTCTGGATCTCGGTATTCTACTTGATCCTAAGTTAGATTTCTGCAAGCATATTACAATGACTATAAATAAAGCTCGAAATGTGCTTGCTTATATAAAGCGATGGTCTAAAGAGTTAACAGATCCCAATGTAACGAAACAGCTATTCACATCCCTAGTAAGACCTATTTTGGAGTATGGTTCTATTGTCTGGGATCCTGAAATTAATATGCACATAGACCGAATTGAATCTGTTCAAAAGCAGTTTCTCTTATTCTGCATGAGAAGCTCGTTTGGTCGTAATGCTGGGAACCTTCCTTCGTATACTGCGAGGTTATCATTAATTAAACTACCTACCTTAAAAAGCCGAAGGACTATGCTAAATGTCGCATTTCTAATTAATTTGATTAATGGCGATGTGATCTCCGATTTCCTTCTTCGAAACATAAATTTTAATATTCCACGATGTTTTACCCGACACCTAATACCTCTGCACCTTCCTGTTGTTAAAACAAATTATGCTGATGCTGATCCTTTGAGGATAATATGCAAAAATTTCAATGAATTGTATAGCTTAATTGATTTTTCTATTAATGTAAATGTAATTAAACGCAATATTATTGTGTTTTTAAATAATTAATATGTCTAGCAAAATTTTTTTCGTTAATAATGCCTTTATATAAAATCTAGTAATTTAATTATAATAGTCTGTAAGGATTCATATCCATAGATTTAATGAAATAAATAAATAAAAAAAAAAGAAATAAATTAACAACAAAATTAGTTCGAGTTTAGCAGATAGAACATTGGATGCTTTAATATTCTTAAGAAGCTACTTGAACTAAGTATTAAGTACACTCCTTTTAAAAGTTTGAAATACATACTTTCCAAATGTTTCAAATGTGTTTAAAAAGTGCTTATACTACATTTACACCTACACAAAATCTAGTACTTAAGGGATTTTGTGCGAAATCTTGTTCATTTCTACTAGATTTCCCATGCAAAAGAAGATCTAGTTCGTCACTAGATTTTGGCAAAAACTCACGAAATCTTGCAATACTTAACGATACAACTATGAATTTCATACTAATGCACTAAAAACTACAGCTCTGAACAAGAAAAATCTGAGTTTGAAAAAAATTAAAAGAATATATAAAAAGAGCGCGGAAAAATAAATTTGCGGTAAATTAATAATATACAAAAAAAAAACATGTGTGAAAATGGATAAACCATTAATAAATAAAGGGTATGTAAATTATAACAATATAAACTGTGTAGCATTACAAAGGCCTTAATTTACAGAAAACGTAGCTACAAAAAGAAAAGGCAGTGGAATTCCAACGAAGAGGCGCTTTTAATACGTTTAATATTGTTTTTTAAGTTTTTTTTTGTCTTTGTTTGCTTTGCAATAAATTGTTACATTTAAAAACTTACAATTTGGTCTCTTATTTGTTTACCTTTTGGGTTATAGTCGTTTGGCTGCTCTTTTTCAGAGTCAATCGTCTTTTCCCAAGTATCATTTATTGCGGGTAATACATTTGCAGAAGTTTGTGAAACCTTATTTTTAACAAATGCTGGTGTTTTTTACGCAATATTCTTTATTCCGATTGTATTGTTTTTTTTTATACATATATATAATAAAATTAGTTTTTGACTTTCCATTTTTGCTAATAAAAGTTTACAATACAATTTCTTTCCTTTTTCAATCAGCTGTTTTTATTATGAAAATGAAATCCGACAATATGTCAAAAAGCAGTAGTGTAAACGCCAAAAAAATTTCTTTAAAATTTTAACTAAAATCTACTAGATTTTGAGTAGGTGTAAATGTATTTAAAAAATTGTCAACTGTATTTTAAAATTTTCCATTTTTTTTTTTTTTTTTTTTTTTTTTTTTTTTTGTTGAAATTGCCCAATTGTATATTTAAAATACATTTGGACAATTTTAAAATACATTTAGGGCCATTATTACAATCTAATGATAAAGTTCCTGATAGTTAACGTGAACAATAGCTATCTTGAACGATAAAGTGACCAATTAGTTTTTTCCATTATTACAACTGTCCGATAAAATAAAAAATGTAATTTACATACTGTGGCAACATTGCAGTATATACCGACTACTTTTGGTTGTTAAAATACGTAGTGGCAACGACTTGCTTTTGTTTCTTTCTTTGATTAAAAAACGAATTCAATTTTTGTGCTTTATTTTTGTTCTTAATGGTAAATTGTTTTGTCTTTTGTGTTAAATTGTGTTTTTTTTTTAAGTTTGCATAATTTAATTTGACTTAAAACTGTCACTGATGCTACCATATCTTCAGCAGAAAATATGGCATCTTCAAGTTCTTAAAGTTCACTTGTAAAGTTACCATAAGCACAAACCTGATGTTAGCTTATCAGTCACTTTTTAGATTAATGTTAACTTGTAATAACCAAAAATTATTTATCTGTCAGATAGCATCCTAAAAATAACTATTTGTAAGTTGTAATAATGGCCCTTAGAAAATTTTGAACAACATATGTAAAATTTTGAAGTAAAAATTTTAAATTGGATTTGAAAGTTTTAAATATTATTTGGACAATTTTGCAATACATTCAGAAAACTTAAAAATTATATTTGGGAAATTTTTTAATTCATTTGGAAAATTGGAAAACACGTTTGGAAATTTTAAAATACAGTTGGAAATGGTTATAACGTAGATTTGAAGTCAATCAAATCTACCTTACATATATTGTATATTTTTCTACTATATACGTAATCTATAATTACATAATAATAACATCCTCCTTATTCCCGTACGACCCTAGTATTTTCCCTATTATACTCAAGGTAACATTCCTGATCAAATTCTCATTTAGTTTATATTTTATTTTGCGTATAGTCTAGGTTTAGACGTTGTCGGCGATTCAATTGCACTAGGACTTTGCCACACTTTTAAGACAGCTGATTTTGCAATAGCACTCATCTTTCTGAATACATTTGTTATTGCCCACTGTCCTTCTGATACTCGGGTGAAGAGCAACAAAGCGATACCTTGCACTGCAATAATAATTAACTGTTTCAGACACAGCAGCCTTCGACCTCGGTAGACTGTTTTGGCACAGTGACTTCGGTCGACTGTTTCGGCACAGCAACTTCGGTTGACTGTTTCGGCACAGCTGCTACGGCTGCCTGTTGTGGTACAGGCGACTGCGGTCGACTGCTTTTTTAGATTGAGACAGTACACAGAAAAAAGTGTTTTATTAATTAAAAAAATTAATGTGATAATTGAATCAATTATTTTTTTAGTCGAACGAAAATCAAAAATTTAATTTTGATTTAATTTACATTTTAGTTGTTTTGAAATGAATTTTGAATTAAAATTTTAATTAAATAACAAAAAATCTTAATTGACTTTTTTTCGTTGTTGGGAATTGTCAATATTTATTTAAATAAATTAACACATTGTTTGAAATGGCAAAGCTTTTTGCTCATTTTTTTAATTAAAATTAAAAATATCATTTATTGAAAAAAAATATTCAAAATTTTATAATTTTTAGTAATCAATATAATCATTTTGGTAATAGGTGCAAAATCCACAAATTGTTTGCTTGATATTATGAATTTGGTATAAATTTTTTTTGATATTATGAATTTGGTAAAATGGTGATTGGAGAAATTTATAAATTTTTTGTGTGTAGTTAGCCTGGCTTTAAGGTATTGTAATATTTAGATATCAGTACTTAAAACGAACCAGTATCAATGCGACTACTGACGAGTACCCGAGGGAACCGAACCTGCTCCACCACCGCTTAATACCAGACCGCATCATCCGAGGAAAACTCGCATAAATCCCTTATTGTTATCGCTAGTAATTCAGCAAAACGAGTAATTGAAAATATTGTAAAATAAACATAAATATTATATTGTTTACCCAAGAAGGGTAAATCACTCGTATTTTACTTAAGTTCGTGGATAATGTAAGTCGACCCTGGCCGTAACTGAACTGCCTCAGCCGACGACAAAACCACGTTACATGGTGGAATGTTTTATATCAATAATCAAATATGGATAAAAATAAGAGTTTAATGCTTTCGTTACATTGTTTAATACATGATCTTTATGAATTGTGATCAATTAATAATTAAAGTTTTTTTTTTTTTTTTTTTAAATAATATCTATACAAAGTTCATGAAATATCTATTGTTACTGGAACATTAAGTTGTTTTTCAAACAGTTTAAAAAGTTTTATATATTAAGTATAAAAAAAAAATAATTAAAAAGATCTTGAATATTATCGAGAAAAATTTTCAAAATCCCGTGAATCCCGGGATTCAAAATATCCCGAAAATCCCGGGATACCGAAATATGTTCTTCAATCCCGACTCCCGGGACTCAGAAAAACCACTCCAGATTGGAAGCACTAACAACTAGGATACTGACTCGAGAGAGCGTTCTCAATTTTTTAGTTCATCCCTCACGTATACAGGTTCTGTGTGAATTCAACACACATAAAAACAACATTTTAAATTACAATATTTAAAATTTTTTACAATACAACCCTTTTTGTTTAATTATGCTTATTTGATTTTGCAAAATGTTCTCATTTTTCACAAACTTAAAATTTTTAAATAAATTTTGTTGACACTAGTTTTTTTCTGTGGTTAATAAATATTATTAAATCCAGCCGATTAGTATTTTGTGGTATGAAAAAAATATTTGAAATCTTAAACTATTTAGACATTTTCCGATATCGCAGAATAAAAATTAAACAAACAGGAAGTAGTCAATTGTGCGACTCTGCCCTACTTTCAATTAACTTTAAAGTTACTTACCAAGGCGTTAACTTAAAGCTAACTTTTTGTAGCTAGCTATAAACCTACTACTTTACGTTGGTTTTTTTTTTAAAAGACTATAAGCAAGTTAAATTGCAGTCAACATAAAGTTTTTTATTAACACGTTGGCTTAAAACTCACTATTTGTAACTTGCTACAAACTTAGCTATAATATTAATTATTCGAAAAATTTATTCAAAAAATTCTAAAAATTATGTTTTTTTTTTGAGAAATAAAATATTTTATTATTTAAAAAAATTTAAGGCAATAAAATAAAATTGGTGAACAATATCATCAAAAGAGTAAAAAAATTGAATAAATTAAAAAAATGAAATTATACTATAACCTGGCCATAACCGATTACCATTTTCTACTCCTTATATTGCAATAATGACCCTAAATAAATTAAATCTTTTGTGGGTCTTAGAGCCGTTTGTTTGCCAATCGACTTGGCTCGTTCTACTTAAAATATACTATACAGTCTTTTTATACACTAGGGAGATCGCACGGTTATTATTCGACCGGTTTTAACCGGTTATTTTAGCTTTGCCCAAGTCGGTTAATTTAAAATGCCCATTTTTCGAATATCAAATAAACCGGTTATTTTGGTATAATAAACCGCTTATTTTAGTACTGTATAATTTATATACATTTTGATTACCCTTTTTGTAGATTTACCCGTAATTTAAGTATTTTCTAATTTAATATTGGCCAAACTTAAACTTTTTATGAAGAATGTCAAAACAAAATGTAACAAAGGTCAAAAAACATTATGAACACTGTAAATACAAATCTATTATAAAAGCGTGTGTTCTTGTAAATTTTTATGTTTAGAGGCCAAAGTCCCACCTTCAAAACAAAGAAACCGCATATCAATATTCCAATCCAATAAAAAGCTATGGATTTTGTACCGCATTCTCGTGAAATTGTCCACTGTAAAAGTTTGCTGTTCGTCGAAAATAGCTTTTTGCCAAGGCCAAACGTTCGGTCGAACTCTAAAAATAAGTATTTGCTATATTGTTGTTGCTTTTAGATAAACAAAAACAGCTGTGTTTTGTACGTAAACAATAACTAACACTTTCAACATTCAACTCACCTTAAAAATGTTTACACAACAGCAGACAATTTAATCAAAACGTATTCTTAAGTCAATAATATTAAAGCCTTGTTCACAATGGGAGCAACAATTTCTATTTTTTTCTATCTTATTTCTTCCCATATACTTTTTCTTTAGCAACAATTTGTATGAAATTATAAATGACGTTTAAAATAATTTTTTTTTTTAGTTTTGAAGGAAAATTTTAATAATATTTTTTAAAAAATTATAATAAATATTGTGGGCGAAATTTGTAAACGATTTCTTAACCCTTAAATGCGCACGGTCTTGTACCTTTATGAAACAAATATATTATACGTAATGCGTTCTTATTTTTTTGTAGTCTTATTAGGGAAAAACTGGTTGTATCTTGTGAGATACACTGCGCCGTTCACACACAAAGAGAAACGCTCTAATGAAATAATTTTTTAAGTGAAGATTATTTTTCATTGGAAAAAAATTAAAAATTATTGTGATTGCGTTGAATATAATTCAAATTCATTTAGTTAATTTAAAAATTAATAAAATTAGGTTTTTTTTTAATTTGTATTAAATGAATTATTTATTGAAAGTGAAATAATGTCATATTTCGCAATTCTCAAACATTGAAGGTAAATCTTTCAGAGTATCGCAAACTTTCCTCAAATATAAAATGTTCCAATCTCTCAGGAAATAAGTAACGCCAAATTTGATACGGAGTAACCAATGATTTGATATGATCAGCCAGAGAGCTATCGCCTTTAAACTTTACCTCCTGACTGACGAATTGCATATTACCCTGTTTCCATATATTTTTTTCAAATGCAGAAGCTTTTGAATCGAAGGATGCATAGTGAAATTTTGAGGAAAGTAAATCAAATGACGTTGGACTTGATGGTAAGTCCTGTGAATGAGTTGGGCACCGATTACCTACGACTCTTATACCCAGTAAAAAAAACTTGTGATTTTTGAAGCACTTAAGAGAAAAAGCGCATAATCGAGCGCTTCGATAATAGGGCTCTTATAAAGCAGTAAACGATAACGAATAAAATATACAAAAAAGCTGCTATTTAGTGCTGACAACGAAGAAGGTTTTAAAGCGATAACAAAATAAAAATATATTATGGTTTACGAAAATGCTTGATAAAATGCATTTAAACCAGTAAAAGAAAAACATGAATGAATATGTTAATTTAGTTAGCCTTTAAAAAAGCACTTTAGCAGTGCTTTATATGCGTGTTTTATTATGTTAAAAGAAGCGCTTATTGTCAGCAGAAATTAGTGCTCCAAACCGGGAACACCCCATACAAAAATCAGGCATCCCATCAGCAGCTTTGAAGCGATTTGAGGTATGAATTCATACATAAAACCTGCTCCTTTTCGAGCACGTTTTTTACTGGGTAAGCTCTCAGTTGGGGCACTGGAAGCAGCAGGATAATGAACTATTTCTGGCAACAGGTGATTGGATGAAGAAACCTTCTTAAATTTGGTGCTAGGGAGTAAGAAGTGCAAAGTTGTACGTGGCCGGGAGACCGAATGGTACTAGACTTAGCAAGTTTTGAGCGTGCAATTACAGGAGAATGTATTGGGCTTGAAAGCAGATTATCTTCGATAATCAATGCAATAAGCGAGTCTTAAACTGAACAATTTATATCAACGCTAATTTAAAATTATTCCTCCGGATCAGAGACATTATCAATAAGGACAAAATTTTTATTTCTAGTGGACACAATTTTTGGAACTTCAATTTTATCGTCACTACTTGTATCAGTGCTGTCATATTATATATATATATAATTAAAATAAAAAAAAATACGTAACGAACGAAAAGAACTTGTATCAAATGAGTAAACAAGAATATAACACACGCACGCAGTTTGTGCACCAGCAACAACCCAGCGGGAAAAACAAGGAGTAGGATGCCTTCTAGGAGGCCTCTAAAAACAAAAAATGCTACTCCTTCACTTCTCCGTTCTCATAGAAGCGGGTATGGATTGTGTATCTTATCTTTTATACGAAAGAGCCGAACCTTCTATGAGGCGTTCTTAAGCAGTTAGATAAGAATTGTAATTGAATCAAAAAAGTTTTAAGCAGGCCTTTAAGGCTTGAAGAAAGAAGGTCAAACTGTGTACGCGGTACAATAAAAGCCAACACTCCTTAATTGTGTGGAATGCGCAATGTATCTTTTAAGATACAACCACTATATACGATTTTTTGACGAAAGTACGTGTATACATACATAATAATAAACATTTATTTTTTTGGAGTAAATTCGTGAAAAAATAATGCAAATAAAAGTAGGTAAACCTTAGCTTTATTTCTAAAATTACGAATTTTGAAATTTTGAACCTACGGTTTTATGTTTCTCAAAAACATTCCATTTTTGATAAGAAATTAATCTTGGATAAAAGAAAAAGGTGTTGTTAGTGGTAACACTAGTATACAAGGAAAAGTATCCGAAATAATTTTAACTAATTTTTGCTTCTCTGTCCATGCAAAATGCGAATTGATAAGTAAAATTCATTTATTAGTTTTAGTTTTTGCGATCCCTGAAATCTTTCGAATTTAACGAAAGTACCTACATTTTACTTCATAGTGTTGATATTTACGTAGTTAGTTGGTATCAAATATCCAAAATGTTGCTTTTTTGTGCTCTTTTTCTTTATAATTTAACGATAAAAGTGTTAAAAGTAAAAAGTATAATACTATTTTATAGCAAAATGTCTCGAAAATGTGTGAATAATCCCGACAATTTTTGTTATATTTGCGGTGAGGTGATATTTAGTAAACAAAGGTGTTGTATATCGCCTATAATAAAAAAAGCCTATTATTACTACTTTAACGAAAACTTTAAACACCAAGATAAAAGCTGGGTTCCACATTTCTGCTGCAATCCATGTGCTACAGGTTTGAGAAATTGGCCGAACGGCAAAAAACCATCATTTCGTTTTGCAGTGCCAATGCAGTGGCGGGAATCGACAAATCACGTTAGTGATTGTTATTTCTGCATGACGACTCATATATTTGGAAAAGGCAAAGGCGTTTCTAAAAAAAAGAAGAGTGTCATAACATATCCAAATATACCATCGGCTACTCGTCCTCTCTCGCACAGCAATCTTCATCCGATCCCGAAACGTCCTAACATCGGTGGCGACGAAGATGAAATCACGGGCGGTTCACCGTCAATTTCGTCAATGTCAGAATACGAGGTACCTAGCACATCATCACAGCCACACATGATAACGCAAGCTGAATTAAATGATTTTGTAAGAGACTTAGAATTGAAAGAATAAATCAGAACTTTTAGGTTCGAGATTACAACAATGGAACCTTTTAGAAAGTGGTGTGGTTATAACATGTTTCCGTACCAGACAAAAACAGTTGATGCAATATTTTGAAATGGCTGAAAGTTTAGTTTTTTGTAAAGATGTCCGGGGTTTGATGGGATCTCTTAACATTACATATAAATGGGACGAATGGAGACTTTTTATAGATGGCTCTAAATTAAGTTTAAAAGCTGTATTGTTACATAACCAAAATATTTTTCCATCGATTCCTATTGGTTATGCAGTCCATATGAAAGAATCTTATGATAATATGAAAACCCTCTTGCTGCAGATAAAATATGATGAACACCAATGGCAAATTTGCGGAGATTTAAAAATCATAGCTATTCTACTTGGACTACAATTAGGTTACACGAAATTTTGTTGCTTTCTATGCGAATGGGATAGTCGTGACAGGAAGCAGCATTATACGAAAAAGGTGTGGCCTCATCGTCAGTCACTTCAGCCTGGTAAAAAAAATGTTCAAAATAACCCCTTAGTTGACCGACAAAAAGTGTTACTTCCACCACTGCACATAAAACTAGGGCTTATGAAGAATTTCGTAAAAGCAATGAACAAAAATGGAACTGCTTTTCAATATCTTCGCCAGAAATTTCCAAGATTAAGTGAGGCTAAAATCAAAGAGGGTAAATTCGTTGGTCCCCAAATAAGAAATTTATTTAAAGATGAACGTTTCGACTCTATTTGGGAAGGTAAAGAAAAAAAGCATGGGACAATTTTCGCCTTGTGACAAAAAACTTCTTGGGAAATAAGAGGAGTGACAACTACGCTGAACTTATTGAAAATATGTTATCATCTTAACAAGAACTTGGTTGTAACATGTCCCTGAAAATCCACTTTTTACATTCTCATTTGGACTTTTTTCCGGATAACTGTGGGGCCTTCAGCGATGAACACGGGGAGCGCTTCCACCAGGACATCGCAAACATGGAAAAACAGTATAAGGGAAAGTGGAACGTTTCAATGTTAGCGGATTACTGCTGGACTATTTATCGAGATGCTCCAGAAGCACACTACAATAGGGCAGCGAAGAAACCACGTCGCAATTCTACCAACGAATAGAAGAACGGTGTAATATCTGTTATTTTTTCAAAAAACTTGAAAACTTTTTTTTAAGAAATTGTAACCAATTTTAAAATATAATTATCATTTTTGTATGCAGTATGTAAACATAAATAAAAAAATTTAGTTACCATAAAAAATACTTTTTCAAAATCAAAATTTGTATACTAGTGTAATCAACAAACTTTTTTTAGTTTTTTTAATAATTTTGGAAATAACACCAGTTTTATTGGTTGTATCTTTAAAGATACACTGCGCATTTAATTGTAAAATTAGAATGTGTGTGGCTGAGAAAATAATTTTTATTTATTGTGAATACCAGTGTAAATGTTGCTGCCATTGTGAAGAAGCTTTAATTATTAACTACGCAGTATTTTTTTTTTTTGTCAAAGTTTTATTATTTGCTTTATTTCATTTGTATATTTTTGTTGATAAACGCTTTTAAAAAAATAAAATTTTTTTTGTAAAAAAATATTTGTTTTGTCGAAACTGCGATCCAGACCATTTTTAGGCACAGCCAAATTTTCACTATTAAGTAAATATTTGTTATTTATTCATCAGTTTTAACGCCGCCATTATTATTTTTTAGCCCAAAACCATTTATTTAAAATATATATCGCAAATAATAAAGAATTTACAACAAATATTAAATACAAAAGTATTAAGGAACTAGAGGATAAGTCGAAAATATGTTTTCTTCAAATCCAGCCAGTGTAAGTTACTGTTTTTGTTTATTTTAAAGCTACAAAGTTAATACTTTATATTGTTGATTACGAAAACAAATTGCGCTAGATATTTTACCATTTCACCCCTACTGGGATTATAAGTATGTCCCAGCAATGTCCCCTACATCCTAACTTATATTTTACACAATAAAGTTTGAGTTAGTAACTGTGGTGTAATCGAACATGTCAATGGTGAATTATACCGGTAGGGCATTTGTGTGCAGTTCCGTTTAATGAGATGACATGTTGTTCGCTGATCGTGAGCTGAGGCTTTATTTATAATATTAATATAAATATGAGCAATCAGCACAATCACAAATATTGCCAAGGAATTAGTTTTCTCACGGATGATACTTTTCACGAGATAAAAATCCTCCAACTATAAAAGTTTTAAAAAAAATATTAAAAGTGGCATTAGCGAAGTTGTTGTAGCTGTACAAGTTAAGGTCAAATTAAGAAGAATATCATAGCATTGAAAGTTCTTTTTTAAAATTTCTTTTGTGACAGGTAACACCAGATTAATTCCCAGATTAATTTCTTATCAAAAATTGAATGTTTTTGAGAAACATAAAACCGTAGGTTCAAAATTTCAAAATTCGTAATTTTAGAAATAAAGCTAAGGTTTACCTACTTTTATTTGCATTATTTTTTCACGAATTTACTCCAAAAAAATATATGTTTATTATTATGTATGTATACTCGTACTTTCGTCAAAAAATCGTATATAGTGGTTGTATCTGAAAAGATACATTGCGCATTCCACACAATGAAGGAGTGTTGGCTTTTATTGTACCGCGTACACAGTATGACCTTCTTTCTTCAAGCCTTCTTAAAGGCCTGCTTAAAACTTTTTTGATTCAATTACAATTCTTATCTAACTGCTTAAGAACGCCTCATAGAAGGTTCGGCTCTTTCGTATAAAAGATAAGATACACAATCCATACCCGCTTCTATGAGAACGGAGAAGAGAAGGAGTAGCATTTTTTGTTTTTAGAGGCCTCCTAGAAGGCATGCTACTCCTTGTTTTTCCCGCTGGGTGTTTGCTGGTGCACAAACTGCGTGCGTGTGTTATATTCTTGTCTAATCATTTGATACAAAAGATCGAGATTCAACTTGAATGCCAGAAATAAATAAAATATTTAATGCACAAGAGTTAATTTTATAATTTTGATAGCTACACCACCGTCTTAGTTTTTCTAGATTTTTTAAGTTATTTATAAAATATGGAAATTATTTTCATTTTATAAATTACTTTATTGTTTTAAACATTTTTTCGAATGAAGGCATAACTGAGGCCTTAATGCTTAACAAAAAGTTCTATTCCTTCAATATTTAATATTAAATATTGAAATTTTACTGCAAGTAGCACATTCAAAAATTTTTTGAAATAATTATGTAAATTATTTAAACTTTTTTCAAATAAACAATGAATATTCAGTTAAACTTTATTAATGCTCAAGAGTTCACGACAAATTGAAATAGATAAACATTTAAAACTCAATTTTTTTTTTAAATTCAGCAAATGATTTCAAGATGTCAGAAACAGTTCTGCAAAAGAAAAGCGGTACTCAAAGTATGAGGTATAAAAAATGGAATACGGCGTAGTTTTCAAAATTTGTTCGATTTTTGTTTGATTTCCAAAATTTATTTTATCGCTTAATGAGAAAAAAATCGCTAGAAATTTGCTAAATTGGCAACCTTGGTTACAACAGTAATATCTCTAAAGATAGGATTACACGATTGGCGCAATGCAGCAATTATTGGTCTACTTTATGCGCCAATCGTGTAGTTTTACAATCTATTGGTTCTTGATTGCCCCAATCAAATGCAATCCTGGTACGGCAACCGTGTAACTACTCGATAGACAAAAATGTGTCAATGTTTTAATTGCGCCAATATTTATTGGTTTCCTCAGCGGCAACCGAAAAGGGCAATACGCGCTAATATTTATTTTTTCGTTAGTAGTGGAATAGTATAGATTTAAATTAAATTTGTTTTAACTCTTGTAAATATATTAATTATTATATACTTGTAGTTTAAATACGGAGTTAGATGACTGTACACCAACCAAAGGATATTACGCGTTTGTGCTGAGCAAAAATGGTGCTTATTAAAATTGTAATTTCGTATTATCCTCATACAAAAATCTTTCATTAATTTGACCGTAAAATATGTTATTGCAACCCTAATCCTCTTACCAAATCTTTTAGGAAACCATCCATTTTTGAACAGAGCTGAAAATACAAATACCACTACCGAAACTGCTTTTAATGCCATACACAGAATAAAAGTGTTTTATCAATTAAAAAAATGGTTTAAAAAATATTTAAATTTAATTAATGTGATAATTGAATCAATTATTTTTTTAGTTGAAAGAAAATTAAAACTTTAATTTTGATTTAATTAACATTTTAGTTGTTTTTAAATAAATTTTAAATTAAAATATTTATTAAATAACAAAAAATCTTAACTGACTTTTTTCGTTTAAAACAAAATAATTTAAACATGTAGAATTGTTGTTTGTCATTGGCAATATTTATTTAAATAAATTTTTTGATCACTTTTTTAATTAAAATTAAAAATATCATTTATTGAAAATATTTTTTCAAAATTTTTAGTAATCAATATAATCATTTTGGTAATAGGTGCAAAATCAACAACTTGTTTGCTTGATATTATGAATTTAGAACAAATTTGGTGATTGGAGAAATTTAATAATTTTTTCTGTGTAACTTCCTTAGCATTGTTGGTATTAATCACCCTTATTCTATTTAGCATCGTCGTCATCGTCATCAATTTAATATCAACATAAATTTCTATCGACGTCGTCATCAATTCGATAAAAAAAACTTGTATTCTATAACAGCAATGTAACGATGTTTTTTAAAGCACTTCTCTAATAATTAAGACAGTTGGTTTTTTTGTTTTCAGTTTTTAATAAAAAACTGCGATTTGATGTTCGTTTCTTAGCTTGATTTATTCGGAAAAATTCCCTTACTAATGGCATAAGGCAACGCACTTTTCGCGCCGTATAAATCAAAAGTATTAATAGTGCCCTGTCTGTATCTTTGTAACAGGGGCGATTGCCTTAAATAGCAACAAAGCGACGCGAAAATTGCGAAAATTGCACAAATAGTGAAAATTCGCTAAAATATTAATATTTCAAACCAGCCTTAAAATTGATTAAAAGTTAGTAAACCATAAGGAAAGGCAAAAACTTGTAAATCGTGGCATGAAAGCAAAGTTTAATATTTATTAAAAATGGTTAAAGCTATAAAGAATCACACGAAAAAATCGCTTTTATCTCGGACATAGCTAAATTTCGCGAAAAATTGCAATCCTGTAAACAAACCCTAAAATTTATTTAAACTCGCTAAATCGGTTTAAACAAAAAATTTGCAAAAAAAACGAAAATTCGCGAAAATTTTTAATATTTAAAACCAGCCATTAAATTAAATTGATTTAAATTCTCTAAAACTGCAAGAAATGGCAAAAATTCGATAAAAATAGCTAAATTAGAAAAGTTTAATATATATAAAAAATCGTTAAAGCTGTAAAGAATCAGAAAACTTACAGGAAAAATTGATTATACCGCGAACATGGCTTAAATTCGCGAATTTCCGCTAATATAGTCATTTGGATGGAATTTTTGCCATTCCTTATGGTTTAGGGACTTTTGATTAGTTTTATGTCTTGTTTGAAATATTAAAAATGTTCGCGAATTTTCGCAATTTTTGCAATTTTCGCGTAGCTTTGTTGCTCCTTTTCCACTTTTTTTAATTCAACATTATTATTTTGAAAAAGTAAAAAGGAATAATACTGTTTCGACAACAATGAGACAGACGACAAAACCAGAGTCAATTTATATCAATGCAGACGGTAACGTTGCGTACGGCATACTAAAAATAGATCGTTTTCGATTATGAAGCTATATTGAAACGAAAAAAATATAAATTTCTGAACGAGAATTATTATTTTATTTTCAAAAACAGGAAAATTTTTTCATGAAATGCAAAATAAAATTTATATGTACATGTGCACGTGTTTGTGCAAACGCTTTTTAAATATCCTTATCCTAAAAATAAAAAAAAAAAAATAAAAATTATGTTGTGCACAACTACACAAAAAAAGTTTAAAGATAATTAAAATTCAACTACAAACAAAATTATTCCCTTTTTTATATATTTATTTATTAATTGTCTATGGGTAATTCCATGTCAAATCGACCAAGAGTAGGACCCGACCCCCTTCGATTTGAATGAAATTTGGTGTGAAGGTTCCTTTCATCCAATAAGGAACATATATTAACGAAAAAAACTTTTAAAATTGTTTGCAAAATTTAACGTCATATTCAAAATGTCATAATTTCTCCGAATTAGCCGAATGTGTTGAGTTTATTTTTTCAATATCTCAAAAACTACTGCACATACGAAGACGATTTGTATGTCATTTTAAAGTGAATACTTGGGGCTACAAACAATTTAATAAAAAAAATTTTTTTTTTTTTAAATGTAATATCTACAAAATATTAAATTTTAAAAATGGACTAAGTCAAAAACCTAATTTTTTTTTGGCTGATTTTTTTTATGTAATTCCTCAAACTGTTCTTTAAAAATCCTGAAATTTTGAAGGTGTTTATTTTTCTTTCTGTAAAAAATAATACTAAAATAAAATTTTAAATATTGTAATTTTGATAAATAAGTATTTATTAAATCTGATTTGTGTGATTTTAGGTGTTAAAAAAAAGTAACGACATTGAAACAGTTTTTTATGTTTATTTGTTGCATTTTTTGTTGGAGCTCAATGTGGGCACCTTCAAAGAAAAGTACACTTTTTGTCACGTTACGTCACCAAGAAATTAAATGAGTTTTGTATATTATTTGGCTTCATTCGAAAACAAGTAACCAATGAGAAATTGAAAGGAGATAGTGTGTTTTGTTCTTCAAGTTTCTCCTAAACATCTTTCATACCTAGAAAAATATTAAATACTAGCATTTAACCCGCTACTTCGTTAGCGCCCCTTTTTCTTATGTGGACATATTTTTACGCCAAAGTTTATGTTTCTAGGTTTAAGCCCGCTACTTTGTAAAGGGACGATTTGTACCTCTAAACGTTCGTACTTCGAAAAATTTTATTTGTATTTTTTAGATACGTTACGAATGTGATATTTTTTATTTCAATGTTTATTGGTTTAATAGATAGATGGCGTGGTAAAAAAGTTTTAAAATACAGGTTAACTCCCCAAAAGGGTCTAATTTCAAAAAAGTACCAGACACCTAACCGCTTATTATTTTAATGAACATCAGGTTAGGGAATTTCCCGTTTTAACCTTTTTTACCCTTTAACCATAAAAATTTCCAAAACTCCCATCATAGGTAATCGATTTCGCGAGAGGCCAACCTCCAGGGCAAATTTCAGCATTTTACTTCAGGCGTTTAGGTCGTGCGATGATGAATCAGGCAGTAACTTTACAATTTTATATTATATAAGTAGATGAAGAAAAAGGTTTTAAAAAAAAAATAACAGAATTAGGTACGATTTTCACCCCTTAAACATTCGAATTTCGAAAGGCATCAAATATGTATTTGTATTTTTTAGATAAGTTACGAATGTGATATATTTTTTATTTTAATGTTTATTGGTTTAAAAGATAGATGGCATAGCAAAAAAAGTTTTTAAAAATACAGGTTTTACCCGTTTACTCCTTATTTCAAAAAAGTGCTAGACACCTGTCCGCTTATTTTTAATAAACAATAATAGGTATTCAATTTTTTTGTATCTCCTTTAGCTTAGCAGATATGAGGTCAGCGCGATCGATTTTGTGAAAGGCCTGCCTCAGGTCAACTTTTTAGCTTCAGGCGTTTAGGCTGTGCGATGAAAATAAATAGATGAAGAAAAAATATCTTGGAAAAAGTAACAAAATTACTTACGATTTTTACCCCTTAAACGTTCGAATTCAGAAAAAGTACAAAATTTTCACTTGGCATTTTTTAGATAAGTTACGAATTTTATATAATTTTTATTTCTATGTGCATTGATTTAAACGGTAGATGGGGGACAAAAAAGAACCAAAATTCAGGTTTTACACTTTGAGTCCCTAAAAGAGCCGAATTTCGAAATAGTACCAGACACCTGTTCTCTTTTTTTATTTAGTTAACAACAATAAAAGCACAAAATAAAGTACAAAAAAGTACCAAAAATTGCCTCTTACAGATGCTCATTCAACGCTTTGCTTGTTTAATTTTATGTTTCTAGCTGCAAAACTAACAAAAATTCAATAAGTAACTGTTGGCAAACAATACAGTACGAAAAAGTACCAAAAACCACTCTTACAGATTCTCATTCACTTGGGAACAGGCATGTTTGATTCTATGTTTATAGGTCCAATTTTAACGGAAATTCAAAAAGTAACAGGTAAAGAACAAAAAGTACCAAAAAGCCCCTCTTACAGATTCTCACTCACTCAGGGCATTGCATTTTTAATTTTATGTTTGTAGATCCAATATTAACGAAAATAAAAAAGGTACCAGTTAAAAAACAAAAAAGTGCCAAGAAGATCCCTCTTATAGGTTCTTGTCCACTCAGGACATTTAATGTTGAATTTTATGATTTTAGGTCCAATACTAACGGAACTTCAAATAGTAACAGTTAAAGACCAAAAGGTACCAAGAAGCACCTCTTGCAGATTTTGATTTACTCAGGAGCATGCATGTTTAATTTTATGTTCATAGGTCCAATATTAACGAAAATTAAAAAGTACCAGTTAAATAACGAAAAAGTACCCAAAAGATCCCTCTAACGAATTCTCATTCACTCAGGACCTTGCATGTTTTATTTTATGTTAATAGTCTCATTTTAACGAAAATTAAAAAAGTACCAGTTAAAGAATGAAAAAGTACCAAAAAGATCCCTCTAACAAATTCTTAATCACTCAGGACTTTGCATGTTTAGTTTTATGTTTCTAGGTCGAATACTAACGGAAATTAAAAAAGTACCAGTTAAAGATCAAAGAATACCAAAAAGTACCCTTAGAGGTTCTTATCCACTCAGGACATTGCATGTTGAAGTTTATGTTTCTAGGTCCAATATTAACGATAATTAAAAAAAATTGTCAGTTGTGGAACCAAAACCCTAAAGTAAGAAATAAAATTTCCCGTATTTCCACTTTTTGGAACTTTTTTTCTCCCTATTGAAGCATAAAAAATTTCAATATTGTAGTAGGAGCCCATAATTTAATACGTATTTGTCAATGAATAAAAAAAAATGTTTTGTAAAAAAGTACCAAAAATAGTAACGGTTTTTACCCCTTTAACGTCCAAATTTCGAAAAAGTACCAAATTTGTATTTGGATTTTTTAGATAAGTTTCAAATGTGATATAACCCTTATTTCTATGTTTATTAGTTTAAAAGATAGATGGGATGACAAAAAAGTACCAATATACAGATTTTACCCGTTTACTCCGTATTTCCCCTTTTTGGTACTTTTTTTCTCCCCATTGAAGCATGAAAAATTTCAATATTGTAGTGGGAGCCCATAATTTAATACGTTTATGTCAATAAATAAAAAAATGTTTTATAAAAAAAGTACCATAATAGTTACGCTTTTTACCCCTTAAACGTCCGAATTTCGAAAAAGTACCAAATTCTTATTTGGATTTTTTAGATAAGTTTCAAATGTGGTATAACCCTTATTTCTATGTTTATGGATTTAAAAGATAGATAGGGTGACAAAAAAGTACCAAAATGCAGGTTTTACCCGTTTACTCCCTTAAAGGGCTGAATTTCCAAAAAGTACCAGACCCCTGTCCGCTTGTTTTTCTAAAGAACAACGAAAAGCATTACATTTTTTTTGTATCTCTATTAGTTTTAAAGATATAAGGTTACCGAATTTACCCGTTTTTGCCCTTTTTTACCCCCTAAACATTCGAATTTCCAAAAATCCCGTCTTAGTGGATCGATTTGGGGAGAGACCAACCCCTGGCCCAAATTTCAAGTTTTTAGCTTCAGGCGTTTAGGCTGTTCGATGATGAATCAGTCAGTCTGTCAGTCAGTAACGTTACAATTTTATATTTATTTATTAAAAATTTTTAGTTTGTAAAAAATAAAAACATTTTGCAAAAGCAAATTAGCAAAATGTGTTGGAAAAAATTATTAATTATGTATTTGTGTCATAAAATTAAACAAAAAGGGTTATATTGTGAAAAATTTTATATATTTAGTCAATTCACAAGGTATCCTAACATGTCATATTGTCAAAATATCCTAATATTTCACAATGGTTTAAAAATATTGTTGTACGGCTCAGCCGCTCAGCGCTGGACTTTTCTGATTAATTACGACAGCACAATAAACACAGCAAGCAACGTTCTATTTATTTAAGACGCTTTTTGTTAACAAACCAACAACAATATTTTTAAACCATTGTGAAATATTAGGACATTTTGACAATATGACATGTTAGGATACCTTGTGAATTGACTAATTGTAATTTAAAGTTTTGTTTTGATTTTGCTGTTTTTATGTGTGTTAAATTCACACAGAACCAGTGTAACCACCGGCAAAATGCAAAACTACACTGAAGAGCACACAAAATTACCCAATTTAAATTTAATTACACCTGATATCCAATCAACTTTAAATTATAAGCAAAACTTCATTGAATTTAATATTCATTAAATTATTTTTATGAAAACAGGAATTTTAAAACATGAAATTAATTAAAATTTTTATTGATACTTAAAGGACGAATATAAACATAGCTCGTGCCTTATCTGTTAACAATATTAGTATTGTGGTTACTTTATTGAACTGTTATTGGTTTTTAATCTAAATTTAGATATTTCAATTAGGCTTAAGTTCATTGAATTTAATTTTCATTAAATTATTTTTATGAAGACAGGAGTTTTACAACATAGGTTAGGTTAGGTAAGAATGGCCGGTCACAAAGACCCCGCATAGACCAAATAGGTCCCTAGCGTTACCACGTTGTACGATAACCCGTAGAAGAAAGTTATAAATAAGAAAGGTCATTCCTGAGTTGGAGCTGCAGTCTACTGCCGGGAACTAGGTATTCGGGAATCGAATAGGCTTCCCGATTACTGTAGCGTATTCCAGGCGGAGATATTTGCGGCCAAGATGGCTGCTGATTTGCACGTAGCTCCAGTACTAGGAACTCACACATAAACTTTTTCATCGATAGTCAGGCGGCGATCAGTGCGATATCCGCTAAATATTCATACTCTTCTATCGTCCACGAGTATAGGGACTCGATAGATAGACTCTGTGCCAATAGGAGGGTAAACATCTACTGGGTTCGCGGTCACCAAGGCATAGAGAGCAACGAGGAGGCGGACGAATTGGCGAAACGGGGGTCCATTTACCATACGATAGGGTGATGGCCATCCTGGCTCTAATTCGGAATATTAGGACAGATACGAACTCTGCTATACGGAGGAGATCAGAGGCAGTTTGGGAAAACACCGGAATGTGCAGGGTTTCCAAGGCAATGTGGGGATCCTATGATCCGGAGTTGACGAAAATTCTTCTGTCGCTATCGAGAAGTGACTGTAGACTTCTGGTAGGTTTTATAACGGGCCACTGTTGGACTGCGGTATACGCCCAGAGGGCGGGGCGGCTGAATAGTAACAATTGCAGATTCTGTGGGGTACCAGGGGAAAAGGAGACAGTGGAGCATATACTCTGCTACTGTCCGGAACTCGTGCGCTCCAGCGCGAACTGTCTGGGAGATGATTACCTCCAAAATCTCGGGGAAATCTCTGGAATTGGGTTAATGAGACTCCTGGCGTTCGTCAAGAGAGTGTGGGGTACTCTGAGTACCATCACATCGGAATGACCTTTCTTATTTATAACTTCCTTCTACGGGTTGTCGTACAACGTGGTAACGTTAGGGACCTATTTGGTCTATGCGGCGTCTTTGTGACCGGCCATTCTAACCTAACCTAACCTATGTTGTAAAATTCCTGTCTTCATAAAAATAATTTAATGAAAATTAAATTCAATGAACTTGAGGTCATCGCAAGGAGGGGTAGCAACAGTAAGGAGGGCTCGTACTGCTGTAATTGATTCTGACATATCAGATGAGGAAGATGGCGATACATTTCGGTCACCAGTTTAAGTATTTGGATGAGTATGATAAAATGCTTTAAATATTTTTCTAATTTTTTTTTTTTTAATGAATAATTCAAATTACTTTCTTAACTAAAACTCATATAACAATAATATTTCAAGAATAAATTTCAATATGTTCAATTTAATTGCCGTAAACGTAAGAAGTGTTTCTTCAATAACAAAATTTAACAAATTCAAATTGCTTTTAAGCCAATTTCATAAACTTCCTGATGTAATTGCAGTCCAGAAATCTTGGTTTAGCAGTGACTGTATTAATTTGTATTCGATTCCCGGTTATAGTGCTGTTCATTTCTGTCGTGCTGATGGGTATGGTGGAGTTTCCATATATATATCTTCGAATTTAAGCCATAAAGTTGTGTTGAGTCGTAGTGAAAAGTTTTTAGAGCTGGCTGTGATTGAGCTGCCTGGTTTAGTTTTTGACAATAAACCTTTACGAGTAATTTCATTATACAGATCCCAGAAATGTTCTTTTGAACTTTTTTGCAGCCAGTTGGAAAATATTCTTCAGGAATTGGAAAATAAACCGTGTGTTGTCGTTGGAGATTTTAATGTAGATTTACTGGTCAATAACGCTTTTAGTAGAGATTTAAAGAATATTTTTCGTGAATATGATTTGACTCAATCGCATTTCTTAGTTACTAGGCCGTTAAGTCAAACGTCTATAGATTGCGTATTTGGAAATTTAAATGAACGCATGTCTGTTTATGCAATAGAGAATAAACTTACGGATCACAATATGATAAGTTGTATTCTTAAAATGAATGTTAACCGTAATGAAAGCATTACAAAAACCTGGTACAAGTTTGACTATGAAAAGTTCGGAACATTACTTGACAGAAATTTGTCTTCAAACAATAATTTTGATAGTCCTTCTCAACACTGCAAAAAATTAATGGATGAAATTTCCTTAGCGGCTTCTCAGTGTACTTCAACAACTACAACTGTAGTAAATATTCGATCGAAAATAACACCTTGGATAAATATGAACCTGTTTTCGCTATTGGAGCACAAAAAAAGTTGTTAAAAGCTCGAAGAAAAAATAAAAATGACAGATTTATATCAGAGCGGCTAAAAAGAATTAGTAAAGTTATTAAAACTTGTAACAGAAAACTAATGAATGAATATTATAAGAAGAATTTGGAACAGTGTGCTGGGGATGTTAAAAAATCGTGGCGGTTTCTTAATAATGAACTTGGTAGGTGCCCCCAAGATACACAATACATATATTCTCAGGATGGTAATCGTTTAACAACTGATATTGAGAAGGCTATGGGTTTAAATCAGTATTTTTTTGATTCAATTGAGAATCTAAGAAGGAATATTCCATGTTATTTAAATGATGATATAAACAATTTAAGATCATTGAGACCGTTAACGACAATTTTTAATTTAGAAAAAGTGGATAAGAAATGCGTTGAAGATATTTTGGATAGGTTACCAAAAAATAAAAGTGCTGGTTATGATAAAATATCACTAAAAATGATTTTATGTAGAAAAACAGAAATTTCAGAAATTATATTTAAAATTTTTGGCAGTATAATAGATCACGAAGAATACCCCAATGAACTCAAAATTCACAAGATTGTCCCCATACCTAAATGTAAGGATTCTAACAAGGTTGATTTGTATCGTCCAGTATCGGTTTTATCAGTAATTGATAAAGTTATTGAAAAAATTGTCTTTGATCAATTATCTGACTATTTAGTCAGAAACAAAATATTATTTGAAAGACAGTTTGGTTTTTGTAAAGGTTCTGGAACGGAGGAGGCAATTGTTAATGTCGTTGAGTATATTTGTGACGGTCTTGACATAGGTTTTAATGGTGTAGCTGCGGTATTTTTTGATCCATCTAAGGCGTTTGATTTAGTGGACCATGACATTTTGATTAAAAAACTGGAAATAGTTGGAGTGTCAAACAGTTCTAATGCCGTATTTAAGGACTTCTTGTCTGGTCGTTCAAAATTTGTGCAGATTGGTAACGCTAAGAGCACCTTGTTACCTGTAACATGTGGAGTTCCGCAGGGTAGTGTACTCGGGCCCCTTTTGTTCAAGATTTTTATAAATGACCTAATGAACATAACATTTAACCCTTTACGGCGCAAGAACGCCAATTTCTTTAGTTTTTTGTTAAAAGGTGGTAAATAGGCTACTATTAATGGAAAAATTAATAAAAAAAATTTTTTTTATATTTAAGATATTATTTATGGAAAAAAATTATATGTTGCAGAAATGCAACATTACAGCTGTAGCTCTAAAAATTGAAATTGAAATTAAAGAATATGAAAATTTTTAAAGAAGTTGTTTTGCTTATTGTAGCACAGACTAACCCCGAATTTTTCGCAAGATGTCTGCGTATAGCCTTTGCATTCAGGAAATTTGCATCTCATGCGTTTATCGACCCAAACTGGCCAGTGCCCATATTGGTCCAACCTGACATCTTTCGGTGGAACGTGTTGAGCCGGCCCTTTCTTCTTTTTATTTTGAATAAGACATTCAACATCACTTCCACGCTTTGTACGATTGTATTTGCATAACGTTTCAGCAATATTTAATCGAAAGTCAGCAGAGTTGAGAGTTTTGCTGGTACTACCCTTCCCAGCTTGTATTTTTCTATACAGAAGCCATGAAAAAATAGTAAAATAATACACCTCAATAGGCAATGTTGCATATATACAACAAACCAAAATCAGTATAAATAGGCAATGTTGCATATATACAACAAACCAAAATCAGTATAAAACGTAAACGAAATTGGTTTTGGGAAAAAATATGTAATTAATTATTGAAATATATCCTCTTACCTTTCACTCAAACAAATTTCAATAGTTAAATAACACTTTTACTTAAAAAAATAATTTTTTGAAAATGAATTCAAAGAGCGCACAACAGATTTCTACACACTTGTCGCTTGAATGAAATAAATACACACTTGTTGCTGTCTAGAAAGCTTATAGTTTTTAAACCGTTAGAATGCTATGTTGCCAAGCTGCAACATCAACTTTAATTGCTATGCTGCCACATATAATATTTTTACACTTACTTTAAGGGAATGTTGCAGGAATACAACATGACGCCGTAAAGGGTTAATGGTCAACTATTCATGTATGCTGATGATATTTGCCTACTTTACCGTTATAAACACCAGCGTGTGCTACAAACTCAAGTGGAGTACGATTCATCAATATTAGCTGAATATTTAAGATTAAACAAGCTAATTTTGAATACTGATAAAACTAAATTCATCAGATTTAGACCGTATAATTTAGAAAGAGATCAATCTATGACGGTACATATTGATGGTGTTCCAATAGAAGAGTCGGAGTCGGTAACCTATCTAGGAATTCATTTTTGCAGAAACTTACATTGGGATAATCACATCGAAGCAGTAAAAAGTAAGATAGCTTCTGCTGTTGGCATCCTATACAAATTCAAGCGAAAATTTAATACTAAAACAAAAATGCTAATTTATGAAAGTTTGATTCACAGCCATTTGTCTTACCTTCCAATAATATATGGAAGTAGGAAAAGTACTTCTTTAAGAGGTATTCAATCTGCACAAAACAAAGCTTTAAAACTTGTTTTCAACCTACCAATAAGATTTCATACACTGGACCTGTTTAGACGTTATGCTAACAATATTCTACCCATAAATGGATTGTACAAAATGCAGTTATTAAAATTCGTATTTAAATCTATAAAAGGTCTTGGAAATTATTCAATTCAGTTTTTACAAAATGCCCTGGTCACAAATAGAAATACAAGACAAGGTCAAAACCTCTCTGTAACAAGATGTCGTCTTGAACTAACGAAACAACGGATACGCTTTGCCGGTTCCAATGAATTTAATAATTTGCCCGTTCCTTTAAAAAATATTTTACTTTTTTCAACGTTTAAGAAAGAGCTTAAGCTATTTTTATTAAACAATCTAGAAACACTTCTTACGCAAAATTAAAAGTTTTTATAAATAAAAAGCCAAATTCTCTTTTTTTTCTTTTTTCTTTTTTCTTTTGCATTTGTAAATAATTTTCAATATGTAAATATGTATGTAATGTAAACACATTGTAAATATAACTAGTTGCCTTCTAATGCCTCTTTAATGCCAAATTTGGTGCTGAGGTGTCTAATTAATATGTATTTATACTATTTTCAAAATAAACATTATTATAAAAAAAAAAAAAAAAAAAAAGCCTAATTAAAATATCTAAATTTAGATTAAAAACCAATAACAGTTCAATAAAGTAACCACAATACTAATATTGTTAACAGCTAAGGCACGAGCTATGTTTATATTCGTCCTTTAAGTATCAATAAAAATTTTAACTAATTTCATGTTTTAAAATTTCTGTCTTCATAAAAATAATTTAATGAAAATTAAATTCAATGATCTTAAGCCTAATTAAAATATCTAAATTTGGATTAAAAACCAATAACAGTTCAATAAAATAACCACAATACTAATATTATAAGAAAAACTTTTACAAAAAAGAACAAATTAGAAAGTACATAGTCAGTCAATTCCGAATAATTGATACCCTACACATTTACAGACAAATTTTTATAAGTATGCCCTTGTAGGGTCCCATATGCAATTATGGATCTATTAAAATAAAATCATATTAGGAGGTTAAGACTAATAATAAAGGAATACGAATATTATATAGGTTACTAGATCTATTTCATATTTTTTCGTCTTAAAGTGATTTAATGGAGGGGGTTTATATACGACCTACGTTTAATGCTTTGCCTAGCAGCATCAAATTTTGCCATGGTATTAAAATTTTGTTTTCAATATATACCAATATTTATAAGACAGTTATGGAACTAGAAGATATTTTCGTGTGTGGTATTTGTATGGGCGCCATGGTCATATATGAACTGATTCCAAAATTTATTTCGCAATGTATTTAAGGTTGAAATTAAATATATCTGGGGCAATTTTTGTCCAAATACCAACATATTAAGATGGTTAATGGGCACAAACACTCTATTATGAAAAAGTTCGTATAGGAGATATGTGAAATTATGGACCGGGGCGATTCTTAAAAATTTTCAAAAAGCGTATGAACCAAATATTATTAAATTATCTTAAACATTGCGACCTGTACTTTGCGCAGAAGGTCTACATGGAGAGACAACCAGCCAGTAGGATGGACGACTCAGATATTGATTCTAAGTCAATCGATATACTACAATTAATATTTGTATGTGTTTCACACACCAACACAAACTCATAAAACCCTATTCACTAAAATAAGATTAATATTAATTATACTATTAAGATTCATATAGTAATTCAAAACAATTTAACAAAAATAACATTAACATTAAAACTTTATTTCCATTGTATACTTTATTTAGTAAATAAAATTCGTGTTATGGTCTTCTGATAGTTTGATTCTCAAATTAGTTTAAAAAATGCTAAGGGCACTAAATATTTCTTAACTAAAGCATTTTAAATATTAAAGCAAACAAAAAATTTATCACTTTTTTTAATATTGGAAACATATCTTCCTCCAGGGTTTTTTAGTATAAAAACCTTCTTTTTCAATAAACTTCGGGTTCTAAATCACAATGAAGCTCATATTTATCGATATCTAATTGTCCATCTCGCTATAAATTGTTTACTTCATAAACTATTGAAATCTTTTCTTTTTTTAAATAAACCGTGAATTTGGTTGAATACTGTAAACTTTTTAGATTATTTGTTTTAAACTGAAAGAATTATAAATTACACCTGATCTACACCTCAAAGAAATTACCCACGAGAGTAAAAATTACACAAAATTCGGGTAATTACCCACAAAGTGGCAGCACTGCACATAACCTATATGCTTGAGGGGTGAACTAACAAATTGAGAACGCTCCCTCGAGTCGGCATACTAGTTGTATACTATGCGCTTCATTTTTAATTTTTGTGTAATTTTAAACAATTAATGTCAGTTTGTAAGAAAACGTCAATACAAAAAAAAAAAATATATAAACAATATAAAAATTAAATTTGAAATTTGTGATTAAAATGTGAAATTTGTTATTAAAAATGCATTAAGAAAGACAAAAGTATAATTTGCTCAAATTATTGCAAGGATTTTTTTCATTGAAAATGACGGCAGGCATTAAGAACCTGTTTGTATAAATGTACAATAGAACAGCGCAAGTTTACGAGTCAAAATTCCTGGACAAATTTACGAGTTTTGTGTAAACTAATTCTCATACAATTGTTGACAGTTCACTTGCGAAGATGTAAAAATGTACAGATTGCGAGACTTTTAAGCTATATCATGAATATCCTTAGTATATTTTGTAAAATAAAATTAAAAAGGTTGGTTTTAGTTTTGTATTTTTATTGAATATTTAATTACTTATTTTTATAATTTTAGTACAATCAAAAAACCTTACACCGCATTTTTATAATATATTTAAGAATATTAGGAGATTAGTATTAGAATAAAAATATAAAGTAAAAGGGAAGGAAAAAATATATAGAAAAAACCTTCGTTAAAGAATAATGATGCTTATTTAACAACTATGACCGTTTATTACGTTAACACTTTATCAAACGCCATTGACATTCAGGATCTTGAACTCCATAAATTCCTGATACTATTATCAGATATCCTTTTCCAGGTTGCATTAAGTGAGCACACAAAAGTAAATGATGTTGAGATATACTAGAACGCCCATCTGGAAAAAAGTCAATACTCCATTTCTTTTCGTTCTTTGTAAAATAGTAATCTTTTTTATTTAAAACACCCTGGAGAAGAAATTTGGGTGCCTCTTCCGGTAAATCAGGTTCATCAAATACAGGCATCATGCGGGAGCTACCATACACCCGTCCTCTGGGATACAAAAAAAGTTTGTCATCGTCCGAAGAATAATGCGCGTAACTCATATGTAAAACATTATAAAGACATATGTAATCCTCGGTATAAAAATTTGTGTAACTAGTCGAGAATTCTTTTCTTAAATCGTCCAAAATTGATGTTAAGCTCGTATCCAATCGATCGTACCACCTATCATTTATTATTCTACGCAATATGTACCCTAATCCGTTTAAAAGGTCTTCCATATTTCTATCAGCCCTTCTGCTATACGTTCTGTAAAATTGGAATACCAAACGCGTCGTTAAATCCAATGATTCCAGAGTCTGTCGCTGTTGATGAAGATTCCATATAATGTTAGGCAGTGAGTATTTGTAGTGTTTTGATTCAAGTAGATTTAAGGTTCTAACTAAAATTCTTTCAACTAGTTCTTTATCGTAAATTTTATTTACAACTATACTTTGATATAATTGGTTTATATTGGTATCTTTCAATCTTATAGCTTCTTCTAATAATTCCGAAGCTAAACGAATTATAGTTTCTTCCCTTCGATGTAATAAGTCGATTTCTGGTTTTAATCGGCCGTAGATTGAGTTGATAGTGTTTATATCTCCCATATTTTCTGGAACCGTATTCGGAAAACATAATGCAGTATCTACATCATCGCCATAAATAGGTAATAATTGTTGAAAGAAACTTATTAAAACAGTTAAAATGATTTGAGTACTTTTCATTCTGAAAACTCTAGCTTAACTGAAATCTATTGCTTTTGCAGCTGGTATTTAAGCGTTATCATAAAATTCGTATGTATATTTATTTAAAAACAAAGTGCTGCTGCTGTAGTTTTTGCCCTGCTATTACGAAAGGAATATGTTCTTGTGTGTTTGTGTATTATTTTAGAGGGGTTTAAGTTCCCCCGTTTTTGCACATTATGCTATGATCACACTTGAGTTTTTAAACGCGTTTAAGCAGAATGTTGATTAAGCTAATAAAAGCCGTTTACATTACATTTCAGATGATGATGTTGACAGTAAAAACAGCTGATTAATTAATAAAAAAATAACAAATAAATTTATATTTCTTTTAAGCATTAAAACTTGAAAGAAAAACTTTGAAAAAGCTTTTAGCAGTTTATTTTAAACTTATTTATGATGGAATTGTGAACATTGATGGATTACTTAAGGACAAAATAAAAAAATGTAGAAGTCTTCGCAGGTAGTACACCTGAAAGGTACGTTTATTGTGGCCGAAGCTATTTCATATTCAGTTTGAATTATGTTCAGAAGGCTCTATGCCATTAATGAAATTATGTTTTAATCACGTCAATTTCTAATGATTAAAAGTTATTTAAATGTATGGATAATCATCACGATTCTGATGTGATTAAAGTTTAATCACGTTTGAGATGATGAGCTCTGCAAATTTGGGCAAAGCATTACCTTACATTTTACGTTTATGGTGTTTTTAAAAAATCATTTTTATGTGACACTTTAACCTTTTACCTTGTCAAAACGGAGCACGCCCAGTTCGGACATGCTTTTACCTCTGCACAATATGGGTCTTGCTTGTCCCTTTTCTTAAACAAAACTAAATGTTACCTCAAAATGTGGAAAAACTTGTTGAAATATTTCACGAATTTATTTACGATTTACAACTTTACCTGTAAATACACTAAAATTCGAGATTAAACTTGAATGCCAGAAACAAATGAAATATTTAATATGCACAAGTGTTAATTTCAAACTTTTGGATAACTACACCACCGTTGTTTTTCTAGATTTATTAAATTATTTATAAAATATGGAAATTATTTCCATTTTATTTTATTGTTTTAAACATTTTTTGGAATGTAGACATATCTGAGGCTTCAATGCTTACCAAAGATTGGCTTAAGCAAAAATAATGTGAAATATTGAAAGAATAAAACTATTGCAAAAAAGCTTTACAAATAAAAATTTGACTCCAAGTAGCACATTCGATAAATTTTTTTAAATAATTAAATTATTAACTTTTTTTTCAAATAAACAACAAGAATTCATTTTTTATGGGTAACTCTATTAATGCTCAAGAATTCACGACAAATTGAAATCGATGAAGATTTTCAACTCAATTTTTTTACAAATCAGCAAAGATTTTCATGATATCAGAACCAGTTTTGCAAAAGAAAAGAGGTGCGCAAACTATGAGGTAAAAAAAGGAATATTTTGATGAACTTTAAGCACTGCGCAGTTTTTAAGATTTGTTCGATTTTTGTTTGATTTCCACAATTATTTCCACGATTATAAAAATAAAAAAGTAAAGGGGCTTTATTCAGCTCTGTAGAATTTTTAATACTCTCCAGTTCTATTGTTATATTTCATATATTTTTAAATTGTTATTAAAAATAAGGTGAAAACCCCATTTCAAAATTTAATAAGTTTACAAAAAATGCATATCAATACACTTTTTTGGGATTAACTTTTAAATGTGATGAATTTATTGCTATTTTCTCCTTAAGATTCATCGGTAGCCTATAATTGGGGCAACATTTGTTTTAAATTGTAATTTCATAATTAAAAAATGAAATAATACAACATATTTCGGTTTCTTAGTTTTCTCTTTACTTAGCTCATTTGGTTGAAACGTTTTTTATACGTCAGCGTTCGATCACTGTAAAGACAATTTGCCAACTGCAAAATTTAAAAATTCTGTAACATTATTGTTTTTTGCTGCATATTCAATATATAATTTTAGAAACTAAAATGTCTAGACATTCTTAATCGCTTAATGAAAAACAAATCGCTAGATATAGCCAGAAAATGTCTAAATTGGCAACCTTGGTTACAACAATTGTATCTCTAATGCCCGTAATTTCTGCAAAGATATATCTGGGGCCTGATTCTGGCAGTCGTGATCGTGTACTTGCTCGATTCGAAAGCAATTTAATATCTAATTATTTGAGTCAATACTGCACGAATCGGAATTATTTTTTCAGTGTTGTAAAGCATTAATTTGAGTTTCACAAAACTGAAAAAGTAATTTCGATTCGCTCAGTATCGACTGAAAGAATTAGATATTAAATTGCTTTCGAATCGAGCAAGTACTCTATCACGACTGCCAGAATTAGGCCCCTGGTCGTGTTCGTACCTAACAGTTATTTTTACCTCTCCGGTAATTTTAACGTTAAGTTTGGCCACGTGTTTTTTTCTTTAAGTTTTCTTTTAAAATATCGCAACATTTGTATTTTTTTTTTTTATTAATTTTTTAATTACCTGTCAAAAATCGATATCTATACACAGCTAAATATCCATTTGTAGAAATTACGGGCATAAGAATAAGATACGAAAAATAGAAAAATCCCCTGTTACTAAAAAAATGTGAAACAAAATATTTTGAAACTACCCGCATAGCAAAAACAAAATGTTCTTTTTGTTATGCTTTTTCAAGCCTGTAGCTCGTTTCTGTATTTCTCGCATCGTAAAATTTCTTACATGAAGTAAGTGTAAAACAAAAAATTCCATCGTTTCTGGATTTGTGAGAAAAAAGTGTATTTGAATTGGCAAATAGAGGGCTTATTCTAGCATTTAGAAAAAAATTTCTTTCGAATCGAAAAAATATTCAATCACGACTGTCAGAACTAGCCCCCAGACAACACATATTCTGTTTTAACTGAGTTGAGTTTTATAAAAAAAAATGAGAGAGAGTGAAAACTGTCCAGCAAAAACGGCTTCATTGAACAACGTCTTTGTCAGTGTTGCCAGTGAAATTTTGAAAAAGATACATTTTAGTTTCCAAAAAGATACACTATTTCCCAAAAAGATACATTTTGAAAAAAATTTTAAAATCCATTTTTAACGTTTATTAACATAACATTTTTTTTTCATATTTAATGAAAATTGCAAACAAAATGATATCATATAAATTCATTTTTATATATATTTAAGTCATAAATATTAGCTATGTAATTTTTAAAAATACAGTAAGCAAACTTTAAAATCAATTATATGTAACTATTGGATGTTATCAAAACAAATTCATTTTTGTAAAAAATAATATACGAGTTAAGGCGCTAATACTAAGGCGATTAAATGAAAAAATTCATACACAATTTTCTTCTAAAATTTCATCTCTCAGACGGTGGTCAGATCATACAATATTGTAAGCGGGCGTTGACAATAGAAAAATTTTCCTGACAATGGTGCCATTGGTGCCGTCGAAACGCCATCTGATTTTGACAGTTCGAGCTACTTTGTTTTGATTTGTTAGTGTTTTGTTAGGAATGGTTGACATTTTGTACAGTAAACACTAACAACGCAATGCAAAAAACCCTGTGTTGTTTCTGTTGTTTTTGGATTGTTGTAGTATCGACACCAACTGTAGTTGAATTCGCCTTGGTCTGTACGAAGCTTATTTAGTTGTCACTGTTTTTTTTTCGTATTCATAACGAAATGATAACTTTAAAAAACTTTGTCAGATACGGAAAGTTTAATATTTTATTTCTGTACATTTTGCGTACAGATTCAAAAGGTACGAAAAATATCAGGATTATACATGATACATGAAGTCATCAAAAGATACGAAAAATGTATCTTTCGTATCCTAACGGCATCACTGGTCTTTGTGTTTGCCATATGAAAAGAAATGTGTTATGTAGCATGAATATAACAACAGTTTGTTCAGTAATATAAATTTTATTTAAATACGAACTTCATTGGATAAACATTTCAGTATGTTTATGAATGAAGTTGTTCATGCAGCTCTTTAGTACGAAATAAAAGGATATTATAAAAATAGAGCTGCCAGATTTGACGATTTATCGTCATTTTGACGATGTATTGTTCCGAAGTTGGCAAATTGCCGATTTGCTGTTATTTTCTACTGACGATATGACAGTTTTAAATATTTTTATATGTTTATATATTAGGCACCTCAAAAAAAACATATCTATAGAAACCAGGCAGGTTAAATTTTCATATTTATCTCTATTGTGAAAATTGTCCTCGAAATTCTGTGTCGGTTCCCTACAAAAAATATCGGCAAAATCAAAAATTTTAACTTTTATTCCCCGTGCTTATTTAATACATTTGTTTATGTGATCAAAAACTTTAAACTATTACCACATTTTTTCATCAATGCACTATAGAAAATTTGTGCCTTTTTTTGCCAAAAGTAAAAAATGGTTTTTTTTTTATTATTAAATTTTGATAGTTTTTTAATTTTAAAATTTTTTTCTACAATTTGGATTTATTTGTTACTTTATACATTCAATCATATGATTTTTTACCGAGTAATAAATAGATTAGTGCCTGCAGTAAAATAAAAGTGATTTTTAAATAAAAGTCTTGATACAAATAACTTATGATAACAAAAAAAAAAATGGAAACTAATGTCGAAAGTGAGTATTTTTTATATAATTGAAATATTGGGGAATTCTATTGCTACGTTTATATCGACAGAATTTAATTGGATGGAAAATTAATACATAGAACTACAAATTGGAATTTCACTTGGTCCTAAAAAATGATTGCAATTGATATTTATATAACTTGATTTTTTCTCTTGTGCAATAAAATATCTTCCTTAAATATCAAACTTGTGCTGCAAATATCTTTTAAAGTCGTATTTTTCTAGGTAACTTAAGTGCGCCAAATTTAGAGTTATTTAATTTTTAGCGAGTAAAACATAACGAAGCTGACAAACGGGCAGCTGTTTTTGACAATTTTATAATGTATATTGCTAAAGGCAGATATTTCGAACATTTTAAACAACATTAAAAGAGCAGTAAAAGATGGCGTTAGAGTCGTCGAAATTTGCCTTCAGGAAGACAAAAAATATTTTGAGAGCGAAGATGAAGAAATTGAGAATAATGTTTAATAATGTTTGTTGCAATAAAAATTTGCGGAAAACAAAAATTTCTTTTAAGTGGGAATCAAATAATAAATGGTTTTTATAGAAGTGTTTTAAAATTTTTGAACGTGAGCGCGTGTTAGCCAACATTTTATTTGCAAGAGTTTACGAGCGTGTGTAATAAAACAAAAAATTTTTCGTGAAAGCGCGTGATCAACTTTTTGTCCGTGACAGAGCGTGACAAAAAATTTGTGTGCCTTAAGAGGGAGGGAGACTTTCAAAGATTGAATCAAAGAAATCTTTTAATTTGGCCCAATCTCTTGGCGAAAAAAAGGACAAATTTCCTATAGTGCAATGTAGAGAGAAAACTTGCTTGTATGAGGACCAGGTGAAGTAATGGACCGACTTAGCTCCTTTTGAACATTTAATACTCCTTCTATATACAAAATATGATTAATATTTAATCTTCTTAGCTAATGTGGCCACTTTTGTGCAAAAAAATTATATCAGCAATAAAACAAATAGTTATTTGTCTATAACACGTTCTATTATTAACCGATTTTGTTAATTTTAAGTACCAGTCAGTTTTACTAAGTTTAATTTTAGTTTATTTCAGGTGAAAAAGAAAAAATCAAGTTAATAGATTATAAGAATAGGTAAAAAAATATAGATTTATGGATGAAAGTAAGAGCAAACGTGTTTTCTGCTCAAATCTCAGCCATTTGTGAGCCGATATATTTAAATTTCAATACTTTACTATTTCGGACTACAAATGATATAAATATAAATACTTACTCCCTGCTACCGGATATGATCTCTGTGCCACCGCGATCTCAAGAGATCTGTCAATTTTGGATTTTGTCCGACTCCTAGGTATTTACTGCAGCTGATTATGAAACAGAGGATGTAACATCAATTTGTGAAATATTGTTACGATGATCCCTATACCTTTGCCATGAAGTTTTCCAGAGAACTGTGTAATCTTGATGTGTAGCAGAGATTACTACTGAGGTCGGATCCACTTATAAGCAGCCCGAGGCCTAAGAAGAGATCAATCCCAAGAATATTTTGCCTGGAGTCATGCATTTTCCCTCTAGGGGCGACTCCTTGGCAGTTATAGGGCTTTTTCCTCAATATATTTTTAGTCTGTATTGAACATTTTGTATGGGATTGATCTTAAGGAATGGAAAACATACGTTAGAAATAAATGGTGGCGATGAAAAATAAAGTGGGGTTGGTCTTACGTTTGACCCGTCTAGGGGCATCCTAGGCGCTGCAGTGGCCAAATTTAAGAATATGTAGTTGAATTTTTCACATTTTTTTATGATTTTTTGAAAAACAAAAATTTCGAAATTTTACTAAAAAAATCATTTTTTTTTTTTACAAAAAAAATTATGTTTCTAAAACGATTAGAAACAGTTTAACCTTGCTTAAAGAAAAATTTATGGCGGAATTTCGGTTTTTTGTTCAAAAACTATGCCGTTTTGAGTTACGCTGTGGAGTCGGAGTTGAAGAGTCGGAGTTCCGGCTTGTGTACCGAAGTAGGAGTTGGAGTCGTAGTACTTACATAAACTCGCGACTCAGACTCCAAATCTTTCGGAATAAAAATTTTCAAATATTTTCCGAAATTTAAATTCTTTGAAATTGGCGATGCAATTTTGCAAATATCGATTTTAAATTTTAACAACATAATTTTCGTGCAATATTTGACCATTTAAAAGGTACTGCATTTAAAATAAGTAAAAGTGTATATTCGGCTGTGTCGAATCTTTGATACCCTCCACCGACAGTTAGAACACTAGAGGGAAGCGAACTGACACCAAAGTAGTCCCGTGATAAGTCTTTGGTGATAGAGACCGGTTCTAGTTCTAACACTTTATATGAAAGTGACCTATCACTTTTACATTGTGTTGTCATTGGACGAGGTGAATTGACACCTAACAGCCACCATTTGACAAGTCACACATCTATGCTCAATGAACGCGTTTAGTGTTAGTTACTACAATGAAGTATTATTTTAACACAATGTAGTATTATTTCAATAAAACTAGTCCTAGAACTAAATTTAAAGACCAAATTTTATAAAGTCCCAAAAAAACACACCACCGGTAAATACTGTACTGCAATTCATTACTTTTTCTACCGTTTGGTTCTTCATATACGAGTTAAATGATTGGTTCTCCTTTCTTTTTATACTAGTTCTTTCTTTTTATACACAAATCCCAGGACCAGTCTTTTTTTTTTTTTTTTTTTTTTTTTATTATTAATTATTATTTATAAAAACGACGTCCGTATAAAAATTGGTTCCGGTTTAAACCAATTGGACTATAATCAGACAGTGTTCTGCTTTTATTTCTAGCGATTTGAAATAACTTGAATAAAATATCATGATTCGTAACAGTTTAAGCCGAACAAAAAGGATTTTCAACAGGGGAATTTATAATAAACCCATGGTAAATTATGGACTAATCATCACGAAATCGAGTAGATTTCTGTTATTACAAATCTAAATACAACAAATTTCAATACAGTAGTTTAAGCATTTCAAGTGCTTTTCAGAAGGCTGTTTGAAATGGGATCTAAGGAAATTATAGACTGATAATCAGAAAATTCCATGATATTATTTCGGGCCATATGAACCAAAATTGGCCCAAATTTTATTACAATAATCAGGCGCGGATTCAAGGGCGGGGGGGCAAACGATATTCCCCCCCCCCTAAATTATAAAAATATGTTTTGCTTATTTCGATAATACACGAATTTCCGAATGTACAACATTTTTGGGAATCCCATCAAGTTTTTTTTTTTTGTTTTTTATAGAATCTCTAATCAAATTTTCAATAAGTATCCAAGTATTTATCCTAATAGTAATTTATTATATATTTCCAATGAAACATCTAGTTTGCTGTATTTAAATACATATTATTCTACATTCAATCCCAGCAAGTGCCATCTATTTCCGAAAAATAAACGTTTGGGTTGAATATGCGAGCGGTTGAATTATTAATAAGCCTTAGTATATTCAATATTTTTATTTGTGCTATGATAATTATTTACTATATACATTTGAATATAACCGTTTTTCGTATCATATTTTCATAATAGTAGGATTTGAATTGGAATTTTATATGCATTGCCATTCTACCTTCCTATATATACATATGAATATATGTATTGGTCTAGTAAAATTTCACCAAAGAAGAATTATATAACTGTCAAATTTCAAGTGCATTAATAAGAAAAGTTCTTTGATATACAAAAATACATAAAAATGAGTGAAACAATGGTGAGTCCGTAATTTTTTTTTTAATTTAAAATACCTATATAAGTATATATCATTACCCTCAGTCGTAAAGGATGTAGTCCAATGTATAAATTTTATAGGAGAGAGAAAAAATTTTCTAAGGTCTTTAGTTCTGAATATATTTGAAGTCTGTAAATAAAGTTTTGCTTCATTAATTACTCTTTATTGGCTTGCAAACCAACTAAAAATAATACATATTTATAAATGTAAATTACCTACATACATATGATAAAGCATATGCGACCGATTTAATTGTTGTACAGATGAAACTATATCGATTCGCACCGAATTATCTATCATTTAATTTTTTTAACAATTTAATTATGTACTTAGTCTTTAGTATAGGTAGTTATTATAGAAAACCATACTTTTGTATGTATACATAAGTAAACATACTCACTTACGTACAATATATATGGACATAACTATTACATGAACGTTTAAAAAAAGTGTGTATTAAGGGCATAAGTAAAATTTTTCTTTTGTAGGGAATATTAAATAATTTTGCGTTGATTTCTTCAATTTAAATAGTTTTCTCTTCAAAAATTTCTGGATTAGCTAAACATATTCCAAAAGTTTTTGATGAAATAGGATAAGAAAACCAATTTTCATTACTTTGAAAAATTGTTGCTTTAAAAGTACCAGTTTCTTGAAATTCAATTATTTCACATGGGCAGTTATCTTTTATAAAGCAATAGTTATCTGGAGCTTTAGTCGTAAAAGTCCCGATGCTAGACGAATACGAAATAATTTTTGATTCTCGTTTTAAATTTCTTTTAAATCCGTAAGCTTTATTGCTATTTAATAATGAATTCTTAGAAAAGATATTGTACAGCTGTTGTTCTATTTGGTGGGGTTTTTTTACTGCTGTTTTAATCGATTGCAAAGAGTTTTCAAATGGATATGCGGTTAAGTTGGCCAGGTTTCCAAACTCCTTTACTGTTTGATTTAGATGTAGAAGATTATGGACATTATATGTTACACTAGTTGATCCATAAATATTTGCAAAGTGCTCCACAAATTTTAATAACATATTGTGTGCTTGATTGCTTTTCGATACTATTAGTTTAGGACAAGTCATTATTCTATATGCGCAAGAGAGTAATAAAAAATGATTAAAAAAGTCATTACTTATATATTCCTTTAATACGACAAGACCAGTGTATAAAATGAACTGTCTAAACTCAACAGCCTTCCATCTTAATATTTCATTCAACATCCTAGGCTTACTGGCAAATTCCTTGGGAACATATGGACAAAGTGATGTCAGGAAAGAGGACATGTTCTGCTTTGATATTGAAGAAATAGGTTCCGTCGTTTTAGATTGAAGCAAATACAACAACATTTTTTTCATGACACCTAAATCTATAAGGTGCATAGTGTCAAGCGAAAATTGTGATATCATTTTAATATTAATATGTTCTAAATTATTTATTTCACTCAAGAACTTCGGCTGATGAAAAGTTTGGTCAAGCCTACATTTAAAATCATTATCGGAACGCAAATGTCCTAAAGTAGTGGAAAATGTTGTTACCCTGCTAATATTTACACCTTTTTGAGCGCACTTACTGCACCCATTTAGAGCGTTATGCCCTTTAATTCCACATACAAAAGAACGTGCGGGTGCATCGCATAAAACGGCTCGAATTTCCACTTTTATTATTGAGCTCATTATTTCCAATCCATTTTCATTTAACTGATGCATCTCCGTTACGAAATCTTGCAAAAACATAACTTCCAATTAGAAAACCTTCACCATAGGCATATTGACAATGCTTCCTAGAATTGGCCATAACCCTACAGCTGAGCTCTTAAAAAGAGGCAAGCCGTCAATGCCTATATCTAACACAATTTTTTTTATTTTTTCTTTTTCTATAACATCTTTAATCTTTAAGAGATTTTGCACTATTCCTATATGAAAATATGATCCTGGTTCAACAATTCTTTTTTCGACCAATTGCCTCGTTCCAGCAAGAGTTCTCAGACTTAGTGGCATTTCCGGATGAAATTTTCTTTAAAATATGAAGTAAGGCAGAAGTTGATTCTACGGATGGGTGGTATTTTAAAACCCATTCTTTAATGTCTTCCTCTAAATTTGTACTTTTACAAGGAAAATAAATTTCTTCTTCAGAAACATCAGAGACTTCTCCGGAATTGCAGTTATCCAAATTTATTTCCACGGGAAGGCTTGCAACATTTTTCTTTTTTTCCTTTCGTATTAATTTGTTTAAATGCCTTTTTCCAATCATGTTTGCAATTTATTTTAACTAATTGTTTGTCACTTCGCGCACACGTTGTCAACACCAAAAGAAAAATTCTATTTGAATGTTTTTGCTTACGAAAAATCCACAATTACCAAGAAGCGCCCGTCAATATTCGTTTTGTAAATGACTTTCGTTGTCAAGCGTAGGTGTGTAGACTATAATTCTATTTTGGTTTTTTCCCTTTAAAACAGGGGTGTCAGCGTCATGCACAATTGTGTCAGCAAAACTCACATGTACGCTTACGCTCTTTTATTTTGCGAGCGTAAAATATAATTTTTTACTGCAAAACACTCTCATGCAGCAGGAAATATCGAAATATCGCACGGAATGTTTTGAGGCCTCTAAACAGAAATAATATATTTATTATTTATTATCTTTGTTTATGTTTTGTTTTATTTCTGTTTTTGACATTGTACAATGATTGACAAATAATATCTACATTGTTTTGCATTTAAGCTAACGATATGTGTTTTGTTTGTTGCCTTTTAAAGGGTCCCTTTTTCTTTCGTTAAAAAGACGTACCTAAATGCAGAAATTATTAAGAAAAAAATAGCCACAAGAATTTGTTGGTAATTTGTGCTTGTAAAAATATTTTTCTTTCTGTACCAATCGCGTCAATGGGTTTTTTTTTCCTTTGAAAACACTTTTCTCAAGTAAGTAAAAATATTTAAAAAAGTCTTGTTTTCCTACAATTTATGTGTAAACCTATACACATAAAAGCAAATGTGACAGCAGGTAAAATTTTTGGGTAAGAAGATGTGTAATTATTAATGTATTAATGAAACTTTATTGTTTAACGTCCACAAACCTAAAAAATGTTTTGTTGTTTCGAAACTGCAATTTAAATTTAGAAGATATTATTGGTAAATAAAAGTATATTTTCTCTTTTTTCTTTTTATAATGGTGGTTAATAATTATAGAATATTTTTAAACTTAATGGAGTTATTATTTGCATTAGCATGTGCAAATGAATTTTCATTGTTGGCATTTGCAAAGGTATGTTGAGCACCAAATTAAAAATATTAGAAAGAATTTAATAAGGTAGTAAAATGACTTCAAATATTGTCAAATGCTCAATTTTTCCAAAAAATAAGCAAAGTTTCTGCGAAATGCAGGTTCCAAATTAAATTTATTTAAATAATAACTGAGTGTGTCTGTCCATAACTCAACATTTTTCGATAATTGTATTATTATTAATTGCTCTAAAGTCTTCATAGCAAAATATGTATGTTAATTAGGCCTCGTAATAGGCCTCGCAACAGCAGATTCCTCCCGCTGAGAATGAAAGAGACAAGAGTATTCGCACCAATACAATCATAATTGACACCACTGCTTTAAAACCTTCTTTGTTGTTAGCACTAAAATAGCACCTTTTTGTATACTTTTTTCGTAAGCATTTACTGCTGCAAAAAAGCTCTCTTATTGAAGCGCTCGATTATGCGCTTTTTCTCTCAAGTGCTTCAAAAAACACGAATTTTTTTTACTGGGTATGTTTTACATAGCTTTTTGTGACTTATTACCTTTTCTATTATATATTTTATACTTTTAATGTACATTTTAGCATGTCGATTTGCAAAAAATAAAATATACTACCAAATTTTTTTATTTATTTCAATGTTGACTATTAACAAATATTAACAAATTTTTTTTTAAATTTTCACATTTCATAGGCCCTAGCGCTTTTTCTTTAGCATTTTTGGAATTACATCTTTAGCATTTGGATATACATATCGTTGCAAAACAAAAACTAGAAAAAAATATTTGTATTTTTTCTGCAAACGATGTATTTTTGTTAACTCTACTGAACTGCATCAAAAACTTTATTTTCAAAAATTGTGGCATTAGCACATTTACGGCTGAAGGTCCATATGTATGTATGTACATATGTGCAGCCAAAATTATTTTTGTCTTTCCATTGTTATAATTTTTAAAATTCCTTTCTAAATAAAAATAATTTAAATAAAAAAATTAGCTGTAATCAACTTAACCAGAATAATTATATATGTATCTTTAGATTAAAACCCAAACAGTTCGACTTAAATTCATTACTTAATTTTAAAATTAGTGAAGCATATTCCTTCTTCCAAAATTTTGTTAACAATTGCATAAGTTTTTTTTTTTTTTTTTTTGTCGAAAAATTGGTCAAACAATTTAGTATGATGTAGTCAATTAAATTGTTTCAAATAAAAAAAAAACATTAAAAATAAATAAAATTATTTTTATAGCCAAAACGTGGTTTAAAAAGATTAATTTATATTGAACTGATCTTTTACTCTATTTTACCTTATTGTTGAGTTTTTTTTAATATAATATAAACATATCGTTTTTAATAAACTTTTAAAAACCAATTTTTTACTTGTTTTGTACCATAAAAAATTCCACACCCCCCCCCTTAGGCTCCAGCTGGATCCGCGCCTGCAATAATCTATATCTGCTACGGTTTTGGGCGTATTTAAATAATTTCCCAGAGTTAGCATTATATTGGACTTTATATGGTAAATTATGGACCGATCTTCACGAAATTTTAAATTATAATTTCTTGCCTTATAAAACTGTGACGTACCAAATTTTATTATAATAGCATTATTTGTTACGTTTTTTAACAATCTAAACTGTTTTGCGAGTGTAGGGTGTATATGGGGCCAAGGGTAAATTATGGATCGATCTTCACCAAATTTTGCAGTTCGATGTCTAGCCCTATAAAACAGTGACGTAAGAAATTATCATGATAGCGTTGTTTATTTAGGTTTTAGGCGTACTAAACTATTTTCCAGGAGTAGGCTTTTGGTAAATCTAAATTTCCAGTCCTATAAAACTATGACGTAGCACATTTTAATATGATAGCAATATTTATTACGGTTTTAGAAATGCAGTATGATTTCTAGTCATATAGAACGAGTTTTGATTCATAACTCTGATCCTACTCATCGGATTTTGCTGGATTCAATACTAAAATGCTTAGGATAACTAGAAGCATTTTGACACCTACATTGTTCTTATCTTTTGAGTTTTTCGAAAGTCGGCGTGTTTTGAACAGACGGACATGGCTTAATCGACTTAGAATTACTCAAGAAACCAAAATATATATACACGGAACGTCAAACTTAGTACACCCTCATTCTCCAGTAGTGGTGGAGGGTATAAAAAGAATTTAAAGTCAAATAAGGACCAGTCTCATCGTGGTTAGAGTAGGAGTTGGAGTCGGAGTCGTGAGTCGAAATCGCACTTAAAAACTTTCAGCGTTTGGAGTCGGAGTCGGAGTTAGTACATTTTTCTGACGTCTCCCCAGCCCTGATTCCCAGCCAGCAAAATACTCCGACGTTGTCTGAATCAGACATTTCTTGCAAATCACTTGAAAATAATTTTAATTATATTTTATTGTTCAAAAAATGGTACGTACATATAAAATTTTTAATTATGCATACATATACTTTTATTTTGCAATAAATTTATAGCCTTCGAAGTTAGACTCAAAAAAAAAACTCATGAACACGGAAATATCTTTTTGGTCTTGCACATTTTTTTTAAACACATAAATTTTTGCTAGAATCTTTTATTAAAATAACGTGGAAAAGTCTAAAAATCGCAAGGTAATGTGCAACATCTATGTACTAAAAATTACTTTTTTAATGCAACTTTTGCATATTTTTTATAGCACTGCTTATCTTGGTTTGGAGAAAATAACAAGAACAAGAAGCTGCTCCGTGGATGACATCGCCAATACAATTTTTAACTTATCCAAGAATAGAGTTTGTAAGGCTTAAAAACGCAAAAGAGGCTAAACAGCAGTCAAGTTTAAACAAACTAAAGTTATTTATGTATGTACTAGGGAGATCGAACGGTTATTATTCGACCGGTTTTAACCGGTTAGTTTAGCTTTGCCCAAGTCGGTTATTTTAAAATGTCCATTTTTCGAATATCGAATAAACCGGTTATTTTGGTATAATTAACCGGTTATTTTAGTAATTTGTAATTTATATACATTTTCCTTACTCTTGTTGTAGATGTACCCGTAATTTAAGTATTTTCTAATTGAATATTGGCTAAACTTAAACTTTTTATGAAGAATGTCAAAACAAAATGTAACAAAGGTCAAAAAACATTATGAACACTGTAAATACAAATCGCTTTTAAAAGTGTGTGTTCTTGTAGAAAAAAAACCAAAAGCTATTCAAAATACTACAAAAAAGAAAATAGTAATTTGTGCAAGAGTATTCTAAATATTTATATTTTTTATAAATCATATCTCTATATATTTTTCGAATGCGATTAAAAAGACAAAGTTAAGTGTTTAAAGTGCCCTAAAGTGATAAGTTACAAAGGTTCTTCCATGTCACGACTTATTAATCACCTTTAATTAGTATACATGCTTGTCATTAATGTGATCCAAATGAAACAACTCCGTTGAAGTAGTTCTAAGGAGACGACAAATAATACTTTACTAAAATACACTGCAAAAAATGAATCATTGGGTGAAATATTAGCCCGTTGTATTGCCGAGGACGAAATGCCCGCTAAGGCACTAAAAACTTATAAGTTGTTCTAGCATCTCTTCATGCTGAAAACTACATTACGACGGAATCAACGATATGGGAGAATTTTTAAAAAACAAAATTGAAGAAATCAAACAATGTCATGGAATGTTTTAAATTGTAGTAGACGAATTGACAAATATTTTACACAAAGAGAATGTGCAGTTCACCATTCGTTTCTATAATGCTGAAACAAAATAATTTGAAATTGATAATCCTGGCTAAGAGGTTTTGTTTGCAACTTTAAAAAAATATGGTTGATTTATATAGATACATTAACCACCAACAAATTAAAACTTATTCAAAATAAATTTGAGAGAATATTTCAAATAATAACTTTATAAAATTCCTATAATTTATTTGCTTTTGCAAAACGTTTGTCTAGATCAAATATCATTCAACCGTTCCTAAATTACATTATACAAATATCTTCTTACAAATAAAGTTTAGTAAATCAATAAAAAATTTTTGAAAATTTAGCTAAAGTTTAAACAATTTACTGGTCCCACTTTTCTTGGATTTTATCGTAAAATATATGTTAGGTCTGATCTTAGTCATATTTATGTATTTTGTTGGTTCCTTACCTTGGCAAATTGGTTTGTTTTTATTCAAATTAACGTTTTATTTTTAAATCTTATTTGATTTTTGTGTTTTTAAGTATTCGAATTAAAACCGGTTAACAGGTTATTTAAAAATTGCTTAACCGAAAACCGGGTTTTTTAAAATAGCAACTATTCGTAATATTCGAAAACCGGTTATTGAAAAAAGTCGAATAATCGATCTCCCTAGTATGTACCAAAGAAAAACGTATGTTATTTTATAGAAAAAAAATTATTAAAAAAAGAAACAATTTAAAAAAAGTCTCCTTTAGCTTTCGATCACATTTCCCTTAGATTTCTGTAAGAAATCTGGGCGATTAGTTGATCAGCTATCTGTCAGAAAACTGTAAGAATGTCTGCTAACATATCCGAATTTCTTATGTCTCTTTCATTAGATTTATGTTAGATTTCCATCAGAAATGTCAGCAAAAAAATCAGAATTTCACACGACATGTCTCCCAGAATTCGTGTCATCCACCTCATACATTTTTGGGTCAGAAATCTGACAGAATTCGTATACGATTCCGACTTGTTTGTCGACGATTCTCTGAGATATCTGAAAGACTTCGGACTATTTTGCTTGCTGGGTTATTATTAATAATTACCCGTAACAAAAATAGGTATTGTTGTTAAATTTGGTCTAATTTAGCTTTATATGGCCAGAAATAACATCGTGCAGTTTTTATTACAAAATTATAACAGGCACCTATAAGTCGCCCTACCAAAAAGCAACTTAAGAAGCATTCAATTATTAAAAAAAAGAATCCTGTGTTGAATTTTGGTCTAATTTAGATTTTTTATACAAGAAATCACTCTTCCAAATTTTGTGATGAACGATTTACGATAGGTCCCATATAAATTCTCCTCCTGCAAATCACTTTATTAATTAAATTATTTAAAATATTTTAATTAAATTAGGCAACGAATTATTATACGGTGAGGTCAGGTTTTATATAGATTAACTAATAATTTATGGATCCCTTAAAAAGACCACTCCTGGATGATATAAAAGATTCGGCATTTTTTATAAAAATATCAAATTTCCGCGTAAAGTTACTCGAGTGTAAAATGGAATCTCTGAAAATATAAAAATCTTCAAAAGGGCAAATTATCCTATGAATAGCAAGTCTTCGCAAGTGTTCCTATAAATAGCAAATACTGGCATACATTTATGTGATGGAAATCGATTTACGAAACGAAATGCTTTTAAATCAAAAATATATTATTTATTGTTGTTTTATTATTTTGGCTTGAGGTCCTATATAAATAATAAATAAAATTCAAAAAGCTTTTTATTTTATTTTTATTTATTTTTATATTTTTCCAATATTTCGGTCAAAATCTCTGACCATCATCAGGGGAATCTTTTTAAAAATACACAAAACAAAAATACCATTAAAAATACAAAATATTTTATACAAAACAAATTTAATATTTACATTTTAAATAAATAAACAATAAAAGTTTAAAAAAACTCGGACAAATTTAACACTTCTCTGATTAAGCTTTCTTTGATTTGTGTTTGTCTATTGCATGTTTATAAATTTTTGCACATCTTTCTGTGGCTTTCTTAAAATTTAGTGTCTTTTCTGTCTCTTGATCAATTATATGTAGCATCTCAAGAGTAAATCTCTTCTTGTAGTTGTGCTCTCCCACCAATATGTCTACATTATTAAAATTTGGTTTGTGTCCAGTTACAGTACAGTGGGCTGCTAATGCAGTTTTCTGTTCTAATGGCTTGTGAGTAGCCTTTTCATCTGACTTATGTGCTGCAAGTCTGGTTTTTAATTTGTTTTTTGTCGTGCCATCATATACTTTTCCGCATGCGTCAGTTTTGTCTCCATTACAGTGTATTCTGTAAACTAAATGCGATTTTTCCTCTTTTTCAATCTTAGATTTCATATTATTAAAAAGTTTTTTTGTTGTATTTTCAGTTTTAAAAGCTAATTCATATTTTTCCCGATTATAAATGTTGGAATGTTTAATTCGTTCGGAAAAATCTTCTACATATGTCATAGTCTTATATATTATTGGTGGTCGTTCCCTTTTAGTTGTTCCTTTTGCTATCGTAGTTTTTACTCTGTTAATTAGTTCATTAATGGTTTTATTTGGAAAATCGTTTTTACTTAATATATTCCTTATTTTGCAGATATTTATTGGGTGGAAAACTTTGTCACTTATTTCTAAAACTCTCTTAATGAAGTTGGTCGCTGTATTTATAATTGTTCTTCTTGGATGTTTTGATTAGAAATTTATTAATCTACCAGACGCCATCGGTTTTTGGTACCAATCTAGTTTAAGGATGTCTCCGTGTCTAACTATAACCGAATCTAAATAGGCTAGTTTGTTATCTGTTTCCTTTTCCAACGTAAATTGTATTTTTCTATTAAATTCGTTCAATGTATTCAGGGTTTCTTCAATACCATCTCTCTTAACGATTCCAAACAAATCATCCACATATTTTGTAAAAATCCTTGGCTTTCTCTTCATCTTCCCTATTGATACATTTAATAGTTCTTCCATAATTATGTCCGCAATGACTGGTGAGGCTGGAGATCCCATGGGCATTCCTTTATTTTGTTCATAGTATTTATCCTCATACTTAAAATATCTTGTTTCTTTAATACAAAAAGTTAGTAGTTCTAAGAATAAATCTTTAGGTATTCGTGTATGTTCTTTCAGTAAGTGCCATTTTCTTTCAATAGTTTTTAATGCCATGTTAACTGGAATACTTGGGAAAAGTGAAATTACGTCAAAGGAAACAAGTACTTCATCTTCATATATATAAGTATTATTTACTCTGTTCTTAAATTCTATTGAGTCTTTTACATTGTATGTAGAGTCCATTGTCAAGTTTTTTTAAATTGTAGTCAAATATTTGCATAATTCGTAGGACGGTGAATTGATAGACGAACAAATAGGGCGTAGCGGCATTCCCGTTTTGTGGATCTTTGGTAGACCGTATATTCTTGGTGCAGTCGCTATGTTGGTTATCATCTTATTCCTGTCAAAAGTACTTATTAAATCCATATTGAAAAGTTTTTCAATTAACGTGTTGTTCTTGTTTTGTAATATTGATGTTGGATCCTTTTTTAACCGTCTGTAGGTAATCATATCTGCTAAAATAGTTTTCATTTTCAAATCGTATTCTTCTTTAGTCATAGTAACCGTTTTATTACCCTTATCCGAGTTCAACACTAAAATATTTTTATTTTCATTCAGAAAACGTTTTGATTGTCCCACTGTATCAAGAATGATTTTGTCTCTATAATTAAGTTTTCTCTTACATAAATGGTCGTCTAGTAATGTTACAAGCTTAATTCTTAATGTCTCTTGTTGTTCTCTGTTTTCAATTGTTTGGATGCACTCTTCACTATCAGCAATACATTTAAACAAAGAGAATGTTGTTTTTGTATTTGGTAATGCAAATTTTGGTCCAAGAGAAAGCAGCCACTGTATCTCTGTTGGAATGTCAATATTCGTGTTGTTTATAAACCAATCAGTATTATGTTTTATATTTATTTTTTTTTTTTTTTTTTTTTTTTTTTTTTTGAGAAAAGAAACCAACAAAAAAATAAATATAAAACATAATACTGATTGGTTTATAAACAACACGAATATTGACATTCCAACAGAGATACAGTGGCTGCTTTCTCTTGGACCAAAATTTGCATTACCAAATACAAAAACAACATTCTCTTTGTTTAAATGTATTGCTGATAGTGAAGAGTGCATCCAAACAATTGAAAACAGAGAACAACAAGAGACATTAAGAATTAAGCTTGTAACATTACTAGACGACCATTTATGTAAGAGAAAACTTAATTATAGAGACAAAATCATTCTTGATACAGTGGGACAATCAAAACGTTTTCTGAATGAAAATAAAAATATTTTAGTGTTGAACTCGGATAAGGGTAATAAAACGGTTACTATGACTAAAGAAGAATACGATTTGAAAATGAAAACTATTTTAGCAGATATGATTACCTACAGACGGTTAAAAAAGGATCCAACATCAATATTACAAAACAAGAACAACACGTTAATTGAAAAACTTTTCAATATGGATTTAATAAGTACTTTTGACAGGAATAAGATGATAACCAACATAGCGACTGCACCAAGAATATACGGTCTACCAAAGATCCACAAAACGGGAATGCCGCTACGCCCTATTTGTTCGTCTATCAATTCACCGTCCTACGAATTATGCAAATATTTGACTACAATTTAAAAAAACTTGACAATGGACTCTACATACAATGTAAAAGACTCAATAGAATTTAAGAACAGAGTAAATAATACTTATATATATGAAGATGAAGTACTTGTTTCCTTTGACGTAATTTCACTTTTCCCAAGTATTCCAGTTAACATGGCATTAAAAACTATTGAAAGAAAATGGCACTTACTGAAAGAACATACACGAATACCTAAAGATTTATTCTTAGAACTACTAACTTTTTGTATTAAAGAAACAAGATATTTTAAGTATGAGGATAAATACTATGAACAAAATAAAGGAATGCCCATGGGATCTCCAGCCTCACCAGTCATTGCGGACATAATTATGGAAGAACTATTAAATGTATCAATAGGGAAGATGAAGAGAAAGCCAAGGATTTTTACAAAATATGTGGATGATTTGTTTGGAATCGTTAAGAGAGATGGTATTGAAGAAACCCTGAATACATTGAACGAATTTAATAGACAAATACAATTTACGTTGGAAAAGGAAACAGATAACAAACTAGCCTATTTAGATTCGGTTATAGTTAGACACGGAGACATCCTTAAACTAGATTGGTACCAAAAACCGATGGCGTCTGGTAGATTAATAAATTTCTAATCAAAACATCCAAGAAGAACAATTATAAATACAGCGACCAACTTCATTAAGAGAGTTTTAGAAATAAGTGACAAAGTTTTCCACCCAATAAATATCTGCAAAATAAGGAATATATTAAGTAAAAACGATTTTCCAAATAAAACCATTAATGAACTAATTAACAGAGTAAAAACTACGATAGCAAAAGGAACAACTAAAAGGGAACGACCACCAATAATATATAAGACTATGACATATGTAGAAGATTTTTCCGAACGAATTAAACATTCCAACATTTATAATCGGGAAAAATATGAATTAGCTTTTAAAACTGAAAATACAACAAAAAAACTTTTTAATAATATGAAATCTAAGATTGAAAAAGAGGAAAAATCGCATTTAGTTTACAGAATACACTGTAATGGAGACAAAACTGACGCATGCGGAAAAGTATATGTTGGCACGACAAAAAACAAATTAAAAACCAGACTTGCAGCACATAAGTCAGATGAAAAGGCTACTCACAAACCATTAGAACAGAAAACTGCATTAGCAGCCCACTGTACTGTAACTGGACACAAACCAAATTTTAATAATGTAGACATATTGGTGGGAGAGCACAACTACAAGAAGAGATTTACTCTTGAGATGCTACATATAATTGATCAAGAGACAGAAAAGACACTAAATTTTAAGAAAGCCACAGAAAGATGTGCAAAAATTTATAAACATGCAATAGACAAACACAAATCAAAGAAAGCTTAATCAGAGAAGTGTTAAATTTGTCCGAGTTTTTTTAAACTTTTATTGTTTATTTATTTAAAATGTAAATATTAAATTTGTTTTGTATAAAATATTTTGTATTTTTAATGGTATTTTTGTTTTGTGTATTTTTAAAAAGATTCCCCTGATGATGGTCAGAGATTTTGACCGAAATATTGGAAAAATATAAAAATAAATAAAAATAAAATAAAAAGCTTTTTGAATTTTATTTATTATTTATATAGGACCTCAAGCCAAAATAATAAAACAACATAAACAACAGGTCAACTATACACAAGAATATATATTATTTATTATTACATTTTCTTCCCATTCCTGTCTATATTCTTTTAAATTTTATATTATATTTGTATGTTAGTTAAAATGAATAATGAACAAATAATTTATACTATAATTCAGAAATGGATTTTAAAATCTATCGAAATTCATCAGACCTTTATTAAAACGATCGGTTTGAAATCGATTGATTTTCACCGCAACAAAGTGTTTTTTTTTTTCTCATTTAAATTTTTTGGAAATATGAGGTTTTTTTGTTTTGCCTCCTATAAAAACTGCATGAAACTGGATATGGTAGCAAGTTTTTTACTTACCAATAGATGCATCAAACTGTCATTAGTCACCACAGTAAAGATTTTAATGCAAATATGCGAAAAAGTACGTTTTGATCTGCGTCTCCTCAAATTGCTATTTTTGGACACATTTCCTAAAAATAGCAAAGTGTGACAAAATTTTTATAACACTTAAAAGCGCTATATTCGACTGGGCTAAATTTCACATACCCTTTACCATACTATTTCAAAGCCAATTGTTCTCCAGCTCATAAGGTATGGGTGCAATCGTATAAAAAAGTTTTTCCGGGTTCATATTTGTATGGGCGCTAGGTGAAATGATTGTTGAACATTTGACCTTAATTTTATCGTCTGACCGATTCGACAGATATTTACCGTCGTGTTTTAAAAGAAATTTACAACTTATCTGGTGTGAGGTGGGAAACTCTTGCTCTTTTTCTTTTCGAACCATTTTTAAAGATTTAGAAAGCTCATAAAGTTTGAACGCTTTTACTCAGGGCCTTTTTTTATATAAGATGTTGGGGATACATAAAAAGTCAAATATCCTTGCTGTTATCCTGGGACAGACACACAATTCCAATCATTTTTTTCGGTGCAATATTATGTCCCAATAAAAATAAAATAGGCAAAAATCGTGACCATTTGCTTATCCGTCAATCTCTTCCCTGCCATCTGCACACAAAAAAAAACAAAACTTGAATTTTCAGCTTAAGTTGCAATAATAAATCCAACTCCAAAATCTTTTCGGGCCAATTTTTGCTTTCTAACAATTTACAGTTTACAAATTTTCTTGTTGCAAATTTTTAAGAATAATATTTTATTACCTACTTTTTCTTATTCAGAAAAATTGCGCGGGAAATGTCATTCCTACTATAACAAAAAAAAAGTCCGCATGAAATTTCTTACTTTTTTCCGAAAAAATTCCCATGAAATTCAGAAATCAATTCATAAGAAACTGCAAGTAGGATTTTTGGAGGGCTGCTGAAAACGAGCTTGACAACATGGGGCCCAATAATTGTGTTACTGAGTTAAAAAATGTTTGTTATTAATCTTCTTAAAAGTAATTGATCAATAAAAAATAAGTAAGTACGGCAAAAGGCTGCGGCACAAAACCAAAAACAGTACACAGGGGGAATAAAATCATACGTCAAAGTTGTGTCGGTAAAGCCCGCTGGTGTTACCTGTCACAAAAGAAATTTTAAAAAAGAACTTTCAATGCTATGATATTCTTCTTAATTTGACCTTAACTTGTACAGCTTCAACAACTTCGCTAATGCCACTTTTAATATTTTTTTAAAATTTTTATAGTTGGAGGATTTTTATCTCGTGAAAAGTATCATCCGTGAGAAAAATAATTCCTTGGCAATATTTGTGATTGTGCTGATTGCTCATATTTATATTAATATTATAAATAAAGCCTCAGCTCACGATCAGCGAACAACATGTCGTCTCATTAAACGGAACTGCACACAAATGCCCTACCGGTATAATTCACCATTGACATGGTCGATTACACCACAGTTACTATTTCAAACTTTATTGTGTAAAATATAAGTTAGGATGTAGGGGACATTGCTGGGACATATAATCCCAGTAGGGGTGAAATGGTAAAATATCTAGCGCAATTTGTTTTCGTAATCAACAATATAAAGTATTAACTTTGTAGCTTTAAAATAAACAAAAACAGTAACTTACACTGGCTGGATTTGAAGAAAACATATTTTCGACTTATCCTCTAGTTCCTTAATACTTTTGTATTTAATATTTGTTGTAAATTCTTTATTATTTGCGATATATATTTTAAATAAATGGTTTTGGGCTAAAAAATAATAATGGCGGCGTTAAAACTGATGAATAAATAACAAATATTTACTTAATAGTGAAAATTTGGCTGTGCCTAAAAATGGTCTGGATCGCAGATTCAACAAAAACAATATTTTTTAACAAAAAAAAAATTTATTTTTCTAAAAGCGTTTTTCAACAAAAATATACAAATGAAATAAAGCAAATAATAAAACTTTGACAAAAAAAAAATACTGCGTAGTTAATAATTAAAGCTTCTTCACAATGGCAGCAACATTTACACTGGTATTCACAATAAATAAAAATTATTTTCTCAGCCACACACATTCTAATTTTACTATTAAATGCGCAGTATATCTTTAAAGATACAACCAATAAAACTGGTGTTATTTCCACAATTATTTAAAATACTAAAAAAAGTTTGTTGATTACCACTAACAACACCTTTTTCTTTTATCCCAGATTAATTTCTTATCAAAAATGGAATGTTTTTGAGAAACATAAAACCGTAGGTTCAAAATTTCAAAATTCGTAATTTTAGAAATAAAGCTAAGGTTTACCTACTTTTATTTGCATTATTTTTTCACGAATTTACTCCAAAAAAATATATGTTTATTATTATGTATGCATACTCGTACTTTCGTCAAAAAATCGTATATAGTGGTTGTATCTGAAAAGATACATTGCGCATTCCACACAATTAAGGAGTGTTGGCTTTTATTGTACCGCGTACACAGTTTGACCTTCTTTCTTCAAGCCTTCTTAAAGGCCTGCTTAAAACTTTTTTGATTCAATTACCATTCTTATCTAACTGCTTAAGAAACCCACATAGAAGGCCTCGGCTCTTTCGTATAAAAGATAGGACACACAATCCATACCCACTTCTATGAGAACGGAGAAGAGAAGGAGTAGCGTTTTTTGTTTTTTTTTTTTTTTTTGTGAAAGCAAAAGTAAAAGAATTGTTTTTTTACATTCTTATGTACCTGCGAGACCGGAAGGCCTTTCCCGCAATGATAACGTGTCTAAAAAAGATATGAGTATGGAATGGAGCGACCAGGCCTTGTACATCCAAATGAAGGAGTAGAGGCCTCCTAGAAGGCATGCTACTCGTTCTTTTTCCCGCTGAGTTGTTGCTGGTGCACTAACTGCGTGCGTGTGTTATATTCTTGTTTACTCATTTGATACAAGTTTTTTTCGTCCGTTACGTAATTTTTTTTGTTTTAATTATATATATATATAATATGACAGCACTGATACAGGTAGTGACGATAAAATTGAAATTCCAAAAATTGTGTCCACTAGAAATAAAAATTTTGTCTTTATTGATAATGTCTCTGATCTGGAGGAATAATTTTAAATTAGCGTTGATATAAATTGTTCAGTTTATGACTCGCTTATTGCATTGATGATCAAAGATAATCTGCCTTCAAGCCCAATACATTCTCCTGTAATTGCACGCTCAAAACTTGCTAAGTCTAGTACCATTCGGTCTCCCGGCCACGTACAACTTTGCACTTCTTACTCCCTAGCACCAAATTTAAGAAGGTTTCTTCATCCAATCACCTGTTGCCAGAAATAGTTCATTATCCTTCTGCTTCCAGTGCCCCAACTGAGAGCTGAGTCGCAGGTAATCAGTGCCCAACTCACTCACAGGACTTACCATCAAGTCCAACGTCATTTGATTTACTTTCCTCAAAATTTCAATATGCATCCTTCGATTCAAAAACTTCTGCATTTGAAAAAAATATATGGAAACAGGGTAATATGCAATTCGTCAGTCAGGAGGTAAAGTTTAAAGGCGATAGCTCTCTGGCTGATCATATCAAATCATTGGTTACTCCGTATCAAATTTGGCGTTACTTATTTCCTGAGAGATTGGAACATTTTATATTTGAGGAAAGTTTGCGATGCTCTGAAAGATTTACCTTCAATGTTTGAGAATTGCGAATATGACATTATTTCACTTTCAATAAAAATACATACAAATTAAAAAAAAGAAAACCTAATCTTATTAATTTTTAAATTAACTAAATGAATTTGAATTATATTTAACGCAATCACAATAATTTTTAATTTTTTTCCCATGAAAAATAATCTTCAATTAAAAAATTCGTTCATTAATGGTGCGTTTCTTTTTGTGTGTGAAGTGCGCAGTGTATCTCACAAGATACAACCAGTTTTTCCCTAATAAGACTACAAAAAAATAAGAACGCATTACGTATAATATATTTTTTCATAAAGGTACAAGACCGTGCGCATTTAAGGGTTAAGAAATCGTTTACAAATTTCGCCCACAATATTTATTATAATTTTTTTAAAAATATTATTAAAATTTTCCTTCAAAACTAAAAAAAAAAATTATTTTAAACGTCATTTATAATTTCATACAAATTGTTGCTAAAGAAAAAGTATATGGGAAGAAATAAGATAGAAAAAAATAGAAATTGTTGCTCCCATTGTGAACAAGGCTTTAATATTATTGACTTAAGAATACGTTTTGATTAAATTGTCTGCTGTTGTGTAAACATTTTTAAGGTGAGTTGAATGTTGAAAGTGTTAGTTATTGTTTACGTACAAAACACAGCTGTTTTTGTTTATCTAAAAGCAACAACAATATAGCAAATACTTATTTTTAGAGTTCGACCGAACGTTTGGCCTTGGCAAAAAGCTATTTTCGACGAACAGCAAACTTTTACAGTGGACAATTTCACGAGAATGCGGTCAAAAATCCATAGCTTTTTATTGGATTGGAATATTGATATGCGGTTTCTTTGTTTTGAAGGTGGGACTTTGGCCTCTAAACATAAAAATTTACAAGAACACACGCTTTTATAATAGATTTATATTTACAGTGTTCATAATGTTTTTTGACCTTTGTTACATTTTGTTTTGACATTCTTCATAAAAAGTTTAAGTTTGGCCAATATTAAATTAGAAAATACTTAAATTACGGGTACATCTACAAAAAGGGTAATCAAAATGTATATAAATTATACAGTACTAAAATAAGCGGTTTATTATACCAAAATAACCGGTTTATTTGATATTCGAAAAATGGGCATTTTAAATTAACCGACTTGGGCAAAGCTAAAATAACCGGTTAAAACCGGTCGAATAATAACCGTGCGATCTCCCTAGTGTATAAAAAGACTGTATAGTATATTTTAAGTAGAACGAGCCAAGTCGATTGGCAAACAAACGGCTCTAAGACCCACAAAAGATTTAATTTATTTAGGGTCATTATTGCAATATAAGGAGTAGAAAATGGTAATCGGTTATGGCCAGGTTATAGTATAATTTCATTTTTTTAATTTATTCAATTTTTTTACTCTTTTGATGATATTGTTCACCAATTTTATTTTATTGCCTTAAATTTTTTTAAATAATAAAATATTTTATTTCTCAAAAAAAAAACATAATTTTTAGAATTTTTTGAATAAATTTTTCGAATAATTAATATTATAGCTAAGTTTGTAGCAAGTTACAAATAGTGAGTTTTAAGCCAACGTGTTAATAAAAAACTTTATGTTGACTGCAATTTAACTTGCTTATAGTCTTTTAAAAAAAAAACCAACGTAAAGTAGTAGGTTTATAGCTAGCTACAAAAAGTTAGCTTTAAGTTAACGCCTTGGTAAGTAACTTTAAAGTTAATTGAAAGTAGGGCAGAGTCGCACAATTGACTACTTCCTGTTTGTTTAATTTTTATTCTGCGATATCGGAAAATGTCTAAATAGTTTAAGATTTCAAATATTTTTTTCATACCACAAAATACTAATCGGCTGGATTTAATAATATTTATTAACCACAGAAAAAAACTAGTGTCAACAAAATTTATTTAAAAATTTTAAGTTTGTGAAAAATGAGAACATTTTGCAAAATCAAATAAGCATAATTAAACAAAAAGGGTTGTATTGTAAAAAATTTTAAATATTGTAATTTAAAATGTTGTTTTTATGTGTGTTGAATTCACACAGAACCTGTATACGTGAGGGATGAACTAAAAAATTGAGAACGCTCTCTCGAGTCAGTATCCTAGTTGTTAGTGCTTCCAATCTGGAGTGGTTTTTCTGAGTCCCGGGAGTCGGGATTGAAGAACATATTTCGGTATCCCGGGATTTTCGGGATATTTTGAATCCCGGGATTCACGGGATTTTGAAAATTTTTCTCGATAATATTCAAGATCTTTTTAATTATTTTTTTTTATACTTTATATATAAAACTTTTTAAACTGTTTGAAAAACAACTTAATGTTCCAGTAACAATAGATATTTCATGAACTTTGTATAGATATTATTTAAAAAAAAAAAAAAAAAAACTTTAATTATTAATTGATCACAATTCATAAAGATCATGTATTAAACAATGTAACGATTAAACTCTTATTTTTATCCATATTTGATTATTGATATAAAACATTCCACCATGTAACGTGGTTTTGTCGTCGGCTGAGGCAGTTCAGTTACGGCCAGGGTCGACTTACATTATCCACGAACTTAAGTAAAATACGAGTGATTTACCCTTCTTGGGTAAACAATATAATATTTATGTTTATTTTACAATATTTTCAATTACTCGTTTTGCTGAATTACTAGCGATAACAATAAGGGATTTATGCGAGTTTTCCTCGGATGATGCGGTCTGGTATTAAGCGGTGGTGGAGCAGGTTCGGTTCCCTCGGGTACTCGTCAGTAGTCGCATTGATACTGGTTCGTTTTAAGTACTGATATCTAAATATTACAATACCTTAAAGCCAGGCTAACTACACACAAAAAATTTATAAATTTCTCCAATCACCATTTTACCAAATTCAATAAAAAATTTATACCAAATTCATAATATCAAGCAAACAATTTGTTGATTTTGCACCTATTACCAAAATGATTATATTGATTACTAAAAATTATAAAATTTTGAATATTTTTTTTCAATAAATGATATTTTTAATTTTAATTAAAAAAATGAGCAAAAAGCTTTGCCATTTCAAACAATGTGTTAATTTATTTAAATAAATATTGACAATTCCCAACAACGAAAAAAAGTCAATTAAGATTTTTTGTTATTTAATTAAAATTTTAATTCAAAATTCATTTCAAAACAACTAAAATGTAAATTAAATCAAAATTAAATTTTTGATTTTCGTTCGACTAAAAAAATAATTGATTCAATTATCACATTAATTTTTTTAATTAATAAAACACTTTTTTCTGTGTACTGTCTCAATCTAAAAAAGCAGTCGACCGCAGTCGCCTGTACCACAACAGTCAGCCGTAGCAGCTGTGCCGAAACAGTCAACCGAAGTTGCTGTGCCGAAACAGTCGACCGAAGTCACTGTGCCAAAACAGTCTACCGAGGTCGAAGGCTGCTGTGTCTGAAACAGTTAATTATTATTGCAGTGCAAGGTATCGCTTTGTTGCTCTTCACCCGAGTATCAGAGGGACAGTGGGCAATAACAAATGTATTCAGAAAGATGAGTGCTATTGCAAAATCAGCTGTCTTAAAAGTGTGGCAAAGTCCTAGTGCAATTGAATCGCCGACGTCTAAACCTAGACTATACGCAAAATAAAATATAAACTAAATGAGAATTTGATCAGGAATGTTACCTTGAGTATAATAGGGAAAATACTAGGGTCGTACGGGAATAAGGAGGATGTTATTATTATGTAATTATAGATTACGTATATAGTAGAAAAATATACAATATATGTAAGGTAGATTTGATTGACTTCAAATCTACGTTATAACCATTTCCAACTGTATTTTAAAATTTCCAAACGTGTTTTCCAATTTTCCAAATGAATTAAAAAATTTCCCAAATATAATTTTTAAGTTTTCTGAATGTATTGCAAAATTGTCCAAATAATATTTAAAACTTTCAAATCCAATTTAAAATTTTTACTTCAAAATTTTACATATGTTGTTCAAAATTTTCTAAGGGCCATTATTACAACTTACAAATAGTTATTTTTAGGATGCTATCTGACAGATAAATAATTTTTGGTTATTACAAGTTAACATTAACCTAAAAAGTGACTGATAAGCTAACATCAGGTTTGTGCTTATGGTAACTTTACAAGTGAACTTTAAGAACTTGAAGATGCCATATTTTCTGCTGAAGATATGGTAGCATCAGTGACAGTTTTAAGTCAAATTAAATTATGCAAACTTAAAAAAAAAACACAATTTAACACAAAAGACAAAACAATTTACCATTAAGAACAAAAATAAAGCACAAAAATTGAATTCGTTTTTTAATCAAAGAAAGAAACAAAAGCAAGTCGTTGCCACTACGTATTTTAACAACCAAAAGTAGTCGGTATATACTGCAATGTTGCCACAGTATGTAAATTACATTTTTTATTTTATCGGACAGTTGTAATAATGGAAAAAACTAATTGGTCACTTTATCGTTCAAGATAGCTATTGTTCACGTTAACTATCAGGAACTTTATCATTAGATTGTAATAATGGCCCTAAATGTATTTTAAAATTGTCCAAATGTATTTTAAATATACAATTGGGCACTTTCAACACAAAAAACAAAAATAAAAAAAAACAAAAACAAAACCATGGAAAATTTTAAAATACAGTTGACAATTTTTTAAATACATTTACACCTACTCAAAATCTAGTAGATTTTAGTTAAAATTTTAAAGAAATTTTTTTGGCGTTTACACTACTGCTTTTTGACATATTGTCGGATTTCATTTTCATAATAAAAACAGCTGATTGAAAAAGGAAAGAAATTGTATTGTAAACTTTTATTAGCAAAAATGGAAAGTCAAAAACTAATTTTATTATATATATGTATAAAAAAAAACAATACAATCGGAATAAAGAATATTGCGTAAAAAACACCAGCATTTGTTAAAAATAAGGTTTCACAAACTTCTGCAAATGTATTACCCGCAATAAATGATACTTGGGAAAAGACGATTGACTCTGAAAAAGAGCAGCCAAACGACTATAACCCAAAAGGTAAACAAATAAGAGACCAAATTGTAAGTTTTTAAATGTAACAATTTTATTGCAAAGCAAACAAAGACAAAAAAAAACTTAAAAAACAATATTAAACGTATTAAAAGCGCCTCTTCGTTGGAATTCTACTACCTTTTCTTTTTGTAGGTACGATTTCTGTAAATTAAGGCCTTTGTAATGCTACACAGTTTATATTGTTATAATTTACATACCTTTTATTTATTAATGGTTTATCCATTTTCACACATGTTTTTTTTTTGTATATTATTAATTTACCGCAAATTTATTTTTCCGCGCTCTTTTTATATATTTGGGGTATTCACAAGGTGTGCTATCATGGTTTATTGTCATAATGTTCTAACATTTTACAATGGTTTAAAAATTTTGTTGTTGGTTTGTAAACAAAACGTGTCTTAAATAAATAGAACGCTGCTTGCTATGTTTATTGTGCTGTCGTAATTAATCAGAGAAGTCCAGCGCTGAGCGGCTGAACCGTGCCGCGTTATTTTTTGTAGCCGTTGCCGTTGATGGTATAGTTTTATCCGGGTAACATCTGTATTTAACCTGCGGCTAGCAATTTTTGCGACAAATTACTTGCGGCGTCAAAATAGATCGGCTTGGGACTCTGCTGTTTGGTAAACAAACAAAATAAAATGTATTTGTAATTTGCAACAAAACCGAAAAATGGAAAATACTTGATTTTGCCATCACAATATCTAAAATGTATTTTTCACACAAACTATTATCTTAGTTTTTTCACTTATTTTTAGCATTGTGGAAAATGTTTACATTTTTTTTTTTAATCAGCTGATTTAAATTCAAAATAGCACATTTAATTATGAGGGGTTGCTCATAACAGTCGTATTTTTTCATGTTATTATTTTAAGACATATGACTTTATGACACCTTGTGAATCCCCCAATTCTTTTAATTTTTTTCAAACTCAGATTTTTCTTGTTCAGAGCTGTAGTTTTTAGTGCATTAGTATGAAATTCATAGTTGTATCGTTAAGTATTGCAAGATTTCGTGAGTTTTTGCCAAAATCTAGTGACGAACTAGATCTTCTTTTGCATGGGAAATCTAGTAGAAATGAACAAGATTTCGCACAAAATCCCTTAAGTACTAGATTTTGTGTAGGTGTAAATGTAGTATAAGCACTTTTTAAACACATTTGAAACATTTTAAAACACATTTGGAAAGTATGTATTTCAAACTTTTAAAAGGAGTCTACTTAATACTTAGTTCAAGTAGCTTCTTAAGAATATTAAAGCATCCAATGTTGTATCTGCTAAACTCGAACTAATTTTGTTGTTAATTTATTTCTTTTTTTTTATTTATTTATTTCATTAAATCTATGGATATGAATCCTTACAGACTATTATAATTATATTACAAGATTTTATATAAAGGCATTATTAACGAAAAAAAATTTTGCAAGACATATTAATTATTTAAAAACACAATAATATTGCGTTTAATTACATTTACATTAATAGAAAAATCAATTAAGCTATACAATTCATTGAAATTTTTGCATATTATCCTCAAAGGATCAGCATCAGCATAATTTGTTTTAACAACAGGAAGGTGCAGAGGTATTAGGTGTCGGGTAAAACATCGTGGAATATTAAAATTTATGTTTCGAAGAAGGAAATCGGAGATCACATCGCCATTAATCAAATTAATTAGAAATACGACATTTAGCATAGTCCTTCGGCTTTTTAAGGTAGGTAGTTTAATTAATGATAACCTCGCAGTATACGAAGGAAGGTTCCCAGCATTATGACCAAACGAGCTTCTCAGGCAGAATAAGAGAAACTGCTTTTGAACAGATTCAATTCGGTCTATGTGCATATTAATTTCAGGATCCCAGACAATAGAACTATACTCCAAAATAGGTCTTACTAGGGATGTGTATAGCTGTTTCGTTACATTGGGATCTGTAAACTCTTTAGACCATCGCTTTATATAAGCAAGCACATTTCGAGCTTTATTTATAGTCATTGTAATATGCTTGCAGAAATCTAGCTTAGGATCAAGTAGAATACCGAGATCCAGAAATTCTCCAACCAACTCTAGTTGATACCCATCCATGAAATAGTGTAGCATTTATGTGCAATTTCTAGAAAATCGCATGTGGTTTCCTTTTTTTTAAGTTTAGCTCCATTTGGTTATACTTACACCATGCGTAAAAACTATTTAAATCCTTCTGCAAATACGCCTCATCTGAGGATAATTTGTAGCTGAGAAACATCTTAACATCCTCAGCGTACATTAAAACTTTACAATGCTTCATTACAAGCGGCAAATCGTTTATGAAAAGCGAAAATAGCAAAGGGCCTAGGTGACTTCCTACGGGGACACCGGAGCTAACAGAAATTTCTTTGGAGGTGGTGTTATCAAAAAGAACACACTGTGTCCTGCAGGTAAGATACGATCGTAACTAGCACAAAGCGTTGCAAGTAAACCCTAATAAATTAAGCTTAGTGAGAAGTATATGATGCAGTTGAAAGACATCTTTCGCACTCAATTCTCGATAATAGAATTGTTTCCAAATATTTACCCCCATATTCATAAAAAATATTTTTGATTACTTAAAGTTTTATTAAACAAATTTTCATTAAAAATTCGTTATAAAAACCTTATAGCAGGTTTATGAAACGTTAAATTTTAAGAGCGTACAAAAAAGTATTTATACAAATTATTGAAAAAAATGTAGAAATAATAAAAAATATCGGGATCCCGAAAATCCCGGGATTGAAAATCAGAAATCCCGCAAATCGTGATTCTCCCAATACCGAAAATTTCGGGATTACCGGAATCCTGATTTCCCGATTGGAAGTCCTACTAGTTGTATACTATGCGTTTTATAAAGACCCTTTTTAATTTTTGTGTAATCTTAAACAATTAAAGTCAGTTTGTAAGAAAAGGTCAATACAAAAAAATTTTAAAAATAAATAAACAAAATAAAAGTTGAAATTTGTGATTAAAATGTGAAATTTGTTATTAAAAATGCACAAAGAAAGACAAAAGTCTAATTTGCTTAAATTATTGCAAGAATTTATTGTTTGTGATTTACAAACACTTGAATTTTTTATTGAAAATTACGGTAAGCATTAAAAAATCTGTTTTTAAAAATGCACAACTGAACAGCGCAAGGTTACGAGTCAAAATTATTGGGCAAACTTCCAAATCTTGTGTTAATGAATTCTCATACAATTTTTAACAGTTAACAGATTGCGAGACTTTTAAGCGATATCATGAAAATCCTTAGTATATTTTGTGGAGTGGATATAAAATGTATCTACAAAAGGGATGTCAGCGTCATACACAATTGTGTAAGCAAAACTCACATGTACGCTTACGCTCTTTTATTTTGCGAGCGTAAAATATAATTTTTTACTGCAAAACACTCTCATTCACAGGGCTATATCACACGGCCTGTTTTGAGGCCCCTAAACAGAAATAATATATTTATTATTTATTATCTTTGTTTATGTTTTGTTTTATTTCTGTTTTTAACATTGTACAATGATTGACAAATAATATCTACATTGTTTTGCATTTAAGCTAACGATATGTGTTTTGTTTGTGAAAAAAAAAAATTCTTTGATACCTGTTAAAGCGTCCCTTTTTCTTTCGTTAAAAAGACGTACCTAAATGCAGAAATTATTAAGAAAAAAATAGCCACAAGAATTTGTTGGTATTTTGTGCTTGTAAAAATGTTTTTCTTTCTGTACCAATCGCATCGGTGGGTTTTTTTCTTTGAAAACACTTTTCTTAAGTAAGTAAAACTATTTAAAAAACTTGTTAAAAAAGTCTTGTTTTCCTACAATTTATGTGTAAACCTATACACATAAAAGCAAATGTGACAGCAGGTAAAATTTTTGGGTAAGAAGATGTGTTTTATTGATGTATTAATGAAACTTTATTGTTTAACGTCCACAAACCTAAAAAATGTTTTGTTGTTTCGAAACTGCAATTTAAATTTAGAAGATATTATTGGTAAATAAAAGTATATTTTTATAGGCTAGTAAAATCTTCTCTTTTTATAATGGCGGTTAATAATTATAGAATATTTTTAAACTTAATGGGGTTATTATTTGCATTGGTATGTGCAAATATTATTTTCATTGTTGGCATTCGCAGAGGTATGTTGAGCACAAAATTAAAAATATTGGAAAGAATTGTATAAGGTTGTAAAAAGACTTCATATATTGTCAAGTGCTCAATTTTTCCAAAAAATTAAAAGTTTCTGCGAAATGCAGGCTCCAAATTAAATTTATTTAAATAATAACTGATTGTGTCTGTCAATAACTCAACATTTTTCGATAATTGTGTTATTATTAATTGCTCTAAAGTCTTCATAGCAAAATATGTATGTTAATAAGGCCTCGTAATAGGCCTCGCAACCGCAGATTTCTCCCGCTGGGAATGTAAGAGACAAGAGTAATCGCACCAACACAATCATATTTGACACCACTGATCTACGAGCATGATACAAATACACTTCGCTCTCACAATATGTTTTTTGAAGTTTATCGGAATTATTTGAAGTTTGTTTTTTATAAACATTAAAAAAAACGTTGCCACATATAAAAACAGAAAGTAAATTCCTTTTGGAAATTATAGGTCCAAATTTGTATACACACAATATTCTGTACGTAAAATTAACTGAAATTGTAATATAAAATAAATGAATATTCAGTTAAAAAAAAAGTTTAGTTATTTTTCATTTATTTTTAACGAAAAGTTCATTTAATTATTACTGTCAAAAATTCAACGGCGAATTCCGTAAAAACAAATGAATTTTCAGTTATTTTATAAAATTTAACTATCAAAAAAATAGCCGACGAATTCCGTAAAAACAAATGAATTTTCAGTTATTTTATGTTCACAATTCCGTAATTTGATATAATGCAGGTTTTACTCGAATTTCTAAAAAATACCAGACACCTGTCCGCTTGTTTGTTTTTCTAATGAGAGAGAAAGAGAGAATATTTATTTTTATTCACTTACCCCGTTATACATGTTTGTTTTACTTTTCTTGTACTGATCACTTTGTTTACAGGAGAACTGTCAATTATAAGACACCACCAGCATGGCAGATATGGTATTCTCAATCATTTTACTTTAAAAATTTGATGTATTTAACCAAATAATTTTAACAAATAGAATATGGGAATTTTCTACACAAAACAAGCAAATCGTTTTTTCATTTTACTTTTTGCCACAGATCTCAAAATAAATAACTAAAAATTTATTTTTTGGTAGTTAAATTTATAAAATAACTGAAAATTCATTTGTTTTTACGGAATTTGTGGTTAACTTTTTATGGATTTCGCGGTTGAATTTTTGACAGTAAAAATAAAATTAATACAAAATAAGTAGATCGGGTTTTAAGTAAATTTACAGTTGTTTTAAATTTCATTTTCATTAATTTTACATACATAATACTTTTACTTAATCAACTGACAATATTAATAAACGTATTGATGTGCACTTAGTTTTTTGAATAAATGTTAGAGTCCGTTAAAAATAAATTTGCTTGGAATTTTAAATGTTTATTTATTTAAAAATGACTAAAAGGAGTACTTCTTGAGTAACCTACAGTCCGTTGCTCTAATAATACTGTGAGTGTAATTTGTATTAAATGCTTAAATGTGAGTTTTAAGCATTTCAATTGCTTTAGCGCTGAAAATTAGTAACAATATGATTCAATAATTTTATACAGACATAGGTTTTTTCGTACAAATTCAAAACGCATTATGGAATGGTATATTTTTCTTTATTAAAAACAAAATTTTAAAACAAGATTTAAGTTACTATTTTTTTATCTTTTTATTTAAACAAATCATTTTAGACTATTTAATGTATTTAAAAAACATATTATAAAAAAGGATTCTTACATTTGCATCTAATACTCATTTGAATTGCATAATAATTTTTTCATAAAACTAGTCCCTGTATATAAATAATCACCATTAGTTTGTACAAATATTGAATTTAGATCTTCAAGGTTAGTCAAAAAATTGGTTTGTTAACCGATTTGATCCCACTGTACTCTGTAGTGTTCTCAGGTTGAGTGTGGTGTTTCAGGAAGGAGTTCTGCCGGCGCTAATTAACGCCACTGGCATAAATATCTAAAAAGGCAGATTTATATGCCCAAAGCTTTCAGCTGGCAGATTTATATGCCAAGAATAAAGAAAGAAAAGTGCCGAGTTTTAGGCCAATGTTTTCAATGGTCTCTTTATTGAATTTCACTTAGTTTATATTTAAAACTAACGGTATCCTTAAACTACAATTATTGATAAAAAAAATTGTTGCTTAAAACTACATTTCCAACAAACTTCCAATAATCAATAATACATTAGGGTAGTGTTGATTTGTAAGGTTCACAAAAAAAATATATCTTCTATCTATATATATAAAAATGAAATTATGTGTGTTTGTATGTTTGTATGTTTGTCGCTTTATAGACTCCGAAACTACTGAACCGATTTTCCTGAAATTTTTACAGTAACATCACGTGAGCCCTAAAAATAAAATAGGCTACTTATTTTTTCGATAGGGGCAGGGGAATTGGTACCCCCCATAGGATGCCAATATTATACTGAACCGATTTTCCTGAAATTTTTACAGTAACATCACGTGAGCCCTAAAAATAAAATAGGCTACTTATTTTTTCGATAGGGGCAGGGGAATTGGTACCCCCCATAGGATGCCAATATTAATTATCGCATATCTTAAGAGCCGCTGCACGCATTTTGCTGAACTTTTTGTAGTAGGATCTTCTGAGCCCCGGAATTGAAATAAAATAGCAGCGGGGGTATAGGAATACCCCATAGGACGCCAATGTTTAACATCGCATATCTTAAGAACTGTAATAGTGAGAATGTTCAAACTTTCTAAAAGTCACTCTTATGGTATACTACACTTTTGAAAATAAAAATAAAGCGGGTAGGCGCAGGGGGGGAAATACCTCCCATAGGATGCCAGTGTAGCGAAGCGCACCGGGTTAAGCTAGTTATTTATAAAAATAAAGTAAGCAAGTATATTGTCTAATAATAAGGAAGAAAATTATACTGCAACTCGCTTGAGTACGAAAAAATACTCAATATTAGTGCCATCGGCAATAAAGTGGAGGAAAAGAGCCATGAACATGAATATGCCTAGTACTAGATTTTTCGAATCTTTTAAAAATAACATGAACTAGAAGGCAAATTTCCAATTGAAGTATTTGAAACACTTTTTGATAATGATGTTGTGCAGCTAATAGTTGATCAAACGGTGAAATACGCCTCACAACACAACATGCACACATTGAACTTACTGCTGAAGAGCTAAAAAGTGTTTATTGGAATTATCTTCTTCTGCATTCATTACCGAGGGAACGTATGTATTGGCAGTTGGACGAGGACACGCATATTCCACTTATTTCTAACAATATGTTACGTTACCGTTTTCAAAAAATAAAATGTTATATACTTCTTGCCGACAACTCGGAACTCGATTTGAGTGACAGAATGTGAAAAGTTTTGTCAGTTTGGATACATACACCAACATCTGTCGATTGATGAGTCAATGTTCAATTACTTCGGAAGCCATTCAGCTAAACAATTTATAAGAGGAAAGCCTGTTAGGTTTAGCTTTAAAAATTGTATGCAGTAGCTGCGGCTATCTCTATCAGTTTGACAATTATTGTGGTGCCAAAATGGTTGACAAACAATGTCAACACTTACCATTAGGTTCGAGAGTTTAAGTAGAACCAAAGCGCTCAACTACATACATCGGCAGGCAATCACTTCCCAAAACGGATTTCCAATCAAATAAGATGCAAATGTTGTCACAGTAGAATTCAGTGGATTTGCGAGCTTTGCAACGTTGCACTTTGCGTAGAAAAAGGCTGCTTTAAAATATTCCATACCCAATCACATACAAATATCAATACATAATAATAAATTGATCTTTTAATCTTTTATATAACTAAAAAATTCTTCTAATGTGAATAAAAATAGTTTTTAAATAAAATCCCATTGTACTCAAACGAGTACAGCCCGAAATACATATTTTCAAAATTTTATTTTTTAGTGTTGTTAATTTAATGCTTTAATGCTGAAACGACAGATTTTAATGAAAAACATACAAGTATTTCTGATTTTAACGATGTTTGGGATCTAATGGGTTAAGCACGTCTTCAGATAAAAAGTTTATAAAATTTTCAAAATTTCCATATCATTTAATAGCTTTATTTCTTCCCAAAGATTTTTAAATTCGACCATATGATACCCTCCACCACAGAATATAAGATCAAATTTTTGCTAGTGTAACTTATATGAGACCCATATGAGGCCAGAAGAAAATTATGTAATTGAGTTTAATATTCATATAAAAGTTCTTTGTGCAGAATATTTTTAAGATATCTGTGTATATATAACATTTGTTTTCCTTTAAGTGATTTCAGGAAGAGGGCTTATATGGGGCCTATTGTTAACTTTGGACCCACCTGCACAGCATTTTGTCATGACATAGTAGCTATCGTAGAAGTCATTGTCGCCAATTTTTATGTAAATACTAATATTTATAAGGAAGTAATGGCATTAAAAACTATTTCCGGGAGTAGTATTTATGTGGCAGCTAAATGCTTATGGCCTCCTTTATTACATACATACATACTTAGTCAAATATGGACCGATTCGAATAAAATTTGGTAAGATGATTTAGATTGCAATAAAATAAGTTTGGACCAAATTTAATCTAAATACCAATATAATAAGATGGTTTATGGACACAAACTCCTTTCCGGAAAGAAGCTTGATGGGGGCTATTTGAAATCTTTGACAGATTCTCACCATTTTAAAAAGGCTGGGTCCTTGTGCCAATTAGAACCTATGTGCCAAATTCAATCAAATTAGCTCTAAAATAGTGACCTGTATTTTGCGCACAAGGCATCGTTAGATCGAGTCGTAAAGTGAATCTGAGTTGATCGGTGTAAGGAATTACAAACATCAGCACAAACGCATAATACCCTTTCCACTATTGTGTAAAAAGGTTCTTCATTGTGATAATTAAAACTTATATAACAAATTTAATTAATTTATCCTCAAAATTGCATTCTTCGTACGCAACAAATTTTCGCACACAGTGTGTATGGACAGCCAGCCGGTCGGACGGGCGGACATCGTTAGATCGATTTAGAAAGTGATTAGGAGTAAATCGGTACATTAAAACTGGATCTTTTATTTTTGTGTTGGACTCACCATCACAAACTCTTTTGTATCAAATCATCAATACATATGTTGTACTTATAAAATAACGAACTTCCCAATCATAGTATACAACTAGTATGCCAACTCTTTGACAGGTACATAACTCAACTGTCAGTGGTACATTTTTATGTCTGTATTAGTAAGATTTTTTTCAAATGTATTGGTGTATAAAACTATTTCCACCACTAAACATAGTTGCATAAAATCGTATAGAATGTGGCAACAATTTTTTTTTCCAAAATAAAATTTTCTTAGTTCAATAAATTTTCAATTTATTGAACGCTGGCTGCATTTATAAACTTTTAAAAGCCATGTTTGCTAAATTTTTATTCTGCAATATCGGATAATATATAAATAATTAATGATTTCAAATATTATTTTTATACCACAAAATGCTACTCTGCTGGCTTTAATAATATTAACAACAGAAAAAATTTAGTGTCAAAAAAATTTATTTAAAAATTTTTAGTTTGTGAAAAATAAAAACATTTTGTAACAGCAAATTAGCAAAATGTATTGAAAAAAATTATTAATTATGTGTTTAAGTCATAAAATTAAACATGAAGTGTTATATTGTGAAAAATTTTAAATTGAAAAATTTCAAATTTTGTTTTGTTTTTCTTGTTCTTATGTGTGTTGAATTCACACAGAACCTATATGTGTGATGAGAGTTATAAAAAAAAAGAGAACGTTCTCACCAGTCGGCATACTAGTTATATACTATGCAGAAAAGTGTATCTCAAAATATTGGGAACATAGTATATAACTAGTATGCCGACTGGTGAGAACGTTCTCTTTTTTTTTATAACTCTCATCACACATATAGGTTCTGTGTGAATTCAACACACATAAGAACAACAAAAACAAAACAAAATTTGAAATTTTTCAATTTAAAATTTTTCACAATATAACACTTCATGTTTAATTTTATGACTTAAACACATAATTAATAATTTTTTTCAATACATTTTGCTAATTTGCTTTTGCAAAATGTTTTTATTTTTCACAAACTAAAAATTTTTAAATAAATTTTTTTGACACTAAATTTTTTCTGTTGTTAATATTATTAAAGCCAGCAGAGTAGCATTTTGTGGTATAAAAATAATATTTTAAATCATTAATTATTTATATATTTTCCGATATTGCAGAATAAAAATTTAGCAAACATGGCTTTTAAAAGTTTATAAATGCAGCCAGCGTTCAATAAATTGAAAATTTATTGAACTAAGAAAATTTTATTTTGGAGAAAAAAATTGTTGCCACATTCTATACGATTTTATGCAACCATGTTTAGTGGTGGAAATAGTTTTATACACCAATACATTTGAAAAAAATCTTACTAATACAAACATAAAAATGTACCACTGACAGTTGAGTTATGTACCTGTCAAAGAGTCGGCATACTAGTTGTATACTATGAGTTGTATACTATGCTTTTCTGTTTTTTCTTTTTCTATCTTTTTTAAATAAACATACGAGTATTTTATTTTATTTCTTACCCAATAAGCACTAAAATTTTTGAAATTCAAGTGCTTTAAATATTGCTGGAATTCAGATTTAATTTATGCCCAATTTTCAAGTCAAATTCCAGTTCATACAAAAATGTTTGAAACTCTTTTTTTTAAACTTTTGTATTGCTTAAGCTATAAAAAAAAAATATTTGGGGAAAAATATTTTTAAAAATTTATTTCTGTGCGCTGAAAGGGAGGAAAAGGATTTTAATAATTCGAAAAAAATTAAATTATTAATTTTCTTGGACTTTAATCAAACGTAACGAGGTCTTCAACAAAACAAATACAAATATGCATGCATACATATGTATAAACAATGTATGTAATATTTATGTGGTATTACGGAAAAATTTTTAAGGTAAATTTAATGGTACCGTTTGCGTTATTGTCTTCGATACCGTATTATATTACTCTAGCACCAAAAAAATGTACCATCGTATATCACTTTTAAATTGTTTTCCAATGATATCACATTTGTATGCAGATGTTTTATAGTATAATGTGAATAAACCACAAACTATTAAGGAAGATCAATAATTTCATACACCATTATTTTTTTTCTTTCTTCAATATTCAATTTTTTTAATTTGATTTCCATTGGAATTGTAGGCTTGATTTATATTGATTTTATAGGTCTGATTTATACTTGATTTAAATACTTGAATTCAAGTTTAATTATTATGTGTTTGAGGCTGGAATTTAACTGTAATTCAACGCTTGAATTACACTGTATTTACATTGTTATGTTCGACTGGATTTCCAGTACCCCTTTTGCTGGAGTATGCTATTGAATTACAGTGTAATTCAAGTATAATTCAAGGCTTGAAAATGGAAAACAGGACTGGAGTTACACTTGATTTATACTTGGATTCCAGCAAAATTGCTTATTGGGTATTTTCACAATTTACGAAACAAATTTTAAAGCATTTTAATATCAATTGTTTTCAATTCTCTTTAAATTTATATTAAATTTTTTTCAACTTCAAATAAAAAACAAAAACTGAAAAATGGGACTATTTAATAAAATGTGGAAGCACACATTTTCATAATTTTCATCAACGTCGAAACGTTAATATGGCAACAAAAAGAGAGAGAGAGAGAGTGGAACTACTTTCTGTATTTGTATCATACCTCCCAGCTAGCATTTTCAATCGTCTAGGAGTCTACTGGGAATCTCATGACGAGTGTTTTTGATCGTCGGCGAGCTCATTTTTTAATTGTAGACGATTCCTCGCACGGGAGAAACTGTTACACGTGCTGATTCGTATGAGAGATTCTTCCATAACACAGCAAACGATTCTTATATTAATCCTAAAGGGAATCGTTTGTGATGTATGTAGAGATTATCTAACGAGTCTTTCAAAAATCATGCCAAGAGTCGTCTGGGACTCATAAAGGGATTATTTTACAACTCGTGAAATGCTCAGCCGTATAACTGAGCTACCTAGATAAGGGCATCAAGCGTGTTTTTCATGTCAAAACTTATAATTTTCATACAATTTATATCAAACAAACCTTAAGGTCGGGAAATCAACACCATCCTGCCGGAAAATCTTATTTTACAGACAGATTCTTAGGTCGGTTTGTTTTATTGAAATTGTATTGCCATAAAATTTTCATATTTCAAAAAGGCTTATATTTAGGTAGCTCAGTAATTCTTATATGACTCTTACAAAAAGTCGCAAAAGGTTCATTCCAAGATTAAAAAACGAGCGTGTCAAAAATATATAATAAAGTAATAAATAAAAAAAATTTAGATTGTTTTTGTTTTTGTAACTCGTCAGATAATCATCAGAAGACCCTTTTAGGAGTTGTATATTGAACATAATCGTCTAACAAACATCCTATGCTAGCTGGGCTACAAGGCTTATAAGAAAAGTCGGTTTTAGTTTTGTATTTTTATTGAATATTTAATTAAATTTTTTATAATCTTGGAACAATTTTGGAAAAAAACTTACACCTCATTTTTAAAATATATTTAAGGATATTAGGACATTAGTATTAGAATAAACATAACAAATTTAATAAAGTAAAGGGGAAGGAAAAAAATTTATATAGAAAAAACCCACGTTACGGAATAATGATGCCTACTTAACATCTATGACCAATTAAAATCACACTTATCAATACGCCATTGACACCTAGGAATACTATATGAATACTTTGTCGTTCCTACAACTCTATGGTTTCTTTTGGAAATACACAAAGTATAATTATCTTGAGTAAAACCAACATAACCATCTTTCAAAAACACAAAATCCCATTTCTTTCTTCCCTGTGTTAAAGTGAAATATATGTTTTCTGTAAAACTCTCGAGAATCAATGAGGGTTCCATATAAAGTAATTCAGTTTCAACAAATTCAGCCATAATATGGGCGGTATTATTCAACCCTGTATTGTCGGTGTACAAAATAAGCCTGTTATCTTTCGAAGAAAAATACACGTAATTCAATTCTTCAGCATTAAAAAGACAAATGTAATCCAGGAGAAATACATTTATGTAATTATCGGGAAGTTCTTTTATTACAATGGCCACACCTGATCTCAAGCTCGAATCCAATCCAGAGTACAGCTTATCTTTTATTATTTTACGCAATATGTAAACGAATCCTTTCAAAATATCTTTCGTAGTTACTTCAGGACTTCCGGGAACTCTTCTTTTATATTGCATTTCCAAACGCGCCGTAATATCCAATGATTGCAGAGTCTGTACCTGTTCATGAATACCCCATATAACGTTAGGCACTACGTACCAGTGGTGTCTTTTACCAAGTATAGCAATGGTTTCATTCATAATTCCATCAGATAGTTCGTTACCGTAAATTTTTTTTACAACTATACTATCATATAATTGTTTTAATTTGCTAAAATCTTTCGTACTTATAGCGTCTGTTAACATTTTTGCATTTAAATACATTATCCTTTCCTCCCATTTATGTAATAAATCGACATGTGGTTTAAATGTTCTGTAGATTGAGTTGGTAGTGCTTAAATCAGTGGTAATTGCTGGACGGGGTTTCGGAAAACATAATGTAGTATCTACATCATCGCCATAAATAGGTAATAATTGTTGAAAGAAACTTATTAAAACAGTTAAAATGATTTGAGTACTTTTCATTCTGAAAACTCTAGCTTAACTGAAATCTATTGCTTTTGCAGCTGGTATTTAAGCGTTATCATAAAATTCGTATGTATATTTATTTAAAAACAAAGTGCTGCTGCTGTAGTTTTTGCCCTGCTATTACGAAAGGAATATGTTCTTGTGTGTTTGTGTATTATTTTAGAGGGGTTTAAGTTCCCCCGTTTTTGCACATTATGCTATGTTCACACTTGAGTTTTTAAACGCGTTTAAGCAGAATGTTGATTAAGCTAATAAAAGCCGTTTACATTACATTTCAGATGATGATGTTGACAGTAAAAACAGCTGATTAATTAATAAAAATTAACAAATATTTATATTTCTTTTAAGCATTAAAACTTGAAAGAAAAACTTTGAAAAAGCTTTTAGCAGTTTATTTTAAACATATTTATGATGGAATTGTGAACATTGATGGATTACTTAAGGAAAAAATAAAAAAAATGTAGAAGAAGTCTTCGCAGGTAGTACACCTGAAAGGTACGTTTATTGTGGCCGAAGCTATTTCATACTCAGTTTGAATTATGTTCAGAAGGCTCTATGCCATTAATGAAATTATGTTTAATTCATGTCAATTTCTAATGATTAAAAATTATTTAAATGTATGGATAATCATCACGATTCTGATGTGATTAAAGTTTAATCACGTTTGAGATGATGAGCTCTGCAAATTTGGGCAAGCATTACCTTACATTTTACGTTTATGGTGTTTTTAAAAAATCATTTTTATGTGACACTTTAACCTTTTACCTTGTCAAAACGGAGTTACTGTCGACTCTATTTGCAGCACGCCCAGTTCGGACATGCTTTTACCTCTGCACAATATGGGTCTTGCTTGTCCCTTTTCTTAAACAAAACTAAATGTTACCTCAAAATGTGGAAAAACTTGTTGAAATATTTCACGAATTTATTTACGATTTACAACTTTACCTGTAAATACACTAAAGTTCGAGATTAAACTTGAATGCCAGAAACAAATGAAATATTTAATATGCACAAGTGTTAATTTCATACTTTTGGATAACTACACCACCGTTGTTTTTCTAGATTTATTAAATTATTTCCATTTTATAAATTTTTTATTGTTTTAAACATTTTTTGGAATGTAGACATATCTGAGGCTTCAATGCTTACCAAAGCTTGGCTTAAGCAAAAATAATGTGAAATATTGAAGGAATACAACTATTGCAAAAAAGCTTTACAAATAAAAATTTGACTCCAAGTAGCACATTCGATAAATTTTTTTAAATAATTAAATTTTGACCTTTTTTTCAAATAAACAATAAGAATTAATTTTATATGGGTAACTCTATTAATGCTCAAGAATTCACGACAAATTGAAATCGATGAAGATTTTCAACTCAATTTTTTTACAAATCAGCAAAGATTATCATGATATCAGAACCGGGTTTGCAAAAGAAAAGAGGTGCGTAAACTGGCTGTGGGAAAAATCGCCCAAAGAAAAATGGCCCAAAAAAAGATATGAAAAATCGCCCAAAAAAATTCCATTTAAATTGGGCCTAAATTCATATGAAAAGTGACCTAAAATTTTTGGGCTATTTTTCGTTATTGTTGGGTGATTTTTCGTTTTTTAAATTTGGTGATTTTTCATTATGAAAAATAACCCAAAAATGTTGTATGAAAAATGGCCCATTTTTATAATTTTCTCCTCTATGGTATAACAAACACCGGCTTCGCTTACTAAAGCTTCTCTGCACAGCCGGCCTTTGGCCGGGCGCAAGGATTTTCTCCTCTATGGTATAACAAACACCGGCTTCGCTAAGTAAAGCTTCTAAAATCTGCCTTTTTTCCAAACGAAAGCCGACTATGCAGAGTCATAAGATTTTTGTGCTCGACTCGTAAGCGGATAACAACTCGTTTTAAAATTTGTGCTTACGAGTTTAAAAATAAAACTCGCGAGCACAAATTTTAAAATGAGAGAGTTGACTCGAATTGTGCTCGCGAGTAGAATTTTTTCCTACCCTGATAACAATCAGTTTTTTATTTTTATTTTTATTTTTTTTAAAAGAACACACCTTAAAATTCTTTAAATAATTAATTAAATTTGTATACATGATATGAAATTTTTTAATTCTAAAAAGTTAAAATACCACCGCTAAAGCCTTACTTCTAATCCATTTGCTAATGCTGTTCTGTGTTTCGATGAAATATTCATACATACACACATTTATCCACACATACAAACAAATAAACAGGAAAAAGATATTTTTAATTAAAAAAAATTCATACGCAAAAATAAAACTCGCGAACAATTCTTTTTAGCTCGACTCGCGAGTTGAGTTTTATTTTTGACTCTTAAAATTTGAATTCTTTTCGCAAGCAATATTTTTCAACTCGCGAGTTTTATTTTTTAAACTCGCGAGCAGTAAAGAATAATTCTTTTCAATGTAGAAAATATTATTATTATTTTTATTATTGTATTTTTATTTTGATTCTACTTTTTTATTAAGAAACAAAAACAATCTTTTTAATAAAAATGTATGACTGGCAAGTCTTCTCTTAGTAATGAAATTTTTTAGGTTTAGTGTATTTACTAAAGACATAACAACAGTAATTCAGACGACATTAGATTCAATGGGTTTGAAGAAGAAATACAATTTTGATGAAGAAATAAAATCGCTCATTTAATTTAACTAAAAAAAAAATAAAAGTTTGGATTTAGTGCTGCTGAACTATACATTTTGTTTTTCTTAATATTGTGTATAAATTCAACTTTAAATCTTTATAAACTTTCCCCGTTTTTTCTAAGAGGTTAGACCAAATTAAAAACTTTAAACGCGTTTATCTCGAATTTGGGTTTTTGAGTTATTGCAGTAAATTTGCGATATGTTTTTAAATCTAAAACTTAAAAGAGTTTTTCACCAAATATAAATCTTTTTTACACTTACAAACATTTTCCTTCAAATGTATGCTGCAACCCGTTAGACTTACTCTTAATGACAAAAATATATCGAACGGTTACGAATATCAGTGTTTTAACAGCCATTTATAATCAGAAAGGAGAAAACTGCCGTGTTTTCAACTTTTTAAATGGAAAAACTTAGTTGACGTATACAAATTTAATACATTGAGCTCATTTTGGATAGAAGCTTATTAATATTAAGACGCCAGTGGATCGCGGCCATTTGAAGATTTTAAATTAAGCAGTAATTTATATTTGATTATGAACTTTTTGATTTTGTTAATCATATTTACATATATTGCGTTGGCATCAAATAAAACAAAATGTACAAATGAAATGCGATACAAATAAAATATTTAATGACAAAATTTAATAGTATTTAGTGGGTATTTTTGGGGAGGAAATTGATGAACAAAAGCGTATTAACTCGAAATTTTTATATGTTCACTTTTTGAAAAACCACGTAAAATTCCTTAAACGGTTAGTTTAATAATTCTTTTTTGTATTCCTTTAATATTATCTAAATTTTCTATTTGAAATTTTTTACAATATAACACTTTTTGTGTAATTTTATGACAGAAACACATTATTAATAGTTATTTGCAATACATTTTGCTTAGTTGCTTTTGCAAAATGTTCTTTTCTTTCACCAACTGAAAATTTTTATATAAATTTTTTTGGCACTAAGTTTTTTCATTTGTTAATATTATTAAATCCAGCCGAGCAGCATTTTGTGGTATGAAAAAATATTTTAAATTATTAAAAATATTTTCCGATGTTGCAGAAATTAAACAAACGTTGTTTTTAAAAGTTTATAAATGCAAACATCATTAAATGAATTGAAAATATTTCGAATTAAAGTAATTTTATTTTAGAAAAAAATTTGTTGCCACTTACTGTACGATTTTATGCAACTATGTTTAGTGGTGAAAATAGGTTTAAGCACCAAAAAGTTTAAAAAAAAAAATCTTACTAAGTCCCCTTTCAGACAGGCAAAGTTTACTTTGACAAAGTCTGTTGAATTCTCTTTTAAACTTTGTTTGGTGCTCAGACACACAAAGTTTAATTTGACAAATTTTTGTTTTCTCTTATTTGAATATAATATATAAACAGCGTTGCCAGAATGACGATTTTATCATATTTTGGATTATTTTTTTTAACAAAAATATGATTAAATATTTTTATCTCAATTGATGATTTTTTATTTTTAGAAATTCTGATTTTTTCTTTAATTTTGCTTATAGAAAATACACGATTATTTAAACAGTCAATTTTTAAAACACTGAAGTTTTGCATCAGCTTGATGTGTGTTGGTGCTGCACACTTTTGTACCCAGTATCTAGAATACACAAAATTGCATCATTATTTCTGGACATAAAAAATATTAAAAAAGGCATATTATAACCTATTTCCAATGTGCGAAAGAATTCCTTCTTTTAAACAACTACATTTAAAACAAAAACAAATTCCAAAAACTTTGTTTTTGTTTTAAATGTATTTGTAAAGGTACGTTCAGACTGATGAAATATTTGAAAGAAAACATCAAATATTTCATTAACGTAGTCTGAACACAAAATATTTTTGAGTATCAAATAAAATAACAGCTGATTTTGAGCAAATAAAAGTATTTGCCGGCCAACAAATATTTGTCCAATGTGAACATAGTGTGAACACAAAAAATCAAATATTTTAGTAATTTTTGAGAAAACATTTATTTGATATTACAAAAAAATTGTAGGAGCAAACAACGACAAATAATTTTAGCCATGTTCCGGATAGAAGCAATTTTTCCTGTAAGTTTTCGGATTCTTTACAATTTTAAAGATTTTTTATAATTATTAGACTTTGCTATCGTGCCGCTATTAGCAAATTTTTGCGAATTACCGCTAATTTAGAAATTTTTATAGAATTTTTGCCATTCCTTATAGTTTTATGCACTTTTACTAAATATTATGGCTTGTTTGAAATATTAAAATGGTTCGCGATTTTTCGCTATTTTTGCAACATTTTTTTTTTGGTTTTTTCCCTACATTTTGTTTTTAGGGTTTGTTTCCAAGTTAGCTATTTTTCGCGAATTTTAGCCATGCTCGCGAAGAAGCGATTTTTCACTGTGAATCTTTAGAGCTTTAACGATTTTTAATAATTATTAGGCTTTGCTATCATTAGCAAATTTTTGCGAATTTCCGCTAATTTAGCAATTTTTATCGAATTTTTGCCATTCCTTATAGTTTTAGGCACTTTTAATAAATTTTATGGCATGTTTGAAATATCAAAATTTTTCACGAATCTTCGCTATTTTTGCAAAAAAATTTTTTCTCGACATTTTGTTTTTTAACTGATTCAGCGACTTCAAATATATTTAAGGGTTTGTTTCCAACTTTGCAATTTTTCACAAATTTTAGCCATTTAAGATTTTCCTCTTCAAAATATGATTTCTTTCGCCATATGACAATTTTTATTCCAAAGATTCTGGTAACGCTGTATATAAATATAAAGTTGCAGCCAACTTCAGGTATAATCTACGAACGAAAAACAAAACGAATCTGTGAGTACAGCAAAGTATGTACTCCCCCGCTATGCTCTTTTCCCTTCTCTTCTATAAACTCAAGACTTTGCAAAGTAAACTTTGCTTGTCTGAAAGGGGTCTAAGGGTGCCTGTGAAACCATGATGAAATAAACTGGTGGCATTACTACGCCAGTTGACGATTTTTTGCTCTTGTAGTGTTTGTCTAGTCTTATGTCAAAGTTTTGCGTAGGTTTACAAAATGTCCACGTTTTGTGCTGTGATTATTGTATTGTATTAAAGTTTTTGATTATTTAAATTAAAATTAAATAAGATAGCTACCATAGTGAAATAAAAATTGGCTAAAAATTTATTTATTTCATTGCGTTCGGCGGCAAAATTTGATTTTAGCTTAATATAATTTTTGACGTATACGGAGACTTATTTTTCATTTTTGTTGTAATGGTGTATTTGTTGCCTTAGTGCTGCCACCTGTATTATTTCACCATGTGTGAAACGGTATCAAGGTTCTATTGTGAAATAGAAAAATTTCATGTATGCGCTGTTCGAAATTATAACATTTTTAACAACGTAAAATTTTGACTTAAAGAAAAGAACAATTGCTTGTTGACATTTGTTAACAGAAGTCTAAGCCGACAAATTTTTTGGCAGCGGCGGTTCAGCTTAAAGACCTGCACGAGTGCACCATAAAGTATTGTCAAAACAGATACACCAGATATGTACCTGTTACTATTGATATCAATGAGAGAATGAGTGTAACTGATATTGTATGGTTTTGCTTTTGTCCACTCACCATATCCTAAAAACCAAAACAGTTGCTTATGGTATTGGATTGAGTATATCATAACCTTTTTTTTTTTGCTCACAAATATCTGTTGTCACCATGGTATTTTAACAATACTTATTGTTATCTGTTGTATTTTCAAATATTGTTGGAGAGTTGATGCAAATAACAGAGCTTATAAAAATTTATATACGATCTCAACCAGGGGTGCCAGATGGTTTTGGTAAGAAATCTGCATATCATCAAAAACAAATCGGAAATTTAATTTAAAAAAATCGGCATATTAAAAATACCCTTTTTAAACACAATAAAACATATTTTAATGACAAAAAATAACAAAGCAACAATTTACCATTACCTAATGCTTTTAACATAAAAATCAATACAAATAAACGTTTTATAAATAAATATTAGTTAATTAAAAATTTATATGAATTTTCCATATTAGAGCCAACGGAGACATACTGTCATATAACAATAGATTCGTATTAAAGTGCTCTTTCAGAATCTATGGTGATCTAGAAAAAACCATCTCTAACTCCACAGTTAAGACTAACTTTTCAACGAAAATATAAAAGTTCGGATTAAACAATAAAATTAGAGTTTTCTCTCTAAAAAAATAAAACTTGAGGAGCTTTCAGCCTAAAATAAAACTCACTTGGCTGTCAACAAATAAAACTCTTTTAAGGATTAATATTTTTACGTCTTTAATAACCAGTGATGCCATTAGGATACGAAAGATACATTTTTCGTACCTTTTGATGACTTCAGGTACCATGTATAATCCTGATATTTTTCGAATCTTTTGAATCTGTGCGCAAAATGTACAGAAATCAAATTTTAAACTTTCCTACTCTGACAAAGTTTATTTAAGTTATCATTTCGTTATGAATACTAAAAAAAACAGTGACAACTAAATACAAAAATAACATGTATTTTGTTGCTAGGTTTTCTAAGTTCTTCTGTAGCTTGCTTATTCTTTTGTATGTGTGTTAAGATGAAATTTTAGAAGAAAACTTTATATGATCTTTTTGATCGCCTTAGTATATACGCCTTAACTCGTATATTAATTTTTACAAAAATGAATTTGTTTTGATAACATCCAAAGATAGTGACATATAATGAATTTTAAAGTTTGCTTACTGTATTTTTAAATTTACATACCTAATATTTATGACTTAAATAAATATAAAAATTAATTTATATGATATCATTTTCTTTATAATATTCATTAACTGTGTAAAAAAATGTTATGTTAATAAATGTTAAACGTTAAAAATGGATTTTCAAATGTTTTCCAATATGTATCATTTTGGAAAAAAAGCGTATCTCTTTGGAAACTAAAATGTATCTTTCTCGAAATTTCACTGGCAACACTGATAATAACACTCATTTTGTTTTTCTTCTTTTTTTAATGACAATTTAATTGCAGCACAAGCTGATTAGATAATACTGCTATACAAATTGTAAAGATCTGACCAGCGCACAGTGGCGCCCGTAGAGCAAGCGAGGTTGCAAAATTCAAAATTTTCATGAGTGACGACGAAGTTTTGAATAAACCCATGTTATAGGAAACTTTTCAACGATTGCAAATATGCCACTCTTAATAATATCACATTTTTAGTTTAGAAGATATAACCGTTCAAAGTTGACCGACTTTCGGTTTTCAAAAAAACACACAATTTTTAGTCAATTTGTTGCGATTTCAGGTGTAGTATCACGAAAAATAGGTAACGAATCGCCTTATTTTTTGCTTGTATTGATTGATGTATTTATTAAATGTATAATGATAAAAAAAAAATTAACTGTTTGCTTTGTGTTTCTCCTGGTAAATCACTATTTAAAAACTATCCGTTTTTTCACTATTTTTCAACTTTGACGGAAAATAAAAAAAAACTATATTTTTCTATATTTGCCATACGTGCAAAACCTGTTCTTTGATTATTTCTTTACATAATTCAAAAGGTTTTATCTGCCCGTACGTGCCCGTTTGGCTTCTAGAGGTAAAAAAGTTCAAAAAGACATGGTTGCAGAAATTGTATGGCGTCCATCCCTTATATGTTTTGACTGACAGTAGTTTGATCTAATAGTTTGAAAAAAACTACTCATTGAAATTAGCAGGTACGTACCTCACATAAACAATACTTTGGCGTACAAATGGTCAGGAACAATATTGACTTATGGTCCCTACAGGTAGGCACAAATCTTATTTGGACACGTGCATAATATCAAAAGTGCATTATTCAGCCTAAATCCATATGTATGCAGGGAACAGGTAAATTTTTAGGCATGGTAGCATAAGCCTATATATTGCAAAATAAGCATAATGCCTGGATTAGTCTACGCCTGAAAGTTGGCGCAACAATTACTGAAACCATTAAACAATTTAAGTACTGAAAACATGGCGTTGAACAATTTAAAATTATTTGAACTCTTTAGAAAGTCAACCACACCAAAGTTTTTCACGGAAGTGAAAATTCTTCCTGAGAAGTTGACATTGATCAGCAAATGGGGCTGCGATGGATCATCCGGACAAAGCGTTTATAAGCAAAGGATATCTTCCGATGACGCTACAATATCGGACGGAAATATGTTTATGGCATCTGTGGTTCCTTTGCGGCTAAAATCGGATGATTCCCTACACTGGAAAAATCCACGTCCGTCATCAGTGCATTATTGCCGACCAATAATGTTTCAGTTTGCAAGGGAATCGGCAGAACTCATAAGGACTACGGTGAAGGACATTGAAGAACAAATAAGCAAGATTAAGCCTACAAAGCTGCAAATTGGAGAAGGAAAATATATTGAATGCAATTACGAGTTCCACCTGACCATGGTTGACGGAAAAGTCGTAAACGAACTGACAGGAACAACCTCAACAATGTCATGCCCGATTTGCAAAAAGAGTCAGAAGAACTTTTTTCAATTCAATTCAATTTATTTCATATATAATATGTTACATCTCAATTTTATATAATTAGTTGTAAAGAGTTTGAGATTAGTATCTTTTTCTGCTTAATTATAACATATTTCAATTAGTTTTCATAGACAGAACTATATTGGAGGTAAAAATTTAGCAAAAACCTATCTAAACCCCTTTTTTCGTATTATTTTTATATTTTTTTTATCGATTTTATATTATTATTTGTCAGAAGAACTTTGGTAATTTAAACGATTCTACAAATGAGGAGAATTACGAATATGGAATGTCACCATTGCACGCAAGGATAAGGTGTATGGAATTCTTGCTAAAACTGGCATATACCCTACCACAAGAGGAGGAAAACTTCGATGAAAATACATCAATAAAGGATAAGGAAAAGATCAGAAAGAAGCAAATACAGGATGGTTTTTTTGAAACAAGTTGGACTAAAAGTCCCAAGCACGGATACGGTAACTCTAACGATGGAAACACTTCTAGGAGATTTTTTGAAAATGATGAGGCAGTAACTAGAATCATTGGAATTGACAATCAAATCGTGAAAAGATTGGGAACGATCTTGGATGTTTTAAACTGCAAAGAAAATGTCAATTCTACAAAATATGGAGAATATGCGTCGAAAACTGCATCTCTTTTAGCAGAAATGTATCCACAGAAGAAGTTGACCCCGACCGTCCATAAAATATTGGCGCATGGCAAAGATATAATTGAGTACCAGCCTTTGCCAATTGGAGAGCTTTCTGAAGAAGCACAGGAATCTCTTAACAAATTTTATAAAAAATATAGATTGCAGAACACATTCAAAGCATCAAGGGTAAGGCAAAATAAGGACCTCTTCAACATGTTGGCAGCATCTTCCGATCCACTTATTTCTTCCCTGCGGCATGTGAAGTCACGAATAGAGTTACAAAATAATTATAGTTTAGAAATTGTTAGTCTTTTAGATATACCTTCTCTTACGAATTGTGATGAATATTTTACAGAAAATTGAAAAAATAAATTTAAAAAAATAAATAATTTTTTTTTTTAATTTGTTGGGTAATAATTTAAAACATAAAACCCTTAAGAAAAAAAATAAAAACAATCTAAAAATGTAAAAATAATTTTTTTTAGTTACCATAAAATTGATTTTTCTACTAATTTTAACTTTGATAACCCATAAGTAGGCCCCTACAAAGCGTAGCACCCTTTCCAAACGCTCATTTCATAGGCTGAACAGTTATCTATCATATGCTGTTTAAACTGTTCAATTATCTTATTCGGTTCAAAAGATATGATTTTTGCAACGAAAAAACTCAAATGGCGCCACTGTGCAGCGGCAAGCTTAAAGTGTCGATCTTTTATTCCTCAACTGAGTTTTAATTTATGACGGCTAAATCGAACTCCCTTTTTAAGAGCTTAATTTGACCTTTTATATTTACGTTAAAGAGATAACTGTTTAAAAAGGACTTTTTTGTTTTTAATTCACAAAATAACTCCGGGACTGAAAATAATAATAATTATTATTTTTTTGAAAGGCTATGAAAAAATTCCTTTATTTCTAGTTGGGAATTTTTAACCATTATCGCTACATATATTTTATCTGAGTTATCGTAGCCAATTAAAGTAACAATTTTTTTTTTTGTTATTGATAACCATTTTTTAAACCAAAAAAATTTTCGGTTAGAAATATGTATTATAAAAAAGCATTTATTTTTCCATTATAAACAAATAATTTATTTTTTTGGTTGCAATTATCCGTTACAAACAATGCATGCCCGACCCTACGATGCTCCACACCACAATATTTAGAGATAACTTTTCAAGAGTGTAGCTTAGGGACACATGGGCAATCATGGACCACGCCATTATTTTATGAAGTTAAGATTCATGTCAAAGTTCTCACCATTGACAATATGCTTGTTCCTTAGGACAATTAGAACCTTTGTACCAAATTTCAGCAATTTATTTTCAAAACTGCGACCTGAACTTTACGTACAACGTTTACATAGACAGACATTTTTTCTATTATTTTTTTGTCGCTTATTTTATAACTGTTACGATCCTTGAAATAACTGTTATTAAAGAACTTTTTTTAAACCAGTTATAACTGCCACCGTTCCTGGTTAATTGTTTTTATGGATATAAAAAGTTTTTGTTTTAATTTTTTTATTATTATACATAAATAAGTTTGACACTTTTATTAAATAACTTTAAATATAAGCATAAAAATCGAATTATTAAATAATTCCTTGCAAAGATTAATTTTTCAGTGGATATTTTGATTTTTAAGGTTGAAGAATTCTCGCATTTTAAGTCTGATTTTCTTTTTGCAAAAAAACTTGAATATTTACTTTACTTTCTTAAATTAAATTGGCTACCGGAGGTATAAGCCTTATCCTCAATAGCATATAATCCTATAAAATTAAATATTTACATTGACAGTGAATATAAATTAAGCTTAACTTTACTCTTTTGTAAATCCCTTTTACCTTTAGAAAAATAAATTATCTCTTCTTTTAGCCTTGGTCAAAAAATCGTTAAGATTTTTTCTTTCTTTAATTTGGAGTTAATTCTTTTATTCTTTATACCTAGTTGAATATTTTTCAAAATGTGTGTGTTTGATGGGTTAGACAAACACAACATATGTACATATATGGAATAAATCTAACCCATTTTCCTTAAGTATAAGCGCTGAATTAATAACAGTTGTCTCTTTGTAACGTTAAAAGTTACCCAAAATTAAATATGTATATAACACAAACCAAAAGCTACCGTGTTTTAAGTTTTTATCAAAAAATCGGTAAATAGGCACTTTGATAATTTAGAGAAAAAAATCGGCAAAATACCGATAAATCGGTAAATATGGCAGGCCTGATCGCAACGCTTCTCGCTAGTTTTGTTGTTGTTGCTCAGCAATTTTCAATACCACAGCACGAAAAAGACCATCCTTTTTAGGGCATCAATGAATTTGTTACAAAAACAAAATACATGTGTTGTTTTTTTGGTAATTTTTTTTATTATATTTTTCAATAATTTTTGTCTACATGTCTTTTGAACGAATAAACGCAATCCTTTTAAGGGCATCGAAGAATTTGTTACAAAAACAAAATACATGTGGTTTTTTTTGCTAATTTTTTTTCAATAATTTTTGTCTACATGTCTCTTGAACGAAAAGACCCCATGCTTTTAAGGGCATCAAAGAATTTGTTACAAAAACAAAATACATGTGGTTTTTTTTTGGTAATTTTTTTTCAATAATTTTTTTCTACATGTCTCTTGAACGAAAAGACCCGATCCTTTTAAGGGCATCAAAGAATTTGTTACAAAAACAAAATATTTTCGTTGAAAGACAATTGAAAAAAACGGCATCGTACAATGAGTAACTCAAGGCCGTGTCAGATACAACTTTGTCGCTTTGCGTGACGTTTCTACCTTTGGCAGAAAAACGCAAAGCAAAAGGTGTATGACACAATGGAAACTTTGACAACACTCACGCATTATTTGTTTACTTACAAAAGCGGTTGGTAATTTGTACATTTAATTATTTGTTATAAAAATAATAGTTAAAAATTTAATTAGACGGTTTTTTGGAATTAAATTTGGCAAAAAAATTAAAAAACAAAAGAAAATTATACTAGCCAATTGTCAAAGCGCGCAAAAAGATGAGAGTTGGCTAACTTTTAGCTTCGCTCCGCTTTAAAAGTACTTTATGTGACATGTTTCGTATAAGTATGTATATTTTATCTTAGATGTCAAAGCGAATCGGTAACGCAACGCGAAGCAAAAGTTTTATCTGACATGGCCTTCATTGTATTCGATCAGTATCAACTAGTATCTGCTTTTGTAAAACAGATATAAACAGATATGTTACTCTCATTCTCTTTTTATCAACTCATATCCACTATGTTACAAAAAATATCCATATCAACTTATATCAGAAACACTCGACAACTCATCCATACACACTCACTTTAGTAAACACACAGAAACTTGTACAAACAGATATATCCGTGCACGTCTTTAGTTCAGCTAAAAGAAGCCGGTAGTGGACCTAACAAAAGAACTAGTTATTTAAAATGAAAAAATTATCTATTAGAATTTGTTATTATTTTAAATATATGTACATACTTGTTATTAATATACCCGACTTCAAAAAAGAAGGAGTGTTTCAATTCGGTTGTCATTTGTGAACAGATTTTTTTCCATTTTATTAGGGCATATCAACAGATAGTACTTACAAAAAAATTTGAAAATCAGATGGACAATTTGTCTGTTCGAAAATTTTATTTTTGAGCTGTCATATTTACCCATAACAAGTTAAGAGGCAACCATAATTTAGTTGTGGCTTCGGGATGGAGGACTAATTTAACCATAATACGGTTGAAGGTGACAATAATATGGTTAAATTAACCATAATATCTTAAAATTTTTTCGTTATACATAGTTTTGTATGGTCACCATATTGAAAAATATTTTTTCTCTGCGTTTATGTACTACAACAACCAATTCTTTTCTTTTTAAAACGTTGCTTGCAAATTAAATAAAACATAAAATAAACAAATACAATTTGAAGTACTCGCAAGAAAGCAAAATATTTCATATATATGCAACATGGATCTTAAGTTTATGTAAGTACATAATGGCTACCTGTAAGTCATTTTTAATTTGCTTATGCATTTGCCAAACTTTTCGGAAATTTTTGAGAGTACCTTAAGCTAACTTATACATATTATGGGTGAGCCTTTAGGATTTTTGTCTGAAGTTGAAACCCCAATACTGTTTCATCATTTATGTACTTTTTGACATCTGAGTTAGGTCTCTCTCTCTCTTTCCGTTCTAGACAGGCCTGCCATATTTGTCGATTTCTCGGCATTTTGCCGTTTTTTGCCCTAAAATTAGCAAAGAGCCGATTTGCCGATTATTGCTTGATTATTGATTTTTTGATAAACGCTCATACTACAGTAACTTTGCTTGTTAACGTTTAATTTATTAATTTTGTTCAACTTTCGAGCAATTGTCATAACCTACACAACCAAGTGGAAAGTCTTTTTAAACTGTATTAACTAATTTTATAAAAAGCGAGTAAAAAATTAAATTTACTTAACGGAATTTATGAACACAAAGAATTTTTTTTAACTTTTATGATTAGTATTTGGGCTTATTGGCTAATGAGTTACTATCAAAATCTCAACTCAACAAAAGCGAAATTAACAAAACTGTTAATAATTGTTTTAATTTTTATATAGAACTTGAAAATCATATATTAAAATGTTTTGATTTTGAACAAAAATCTTATATATCGAGCCATAACAGCAAAAAAAACCTTAAGCGGCAACATTTTCAATTTTCGCTTTTTTCAATAACTAAATTTATTGGCGACACTTGTATCATCTCCTAAAATCTCATGGTCACAGAAGGTACCGTTACGATTTAATAGCAAAAACAATATTAGTTTAAGCGCCAATTTTTATACAAAATTTTTATGAAATTTAATAAAAAAAAAACTTGTCCTGTAAAATTTTGTTTTTGTCGCCTGAGCTTTTTTTGCGGTTATGGCTCGATATCTTTAAATTTGATAACCCTAACAAAATTATGAAGAAGGAAAATATTTCTTTTATTGAAATTCTGAAAGAGTTTTCCAGCTTTATTTCTGAAAAAGAAAAACAAATTTTAGACTCTAAATTTAGAGAGTTAAGATTTTTAAGAAGATTTAAAAGGAATTGAAGTAAATTTGCAAACTTTTTGGCAAAAAATTTCAGACTTAAAACGTGGGGATTCTACGGATGAATTTCCAGTGCTGTCAAAGTTTGTATAACAAATTATGGTCCTTCCACATTCTTCCGCAAATTTGGAAAGAATTTGTAGTTAAGTGACTCTTAATAAAACCAAATTTCGATTATCCCTGGAAAATGAGTCCTTGCAAGGAATTCTTTTTTCTAAAGATTACTTAATATTTAATAATGCAAACTGTTTTTATGTTGATATTAAAATGGATTTAATTAAACCATTAAACTCATATCGTCGCTGTTTTTTCTAACTGACCTAACTGAAATTTTTTGAAAATTGAGTTAAGTACAAAAAATAAAAATATTTATCTTTTTTTTTTATTTAACACATAACACAACAAATAATGCATAAATCCAATTTCATTCTTTTTTTTTGGCTAGGAAATGACTACATTTATGACAAAAGAACATTAAAAGTGCTCTCCTCTAAAATTTGGTAAATGTTAGTTAGGTCGGTTAGTTAAAACAGTGACGATATATGTATCTATAAAATATTTATAAAAATAAAATGTTGCAAACATTTTTTCAACTATAAAAACGTACAATTAATTTATAAAAATATTCTTTTTTATTAATTTTTATGTTTTTATATGAGTTATACTCGTATGAAAGTTAATGCTGAATTATTCTGTTTTATTATTTTTTGTGTTGATAAAAATATGTTTTATTGTTCTTAAAATTATATTTTTAATTTGCCGATTATTTGCCGATTTTATTTAATTGAAGTGCCGATAATGCCGATTTTTTTTTGAAAATATGCCGATTTTTTATCAAAATTTTCTGGCACCCCTAGTTCTAGACAATCGTCTATAACAGGAATTCTGAAATGGATTAAAGAAAAGAATCTTTAGAATTCAGTAGAAGATTTCCGTTGAGAATAGGTTCAGTGTAAGATTGTTATAGTTTAAAATCGAGCAGTTGATACGTGAAAAAAGCAAGGTCATTTTATTTCCATAAACTTTTTTTTCAAATAGTTGTTGATTCAATTAATTTCAAAATAAAGTAGAATTATAAATGGAAACAATTTAACAAATAGCTTTATCATGACTCATTAGACGCGATACCTTTCAAATAGTCTCCCACATCGGATCGGGTTTTTATCAATCTGATGTTAGTTTTTTTTTTATTAATGTTGGTTATTATTCAAATTGTTGTTGTTGTTGCCGTTGTTTTTTTGAGAAAACATCAATGTATAACAATCAACAGATAATAAATGTGATGCAATTTCATATTTTTTTCCTTCTTATTTTCGTTAAACTATTTCTTTTAGTCATTCCAACTGCATCAAAGTGTAAAATTATTACAACATTTGTTGTCTACTTTTTTTCTCTCACAACTTTTTTTCAACAAACAGCAGCAACAGCCGCAAAATAACATAACAAAAAATTAATAGTGATAAAGTGTAGAAAAAGTGTACAATTTAAAAGAGCATTTTCTACCTCAATACCTCCAATCTGCCGACACCAACAGCAGCGGCAGCAGCAAAAAGCCCAGTCAGTCAGCACAGATGCTTGTAGATACCGAAACAGATACAGCTTATTTTCAGATTCATTTTCATTTAACAAAAGCAACAACAAAATTCAAGCATGTTAATGATGAAGTTGCTGTAGTATTTTAATAGTTTGGTGTTGGAATTGTTAAGTGGGAAACAGAATTGTCGCTGTAGTACAACGTAACGAATAGCGCTGCAAGCTCTGAAAAGTTAAAAAGGCAGTTTCAAAGTAGTGCCAACACAATACGTAGTTGTAGTAGTCGTTGCAGTTGAAGTTGAAGCGCAAAGTTCAAAATTTTGAACTTTGTTGCGCTACAGAGCATTCCTCAGCTTCAGCTACTACCACAACTACTTTATTCTGTTCCAGGCCTTAGTTGTTGCTTAGAAGAAATAAGAGGTGTTTGTATGCGATATTTTTTGTTAAAAATATATATTATTTAAAAAAAAAAACAAAGTAAAATTTTATATTTTTTTATAGTTTTTACCCTTCACCATGAGTTTTAAGGGTAAATATAAGTTAATCGTTATGATTGTACGTTTTGAATTTAGATATGAAAAACAGGCGCCTCAATCTTCGTTGATATCGGTTGTGAAGTGTTTATGTTTTATTTAATTCAGCAATATCGATATATTTAAAATTCCAGTTCTAAAAATAAAAACAAAATATAGGGAATAGCTTGGATCCAGACAGTTTCAATATTTGAACTAGTATGTTATCTCAAGAATATCGAAATGTTGTTACAATCTTGCCCCCAAGAGCTATGCTGACCAAAAGGCTGCATGCACCTATCAAAATTACACCCCAGTCAGCATGTGGATCATTGTTGCAAATTTAGCGCTTTTTAACTGTCAAAAAGGCACATATTTTCCCTTTTGCGCTTTTTTGAAAAAGAGCGCTAAAGTAGAGCTTTTCTTTTAACATTTTTTGAAATTATAGATGCCCAACATTTTTGAACTCTTATTTGCATTCATTCACCCAGAGAAAAAACATGTTTAAATGTGGTCACCTCCAACAAAATTTTTTTTAAATAAAATTGTAAATATATTATGGTTTGTTGTGCATAATTCCCATATTTAATAATTGATAAAAAAAATACTGAAATTTATTGTTGGAGGATAAGCTGTTCCTATGCGAATTTCACTGGTTGCTTAGGCCAGATCATCAGGAAACGTTCTCCTAAATAATTTTAGAAAAGCCAAAGCTATCAGCCAACAAGACTACAGAGGGAATGAGAATTACCTAAATACACTCAATAAGTCTTATATGTAACGATATCAAAGCTTAAACAAAATTCCAACAATAAAACTGTGAGTTTATCTTTTCTTACATTCCCCATGATGAGCTGGCCTAAGCAACCAGTGAAATGCGCATAGGAACAGCTTATCCTCCAACAATAAATGTCAGTATTTTTTTTTATCAATTATTAAAAAAAAAGGGAATTAAGCACAACAAACAAAATCTTTTAATAAATAATTGTATTTCCAAAAACAACTTTGATAATAAAAATATTATGGTTAATTTAACCATACTATTGTCATCGATAACCATATTATTATTTAAATTAGTCCTCCGAACATGTTTTGGTTAATAATAACAAAAATCTGTTTAACACTTATAATAACATGGTTGGTTTTCAGCCATAGCATGTTGCTCTTGGGAAAGAGAAAAATACTATTGTTAGTTTAAAAACAAATTATTGTCATATTTAACTTAAAGATGTTTAGAGGCAACCATAATTTAGTTGTGGCTTCTTGATGGGGGACTAATAAAGCAATAATATGGTTTTCGGTGAAAATGATATGGTTAATATAAACATAATATGTTTTTAAAAATTTCTTTAAAAATAGTTTGGTTTGAGGTGACCAGATTTAAACATACATGTTTCTTCTCTGCGTGTTAAAATTAAGGCACATTAAGTTAATATATGTTACAGTTTTTCAAATACTTTTGATATAAAGTATACTGAAATGAATACTCTTTAACTACATACTGGTGGTTATTAGTATGCCGCTTGGCAGAAATCAATTCTATATTTGTAAATCCTTTATCCATTTTGTGTATATCTCGAACAATTATATGTATTAAGTGATTTCGAGACCTATCATTGCCTCATATCCACTATAAATGAGGTCGGTACTTTTTGTGTTATGAAGCAAATGAACAATGTAATTGCAAAAAGTATACGGGCATGTTCTGGAAATCGAAATTACGTGGAACTGAATCAAACCGATTTTGTAAACTCTTCCGTGTTCAAAGATCATAAAAAAAATTCCTTTTCTATATCTCATACTTTAAGGACTAATTTCCTCTACCTAAACTACTTTTAAAATCAGGAATCGCTACCTTCATTTTTACAAAAATTCAATTGAAAATCTTCATCGATTTCATTTTCACATGATTTCGATTTTCACTTATTTTTATACCTAAATTTTAAAGAACTGAAGAATTTTTAATCCAAATTATTTAGAAATTTTTTTTTTTTAACTGAAGAATTTTAAAATTGTTTGTTAATTGTTTCTATGTATTGTAAATATTTTTTGATATTATTTTGCTTTAATATTTCATATTAATTATATTTCTTTAGTTTGTCTTAAATATCAGAAAACTCTTTCTAAAAATGTAAATGTTTTAGTAACACTGGTTGGCAAAAAAAACCAAAAATTCGGAGGAGAGAGAATTTTATTATGTGATTTTAATTGAACTTACCGTGCTGAATCCAAATCTGTTCACAGTTTGATTCAATCACTTCTCATTTTGTTTACTGTACCCATGTTCTGTAACTTTGGTGAGAACTTCTCGCATCGAAAACATGTGAAACAAAATATTCCATCGTTTCTCGAAATGTGAGAAAAAAGTGTGTCTGTAACTCATGTCGAAAACTATCAAAAGAGATTACGTCGTTACGTAATAAATGTCATAATATTCTACTCGAGGCCGATAAGAAATTGTAGATGTTGTGAACGCCAGTCAAACATACGTTGACGGCGACCAAATTTGACTAAAATTGAAAAATTTTCAACGACGGCGGCGAAAATCAACCGTCGGCTATACCAAAAGATGTAAAGTGCGACTTTAATGTTTGTTGATAACAAAATTTTTTTAAAAACATTCGTATTTGTTTCAAAAATGTTAAAAGCAAAATAACTAAACAATGAAAAAATCGGCCAAGAACAAAATACTTATCTCTTCCGTGTTAATATTCATTGCATTTGGCATTTTTAATTTATTTTTTGGTGTTAAAATTTTTGTCACCCCGTTTTTATGCGTGAGTTTATTTGACAGTTCAAAGCGGGAACTTTCTCACAAAAATTTTACAGTCACAGTTTTTCAGTATATTGGCGAGAAATTTCCCTTCGTGACAGTTATTACTCGCCAAAAATGTTACAGACGCAGTTAAGTGAGAAAAACAGCTGTTTGTTTCAATTTATGGCATTTTTGTTTCATTTGTCACATTTCAATCGAAAAGTTTCTCGCCGCGGAAGTTACAGAATATGGGCACTGATTTTCATGATTTCATTGCTTTTATTTTATTCGTAATGTACCTGGATTTCTGATAAATGATACAAACTTAAAATTGTGTCCTAATAATTTTTTTAAATGAGTTTTTGAAAACAAATTTCTGAATTAGTGGCGATAATTTTGAAAATAAAAAAAAAAAATATTATTTAGATGACTCAGAAGAAATTTAATTCCTAATCATTTTGTATATAATCACAATCGCCCTCTTTATTGCGGGCGAAATATTAGTCTAGCCCATAAAAAGCTAGACATGATAGGAAAAACTAAACACTGATTTAAATTTAGCGCTTTAAAATCTTTATATTTCATATATTTTTATTTAAAACAATTGTTTTTGCCAACCATTTCATTAAGTTTTTTATTTAAATTTTATTTAGCGCTTTTTGATTGGGTGCACAGCTCTTTTTGATCAGAAATAGTTCACAACCCTGATGTGAAAGATCGAATCACCAAACTGAGTCTTTTAAGACAACCTTAGATGATCAACAACTGATAAATCAGTTCTGCGCTTAAAATCAGACTCGAATATGTTTTCCAGAAATGCTCAGAAAGTGACTTGTTTGAAAAACAAAATGTACAGAATGTGCGTAATAATAAATTGATCATGCAGATGATCGAAATGTGACTGTTGTAAGCATTATTTTGCAGTCATGTTTAGCGCAGCCTAACGATGAAAAAAATATTTCTTTTGGTGTTGTTACTGTTTATAACGGGACAATTTTTTTGTTTTTACAGATTTTGAAGAAAGTGAGTTTTGTAAATTTTTGCTTATTATGCTAATAAGCTCGTACTGTAAGGAATAAAATAAAATTGAATTGGATTTGTGAGTGATTTTATATAAAAATTTCAAATAAAAAAAAACGTTTCTCAATTGATTGTAAGTACTAATTGATCAGAAACGCTAGCCATTAAAGACTTTCAGAAGAGTCACGTGTGGGGTGTCATCTTCTCCCGAATGATCAGAAAAGACTCGAATATGGTCAATAATTTCAAATGATGATGTGTATGGCAGGGATGTTAAAGTTGGTACAATTGAACTTTTTTGGTACATTTTGACCTACTAAAGTACCGTGGTACTACCGTGACTCATTTGGTACAATTTAAAAATTTGTCATAGTTCCCCCTTTTTGAATTTTTAGTATAGCAAACAAATTATTGAGTCCTTTTCATTGCATTTATGTTGTACAACAAATAGTTAATGTAATATTGTGGTGTATAGAGCGCTTATTCCCCTTTTACAATGTGGCAAGTGAAAGGCAGACAGACGAAGTTTGTTGGTAAGGGGGCGACGCTGTATGTGTGACACACTTTACTTTTTTCCTCTCTCGTCTACAACCTTCGTCTGCCTTTCACTTGCCACATTGTAAAAGGGGACTTATGGTACCCACAGACGAGGCAATATTAGTGAAAACCTGTAATATATTGCGGAACAGAAGTGGCTTTATATATTTCTACAAATAATATCAACAATATATAATATCAATATTGTTAATAAAATTAAAGAAAATGTAAACAATTTTTTGTAAAATTTTGCGAAGTTTGGAGAACCAAAGTCAAGTTTAATAACGAAGTTTTAATGTGGTTCAATATATTTACTCCTGAAATATGTTTGTTTCCGAATGAAATTGCAAATTTTGATTCAATCAATAATCAATTTAGAGCTTTAGCTGATGTCGAGCAACTGCAGTCGTTAAAAACTAACAACATTTGCAGTTTTTGGTCGGTAGTATCTAATTTACAAAAAGAGCTGAATGTCCATATGTTTCCAAACATTTCTAGAGTCGTTGTTGGAACTTTATCCATTCAAAATTCAACGTCTGCAAATATGGAAAGAGTTTTCTTTTCAAAATATAATAAAAACTAGGGAAAGAAACAGTGCCAACATTATCAATTCTCATACAAACAAGGGATTGGTTAAGACCGACAAATTCATGCTGCTATGATGTAAATTCCAAATAGTTTATTAACTAAACAAATAAGTGCCTGATTTTGATCTCATATATTTATAAGACTTTTATGTACCTTATTTTATTCATACAGATAATGTATGTTAATGTTAAGTTTTGTTTTTTTGTGTACAATTGTATTTTTATGTACTTTTTTGTTGTTTTAATAAATTAAAAAAAGATGGCACCGTGAAGGTCCAAAAAGTACATTTTTTCTGGAAGTTTGTACAAAATTTGCGACCCCATTTAACATCCCTGGTGTATGGTGCCCTTAACCTTCCTATTTATTAAGAGATTTCTGGAGATTTTTGGGACAAAGTCTTTATTTTCCTTTAATTTTTATTTGATTCGATGTGGTGGGAAATTTTTTCAACAAAAAGATGTTGGCCGGACTAAACGATAATGAACCTGAGCGTAGTTTTATGAAATAAATTTCTTTGATGTATTCTGCGAAAATCTTGGACTTGGGGTTTCGGCCACAACACGCTTTTGTTTTTTAAGCGTTACTTTAATCACGCTTAATCAAATTTTGTTTCTATTTAACCATAAAATGTATACCTCCCTTGGAACTGCAAATATAATTGGATTTAAAATTATATTGTTTTAATAAAATTAGCTACTACCATAGGTATAATAAAGTATACTAATAATATAATATTTTTAACCATTGTATGTTTGTTTCATTTAAAAAATATATATATTTGAAGGTAACTAAATTGTGGTTGTTTTGTTTTCCACAGCAGTTAATTGCATTGATTGGTTTGCTAGTAATTGAAAAGCTGATTAAAGTCGTCGCAGGCTGAAAAATTAATTACATACAAATTACGACTTCACTGTCAATTAAATTATTAACTTACAAAAGTGAAACACGACATGTAAAAGGAATACAAAAGGGATTTAAAATTATAACTAGATTTGTAACAGGAATTAAAAATCGAAATTAAATCACAACATCTTAAAAAGAACATTGAAAAAATTTCTAAAATAAATATGTATATTGGGGATTTCATGTCAAGTGACCCAACTTCTGAAATCGATGTCTTCCGATTTGGATGAAATTTGCACCAAGGTTAGTCCTATTGATAAGTAGTTTAGACACAAATTTTTAACAAGATCGGTCATAAAGTTTCTGAGTTAGAGGGGGTCAAACCAAACCGGTGTTCTTTCTCATCCATGTAACTTATTATCTATTGGTGTTAGCAAAATTTGTCCCAAACAAATTAGATAGCTATTTCTTCAAGCTTTCGAAAAATATTTTTTTTGTTTTTTTAAAATTTTTTTTTTTTAATTTAAAACTTATTTATTATTTTTTTATTTTGAAAAGGGTATTTTTTTGCGCAAAAGAAAGCTTAGGTCTTTTCCTTTAAGTTAGTTCTGGTCGCTATTTGGGCCGCGAGTGGGTTATGTATAAAAAAAATAATTTGTAAGTCAAGACGAGGATTTTTAAATTTTTTAGAATATGAAGTTTTAAATTTAAAAAAAAAAATTTAAGAAAATTGAAAAAAAAAACAAAATTTTGCTAACACCAATAGATAATAAGCTACATGGATGAGAAAGAACACCGGTTTGGCCAAAATGTCAAATTTTGACCCCCTCTAACTCAGAAACTTTTGACCGATCTTGTTGAAAATTTGTGTCTAAACTACTATCCAATAAGACTAACCTTGGTGCAAATTTCATCCAAATCGGAAGACATCGATTTCAAAAGTTGGGTCACTTGACATGAAATCCCCCATATATATAATATGGTTAATATTGACTATACTATTGCGGTCAAAATTCACCACATTAATGTGAATTTTGAAAAAATTTTTTTTAATTTTGCACAAACTATGGTTAATTTGACCTAATAATGATAAATTTTCATCATGTTAAATCGCAATATGGTTACCTACACATGTAAGCATTGGTAATATTCAATCGTAGTATGTTGCTCTTTGAATATAGTTACCTGAAATACAGTTACCTCCGAACATATTCTACGTGCAATGTTTTATTTGCAATTCTTAATAACGGCCAGCCGAAGTAGCAGTGATCAGCGTTGCCAAAACCAAAAAAAAAAAAAAATAGTTTTAACCCAAATGTTAAGAAAAATACTCAGCTATTGAATGAAGCTTAAATTGTTAAAAAAAAAGTGTAAGAATAATGTACACGCTGATATTTCCAGCTTTGGCAGGCGTCGTGTATAAATTACAAAGTTTGAAGGGAGATTAAAAAAATGATCGCTTTACGGCGGTCTTAACCTCTCAGTTGAACTTAATTAATTAATTAATTGTGGAATTAAAACAGGTGTTAATTGCAGAGACCCCCATGTGTCGTAGCTATTGAATGAAGCTGTGTTAAGAAAAATTACCAAAATTTTTATGTTGTAAAAATACTATTTTATGTGTACTTTGGGTTAAAAATATACATACACATATGCCACTGGACCGATTTTTATAAAAATTTTACAATATACATATGGGCATTGCCTCCGATTGTTCAACCAGGATGGAAAAATAAAATGTTGATAATCATCGTGATTTATTGTTTATAATTATAAAAAAAAAGTCTATGTTTTTATAATAGAATGGTATATATGATAGGCTATGATATCTCACCTGTTTTACTTGAGGAAATTGGGCTGGAAACTGGAAAATTTAATATTTTCTTTTTAAGCTACTTCGAACGACATTTTTATATATAATTATTTTACTTGCAAGCAAATGTGTTATGTTTGCACTCTTTCGTTAAAATCTCTCTATTACAGTCAATTAAGAAGAGAAAAGTATAACCGGAACAAAATAAGTTCGATTAACGCTTAATTAGCGGTAAAAACATATGGAAAAATCGTACGTTCGCGACCTGTACTTAGCCAATTAAACAAAAACCAATAGAGATATTATATTGCGTAAATACTGGATAGAGAACGGATGAAAGCGACTTCCTATTTGAAGTGTTAGTGCTCAGAAATTTTATTTAAAAAAACAATAAAAGCAAACAATCCATGAGGAAGTTGGAAAATTCCAACGAAACGTAGGAAATACATTGATAAAATGAGATAAATTGTCTTTTATTTAATTGAGAATAAAAACAAAGACCTTGACAGCCTGTCTATAAGTCACTATAAGAAAAAATTTTGAAAATAAAAACTAGATCTTATAAACTAATTGACTACACAAGGGAACAAGGTTTTTGTTAATTATATACTAAATTTTGTTTTTAGGTTATTTGGGACGCTGAAGCCAACTCGACTTTTCGTTACGTCCAAAATTAAGGCACTTCGGCTACATATATCGTCAACATTATTGTCTTTAAGCCGTGCTTATATTAGCTTTAAATATGCCCAGTAATTACTGAGATATCATTGAAGTTTAGAAAAAAAGAACAATTTAAAAAAAAAAATTATTTTTGTTCTTTTAAAATTCATAAAAAATTGAAATGCGAAAAAATCACAGCTTTAGTTTTAAAACATTTAGCTTAACATATTTCGAATGAAATGAGCTTGATTTCGTTATAATCGGTGCACAACTTTTGATTAAACTCACAATTTACTAAGAAAACTGAATTTATAAAAATCGTGATTTCCATAAAAAAAATTAAAGTATTTTAATGTGTGTGTGTTTGCTGCTGTTCTATTTATGCACGTTTTTTCCTTCACTTAAAAATGAGGTACCTTCACTTAATGGTGAATTAAAGCGAAACGCGTTTATCGATTTTTATGAGCTATGTCTCATTTTCTTCATAGATTAGGTGACTTTACGTGAAAGAAATAAGACTTTATTTTTTTCCCTTTTTGTATTTTTCATGATTTGTAAAAATAAAATATTTGTTATTTTTTTTTTACGTACACAACTACTTCTCAACCTTTTTTTTTTGTGATTTTAAAAAACTTTGTACTGTTTTTTAAAGACCACTATTACATCTTTGAATAACAGAACAATTTTGAAAATCGCTTAATGAAGAGTAAAGTTATGATATTTTGAACTTTTAATTTTTGAAAAAAGCCAAAAAACTATTAGTACCTGTTACTTAAAAATGCGAGCTGGTGGAAAAAACGGAGCTAAAATTTGAAATCAGCGACCTCAAATTATTAAAAAAAAAATTGCATTAAACTTCCAATAAATACAAAAAGAGCTAAATTTTGTTTCTTTGTGCTAATACTAAGGTATAGAATAAAATGAATTATTTTTGTCGTTTATTTAGAAAACTAGAAGCTTAAGCTACTAACTAAACATTATAAGGTTTAAAGTTGTTCTCGGTCAGAACAGGTGATTCTTTACCCCACTTGTCAAACAAAGGAATAACTTTAAATAATGTATTTAGAAAAATATAACAGCTAGCGCTTTAATCTTATTCCAATTTGTATTCTTTTGCTATTAGGAGAATAGGAGCAAAATAGCAGAACACCCTTTAGAATTTGGTGTTATCAAACTGTAGGTGTCATTAGAGTATGAATATACATTAACTTATTACAAGAACTGTTAAAACTAGAGTTTTCAAAATATTTTTACTACCGACCCTTCTTTATGATTGTGAAATTTATTCTAGCTGCAATACACTATGTCAACCAGAACGGTTATTACCTTCAACATCTCAAGAAGCCTCCATCTGCAATTATAATTCTGATTCTGATGTTAGCTTAGAGTCGTTAAATAATTATTCATTGGAATTAGAAGCGGATTAAAACGAAGAAACAGACCATGATTAATTAAGCCCTATATCTTTTGAGAACATGTATCTAATTTTTTGTTATTTTCAGATTAATCCATAAGAATATACAACTTTTTTAAAATTATAAATTTATGAATTAAAAAATAAATGAGTTTCTTGGTAGAATTTGATATTTTTTTTAATAGTGGGCGTGGACCGCCAGTAGAAGTCCGTGGTAAAGCTAGCCAGGAAGTACTATTTGCCATTACTTTAAAAAAAAGGGGCGTGGCCAGCCTATCGCGGTTTCGGCCATAATGTGCACAGGTCGACATTGAAAAAGTTTTTTCAACTATAAGCCCATTTTTTTATTACGTCACATTTGTCCGATAACGGTGCATTTGTGTTTCTCGCTCTTCCAGCCGCCATCCAGAGTCAGGGTCTGATTTAATCAAAATGAATTTTATCTTATAAATATATTTATAAAAAATGGTTGAGTTGCAGTGGAGCAATAACATCCCCAAAACTTAGAACATTTATTTAAACCTATCGATCAATTCTGCTATCTTGGATGCCAAATTTCTGCTGATATAAGGCCAGGTCATCTTTTGACATACTTTCTCCCCATCTCAGAAAAAATGTGTTCATAAAAAAATCACTTGCAAATTTCCGCAGAATTATTTTTAAAAATTGTAAGGTGTCAAATGTTCGGCCTTGTTCGATCTTTCTTGTTTCTTTTGCATTTCGCTGTTTGCAATTTAAACTATTTAGATTCGTGATCATATTTGTAAATTGAAAAGATCACGCAAAGGATTCGCGTGAGTCAATGTTATAACAATCGATAAAACAAAAATTTTCAATACTAAGTTTGTAGCAGTCGGTGGTTGCATATTGTCTAATAATAACAAAAATCGCATTTATATATTGGGGTAGTAGAAAAATATGTTTTTACACTGAAAGTATAATAGTCTATTTGTTATACTTAAATCTGGAGTAAAGACAGAAAAAATATTTAAATTTCGGCTACGATATTTTTTTTTTAAAATAAGGGATTTTTACCAAATTTTCAGTGCTAATGTTAAGACAATTGTACAATTTTAATTTAATCAAAGTATTGACCATGACGCTCTGATCTATTCCTTTCTTTCTGGTAATATATGTATTCCGCTTTAAAAGACCTGTTAATTTTTTTACGCAAAAAACGAATCAAGCCAATTTTGGTACCATTTCCTAAAGCGTTCTTTATCGATCAAATCAAATGGTTGTCGGACGAGGCAAGATCTGGACCAGAAGACGGGTGAAGCAAAACTTCCCAACCGCTATTGTCCCAATATTTCTCCCGGAATTTGAAGAGATAATATTAAGTTTATTTAAATTTCTGGTGTTACATCTACCGGGGAAAATAGTAACAGATTCGGGAAAACTTCCCAACAGCTATTGTCCAAATATTTCTCCCGGAATTTGAAGAGATCATAATAAGTTTATTTAACTTTCTGGTGTTACATCCTTCGGGGAAAATAGTAACAGATTCGGGAAATTCCAAAATTGATAGATCTGAAGAGATCTAGAACGATCTCTCGCGGGTGACCAGAGATCCTTATGTGAGTTGGTACCGGGCTGACATTTCGTTCATGCGTTCGAGAGTATGCTCCTTGGGGGAAGTACTTTCTGACCTTCAGGAAATTGTTTTTGCGGGGAGTTCGCTTTTCCGTTGAAAATATACTTTCGGCTGTGTCTTAAACCCAAAGTCGTGGGAAGGGAGATCATTAAATACCTCTTAATGGTTGATTTTTCACCACTTGAGGGAGAGTTCGGCCAAAAGGATGGATGGCTGTTTCATCTTACCAGATTGTACTCGCTTATTTCCAAAAGCAGCGGAAGTAAGACTGCTCCAGTTACTAAATAAGGGGCGATTGTATAATTTCACTGAACTATGACTCAAATTGCTTCCTGTATACGTGGTTGCTATCACATATAGGGGCGGCTGGTAAACGCATTGCTTGTCAACCACTGGTTAAGATGCACCATGAGATTATGCTCTCATGGCAGGCGCTCACATAAATCTTTGCCACATCTCTCTAAATATTTCGCAAATCGTCCTGCATTATGTTGCCGAGCGTTGTTGAAATATTTCGGCATTATCTCTGGTTATTTTTCGGCCAATGCACGCTTCAAACGAATCAACTGTATACCGTACAAGTTCCCTGTGCTTTCAGCAGAAAACTATAGATTTAATCTTTGCGTTTTTACAAATACTGATCATTGCTTAGATGCCAAGGATATTTGACTTCGGTTGTCGCAACAGAACTTGTTTTCAACATTAATAATTGCAAAAATGGCTATTTTTTGTGGAATTCAAGCTGCATGTCGGACATCAAAATTGTCTTTCAGCCTCTCTCAGATTCGACTCGTGTAGTTCCCAATTTCCATGTTCTCGGATACATCCCGCTGCTTGGAAACATTTTAAAATTATTGGCTTAGTGACTCGAAATAATTTTACAAGTTATTCTTGAGCTATTCCGCAGTCATTATGTTGTAATAACTCAAATTTTTAATTTTTTAAAATTTTTGGTTGACCTGTTCGGTCTTTTTTTTTTGTCTTCTTCAAAACTACTATTTTTGAGCCGCACAAATCATCTCTCGCCCAGCGAAATTGATGGAGAAAATTTGGATATTTTCTTAGCAAAATGATAAGCAGATGAGGAGAAGAGGTACAGCAGCACATATCCCATTAAAAGAGTGCTAAATGCCTTTGTGAACCGTAACCTTGATTTGGAGAATTTTCGTCCGGCATTGGCAGGATTAAATTATAAAAAAAAGAAATTAAGTTAGAATAAATGACCTTCAAAAGGCCTTATATGTTATTAAAGAATCAAACCATTTGTAAAAGATGAGCTATGTATTGCGAATCTCGTCTTATTTAGTTACCCAATAATTTCATTCAATAGAAATTTTAAAAATATTGTATCTTACCTTTTTCAAAAAAGCGGAGAAATTGTAAGACTAAATTTAAATTGTGATTCTTTGCTTTTTCTTGGATGCACAGTTATGAATTTTAAAGGATTGGGATGAAGAAACGTTTATCAACCACTCATGTCTTCCTAAACTCTTCGCAAACAAAAGTTAATCATTTGTTTTAATAAAAATTCAGTCATAGTGTATTAAAAATAAATCTATAGCATCTAACTATTTTTGCAAAAATACTTTTTCCCATCACCAATATTTTTGCAACCAATCCAACTTGAACAAATAATAATAAGAAGAAAACACAAGTAGGCCAATAAACATTCATCAATTTAGGATAAAGATTGATTTCATTGATGATTTTGTTAACGAATCCAATAAATACTCACACCGGCAAATGCAATAAAGACAATATTTAACAAACCGTATAACACATTTTCGTATTTATTCGTAAAATTTAAGATTCATTTAAAAAAACAAATAATAAAAAAACATGATTCATATTGAATAATTGCCAACAGAATTTGTTTTGCAAGATGATCTTTTGCTAATTTTAAGATTTTATTGAAAATAAGCGAAAAAAGCGTTGGCATATTCTAATCAAAAGCCATATGGTGCGAAAAAGTTTTGAAAATTGAATAAAACCCAATCTTGCATTAGAATTCAATAAATATTTAATTTTCTATGTAACCAATAAATTCAAATGAATCATTTTGTTGAAAAAATATTGTTTAATTTATTTTGCAGTCACTAACCTTTCTAGGGTTTAACAAAAACCATAAAATCATCTAAAAAAAAATCATCTTTAAGATCTCGTTATACTGTTTTATACCGTGATGTAGTCACTTTTTTTGCTTGCAACTAAATTGCTTTTATTTTTCAAATACTAGTCACTCATAATTTTTGACAGTTGCCTGTCAGATAAAAATCATGCTGGTATTTTTTTTTTACTTCCTCCCATTTACACTCGTACTCATGTAAAAAAATAATTGTATTGAAATGAAAAGCAATTTACTCATGTGTAAAGACTAAATATGACAGGTGTTATTTGCTGGTATTATTATTTGAAAATACAGGTGTGTTGTTTTCAATCGACGAACAAAGAGCAGTTTTACAAAAAAAAAATACAATGAGTGCTGCTGAGCGCCCAGTTATTGTGCAGGGCTTTTTAAATGCTTACGATATTAAATTTAGATAAACAATAAAAGATAATAAAGACCAGCTTAAGAATAAGCTATGATCAATTAAAAGATATTCTAGATGAGAATACCCTTTAGAATATTTTATCTTACCGCTGAGGGTAACATTTACTTAAAAAAAACAAGCATGACCTTATATGCCAAAGGTGCTAGAAAAGCAAGCCTTTCTACACCTATTGCCTACAAAATTTAAAGTTATGATTGTTTCCCTCAGCAAAATAATAATAATCCAGTCTTAATACTTAGATCGCTAGTTAACCTAGCAAACCTAGTTAACGTTAAGGTAGTACAATATTAGCAAAGTTTAAAATAAAATCTCTTGCAAAATAAATAAAAATTAAATTATTTTGTTTTATTGTAAATAAAACCTCTTTAAATAAAAGCAACAATATCTACGCTTTACTTAATTTTACACGATTAAAGTGTTATATTTCAGGTGTAACTTTTCTTCCATTCAGCACCCTTCATTGTCTTGTTCGCGTTAAGACGTCAAATGTAAACAAAAGATTCAGAACAATAAAAAACATAAAAAAACAAAACAGGAAGAATTTAATAACAATTGAAAAACAAAGCAGAAAATGTCTGGTAACTAAAAGCTAAATGAGAGTTTTTTTAAAACAGTTTTTAATAAATAAGAGCGAACAAGAAAGTTCAATGAACTTTTTATTGTTGTATAGACTTTAGAACAGGACTTTTCTTATAATCCTTTTTTCTAACCGCGCACAGTGGTCAACACCGGTCAAAAGTACATAACTTCTTAACTTCTTAAAGTAAAAAGCTAAATTTTGGCACTTTATACTTTAATAGCATATTAGAGCCTGACATTAGACGAGACTGGCAGTCTGACTTAAGGCCCAACCATAATATGCATAGCCTAGCTTAAACTACTGTCAAAAATTTACAAAAAGTCTCTCAAATGTATTTAAAAAACAAAAACAAAATAAAAAAACATTTGATTCCGTACGGAATGTGCGATCAGTTTTGCAATTTGTTTAAGCAAATGACAATTTCATAAAACTTAACAAAACGTCTCCTTAAGTTCAATATGGTTTGCCTCATATGATTTACATGTATTCACACATTTGCTGAAGCCAACTTAAGCACATTATGGTTGGGCCTTTAGAGCTACATATTCCCTTTATATTTAGTTGGCAGATTCGCACTGCATGTCCGATAGTCCTCACGGACTGATTTGCTTGCATTTTTTCCACGCAATATGAGAAGCAGATTATGTTAAATTCGGTTTGATTTATTTATTCATTTTTTGTATTAGCAAATGTTTGGGTTCCGATATCCTTGAATTCTATTTACGTTACCCAGAGTGCACCACAAAGAGGCAAACTACATTGCACCTTATTTTAAGTTTCTTAATGGGTGGTTCATTTTTGACTATATCTTTGAAGAAATATGTCAACACATGAAATTTTACTTTAATTGACCTAAATAAAATTTTTGTCCATTGTATTGAGAGTGATAGGAAGAGTACTGATTTCTACAAAAAAAAAAAAAAAAAAAAAAAGTTTGATTATAAGGAATAAGCAGCGAGGACTTAACGATTTATATTTCGGCACGCCATTGTTCGTGCGTTGTTTGTATACGTCTTAAGGAGTGCCTACACTATGCTGTCGAAATTAAATTAGTAAAGACAACCCTGTGGGAAATTCGTGGCAATTGGTCTTGAACCACTTATCCCGTGACCAGTGTTCACAATATTATTATTAAAATTAATAAATTGTGATAGGTGATAATTTGTTTTAAGTGTAGTTATTCCAGAGAAAAGAATTGACACAAAACTATTCATGTGACTTGATTTTGTGCGGGTAGTGGCTGATTCTAACTGGTCTTATTACTTCATATTAAGGGAGCTTATCATATTAACATGGTGTTGGCCTAGGAGTTACCACCTCCTGATATATTTTTGGCTCTTTCTGATGGGTCACCAAAAATTTAAATGAATTTTTATTAAATTTATTGAAAAATGATGACATTTTTCTGTGACTGGAGGAATATAATCTCTGGTATGGTTAATAGTGGGGTCCCTTCAGGCATATATCACGGGAACGATATAGGATCTTAAAAATACTGGGTTATGAGCTTACTTCTGCCCGTAAGCTAGGGAAGACTTCAGCCTGTTGGCAAATGTCTTCTATCTGCTAAGAAAGGAGTAACTTGATGTTCGATCATGTAATAAAATTACATCCTGTATATTTGCGTCTACTCACAGAGTTCTAAGTAGTTGCATTGTTGTTCAGAGCACCATAAGTTTTGGATGTAATATTAAGAACCCAAGCTAATCTAAAACGTTTTTGCCTGGGAAGGCTTATGGGTAGTCTTAAGACTTAGGACTTTTGTCGATTTTTACCGCATCTAATAAAAATTTGTCTGCTTTAAATTCTTTTAAAGGTAATTGATTTAAAGAAAAGTTGAACTTCTAGATATAACAAGTACAATGAAAAGAATATGAAAATCAATTTTTGTTGAAAAACAACTTGCATTAAATCAAATGTAATTCTATTAAAAGCCTTTAAATTTATAATCAATTAATACCAATAACTCTAGAATCTTTTACTACCGCCTTTTTCTCATATATAACTTAGAATATATGAATAGTTTCTAGCATCTTTGCCCTTACATTTTTAACAAAAATTGCATTCACATTGAATTTGGTTAGAATTTAAATCCAAGATACATTACGAACACACATACAACAACTGTATGACGACAAAAAGGCATAATTCAAAAACTGTATTTTAATGTTGAAACTCCTTTAGGGTCATAACTTGCATGAAAATCATAAACCAAATTTCATGAGGGAAGTGGTGGCAAAGTTATTGTTCCCTCATGCAACATACGAGAAGGAATTTGGAAAGAAAAGCATTAGTTTTTTATGACCAAGACTTAACAATGAGCTATAAAAAAACTTGTGCAGGTCTACATGTTCAATAGAAACTAAAGAAACAGTGCCAATTCTCACGCTCTTCTTCAAAATACTAGTGAATAGAGTTAAAATGGTGATGAAGGCTAAATTAACCCTAATGTGAGATTTTATAAAGTAAGAATAAAGTTTCATTTAAATAAATTTTTTTTCTCTCAGTATTTATTTATAAAATCTTCATTTATTAATGATGAACTTACAGTAATTAATCAAATCTTACGCTAATACTTTATTTTATGTCCTGTAAGTGCCAGACAAAAAATTTCGTCATCACGTTTCTGTTCACATATCGAGCTGCAATAGACTCAAAACCCCTAATTTTTGAGCTGATGTTTTCAATACTTAAATTTTCAGTGGAACATAGGGCCGTTTACTGCTAATAATTTGGAGTTAATCGCCATATCGTTTCTTTATATTGTGTAAACATTTCATACAAATATCTTATATACTCAGCTCTGGAGAGAAGAATTAAATTTTAAGGTGCTAGAAAATTCAAATATGAGTTATGACTCTATTACAGTAAAGGCTCGATATGTAGGTGCTTAGTACTCTTCTGATTGAATGAGTGCTGCAGATTCTTTTCTCCTTAAGCGAGTGTGGCCTCCATAATTTAAAATATTTCGAGGTAATGGATTTGGGTGCAGTTCAGGCCCTTTTACATATTTTACTGCATATTTCGGAATCATAGTTCTTACTAGGGTGTCCAGCCGATTAAATCTTGTTCCATTCATCGAACAATTTGAGACAATTAATTGTTCGATTAATTTAAAAATGCTAATTTCGATTAAAGGATTTATCAAAGAATTTATGCCGATTAATCGAATAACAATACATATATAGGTTTTCTGTCAAATGTATAATTTTTTAAAGTTTTAAGTCAAATAAACAAACCAAATGTATGTGTCCGTTGGAATTAAAAAAACAGTCATGTTTATTGAGTAATTCACATACATGGGCGTACTGCTTACTGGAAAAATAATGCAGTAATTTTACTTATTATTGAAACAAATGCAAAAAAATATTTTTAACCCTGGAGCCACACGTTCAAGAAAACTCTTTCAAGTTGTTCACAAAAACCACTTGTCAAAACTTGTTTGAATTGATAACTGTGTCACAGGCTGCACTCAGTTTGATAATCAATTTCATTTTAAAAATGCACCCGACGAAGAAACAATCCAAAATAGTAGCATGACTCAAAGTATTTTGTAAAAAGCACAAGAATTTTTTAAGAACACAATTTCTTTTTAATAAATCACATTTATTTTTTAAGAAATATATTTTTTATAAAGAAAGCACCAAAGTTAATTTGTGGTCAGTTGTTAAATTGAACGTAAAATTGGCAAATAAATGGAAAGGTAAAATCGAGAGAGAAATTCGTTAGTAAAAAAAGTGAGAGAGTATTGACAAATTAAAAGGAAAGACAAAACTTGATGGTGTGGCTTCCAAGTAAAGCAAAACATTTTATTTTTAAAACATTATATTAAAATATCTGTTTAATTGTTTGTACATATAAAATTATATGATCTTAACACATGTCTTATTTTTTTTATCGTTGTAAAGGTTTTATCAATTAGTATGAATTGTTCCGTTTGTTTTGTTTTTTTTTTTTTAATAAAATTGTAATTAATAATGTTTTTTTACTTAGTACCAATTTTTTCTAAAATTATCGAAAAAAATCCCTTAATTTATAAAATTTCTGGATTTTGAATTTTTCGAATAATCGATTAATTTTAAAATTTTATTCGTTTAATCGAATAGGTCAAAAATGCCAAATATCGATTAATCGTTATTGCGAACAAAAAAAAGCCGATTAATTGAACACCCTAGTTTTTACTAATGGCACTCGAGATCCTTGTAGATATTTGAGTTTTTTACATACCAGAGAGCGGCTGGGATTATTCGAAGAAGTTTTTTTTAGCGCATTTGAATTTTTTCGTTATTAAAAGCCGAGGCAGTGCCCGATAACTGAATACCGTAGCACCAAATTGGCTTTACGAAAGAGTTGTAAAGTAGAAGACAAGAACAGAATTTCTTCGAATAAGCCAATTAATTTGAACTGCTTTTAGTTTCATTTGAGTTAGTTTTGCTTCTATATGCCATTTCCACGTTAAACGCCGATCTAGATGTATACCGAGGTATTTTACATGCGAGAGTTGAGGTATGTATTGATTACACTGCGGAACAGCCATTTTGCGGCCTGGAACTTTGTGTAATTTTTTTTTACTAATTTGAGGTGGCTGATTCCAAATCTAACCTTCATTTTTCTCTATCAGCTCCAGTTTTAGAGATATACCGTTATGTCCAAAATTAAGGCACTTTCAGCACATATATTGAAATAACATGAAAATGGTGCATCATATTCCCTTAAGAAAAAAAACCGAAATTTGCTAACAATATTATCTTTAAGACGTACTAACATTGTTTTAAATTTGGCCATTAATTTCAGAGATATTGTTGAAGTTTTTAAAAAAACAAATAAAAATTTAAGAAAAAAAAAATTTTTTTGTTCTTTAAAAATTCATAAAAAATAAATGTGCAACAAAAATCACAGTTTGGGTCTAAAAGCATTTAGTTCAACATATTTCGAATGAAATGAGCTTTATTTCATTGTAATCGGTGCACAACTTTTGATTGTGTTCACAATTTACCGAATTGATAAAAATTGCAATTTCCATAAAAAAAACGTATTTTAATGTGTATGTGTGAACAAAAAAAAAAAAAAAAAAAAAAAATATACATTAAAATATGTTTTTTTTATGGATAAATTGTGAATACAATCAAAAGTTGTGCACCGATTGCAATGAAATAAAGCTCATTTCATTCGAAATATGTTGAACTAAATGCTTTTAGACCCAAACTGTGATTTTTGTTGCACATTTATTTTTTATGAATTTTTAAAGAACAAAAAATTTTTTTTTTCTTAAATTTTTATTTGTTTTTTTAAAAACTTCAAAAATATCTCTGAAATTACTGGCCAAATTTAAAACAATGTAAGTACGTCTTAAAGATAATATTGTTAGCGAATTTCGGTTTTTTTTCTTTAGGGAATATGATGCACCATTTTAATGTTATTTCAATATATGTGCTGAAAGTGCCTTAATTTTGGACATAACGATATATCTCTAAAACTGGAGCTGATAGAGAAAAATGAAGGTTAGATTTGGAATCAGCGACCTCAAATTATTAAAAAAAATTACACAAAGTTCCCGGCCGCACAAAAAAAGTTCAATTTTGTTCCGCAGTGTTATGGATTTTAATATGGGGGTTCGCAATATGAATGGGTTATGTACGCATTTTTGCTCGTTGAACTTTATCCTCCATTCTTTTAACCACTTTTCCAGTTCAAATATTTCATCCTGTATGTAACGAGATGCTTCATGACAGTTTTCGTGTATGCTTCGAAAAGCTGTATCATACGCAAATGTTGAAGTTTGGGTGTAGTTGTTTGTTGGCACGCCGAAGTATAAATTAAGTATATGAAAGGCCCAAGGACTCCAGCACCAATTGGCTGATAAGAACTTATAAAATCGCCTTCTTTAATAATAAATTTACGACCAGCTAAGTAGCTTTCTAATAGCTTTTGTGTGTTTGCTGGTAAGTTTTGCTGCAATTTTTATAATAAGCCCTTATACCAAACTTTATCAAAAGCTTGCGACAAATTAACGAAAAGTGCGCACCATTATTTTTTTTACTAACTATTTTTACTATTTAATATACGATAATTTAGCTATAATTTTAAATCATTTCATTTATTAATGTTGTTCTTATTTTATGTAAATCCTTAATTATATTTCATTTAGACAAAATGCTGCCAAGTTCAAGGGTTAATTTTCAATTGGCTTCCTGGCTGGAGAATTTATTTTGTTACATTTCTACCATTGATGGAATATTTGTTGTGTTTCTTTGGCAACATTTTAAGTTTGTTGCATTTCTTTTGGTAGATTTATTGGCATTTGTTTTTGGGTTCTTTCTTTATGAGAACATGCACCCAGGGCTGGCTTCTTTTGCATATGAATAAATGAAGGAATGAATGATTTGTTAAATGCATATTGTTTTCGGTGGAGTTGAAAAAATTTTCCCAAAAAAAAACCGTTTATACTTTTGCAATTTTCTTAGCGATAATTCATGTTGAAGTTTTGTGTATTTTCCTCAATTTCTTTGAAAAATTATTTCCTATTTTTCTTTATTCAAAAAAAAAAAAAAAAAAAAAATTCTGAATAAATACGGCTTAAGTTGTAGACATTATGACAAAAAAAATTTTATATGTAAATAAGTTTAAAGCTTCAGTTTCAAACAAAAGCTTAACTAGTTTTTTGATTTAAATTTTTAATAATAAGTTTTGTGAAAGAATTTTTTTAACATAAATTGTGAAGGTGACGATTTTATGACATTATGAATTCGGACTTTTTTTTAAGGATTTCGGTAAATGCATTTCATTCACTTTCCGCCAGATCTTTTCAAAGCTTTGGTTTTTTTTTAAGGGTATTTAACACTATCACATAAGTCTAACGTATTGCATAATACTTTGTACGATAGAAAGGCAATGTTGCGACGGTCAAAAAAAAACTAATATAACATTACACTTTGTTTTCACCCTATCACACAGGAAGTAATAATTGTATTTGCTTTTGTTAAAATGTAACCCTGATCAAATGAAAGGTATTACTATTTAGAAAAATTAAAATAAAAATTAAGAAAAGATGAAGTCGTATGGGATGTCAAAATTTTTTTATTAATACTTGTAATTTTTATAGCACATTGAATTCACATTACCATAGTCTTACATATTACTTGCATTTTTTGACACCTCTTAATACAAAGTATAAAAGTGTAAACAAATTGAATGCTTATCTGAATTCCGTGCTGTGACTGCATCTTCACCATATCTATTTGTTTCAGTAAGACTGTTACAGTAGATAACGGATATAACAACCGCTTTTAAAGGCCGTTTTACACTATCACACAAGTCTCTGCATCTCTGATCTAACTATTGTTTAAAAATTTAAAAATAAAACAATAACAATTTATCATGACAGGGTTGTATTTTTAAAAATACATAAGACTTGTGTGATAGTCTAAAGCAGCTATAAGAAAGATTTTAAAAAGCACCGTGCCTTTTTCCATATGTGTTAATATAAAAAGTATTCTGTATAAGAAGACTTTTTATAGGAAAAAAACTGATACAAGAAATATTTTGACATGCGCCAATAATTAAAATACGTACAAAAAACATTTTTCATAAGAACTTTTTTCCAGGCAATACCGTATTTGCTTATGCAAAATAACCAACGAAGTGCGTACAAAATTGCTTGCATAAAATTTCCAAATTAGTGTGTACATTTGAATGCACGTTTTAAATCACAAGTTTTTGTTTTATTATAGAACAAACTAGTATAAACTTTTATAAGAAATAAATTTCTTATAAAAAATAATTACTTAAAGCCTCGTACACAATGCTGGCAACAATATGGTTTTTTCTTCTATGTTATTTTTTCTCAAAGTATTTCGTATATTTTCCTTTAAGTTTTCGAACAAAAATGTAAATATTTTTTTTTTAAAAAGTTGAGGCTATTCTTGTTCAGCAACAATTTGTATAAAAATGTATATGATTGTTGATAATAATTTTATTTAGTTTTGAATGACAATTTTAACAAAATATTTTGAAAAAAAATAATAAATACGTAATTTTGTACTGGGAAAATTTTGCAAACGGTTTCTTAACTGAAAATGTGTCTGGTAACCAAGAAAATGTTGCTCTATTATGAACACCAGTGAAAATGTTTCTGCCTATTGTGAACGAAGCTTAAAAGGAAAAACAGTTATAAGAAAAATGTTCATGTTTTTTTTTAAATTCGATATATCCGTTAACATACATGGGCGTACTGCATTATGTATAGCAGTAACCAGTAAAGTGTTACTCCTTACGGAAAAATTTTCATTTAATCGGACAGTTGTTATAATGGAGAAAACCGAATGGTCACTTTATCATTCACGATAGCTATTGTTCACGTTAACTATCAAGAACTTTATCATTAGGTTGTAATAATGGCCCTCAGTGTGAAAAAGATTATATTTACGAAAAACAAGTAAGAGTGCTTTATTCGGCTATGCCGAAAAATATCTATCCTTCATAATGGTGCTACAATTACAGAAAGTTATATAAATACCGTTCTTTAGATATAAATAAATCACCTCTGTGTCACGCCCACTTGTCCAATCCCGTCCACATTTTGCCGGATGTTGTGTATTGATAGCCAAGATGTTTGTACCTAATTTGGAACTTTGACTCTTGCCGTTCTCCAAATATACAGAGATCTATAATGCCTATGTATTGAAATTGTCACGCCCACGCCAGATATACATAAAAATAAAATACAAAAACAACAACAACAACAAATGATTTTGGGTAAAATTGGAGGCAGTCGTGGTTCATATCTCATATCTCAGCCATTTGTGGACCGATAGGGCTGAGTTTTAATAGCAAACAATTCTGGACAATATGTGACGTTAATAACGTGGTTCAAGTTTTTTTTTTTGTATTTCATTTGACATTTCTCAATATCAGACTAACTCAATTTGAACCATGGAAAGATACACAATCGAGCAACGCGTTTAAGGTATTCAGGCTTAATATGAAAACGGGCGTTCAAATCAAAATGCATATCGTGAAAATCATCTTCAGTGATGAGGCACATTTGCACCTCAATGGATTCGTTAATAAGCAGAATTGCCACATTTGGGCGAATGATAATCCAAGAGTGATTGTCGGAAAACCAATGCACCCACAAAGAGTGACTGTTTGGTGCGGTTTATGGGCTAGCGGTATCATCGGGATGTATTTTTTCCAAAATGAGGCCGGTCAGGCAGTTACTGTGAATGGTGTTCGCTATCGTGAGATGATAACGAACTTTTTATGACCCGAATGGGAAGATATGGATGTGAACGATATATGGTTTCAAGAGGACGGTGTCACTTGCCACACAGCAAACCAAACAATGGCTCTTTTACGCGACAACTTCAATGGCCGTCTTATCTCACGTGGTGGCGATGTCTATTGGCCGCCAAGATCATGTGATTTGACACCGTTGGACTTCTTTCTTTGGGGTTATTTGAAAGAAAAGATGTACGTCGATAAGCCAGCAACAATTCAAGAGCTAAAGGATGAGATAATTCGGCACATTAACGGCATAGAACCTCAATTATGCCTCAGCTTCATCGAAAATTTGGACCATTGGATGGAGGTGTGCCGCCGAGGTCGCGACGGCCATTTGGCCGATATTTTGTTCCATACATAGTTGAACCATAACAATCATAAAAAAAGAAATGACAATAATTTCCTAAATAACTTGTGTTCTATTCAAAATCAACATCGGTCCTTAAAATTAAATCAATTTCACTCCTCAGAAGGGCCCCGAAAATATATACTTTATAGGGTCTAAGATCAATATTGTACAACTGACAAACGGAATGAAAAACCTATATATACAATTTCACCTTCAGTAAAGTGTATAACAAAGGCTTAACATTTTCTTTAGGGTTATATAAAGTTACCTGTTTTGCAAACTTTTCTACAATTACAGAACTATTTATTTATTTTTCTTTAAAAAGGAAATTCCCGGAATTATTTTCCGCTTTTCCATGAAGTGAAAATGTCTGGGGGGAAAACTGATATTATGGTACAAATATAGCAAAACTTTTTTTGTATTTTCTTATCTATAATCTAATCAAATTAAACGCTTACCTAGTTTCTACAATGATCTTGAAAATTGTTAATAATATGACTAACACGTTTTTTTTCTGTATATTTGAGTTCATTTTCTATGTAAAAAAATAAATCGATTTAAAAAATAGGTCACAATTAATCAGGCATATCTCTATAGTCTCAATCACTGTCATGACTATGTATCAACTGAAAAGCTTTCCAAACGAATCAAATGTTGCGACAGTATTTTGTTACGCCTGACTAAGTGTTGCCAGCTAATTTGTTATTTATATGGAAACAAATCACTTTGTTTTTTATCTAACAGTCAGGTAAAACGAACTGTTAAGTTGATAAAGTTTGGGATGCGTGATTTTTTCTTTCATTCTTTAGTAAAAAGAAAAAATATCTGGTTGATAAAATTATAAGTAGATTTGTTTGCAAACCTCAAATTATTTTAAATCATATTCATGGTGGCATTAAAATGAAGACCATTAAATCTGAAGAAGAAAAAATTCCTCAACTACTTAGAGTGACATTTATTAACGATTTTCCTCTTCACTGCAACTTACAAATTTTTCTTCTTTTTTGTTTCGTTTATCGAATTGAAAAACACAACAACTGTCTCTTTTACAAAATACTGTGGGAACTTCGAAATAATTATTTCGAATGTTTTTTTTGTTGTTCGCCATACTCTCTTTTTTACTGTTTGCTATACAATTACCTAAATATAAGTATTTTCCATATTTGGTTAAAATCGTTTAAATTCTATTCAAGTATTTTTGTAATAATTTTTATAATTCCAATAAGTTTGTGTATTTGTGTGTGGTATTTTTGGGTTATATTTGAATGTCTGTTGCAATTAAATATTTTGTTATTTTTTTGTTTTGTTATGGAAAATGTCATTTGATATTTATTGACGCGGAGACAGATAAAGTTAATTTCATTTTTAAAATTTCATTGTAAGATTAATTAGAATTTTTATTGAAGGTACCTTGATATTTGACGACAAAAACATTTTCCCCAGTGAGGCAAGTTACGTATAAATTTTGAGTATAGGGTAAAGTGATTTATGTATCTATTGAATAAAAGTAAGGACATACATATCTACCTAGAAGTAAATTATAAATAAAAAGTTTTTTTTTTTAATTTTTAGATACATATACATTTACATAAGTAAAGGGTTATCCACTTTTCGGTTTCTAAAGTAAAGCCAAATAAACCACATATAACGCTATGATTTCAATTAAAGTTTTATTTCATTACAAAGGCTGAGTAAAGCTTCAGTTAGCTGACAGTAATAGTAACGTTGTAAATCAGCTGGTTCATTTTGTTGTATGTAAAGCAATTAGAACGATTAAAGTAAGCAGTAAGATGTAACTTAACCGTAATGTCTAAATCTGTAGGAAAAAGATTTTTCTTACTTTTTTACTGTACTGTAACATTTATGTTACTGTCAGCTGAACTCACTCATAGAAAAATGCAACTTCATATTGATGGTGTCCTAACATCAGTATAGTGACATCAATGTTATTACCAGGGAAACCAGAAATATGCTCTAAAAAGATCGTTTTATGCGCATCACATATGCAGTAAAATCTCGAAAATATGCCTTGAAAATTGTTAAAAATATGCCCCAAAAAAATAAAAAAACTGCTCATTTGAAAACAAAATTTTCAACAATTTAAAAACATTTGCATTAAAAAAAACATCTTTAAATTATAATCCGTGAAGCCAAACGCCAGACGAATTGGAAACGGTGTGCAGTCATGGGCTTACAAAAACAAAGTTATATTATGACATTAAAATCCATATGCCAGACGTACGGATGAACAGCGTTACATCACTTTAAAAAGTAAAAGTTGGTTTACTAAAAGATTGGTCCAGATTTCTTTGTATTACATAACCAAAAACGTACATACCCAGTAAAAAAATTTTTTTTTTTTTTGAAGCTCTTAAGAGCTCTTATACAGCAGTAAATGATAATGAATTAAATATACAAAAAAGCTGCTATTTTAGGGCTGACAACAAAGGAGGTCTTAAGGCGATATTATTGTTTACGAAAATAATTGGAAAAAAGGCATGTAAACAAGTAATAGCAAAACCTTAATGAATATGTTAATATAGTTAGCCCTTAAAAAGGCCCTTTAGGAGTGCTTTGATTGCATGTTTAATTAGGTTAAAAGAAGCGCTTATTGTCAACAGATAATAGTCCTCCAAACCGGGAAAAGCCAATACAAAAATCAGGCATCCCATCAGCTGGTTTGAAGAGATTTCAGGTATGAGTTCACACTCGTACATAAAACCTGCTCCTTTTGGAACGCATTTTTTACTGGGTATATAATTGCTTTTTCTTTAATTTTTGATAATATATTTACACAATTTGAAAGCTTAAAATAATATTTATCTTTAATAACAACCTGCTTTGGCTTACAATTTTAGAATAAAAAAATAAATGTAGATAACGAAATTGAAGCAGCACATTGGGTAGACATATAGATTTTTAAAACAGAAAAACCAGATATTTAAAAATAAAAAAAAAAAAAATATTTGCTGCGAAAGCTCTTGTAAGCATCTAAAAAATAGGAAATGTATCAAAATATGCATTAAAAAGGCAAAATATGCTCTGTAAACTTAAGAAATTCCGCATAAATACTCTTTTAGCTAAATTATGCAAAAAATGCTGTAAAATCGATGCCAAAATTCATAAAAAATCTAAGGGTGGGTTTTAAACGTGGAGATCAGAGATTTAGTCATCTTTAATCTGTACTTGTAGTTTTTAAGATGAGGATTTATTACTTTTATTTATCAGTATAAGCGGACAATGTTGGTGTTTTAAACTTAATCAACAACTGTCAACATATACATACACCTGTTTGTATGTATAAAAAAGCAGCTGTTTAAATATAAACACAGAAAAAAATATACATACATAAAAGAAAAAAAATTTTTAAAAAACAGAAAAAATGGTTCATTATAGTGAATATGAAAACTTTAGTGATTCTATTAAGAAATTTTCTTTTTATAAGAAATAAAAGCCATTTTTGTTATTCAGTGTGGCAATTCTGCGAGGTTTAAGCTTCCACTTAAAAACGGCAAACACAATTAGTACACAATTAAATTTATTCTCAGTATAATTAATTATAGTTTGCTGCGAAGATTAAACTCGATGTTAAAAACCCACTCTAAAACGAATAAATATATTATTTCTGCCTTCATTGGTCGCAAAGGAAAAACATTCAATTGAATATTTATGGTTTCCCCGGTTATTACTAATGGCAAACGTCATCATAAAATCTTGTCATATTGTATGCGTCATCTATACTATGACTACAGTGCCAACAATTCGATGCCACGTTTTGTTTATTATGAACAATATTTTTTAATGTTTAAGCAAAATAAGAAGCAAAAATATATTGTTTTTAAATATTTAGTTAAAAATATTAAATTTTCAAAGTAGAATGATTACGAAAGACATACTGCTGGTGTCTTATAATTGTGAGATCTTCTGTAAACAAAGGACGGAATACAACAAAAGTGAAACAAACATGTGTAGCGGGTAAGTAAATAATAATAGAATATTTGAATTAAGTTAATTCCAATCACTTAATTTGATGACAGCCTAATGAGTCCTTTCTCCGAGGTAACTGAGTCTTTGCACTGATAACATGTCTTATTAAACCGACACCGATTTGTTATTTCTGTAATGACAATGTGTCATCCCAATGATGACATAATTTCAATTTGGTGACTATGATGACAATTTGGGCAAGAGATGTTAAGGCTGACATCACAATGATGAAAAGTTTCATTGGCTCGAAAATGAAGATAGTTGTCATAGTATTAATATCAAAATACATCAGCGTTATGGCGCCTTTTCTATCAGTGTAGGGCTTAAAGCGAACGGTGCTGTAGCGTATCTGTAACGTATGAAATAGCTGTTGGCAATGCAAAAGCTCACCGAAATTTAATGTACCGTAATTGAAACGTACCATTATATATAAAATAGAATATCATACCGTTGCACAGTGGGACAAATCCCGAATCTAGCTGGACAAAATTATTTGATGGTAATTCTAAATGGTTTTTGAGTAACTGAATTCGAAAAAAATAGCTTAAAAATTCTAGCCTAATTTTTTTATGGAAATACGATACGATACGATTGTTTTATTTTTTATTTTAATATCAACAAATTTGCTATCAAAGTTGTTTTTGGGAATACATAATTTTTTATTAAAAGATTTTGTTTGTTGTGCTTAATTCCCTATTTTTATTCTTGATAAAAATACTAAAATTTATTGTTGGAGGATAAGCTGTTTCCATTTGCATTTCACTGATTACTTAGGGCAGATCATCAGGAAACGTGTTCCCAACAATTTTAGAAAACTAAAAAATATCAGCAAATAAAACTACAGAGGGAATGTGAATTAAACACAAGAAAAGTCTTATTTGCAACGATTACAACGATGCAACGATAAGATTAAACAAAATTCCAACAAAAAAAAGAGAGTTTTATCTTTTCTAACATTCCCCACTACAATTAGTAAAATTCGCATTAACTTTTAATGCTTTAGTGACTTTTGAATTTGGAAAACTATTAAAAAATGTCTATATCATTTTAAATACAGTGAAGTTCAAATTTTGCAAACTTTATATTAAAGATAATTTTGGTAAATTAGCTATCAATTTAAGATTTTGTTTTCATTGTTGTCTTAATAACAGAAATATTTTAAAGTGTAAGTTTTTTATGAATTACAAAACGGTTAAGCTTTAACAAATAGAGAACTAAAAAAAAATTTTTTTAACCTGTATTAAACTCAACTCAAATATTATTTACTTGTGTTCTAGTAAACTTAAAAGTTATATTTTACAAAAATTATACAGAAATTCTTTTGATAAAATATTGTGTTATTTGCATTTAATAAAAAGTTATTAACACTAGAGTTGTGTCGGTCATGAACGACCTCGTTCAATTGAACGGATCAGTCAGACGAACGATGAACGGCCGTTCAATTTCATCGTTCAATTTCGTTCAATCGTTCACTTGGGTCACTTGGGTCTTCTTGTCAGACGTTCACTTGTGTAAAGAAAAACTGGTTGAAAAGAAACAACAATACGATTGTGGTTTATATGTTATACTTTATTGTTTTATATTCTTGTATACATACAAATATGCTATATCTTTATACATATGTATACTTATTTCTTTTAACACTTTGCCGTATTCAATCAATTGTGAATGACTGAACGAAAATCACAAAAGGCAAACCGACCCAAAAGACAAACTGACACAAAAGACCCACTGACACAAAAGACAAAGTGACCTTAAATGAACGATTGAACGAAAAGAACGAGCTCGTTCACTGATTCGAATTGAACGATAATGACCGGTCACTTAAACGAACGATTAAGCCCAAGACTAATTAACTCATTATTTTAAAAAGTAATATTCTCGATAGTCTCTTAAAATTTCTTTATAATCATGCCAACACCTTGCACAGTAGGTCGATTATGATGGTCATAACCACTCCATTATGTTTGAATAGTGGCCACGTTTGAACCACCACTTTTGGAGAAAGTTTAATCTATTTTTACGCATTCTTAGGTTGTTAAACGATCCATATTTTTAAATGGCAAACATTTCACTTAATAAATGGTGTTTCAGATAACAGATATTTAGCAGCTGAAAGCCTTGCCACACGGCGGTTTTAAAACCACTATATGTATAGCCCTGTATTTGTTTTTTATATTGAATTAATGAATAATTATTTTATATATTTAACATTTGTTTTTTTTTTTTTTTTTGTTTATTTACAGGTAAGACACTTTTAAGTTCAATAACTTAGTGCTTAGTAAAGGTAATATTTGTCTAAAATCATATATTCTTTATACTGTATATAAAACTGTATAGGCATTTGTTTGTTCTGCATAGACTAAACGTACTGAAGCGATTTTTACAATATTTTCCTGGCTATCCGGCGTTTAACATGGTTAGACTATAAATATATCGTTAGCTAAAATGCAAACTAACAAAAAATTCAAAATCTAGTTTTTGATTGATTAATATGAATGCCATTAAAAGAAATGTCTTGACAAAATTGTAAAATTTTGCGATCAAAAATGACGCTTTTACTAACCAAAAAAATAAACGGACGTAACTACAAGTGTGGTTATTTGATAAATGCAAAACGACGTAAATACACAATTTTTTTCCAACCAAATATAATGAAATGGTTTTCTTTGAAAATTGTTTGAAGAATTTCATGGACGACTCATCAATGCATGTTTTTCTGATGTGAGAATAAACTTCGTTACAAATGTTTATAGTTTTTATTTTACAAAGTTTTTTGCTTCTCCTGTAAAATTACATTATTTTACGCTTACAGTAAGATACGCCTTATTGCATTTAAGCTAACGATATTCTAAATTCCAAGTGGGTGTGGGGTGTGGGGCCTCCCATACAAAGACAAAAGACATTTCTGTACATTTGAAGAACCGTTGCAATATATATCTCCAAATTTAGCCAAATAGTTTGGGTATCAATACAAAACACCTTTTAGAATATGAGTCGGGTTCGAGACGTGGGCATGGCATTTCAGATACAAAAACTGTGTGACTTCTGAATATCTGCAGAGACATATACACAGAAAAATCAAAGCATTAATCAAAAATAAAGCCAGTTTTTAATTGAACATTTTATCAAGTGAATTAAAAGTTTAATCAAGTGAATTAAACGTTCAATTAAGTGAATTTAATGTCTAATTGATACAATTAATTTGCACCAGTAAATAATATAATAATAACAATTAAGCGTTTAATTCACTTGATTAAACTTTTAATTCACTCGATTAAACGCTGAGTTCACTTGATTGAATTTTTAATTAATCCCTTGATTAAACGTTTAAATTACTTGATTAAATTTTTAATTAAAACTGATTTTATTTTTGATTACTGCTTTAATTGGGGCAAAACTTTTTTCTGTGTAGATTTGTGTATACTTATTGACCGGTTACAGTAAAAGTATACACGAGATCTGTAGTAAAAATATGTTACCTATTAAATTTTAAAAAGGGGGGGGGGGGGGGGGGGTAGCGAAGCGCACTTGGTTAAGCTAGTTCTTTCAGTAAGATAAAAATTATTTCTTTATTCGGTTGGGCTGAATATGAAGCTATAAAAACTTAAAGATTGGCTTTGTTTAAATTTTAAATAATTTTTTTTTTGCATAAAAACATAAACTTATACCTGATTCAGACTATGGGAGTTAGGTTTTGTTGTTTAAAGCTGAGTAAAGTTTTTTCAACCTCTTTCTGTTTTAGTTGTATTCTATGGTCTAAACTAAATTAAACTCTTTTTTTCTTTTGGCTCAAAGTTCTACCGTGCTAATTGATGTTTCTTTTCAAAACAGTTAAATTGTTTTTTTTTTTTTTATTTCCATTTAAATATTACAATCAATCTCATACGATTGTAAGTACGTCCGTAGATTTGATTCTCATTGTTATTCAATTTGATTTTGGTTCCAATTACTTACAATTTTCTTAATAAATTCATTTATTCAGCATAGATTTAAAATCTATGTTAAAATAATAAAGTCTCAATTGCTGACACAGATCATTTACTTTGCCGCAAATTGTTGTCCATTAAGGGCGTCATTAAAAAAAAAACAGAAAATAATAAAAATATGACATACAACGAAAGTATAAACAAAAAAAAGGCAGACATTTGTATTTTCATATGCATATGTACATGAAATTTCCATAATTCAAAATTTGTTTCTGTTTATTTTCAAATGTCAAAAATGTCAAAATGAAAATAAAAAAAAGTTTTAATAAAGTAGAGAAAATAAAAACAAATAAGATCTTATAAGCCACCAGAAAAATTAAATGAAGCATTGAAAATGAAATCTTAAAATTTTTTTTTTTTTTAAATGTTGACAAGTTTCAAGTTCAGTAAATAGCTGAATTTTACGGAGAGGGAAGTATGATACACATACTTCGGAGTATTAGGGGCATATTAAATTTTTCTAATACTCTACATTTCATTAGATAAGAAACTCTATCATTTTATAACTATTAGTCAGAAAATAAAATAGTCTTTACAATGGTAACACATTTCTTACATACTTATTTATGTACATATTGCTTTTTACCTTTTTAAGGCAATAACGAACATAATAATAGAGTCCCCATGTATAGTCAGGAATCCATCAGAAGAAATCCATATTACGAGTTTAAAATTTCCAATATTCTCTGGATATCATCATCTATATAAGATATTAAAGTATTTTAAGCAACGGGATTTATAGGCAGCAATTCTGGACCTACCAATACATAGTAGCTATTAAAAAAGTTATTGCAGCTAAATGTCAAATCAATATTACCATTACATAATTACTATGGTGAAATAAGTACCGCTTCTTTTAACGTTTGCAAATGTGATTTAGGTTTGTATTTGAACTATATAAAATTATAGACAGATTATCACCATTTTAGGACATTAGGACACTAGTGGTCTGAAGTTATCGATAGTCAACACTATCGATAGTATGCGATATTTAATCAAAACCTTGCTTGAGTCAACGAAAGAGCTCCTTGTTGACTGCTTCCTGAACTTGCAATCTCTAGGTCAAACAAAATATATTTAAATGCTGCCTTATTTAAGCGAAAATTCTTTTAAAAGTTGTGAAAAATTAAACAAATTATTTAATGCCCTAAACAAGTATTTATTTATTTATTTCACTCCAAGTAAAAAAACAACAATTATATATTACAAATGTAAATGTAAATTCTGAAATTAAGCACAATAAATTAAAAATAAATTTATATGTACAATATAACTATTATTTACAATTATTTAAGAATTGGCCTAATAAAATATTAGTAATAATATAATAATAGCAACAATAACCAGGTATTGAATTTTTTAGTTCATCTCCAACACTTCTTTAGATTTATATTGTAAAACTGATCTTTTTATCCGAAGGTCTAAGCAATCCTTGTCACTGCTGTGTTCAAAAAATGCATTTGTATCCATATTACAATTATACATTTTCTTTTGTCTATTTTACATAATTTAATATCGTAAAAATTATTATATACTCTCAAAAGTTTCAACAATTTGATTTAAATGTTTTTTTTTTTACCAGCAGTTGACACAATATCAACTTAGAAATTATTAACACAGAGATGTTAAAAAATTTTTGCGGAAAGCTTTTACAGCAGGAATGAATAATCGCAATTTGCATATCGCTCGATATTCATTTCCGTTGAATTTTCTTTTCCGTGCGGAATCAATAATACCAACCATTATTCCATAAAAGCGCAATTTAACATATTATTTTGATTATATTTAATGATTATAAGTAATTTTAATGCAATTACGATGACGAAGCATAGTAGCAGTTGCCATATGTAGTTTGAGATACGCTGTGTTCTACACAAATGGGCTTCTTGCACTTTATGCAAACTTGTCGTTTGTTTCTCTTTTGTTTATGTGAGAAACAAATATGACATTTACCTTTAATTTTTATACGTTCAGTTGCATCCCTTTATGGCATTTACCATGAATTTTTAAACGTTCAGTTGCATCCCCTTGTGGAGTTTCATCGGCCTCGAAATCAGCATCCGGATCAGTAGCGGTAAGTGGTTCACCTGAAAAGTATATTTTTAACATATTGGGGTCAATTATGAACTTAATTCGATTTTCGACAGCAGTCGAATTAGTTGATCGAACGAATTTTCATTTGTTATTATGGCACACATTCGATAAAAAAAAGTACTATTGTGATTTAGTTTATTCACAGTAGTATATTTTCTATCAGCTGTCACTTTAAATAAAAAATTGTTGTTAACAAATTTAAAAAATAAAACTAATATTAATCATGACTACGACAGAATTATGGTACGATGATTCGTCTGATGAAGATGAACGCTTTCTGGAACTAGACTGTACCTGTAGCCTGAACTTTTGTAAAAATTACTTTTGCCAACAAAGGATTTGGTTCCATAAGGGAAACAAGCTTTTCCAACTGCTGCTTACTACTGTCGACTTTAGACCTGCATAAAATAACCAAAAATAATTAAGAATGTGAAATTTGCACACCAATAAGTTAACAAAAACTTACATATTCAAAATTTTTTTTTAAAATTATTTACACTTTTCGTTGAAAAATTCGATGCATAACGAAATTTTCTGCCAATTCATAATACCAAATTTACATTCGATAGTCGATGTTCGATAGCCAGCGAAAATCGTTTTTTTTTTAATTTTTACCTAAGATGCACCCCATAGCTGACCTAATAGAAAATCTTCCAGTAATTTGACGTATTTTTTATCTGATCAATATTAACGGACGACATAGGTCTTCGTCAAGCATCTCAATAAAGTGCTTCCGCTGCGATTGGCTCACAGATTTTTCCCTTTCCTTGTATATTATAAATGAGGCAAGAGTGGCTGTATCTAAAATAAAGAACACTGCCAATGGCCACCGAAATATTGCTCGTTTTGTAAAATACTATGACAACATCTTATCCATCGTATCCACACCACCCTTAGTTTCGATATAATATAAAATTATCTCTGGTTTCATTTTTGGACCAGATATAATTTTACCTTTGTGCATTGTTGGCAAAAGCACAACTGATTTATTTTTTGGCAGGAACATACTAATGTTACTCTTTGGAAAAACCAAACACACTAGATGCAGCTTCGCGGCTTCCGGAAGGTTTGAACTCTTCAGGAACATATCTTTTGTTTAATTTTAATGTACCTACGATGGATAACTTCCAAGCGGCTAGCTGTTTGGATAATGGAAGTGTTGTAAAAAAATGATCCATAGTGACATTTGTGCCGGAGTTTTTATAATTGCCCACCAACTCTTTAACTATACGCTCGCCTTAATTCAAATCTCTTACATTGTTTATTTTCCCAGTATATCTTTGTCCTTGAAGTGGATAAAATATCTTGAAATCACATGCCCACCAGATTTTAATTCCATATTTAGCTGGCTTGGAAGGCATATATTGCGTAAACGTGCGTGTTAGTTGCTCGTCTACGGTTGTAGACTCGTATGGTCGATAATAAGCTCTTAAACAAAAAAGTAGAAATATTTATGAGAAACACTTGTTCGTCGCATATAAACATACGTAGAGAAGTACAATACAACCCGGGTTGGTATTGGTAAACCATGTACATAAAAACCTTTGGTATAGCACCGTAACACGAGCACATGTGTTACGGTGCATATACACGAAATGTTTTTTATATCTGACTTGTCAACTTTTCAACTCACACGTAATTGCGCATGTCTGTCAAAATTGCTGCTTTAGATAAGGCATGTAATGTTTGGGTACATGTAATTTGCTTCTGACATTGTCTTGGTTTTTTCGCATAGTTATTGCAGAACCCAAAGTAGTTCGCGGTTTCAAGATAACGTGCTACCGGCACAAGCATTTTTATTTGCGCCGTAAAAGAGTTCAGCCATCTTAACATTTATTTTTCTTTGAATTCGAAGATACCAATTAAGGATATTATTATGAAACGTTTTTTATATATATATATATGTACATAATTTATATTCAATGGTGAAATGATCATACGTATATCGCAGGCGCGGATTCGATTATACACGAATTTCCGAATGTACAAAATTTTGGAAATCCCATCAAGTTTTTTTTTTTGTTTTTTATAGAATCACTAATCAAATTTGAAATAAGTATCCAAGTATTTATCCTAATAGTTATTTATTATATATTTCCAATGAAACGTCTAGTTTACTGTATTTAAATACATATTATTCTACATTCAATCCCAGCAAGTGCCATCTATTTCCGAAAAATAAACGTTTGGGTTGAATATGCGAGCGGTTAAATTATTAATAAGCCTTAGTATATTCAATATTTTTATTTGTGCTATGATAATTATAATTATTTACTATAAACATTTGAATATAACCGTTTTTCGTATCATATTTTCATAATAGTAGGATTTGAATTGGAATTTTATATGCATTGCCATTCTACCTTCCTATATATACATATGAATATATGTATTGGTCTAGTAAAATTTCACCAAAGAAGAATTATATAACTGTCAAAGTTCAAGTGCATTAATAAGAAAAGTTCTTTGATATACAAAAATACATAAAAATGAGTGAAACAATGGCGAGTCCGTAATTTTTTTTTAATATAATGTACCTATATAAGTATATATCATTACCTTCAGTCGTAAAGGATGTAGTCGAATGTATAAAATTTATAGGAGAGAGAAAAAACTTTCTAAGGTCTTTAGTTCTGAATATATTTGAAGTCTGTAAATCCAGTTTTGCTTCATTGATGACTCTTTATTGGCTTGCAAACGAACTAAAAATAATACATTTATGTTTTACATAGCTTTTTGTGACTTATAACCTTTTCTATTATATATTTTATACTTTTAATGTACATTTTAGTATGTCAATTTGCAAAAACTAAAATATACTATAAAATTATTTTATTTATTTCATGTTGACTATTACCAAATATTAACAAATTTTTTTTGAAATTTTCAAATTTTAATGATCTCTAGCGCTTTTTCTTTAGGAGTTTTGGACTTAGAACTTTTACATATCGTTGCAAAACAAGAACTAGAAAAAAATATTTGTATTTTTTCCGCAAACGATGTATTTGTGTTTACTCTATTGAACTGCATCAAAAACTTAATTTTCAAAAATTATTATAACACGTGCATTTCGTTAGAGAATAACTTTTATTTTTGCTCGAAAAAAACAAAAAATAATTGTTATTTTCGTTCAGATAAATAAAAATCAAAAAATAACTGTTATTTTGGATCGAAAAAATAAAAATCAAAAATAACTGTTTTTTTTTTGTTAAAAAAATAAAAATCAAAAAATAACTGTAATTTTTGATCGAAAAAATAAAAACTTTAAAATTCATTATATTTTATTATAGAAAAGTTCATAAGGATCAATATGGTATACTTGAATCACTTTGCCGGCTTTTACTTCTATATGCTTTTATTGTTTTAAAACTTCAAAATAACTGTTATTTTCGGTCCCTGGATAAATATATTGTTGCTGCCTCCATTAGTCACACAAGGAAAAACATGCCATTGTAAATTTACGGGTTTCCTAGTCACAACAAAATGTTGCGCTAGTCGGTTCCTAGTTGCCTACAGGTCCCAAATAAGGACCAGTCAGTGGTGTAGGGTATCATATGGTTGGGCTTGTCTGACTGTATTTTCTTACTTGTTTCTAAATGAAATTATTCTTAGATCATAAATTAATTTGCTTCGAAAAAGTTTCTATCGTTGCAATTTGCTCTTTCTAATTTGTCATAATGAGAAGACAACAGCAACAAAAACAAAAAAAAAAACTCTAGAAGTCAAGTAACAAACACAGTTTTTTTAAGTTTAGGAGGCTGTTGCATATGAATTCAATCGTAGTCAGCGCCTGTTTAGTCATCTAGTCACAATATTCTAAATGTTAAACAGTTTTTATGTTTTTTTTTTATTTTTTTTTTTATGTTTTGAGGTCAAATAATAATAATTTGTGTCATTAAACAAATGCTGTATAAATGATAAAAAAAAAAAACAAAAATTTAAAAAACACATGTTGAATTATAACGCACATATGTTGTTTATTTGTCAAAAGTACCACATACACAGTCATATTACTACTGTGAATGTGAACATATTTTTAAATATTCTAAAATAATCGTACATTCATTCCTTCATTCCTACTGTATTAAGATACAAAGCCAGACATTAAGATATGAATAGACATTCATTTCCATACTTAACTATAAAATTTTCTAAAGAACTCTTTTTTTTTTTTTTTTTTTTTGTTTATTATTATCTGTATATGAAATTATGCAAAACATATTTTTTTTTACTTATTCTTAAACAAAAATTATACTCATTTTTTTATTCACGATGAACGAATTACCAACTTGTATTTCTTTTCCCAACTTTGTTTACTGGGGATACGATCGTCTACTCTTTGAGGCTGGTTTCCCATTCATTCTTAAGCAAATAAATACGTTTCGTTGCTATTTTTTGTACAATTTAATTGGTTGTCGTCTGTCATAAAAATTATATTTATTTCACCAAGACATTCATCATTGTATGATTTCATTAAAATAAAGATGTTTTAAGTTTTTTTCCTTTCATTTTTTTTAGAGAAAATATTTTGTAGAATTAAGGAGAGTTTTTTTTTTCTTTTTGGAAACAAGTACACACCCTGTTGTACGATACTTTGTAATCAACCCATTATCGTTTATATTGCAATATTTCTTTGGAATAAAAATGGCACCAACTAAAAAAGAGTTATATTGTATTAAATTCTATATCTGATTGATAAATATTTGAGGGGCTATATATATGTATGAAAGGCACTTGAAACTGGGACAGAAAATCGGAATATAAAATAAATCGCGGGTTCATGATTTTTGGATTCGTACTAAAATTTAAAAACAAATTTTTTAACTACTTATCTGATATGTTTAGTTATATGTTAAAAAATGCATAACTAACAACACTTTTTTTTAAGCAAATCGTTATGATAATTATGATTAATTTATTATATATAATTTATTATTTAAGGCTCAAAAGTTAAACAAAATTTAATGCAGGATCGACTGTACCTCTCACTTCTCTCTCCTGGTGTTAGTACAAAACGCTATTAAACCAGTGATGAGATTTATGGCAAAAAATGGGCCATTTTTGGTATCATCTGGCATTACCTTTAATCGTTCACAACCGCAAATAATATACGAATTGCTATTTATATTTTTTTTACTCCCTGTCTCTCGATTTAAAACAAAAGCAACATTAAAAATTTTTTTTGTTTGTTTGTTTTAATTGTAAGTTAGGCGAAAGAAATGTTCGTTCAAAATCGAGAAACAGGCAGTTAATTATACTTCAGTTAAATAACATTGTTGTTTTTTAACCATATATCGCACACTATATCATAAACTGGCACACCTAAAAATTTATCAAAATCGTTTATTTTTTTTTCATAAATTGCATATATGGCGACCATGAAAATTTTGTCTGCGTCACTGTTTTCTCTAACTTTTCTTCTTTAAGAAGGCAGAGGTGGTCTTATTTTGAAAACTGATAAAACACTGTAATAAACTTTAACAATTAGACAAAATAATACAATAATACAATTTTAAATTAACTTTTTATATCGAGTCATAACCGCAAAAAAAGCTAAGGCTTCGTTTCTCTTTTTTTAATAAATGAATTTATTGGCAACACTTGCACCATCTCCTTAAATCTCATGATCGTAGAAGGTACCGCTACGATTTTTAAACTATTTTAGTTTATGCGCCAATTTTCCTACAATATTTTTATGAAATATAATAAAAAACATTCTCCTGTAAAATTTTGTTTTTGTCGCTTGAGTTATTGCTCGATATTTTCATATATTTTTTAAGCTTTAAGTTGCTTTTATTTTAATAAATAAATTAAAATATTTATCATTTATCAATACATATTTCGATTTCCATTGGAAACCTTCTTCAGGAATTTTTTTTAAAATAATACAAAATTGTTTTTAACCATAAATGGAAAACAATTTTTTATATAATATATTAAATTTATTAAATAAAAATAAATAGATTGACGGAAACGGAAATTAAAATGGATTTTAGGTTTTGAATATTTTTTAAAAATTTGTTTGGGTTCCTGTTTTTATTTTAAATTTGTTTATTAAAATTTTAAATTTATTTTTCCATTTAATCAAAAACATTTTTTTAAATTTTAGTGAGAGTCTGTTTATATGCATTTTTTTTTTTTTTTTTGAATGCAAGCACAAATTCTGCACTACTTGAATTGAGTGCAGATTTTTGCATTCAATCTTCGTTTAGTGATAGTGAAAAAATTTGCAATATTTTTTAGTGGTAGTTTAAAAAAAAACAGCAATCATCACAAAAGCTGGTAAAAAAAAGAATGCAAACTAATTTTTTGCAGTTTTATTTAGAGATAGTGCACTGCTGTTTTAAATCAATATTTAGTGCACTACCCCCAACTATGTTGCTAAAAGATGTAGCAAAATATTTATAGAAGCTTCGAAAGCTGTTTAAAGGTCTTAAGGCATTGTAAACAATCTCAAACACAATGCTTTTGTTCCAAATGGATTCTTACTTTATTTAGCTCAAATAATAAAAACATTTTCTTTGATTATTGTAAACAAAAGTACATATATATTTTTGATTTATTTTCAATAAAAATAAAAACTATTCAATGAAATTTCAATGAAAATTAAAACTAATGAACTGGGTTCTCCAAATAAATGCCCAAGGGTGCCTCAAGGCACTCCTTGATGACTTCTCACCTGGAGGGTAAACGATTCATTGTGCGGGCTTATAAATATTTTTTGAACTCAGAGGTTCAAAAATACCCTAAAAAATTATTTGTATAATATTTTCTCATTTTTTTCTTAAGTTTGGCATTAGAGGGTTGAACCTACGTTGAGTTATTGAAACCTATCAGTTAGTTTTTGATTTGTTGTAATTAGGTTTTTTGTGTTGTGTGTCATCAAATATAAAATAAAATACAAAATTATATAGAAAAAAACTAAAATTAATAAATAAAATGATGTCAGCCTAAAAAATATCCGTCATTAAAGTGTTCATTGTGTACCACTCCTCCGTTGCTACGTTACTGTGAGTTGAAAAACGACGTATAAAGTACAAAGGTTTCTTTGTGACTAGACCTTCCTTAATACTTACTTATGTCTGGGTTCATACTATGAACATTTTCGTGAGCATATCTGTGAATGGAGAGCCAAATATAGCATGGGGTATAGGGAGGGACCGCGTCTGGGAGGAGTCGAGAAATAAAAAGTCGGCAATTGTTCATTCAAGTGGCCATGAAAGGGGCACGTAACAATACGGCGTACTTGGCAATTCGCTTGTGTTTGATAATTCGCAAATAGTAACCTAAAGGGAGCTGTCCATTTAACACATCTTTTATTTTTTGTAATATCTTTATTAAATTTGTTTCTAACCCATACTAATACCTGCTACAAACTATGCGACATGTCCCTGTAATTTACCCTGCTGGAAATTGTGTCTATTGTTCCAACAGACTTATGACGAGTGAAAGGAGAACCAATCGTTTAACTGGTATATAAAGAACCAAACTGTACGAAAAGTAATGAATTATAGTACAACATTCACCGGTGGTGGGACACATTTTTTTGGTATTTTCTAAAATTTGGTTCTGAAATTTAGTTCTAGGACTTGTTCTATTGAAATAATACTCCATTGTAGTAACTAACATTAAACACGTTCATCGAGAATAGATGTGTGACTTGCCAAATGGTGGCTGTTAGGTGTCAATTGACCTCCTCCAATGACAACCCCATGTGAAAGTGATAGGTCCCATTCATATAAAGTGTTAGAACTAGAACCGGTATCTATCACCAAACACCTATCACTGGACTACTTTGGTGTTAGTTCGCTGCCCTCTGGGGTATATTCGTATTTGCCTAAGGTGTCCCCTCGAAAACTCGTAAACGTTCAGAAGTTTTCTTGCAAGCTGCAATTTGTCGTTTAAGTCTTAAATTCAAATTCAAAAACTATTAAATTTCAAAATTTTTACAATTTTAAAGAGGAACATAAAATACTTGCTGCTTATCTTCTATAGCGTCTCTACACCTTTTGTCCAAATCTTCCACTTAATGAAATATTTTTCTGCGACATGTCGCATAGTCAGAATCAGGTATAACGCACTAGACAACACTGAAAGGAATAGCTTCATAAACTCCAAAACTTTCTTCTAAATTCATTATTGCATGGTAACTAGAGTATCCACTCAATTAAGCGTTGTTCGATTAATCGAAGAAATTTTTCGCTATTATTTTATCAAATAATTAAAATAGCCAATTTCAAATAACGAATAACCCGAACAATTTATGTCAATTAATCGATTACAATTTCTTTCTTAGAAAATTCTACTTTTTTAATATAAAAATATTTTTTTTTTTAGATTTCTAACTGGCTAATTCCAGGTCAAATCGACCAAGAGTGGCCCCCGATCCCTTTAGATTTGAATGAAATTTGGTGTGAAGGTTTCTTTTACCCTATAAGGAATATATATATTAAGGAAAAAAAAATTAAAAAGTTTTTTTTTCAAAAGTTACGTCATATTCAAAATGTAATAATTTCGCCGAATTGGCCGAATGTGTTGAGTTTATTTTTTTAATATCTCAAAAACTACCGCACATACGAAGATGATTTGTATGTTATTTTAAAGAGAATAATTGGGGCTACAAACAGTATGATAAACATTTCTTGGAGACGTAAAGTGACACAAAGTGTACTTTCCTTTGAAATTGACCACATTGAGCTCCAACAACAAAATGCAACAAATAAACAAAAGAAATTTTATCAATTTCGTTCCTTTTTTTAAAACACCTTAAATCAAACAAATCAGGCTTAATAAATACTTATTACTCAAAATTACAATATGAAAATTTTATTTTAAGATGATTTTTTACATATTGCGAAAGAAAAAAATCATATTTTAAAAAATAAAAAAAAAAACACCTCCTTCAAAGTTTCAGGATTTTTAAAGAACAGTTTAAGGTAGTATATAAAAAAAAATCAGCCAAATAAAAAATTGGCTTTTTAAAATTTAATATTTTGCAGATATTACATTTTTCAAAAAAAAATTTTTTTTATTATATTGTTTGTAGCCCCAAGTATTCTCTTTAAAATGACAAATCATCTTCGTATGTGCAGTTGTTTTTGAGATATTAAAAATAAACTCAACACATTTGGCTAATTCGGCGAAATTATTACATTTTGAATATGCCATAACTTTTGTAAAAAACATTTTAAATATTTTTTTTTCGTTGATATATGTTTCTTAGGGCTAATAAATCAGAGCAAGTTCAACTGTCTTTTTGGTTTAAAATTTGTTTAAGCCAACAAATCTATAAATCCGAAAACATATAAACCATCTTTAACCGCATAAAATTGGGCATTTAAACTACCAATACAAGCCATATGAATTTGTCAACATTTATCGTAGTGCTGCCACATGTTACTTTTTAAACTACATATAATACATGGGACACTGATTTTCAACTGTTGAGTTTAAACTACATATAAATTTAAGTTTAGTTCAACTAAACCAGCGTTTAAACACTCACTGATTTATTAGCCATTAGAGGACGAAAGGAACCTTCTCACCAAATTTTATTCAAATCGAAAGGGGTCGGGTCCCACTCTTGGTCGATTTGACATGGAATTACCCAACTAATAAAATACATAACAACTCAATAACATGTTGTTATATTCTGTATCTATTCTGAACATTTGTTAGTCTCTTTTAGATGTGGGTGTGTGTGAGACAAATTATGTAATAAACGATTAACTACTAATTCCATACGTATAAATTTTTGTACTAAAATAGCGCTTTTTCATATTGAGTTTGACGTTCCTTGTAAAAAATTCATCAGCATTTATAAATATGTAAACAATGCACAATGTCAGATTATGGGTTACCTATTTTACCCAACCTTCAATTTCTTTATTACCTATTGCCATCCAAAGGGCTGGATGAATTTTTACATTTTAGGTATTGTTAGATTCGTCTTAAAAACTAAGGTGTCATCAGATATGTAGTTGGAAACAAAAGCACGGATTGTTGGCGCAAAAAAATAATACGTTAAAGAAACATATAACCCAAACCTATAGAGTAGAGCTGTAAAATGAAGAAAAATAAATTTATCAGCCATGTTCGGTAAATCGAATATATCTGAGTAAACTTGAAATCGAACAAATTTTGAAAACGATCCCGGTTAATAAGTTTCGTCATACTTTGAGTTCTTATCTTAACCATAACTTCTCTTAAAATCAGGAAAAATACGGTGATTTAAAAAAAATTAACTCAGAATCTCAATTGACTTAAATTTACTGGAATTTCAGGTAAATAAATTCATTAAATTGAATTACGAATAATAAAGTTGTTTAAATAGGCTGGACATCTCACAAAAATACCACGAAAAAAATAAATAGAAAATTATATATAAAAATATGAGAAGAAAGCATATGTTGAATTCCCATATTAAGTTTAGCAAGCGGAACAAAATTGCAAATTATACACTGAAATAATGGACCCCGATTGCTGGTGAACCTAATGCATGTATTAAACTTTGGCTTTGAGATCATTAAATAGTCTGTTAAACCAAAGTAGTGTTTACTTTGTTTATAGTTAATTTTTATTTTATTTCCTTAATCTTGTTTCGGTCCCTTTAGCGCCTTAAAAACTGTATGTTTTGCAGCAGGGTTTTTGATTTTTTATTAATTATTTTATTTAAAAGTTTTAAAACTGTATACGTGGCCTAAATGAGTTCTTATTTTATTGTTTAACCCTAGATGGTTACTGATCGTCGAGTCGACTAGGGTCATTTACTCCTTATCATAACTTTAAATGTGTATTCAAATTACGCCCGATTTTTTAACAACGTTGAAAAGCAAAAAAATAATTAATTTTAAAACACAAAAATGAGTAAAAATTCGTATCAAACTTAGAAAGAACTTTTATATATCATGTTTTATTTAATTTTAGTTTTTTAATCAAATGCTTAATTAAAAACTTTTTGTTTTGATTTTTTTACTTTAAAAATCGTTCCGATAGAATTTTTTTAAAAAGTTCTTCGGGAAAAGTAACTTTAATTTACAAAAATGATGAAATTACATTTCAGGGTTAACTATATTTTGATTTTATTGTTTTTTCTGTTTATTAATAAAATAAAAGTATCAAATCAAGTATACATGTATGTTTTTTCCATTGGATAAAATTATTTTAAATTATTTGAGTTATTCGAACATGTTAAAACTCTTATTCGATTAATCGACCAAATTAAAATATAAAAATCGATTAATTGCTTATTCTAACAAAACGAAAAGTCATATAAATGGATACTCTAATGGTAACCGTATTAACGCATTTGATGCTTTGCAGCACTGTGTATATGATGTCAGCCCTCCTGTTTTTTGGGTCTTAAATAGATTAAGTTGGTTCCATTACATTCAATTACAGCTTGTTCAAGAATAATATCAGCTTTTTTTAAGAAAAAAATTATTAGGAATTGTTGTATTAGGATAAAAAACTATTTTTTTTCTATTTAACTAAAACTTAGCGCTCCATAACGAATTGATACTTTTATTTCTGTTAATTTTTCGATTAAAAGACAAAAATATTTTCAAACCTGTTGTGTTATAATTTATATGACTGCTTTGTTTGTTATTTTCGTATTAAACTTTTTTTCTCATTCATTTTTCACCATTCACAAAAGAAAATATTTTTCCAAGTGTCTTGTGTTTTTCCATTTTCCAGCATGTAAGAAAAATAATGGGGAAAAAATCTAGTGGCTGTCTGGGTGAGAGCAAATATGTTTCACACTTTTCGCAATATAAAACAACTAAAAAAAAATGAAAAATAATTTAAAAAACACCAAAAAAATGTTACAATTTTTTTTCCCAAATCACAACAATTAGACGAATTAGGCCACACGCTGTTTATTTATTTGAATTTGGTTTTATTATTATTATTATTTTTCTGTATATTTTCCATCAATACTCGAGAGATGGAGGTATTTCAATTTATGGATAAATGAAAATCGAGTGGCGATGGTGTTGGTGACGGCGTCGCTGGCTCTGACTGTTTTGCCCGGGTAATTTCAACACTCTACAAAAGAAAATTTGTTGAAACTGCTGTTGTTGCTTTATGATGATGTTGATGGAGTAATAAAGTTTTAATATGTATATGAAAATGCTAATATTAGGAAGTTATAAATTTTTCACAAAACATTATGAAAAATTACAATCATAAATATTAATAATGAAAAATGAAAGCAAATTATTGCAAAATAAAGTACAAAATCATGTGGCAAGCCAATTGACGAACGGACGGACGCAAAGAGAGACAAGCCAGTCAAAGTTAATCAAAATGTGTAATTTATATAATGGAACAATTTTCATAGTTATTGTGTTAGAAAAATGAGCTTAAAGTAGATGTGATTTTTTATTCATTTTGATTGGGAGAAACTTTTGTATCTGCGAAAATTAAAATTCTTGGAAATTTCTCGGATTAAGGTAATGTTTATTGATTTTTTTACAGTTTCGTATAATTTTCTTAATAATTTTATGGTATTTTAAAAATTAGAGTATAATTTATATTAAAGTTGATTGGGTTAGGTTTGGGTAGAGGAGTTGGTTGAATATTTAAACGAGTATATTTGCAGACACGCACAGTGGACACAATGCGTCTACTAACTCTCTCGAAAACCAAACAAAATACAAGTGACAACTTTAGCACATAAATGTCTTAACTATGCACTTAGCCCTTGCTAATGATCTGGAGCTATCCGATATAAACTGCGAGAACAGTTCAATAAGAGTAGCACTCATTAAAAGAGGAGATGGAATTGATAAGATTACCCTTTAAATTGTAAGTTTTTAATGCTTCTCCGCTATTTGTGCTTAAATCATAACAAGACATGATCCTCGAAGGACCTTTACCAATAGTTAAAGGCTAGGGCTTATCTTATTCCCTTAAGGCTGGCTGGTGCCTGCGATACTAACAGAAAAGACTGTGGTCAGCCACAATCTTTAGAAGATCTGTTAGTTTCAAGTCATATACAGACATGAGGTATTATCTGCAGATGCAACGTTACGTAATGAACGAACACAAAACGTTACTTTTCTGCACAAAAAATGTCACTTTTCTTATAAAAGGTCAGATGTTTCTCTAATCACCAAATTTATACCAAATTCATAATATCAAGCAAACAAGTTGTTGATTTTGCCTCTATTACCAAAATGATTATATTGATTACTAAAAATTTTAAATTTTTTTTTTTTTTTTTTAAATAAATGGAATTTTTAATTTTAATTAAAAAAATGATCAAAAAACTTTGCCATTTCAAACAATGTGTTAATTGATTTAATTAAATATAGCTCAGGTTTTGACACCTCCCAACAACAATTATACAAGTTTAAATTATTTTATTTTAAACGAAAAAATCAATTAATATTTTTTGATATTTAATTAATATTTTAATTGAAAATTTATTTCAAAACAACTTAAATATTAATTAAATCAATATTATATTTTAATTTTCTTTCAACTAAAAAAATAATTGATTAAATTATCACTTTATTTAAATTAAAATACTTTTTTAACCATTTTTTTAATTGATAAAAAATTTTTTTCTGTCAAGTCACTATCATAATTTTTTTTTTTTGAATAAATGAACTTACCATCAAAAGTCAATTTTTTAGTACAAATGCAATTCTTTTACAAAAAAAAAACCTTTTTTTTCATTAAAGGCGCTAGTGTTTTTAAAAAGTTTCGCTTCTATTAAAGTCTCTTTTTCTTAAGAAAAAAAAATTTTTATTAAAAAGTCTCAGACACTTTTTTCGTGAAAATATCAACAAATCGCTTTTTCATAAAACAAATTGTATTTCACTTTTTTCTAACAAAATGTCACTTTTCTTACAAAATATAAAATTTTTTTCAAAAAGTTACATATAACATATCAATTCATTCGCATAGTAATAAAGCAAATCAAATTTTTAGCAAACAATCACATTTTGAATAAAGCCGCCCTAAGACGAGGGGGATTTATTTGTTTGAAATAGTAGTTTGTGAAATTACTCATATGATATTTTCAAATCCCATATGATCTGTTTAAGCTTCCCAAGACAATTGAAATACGCAAATTGGTAATAAATGTTAAAAAGTGCACTAAACAAGCTAATGAATTGACATTTTTTTTAACATTATAGTATTTCTTTTAACTTAATCACTATTTTTTGCACTTCATTATTCTCTTACCAAAGTAGTGCATAGATATATAAATACGATTAAAGTGTATGGCAATTAATACACTACTTTTGCATTATTATTAAAAAACATATCAAAATGTTCATTATTAGTGTCATAATTTTTACGGTCCCTGCTTGTTTGTATTGTATAACCTCTAGTGATAATACAACAAAAATGCACTATTCATGATGTGTCTTAATTGTAATGCAAAATTAGAGTATTAATTGCCATACACCTTAATGGTATTTAAATATTAATGCAGTAATTTCGTATGAAAATAATGTAGTGCTAAAAAAGTGCATTCAAAGCGATAAAACTAGTGGTAATGCAAAATTAGTCCAAATCGCCCAGGTCTGTAAATTTTTAACTGTTTCCTTGATTAGTTTTCTTTTGTAATAACCTTTTTTTTTAACAATTTTGATAATAAAGAGTGTCTCAGAAGAAGTGCCCTTTTTAAAATTTTTTTTTGCAAGTGACAACTCTAAATTTTGACAGTTGTCACCAGAGTTGCCAGAAGATTTTTTGAATATACCTACGCATAATTAAAAAATTCCGATTTTCCCTACACGTTGAATAAATTTTGCCTACAAAAAACACCACGCGTTATGGTCGTTAAAATCTGAGAAAAAACAATAGTTATAAAAAATTAATTTTGTAAGCACAACAAACAAATTTTATGAAACTGTGCGTAAACGAGAGTGTCGCCGGAACCCCGAAATCATAAATTCGGCATCGTTTTGTGAACGGCATTCGTTACAGGAACACATGATAACGGAGTTCTTCCAGTTGAGGACATAACTGGACGGCATGGATCTGGACGGCATATAGCTACAGCAAGACGGCGCCACCTGCCACACCGCGCATGAAACAATCGAAATAATGCAGCAACGATTTCAAGAACAAATTACCTCAAGAAATTCTGATGGCAACTGGCCACCAAGATCATGCAATTTAACGCCATGCGATTTTTTTCTTTGGGGTTTTGTGAAATATGGGGTTTATGCGAATAAACCAGAAACAATTTCTTAGCTCAAATCCGAGATCCAACGCGTCATCGGTGAGATACAGCCACATCTGTAGGAAAAAGTCATTGACAATTTCATGAAAAGAGTAATGGCCATACTTAATCGGAATATGTCCTTTTTACAATGTAATAAAAAAGAAACAATTATTTTAAAAAAATACGTGTTTTTATTTTAAAATGGAAAATGGCATTTTTACTGGACGCCCTTTAGAAGTGATTATCGATTTTCATCTATTTCGCTATAGAAGCACCAGTTTTTGAAATAAATGAGCTGTTATGATTTGCATAGAAAAAAAGCAAATACAATTATTGGTAGAAAATCAAATAGATCACCAAGGCAACTTAATATGGTATTAAATATTTCATATATTTGCTCTGCGTGAATATTAATCAGCTTCAAAACATTTTGTCAGCGATATGTTAAAGCATATTTTTGCATATTTTCATTACAATATCATGCTTTGGCCATTATTTTATTAGTGATCATAGATTTTCATTCTACTTTTTTCTCCTCTAGCGCGAAATAAATGTATTTGCGAATAAAGCCACAAAGTAAATATGATGCTTATAATTTTTATTATGCAGCACATTTGAACATAAAATCTGGTTAAAAAAAAATCACTCCACTAAAAACATTTCATATGTAATTTCATTTAAGGCGAAACAAAATTTGCATATTTCAAAAATGTAAACCTTTTTTTAAATTTCTTGAACTATAGAAAGTTGTTATTTGATTTTGAAAATGATTTTTTTACTTGCTCTCAAACATTTACATTGACAAAAAACTATTTGAACTTGGAATATACTTACATATGGTCACCTAAAATGCTAAAGGTCGTTACAACAAAAAAATTTTAAATAGAGTATTTGATTGATTTTTGTTCGTCTTATGTAGTAGTTTAATGTTCACAAAAAATTTTTAAAAGTTTTTGCTTCTCCCGTAAAAAAAAAATAAAAGTGTTGTAACGCCCTTTGCATTTTAGGTTGTGATATGAACATACTTGATTATAAAAAGGTTATTAACTCAAAATTTAAACATTTTCAGTAGAAGCAAGACAATTTTCAATTTAACATTAAGGCATATGAAAGAGAATTTTTAAGCCAACCGTTTCATTAGCAAAAAGAAGTTAAAATAGCACGATATTTTTACAGTCGGTAGTTATGCATATTACGTATCGATATTTTCCAAAAAGTGAAATATTAAAATTTTTGGGTTAAAACCCTCTTTATGATCAAGTGCGATATGTACATTCATACATACAGTAATAAAACAATTTCTGTTTTTAAAGGCTTAAACAAAAATTTTGCAGTTATTGCTTTTCATTTGAATTTGAAATTCAGAAAAAGGAGGAATAATAAAAAAAACAACAAATTAAATTACAAAAGTTTGCAATATGAGTTGTTTTTTGTCTACATACTGAAAGTGCCAAAAAGTAAAGTGAAGTGCAACATTTATGTTTAGTTTTATGAATCAACCATGAAAAAACCTACAAAATAACACAAAACATACACCTCAACACATTTTTGAATTTTTCTTCTTTTTTTTTTTTTATGTTGTTATTGCGAAAATGATGTTTTATTTTGTTTGTTAGGTTTTTACAAGCAACAGCAATAACAACAAAAAAAAAAAAAAACAAAATTTGCTTTGCATGTTGGATCAACTGTGACTGACTTACAACTGTCACTTTTTTTGGTAGTTGTTGCTTTGTATTTTTTTTTTGTTGTTGTTGCCGTTCGTTATTGTAGGCAGCAGTAGAAAAATTGCCAACAAATAAATAAATCGAAACTAACAACATTTAGTCAGAGCTAAACATAAATATTCCATATTGTAAAATGTTTGTAACTTTTTATGAGTGTTAGTTACTTGGACTTGACAGTGTAAGTGTCTTTACAACTACTACTAATCCTACTACAACCACGACAGAATATTTGACAATAAACAACAATATAAGGGAGCAACATTTTTTTGTTTAATTTGTTATTTCATTTTGGTTATGGTAAATCGCGGACACTCGAAAGAAAATGTAAGTACAAAAACTATAGTAACTATATAACCAAATGCAAGTTTGAGGTGATTATAGTACAGGGTGACCCAAACAGAACCTACCAATGTCGTGGTTGGTGGTCTTGCGGAAGTACTGATTGCACATAAGATTCAACTTAAAAATTCTCTGCATTGTCGTTATGGAAATGACCAATTGGCCGGAACGACGACGAGCTGAAACAGATGCAACATTTTTAACACTCTGCCCCACAGGAAGGAACCCCTTCCAGGTAATACGATTACGGAACCCCATTCCTCAAAACGGACGACTAAATTTCTAATCATTAAGGCTATCGGAGCTGAACTTAAAGTAAAATATTGAGGCTGAGTCATAACAATTGATCGTTGGCAAAAAAAGAAAAATTAGATCATTGTTAAGCACTCTTGTGTACTGTTTGCATTCATCATAATTTGAATTTTTCAAGAATTCAGTTATAACCTAAAAAAAAGAAAAGAACACAATTATATAACAAAATAAAAAAAGTTATACGTGTTTAACATTGGTAGGTTTTATTTGGCCCACCATGTAGTCCTAGGATTAATTTGCTAATTTTTTCGTAATGTTGATTTTTGCCGCATTAAGCAACGATATTAAAAAGTCTATGATATTTATGTATTCCAAATAAGAATATTTAATTTGCTAAATAGACCAATTAAAAGGCCGCACTTTGCATCAAACAAAGAGATGGGTGCATTCTAAATTTTGTTAAATTTTCGAAAGAATTGTTTGCCTCGAGAATTTTATATATCAAGGTTTTTAAAATTAAATTGCATATATAATTATACCCCAAAAGCGTAAAACGGGTACATGTGGCCAAAAATATGTGACCAAACCGCTAAAGTCAAAATGAGAGACATTAATCGAACGTGAAAACATTTTAGTTCGCCTTTGCAGAGCATTTTATTTCCATAAAATTAAGGCGATTTTTAAGGTTGTCCTTTGGTTTGTAAATCAAAAATATTGGCTTCAGACTCTACAAATAATACAAATACATTCGGTATCATTATTTAGAACATCTAGAAATATCCTCAAATCGTTAGGTCATATCGTTAGGCTTTATTTCTTTAAACACTTAGAGCGTAAGGTCGACAACAAACGGTATTCGGGGCGCTTAGTAGATGGAACATTCATTAAAAAAAATTGTTATTCGAATTAGACGGCGGCACTATTTATTGACTTGCTAAGAAAGATATTATAAGAACACAGTGATGCTCAAAATGGTCCTATTAATTGACCGCTATTCTGCAATCCTAAGAAATAGAGTCACATCTCCATTTCAGTACTTTGAGATATTTAGGATTTATGTTTTTTATCTTTCGCGTCTTAAAATTCATTTTTTTTTTAAATCATAAAAATTATTTAAAAATATACTATTTGATTCGATTTTTTTACCGTAACAGGCAGCGGAAATTTGGATGTTAATGTAGAGAAAGTGGGCTTATGACTTTTTTTCCCAGTCCCTCAAAAAAAAAAAATCTTAGGAGAACCAAATTGTACAATTAAGTTCAAAATTTGGAGATTTGGTGTATATATTTCTTTACCTAGTCAAGCCATTTTTTTTATCAGTTGAACATCTGAACATTCTGATGAAAGTCGCGAGGCAGGCTCTACAGTTATAATTATATTTTGTTCAATATTAGGTAGGGTATTTATATAATCGGACTTTTGCTTTAATCGGTTAATCGCTCGACTAATTAACTGAGGTTTCGGTTTAATCGGCTAAGGATCGGTTAATTTTGTTACTGATCGGATAACCGATTAATAAAGTTTTTTTTTATAAATTAACTGCCCGTTCGCCGATATCAAACGTTAACGTTCGCATAGAAAATTACATTTAAAACAATGGATGCCCTATTGTACTTAGACCATGTAATATGAAAATATCGTTCCACAAGGAATCATACCTCAATTTTGTCAGTTGAATTTATTAAAGCATTTGACAGGGTTGGGTACACATTGTGCTTCAAAAACTTGCAAATTGGTCCATAGGCCCAAAAATGTTTAAAATAATTAAATCTTTTCTTATAAACAGAAAATTTTCTGTTCGGATAAATAATAACTTTTCAAATGTTTTCTCGCTGCACAATGGAATCCCACAGGGATCGCCACTATCAGTAACACTTTTTATGATTGCTTTTGACGACTTAAGTCGCATTATAAGCGCAAATAAGAGTGTAGATCACTGTATTTACGCAGACGACCTCTATGTTATAGCAAAAGAACAATCAAATGATAAAATTAAAGAAGCCTTTTCACAGACTTTAATCGCTATTGACAACTGGTCCAAAACCTCAGGTGCAGATGTTTCGTTTGAAAAAACGAATCACCTGCACATTTGTGAAAAACAAAACTGTAATAATATAGATTTAATTTTTAATAATAATACTATTAAAAATATTGATAACTGTAAAATTTTAGGTTTATTATTTGATCGTAAATATAGTTTTAAAAATCATTGTATGTATCTTAAAAAGAACTTAACTAACAGATTAAACATCATCAAGTATCTATCATCTGCAAAGAGCCACATGTACACCAACAGTCTACTTAAGCTAGTCAAATTAACCATCCTGGGGAAAATTGACTACGGTTTGGTTATTTATATTAAAGCTGTTAAATCTATTTTCAAGCCTATTAAAACCATACTCCATGGCGCTATTAGAGCCAGCCTTCAAATTCATGCAAACAAACTTAAATTACGATCAACACATAAGATATTTTGCTCCAATTCCTCTCTGCTCCACAAACATGTCTCTTTATTAAAAAAAAAAGAAAAACGAGGTCAAATACCCATCAACGCTAGCACATATTTTTGAAATGGGTAAGAAATATAATATCGCAAAATATAACCCACCAGTGGAAAACTCTCCTCCTTGGCAGTTGGACGAAAGTGTTTTTCTGAAAAATTTACAATTTTTCAACAAAACAAATACAGCACCTCATATCTTTAAATCCCTTTTCAGCGAAGTTTTTACAACGTTAAAAAACGAAAATTGGCAATTCATCTTCACAGGCGGTTCTAAAACAACAGATCATGTTGGATTTGCTGTTACCAGCGAAACCGGCTCAACACTAATAACCGGAATACTACCACAAAACGCAAACATATTTGAAGCCGAAGCGGAAGCTATTCTAGAATCTCTAAAAATTTGTAAATCCAACCGAATGAAAAACGTTATCTGCACTGATAGCCGCTCTGTTTTTGATGCCACGCCTAATACCCGAAATAAAAATGAAACAATTGTCTCTATACAGCAGATGCTAATTATAATACAACTAAAAAATAGTGTAAAAATTATATGGATACCAAGCCATATTGGTATACTAGGGAACGAGGCTGCAGACAATGCCGCAAAAAATACTTGTATACAACCCACATACCTTTACATACCCCAGACAAAAAATTATATCATAAGATCCACGATAAAAAACTTAGATTCCACCATTCTCCAAAAATGGAGCAGATATAGTCATCTTTACCAAACAATAAACCCTAATAGAATACCAGTCATCCTTCCAAATTCAACAAACTGCCATAAAAATAAATGCTTTACAAGACTCCGTTTAACACACACTAGGCTCACACACCAACACTTGATATCAAAAGATTCACAAACTATTTGCATTTTTTGCAACAACGCAACATTAACAACAATTCACCTGCTATTAGAATGTCAGGCTCTCTATAACACCCGGTTAAGAATATGCAACTCTCACAGTATTATAGATATACTCAAATGTCCTTCAGAGGATAATATAAATAATACATATCATTTCCTACAACATCTTCAGCTACAAAACAAAATCTAACGTTCACATAAGTACTAATCCTTTTTGTATGAAATTTATTTTGTATATACAATACAAGCCGATAGCCTTAGTTGCTAGTGCTTTAGCTTTAAGATTTATTGTAATTTTAATTATAATAAATATCTAAATAAATAAATAAATAAATAAATTTGTTTATGAATGTATGAATAAGTTTTTTTAGGTGTCAATTTAAGCTGGCTGGCTTGCACTAATGCACAACATTAATTTTTATATCATACCGACAGCTCAATTCCAAAGCATACTAAGCCGACTTAGCATGCTTTTAATATGTTTACGTTTTTGAATTGAGTATTGTTCAATTTAAGTTATGTCTAAATTTTATGTTGATCAGCTTATCCAAGCCCTACATTCACAAAAAAGTAACTTAGCATACAACTGAGTGTTGTACCGCCCGTAAACTTTAAGGGCTGCTACAGTAAAACTCACATTTTAGACTTGGCAGGTTTTGGAATTGAGCTGTCGATAATATTTTTTGTTCACTCTGTATTACTCTGCGATGATATTCGCAGAGTCAAGAACAAAATTCTCTGGTTTCCTAAAGTTATTCGTAGTTGTATGCAAGACCTTGTCCGTAGTACTGCACACACAACGAAGAATACTCATACTATCCAACAAAAAAAATCATAGATATTAAGGAAAAACGTCTTAAGTGCTTAAAACTTTGGCCAATGTGACTTTTTAGTTTGTGGCAGATAAGACTTTTTTGTCTAGCACACTAGAGGTGGTAGGTGTGACCATTTTGCTTAACCCTTTAACTGTCCCCGAACAAAAATTTTTTATATAGCGTACGTCCACGTACATAATCTAGCAAAAATGACATGCATAATATATGATACACGGACCAATATTTCAACTATTTATTACTGAAGCGTTCTGTGCATCGCATACGATTCATGCCATTTTTATTCTTTACCAGGAAAAACTTTTTGAATTTTTGTAATAGGTCGTAGTTATTTTATATGTTACCTGGTAAGTAGTTGTCACTACAATTGTCATTATTATAAAAACCTCAATAAGTACTTGCTAGTAATGACCTCAGTAAGTACTTCTCACTACTATTATTTTCAGTTATGAATATTAACTTACTAATAATCAGCTAAATAACTAATTATTAGTTGTCTTGTTTTTAGTACTGAATATTTACTTACTGGTAACTAGCTCCATAATTACTTTTTAGGTCTATTAACTAGCGCCAATTAAATAAAAGCTAGTTATTTTTTGGCTTCTAGTAGATATATTGTAAGTACTTACAATTCAACTTACTGGTAGTTAAATAATAACTAGATATTTTGTGACTTCTAGTAAGTGTATTGTAACTACTGAATTCTGTGGACAACTCGAACAAAAATAAGCAGTTATTCAGCCGAAAAATAAGTAGTGTTTATATTTCCCCAATACTACTTGCTAATTTACTAATTCACTTTCTTTCTTAGGAGGACAGTATTATCCTGGGCCTCCCTGAATTTATTGCTAAATGCTAACAAAGCAACTTTCGTAACTTTGGAAAATTGTCAAGATGCATCCTCAAATGCTTGAAAAGTACTTAAAAGTTGAACGTCAAAGAGTAAATATTTTACATACGCCTACAGTTTTTTTTTTTTTTTTTAAGTAAAAATATATGACTTCATTACAAATCGATGGCTTTGAGTCTTTCCCATCCTACGGGCAATCAGATGAGTTCCTCTCTAGAAGAACAGCTTATCATTAATGGTCAAAAATATTATGCCTCTTACGAACTTTTCGATTAAAGAGAAGCTTTCTCCAGCCAGGCTATTCTAAATCAATCGACGCAAATTTATTTTTAGGTAGTGCAAGGTAAGGCCTAATATAAAAAATAACTCTTGCATTTTTAAAAAAGTCTTCTTCCGGTGCATTAACATGAGGACACGTATTGTCATAGCGGAAGTTTTTGTAGATTGATCTCTTTAAATATAGTCGGCAATGCTCTTTTGTAATAGTCTGATCAAGTTTTAGTATCTCATAATACGGAATAGTCTTTTGGTCTTATAAAATGAAGGTCATTATCTGAGAAAATTTTGGCGTTGTCCAAATTGCATTCTATTGTTTTTGTAAATCACCCCTGAAATAAAATTATCTTCTTCTTCTTCTTTTATTGCATATCCAATTCTGAATATAAGCGATTACATGTTAAAAAAGTTAAAAATCAGTAAAATATTAAATTTGAAAATAACTTAAAGTAAGGTATAACATATGTATATACAATGTATAATTAAAACTTAATTTATATAATATTATTGACTATTTGTATAAATTCTTCTCTGTTCCTCACTGTATGAACTAATTCACCTATTGTTCCTTAACCAGTCCAGTTTCTTATGTTTCTCAACCACGACATTTGCTTTCGCCCAATGCCTCTTCTTCCCTCAATTTCGCCTTGTACCATCAGTTGTAGCAATTCGTATTTATTACTTCTTATGATGTGGCCGAGATAGGAGGGTTTTCGACGTTTCATAGATTTTAGAATTTCACGATCTTTTTGTAGTCTATTTAATACTTCTGTGTTCTTTACTCGGTCAGTCCATGGAATTTTTAATAATCTGCGATAGCACCACATTTCAAATGCTTCTAATTTATTCATGTTAACAACTTTTAGTGTCCATGCTTCGACTCCGTACAATAGTACTGACCACACTTAACATTTCATAAATCTAATACGGAGATTTATATTAATGTCACGGCTTGTTAATAACTTCTTTAATTTAAGGAATGAGCTTTCTAGCCATTTCTATACGTACATTAATTTCTTTGTCACATTCCCAAGTTTCTTGTAGCCAACAGCCAAGATATTTAAATTTTGAAACTCGTTCAATATGTTCATTGTTAATATGTATATTGCAACCAGTGTATGGATTTTTATTTCTGCTGATTATGATATATTTTGTTTTTTCAATATTCATTTAAATTCATTATGGTGGAATGAACTTTTTTTTTATGATAATCTAGTAGATTCATGGCGTTTATTTTTTAATAAGATTTCCGGCATATGTCAGTCGCGGCCACGAGTTACATGGTCTATTCGATTAGTCCGATTTTGTACTACTTTTTCGAATAAATCTGGCCGTATGGCGTCGATGGTGGCTTGAATATTGGCTTCTAATGCTTCAAGAGTTTCTGGTTTGTAAAATAAACCAATGACATAAACCAGTGACTTTTCATTATCCCAAAAATTAATCCGAAGGTTTTAAATCGCACGAACGATGGGCCTTCTAGAAACAGAGTTGTCACCAAATTAATTTTGCAATAAATAGATTGTTAACCGAGCTGTATGAAGAGTTGGATGCAAATGTCGTTAATGCTTAGCTGATTAATTTTTGGAAAAAAAGTCGAGTCAACATGGCTCGATAGGTCCTTTGTCATTTCGAAAAAGAGTGTTAACCGCACCGAACGTCCTGAGCATTGTCTTCGTTCCAAATACGGCAATTTTGCTTAATGACGTAGCCATTCAACCACAAATTAGTTTCATCATTCTTTGGTTAGTTGCTCATCTTCGGCCAGTTTTAAATGATCTCAATCAATGGTCGTTTAATCAGAATCTTCAACGTAGTCGAAGGATAAAGGCGACGTCTTCTTCAATACTTCGCGCTACATCAGCTATATTCTCTTCGCGACCCACATTTGTTTGCCTTATGGTTTTGAGTGGCGAAGATTGAACTTAGTATGAAAACGATCAATAACTGCACGAATTGCTTGACGATTATGTTGACCGTAGAATGGAAAATTGCTTTTTTTTAAATAAATTTCCACAATTCGGATGCGATCTTCTAGCGTTAAACGTTTCATGATGATTTGCCAAGCCTTATTGAACAGAAATAAAAACACAGTTTGACATTCTCATCTATCAAGCCGTCTCAAGTAGTTAAAAAACACCCGATACAACATCTTCTTGTACTTAATACTGATATTTATCGAGAAATACTCATATTCATTATATTCATTTCATCTAGCTTTTTCATTCTTTGTCATCACCATCTTTAACATCCCGAAGCCAATATCTAAAATTATTTTCAAAGAGAGAATGCTCGCCTCAACCTTTTTAAAACTTTTTTTAACCCTAGTCGGACGGAACAGGTACAATTGTACATTTTCCGTTTTTAAATTGAAATAACTTTTTTTCTACAAATAAAAGATATCTGAAGTTCTGTGACATCTTCAAACTTTTGATTACGATTAATATTTTTAAAATTTCAGAAAAATATGTCAATGTCTTACCTATTTTATAAGGCCAAGTTGATTTGACACCCTTAAAAGGCTGACAAGGTACAATTGTATCTTCATATATCTTATATGAAAATAAGAATAGAAAACGAATTAAAATAAATTTTATTATATTTATTTTATTAATACGCTTCAATAATCATGAACACTTGAATTTACATGAGAAATTAGAAATATTTTTATTGAATTTGTGTGCATGATATTTTTATTGATTTGAGTGTTCACGCAGATCTGAATCGGGATTCCACAAATCGCCCAGATTAGCTATATTGTCTCTCTGTAAACCAGATGCAATTAGAATACCCAAAAATGAATCAAATTCAGTTTCGGTAAATGGCTGAAATGTTTTTTTAGGAACTTTTTCAGAAAAATTGGGAAACATTTGTGCTGTCTTATTGTTAAAAGCTTCGCAGACTCTATGTTTTTCGATTTGTTTCTCTCAATACAATACCACATATTTCTGGAGTAATAATTGACTTGAAAATTTCTTTTTCAAAAAAAGAAATGCTTTTTGCTGAAGGTCCACCTTTTTGACGTAAAATGTTACGAGATTTGGTTTGTGAACATGGTAAAGGTTCACTGCACCATTGAGTTCCATCTTTTCCAGTCAAAATACAGCCGTCTCTTTGCTCATCTTCAGTACTTTCATCTGAAACGTATTCTTTTTCGCACTCTATGACAACTTCGTTTTCAATGTCTGAATCTTCATCAAATGTATCACCAATTTGTGACAAATAGTGTTCATTATCAGACGCAGAAAATATTTCTTCATCCTCTGAGCATTCAATCATTTGCCTCATTTCGTCGGAAGTAAATCTACTTACAAAATTATTTACATCACGTAATACCTAAGGAATGTTTAATGAAATTGTACTTACCTACAAACACGATGACGACTTGTACTAGCTCCAGTTTCGATAACACTTATAATGAATTAGTTAATTTCATATAATGGCTTAGTAAATTAATCACAATTTTATATATTTTGTAAGTTAATTACTTTATGAGTATATTAAAATTGATTATTAAAGTAAATTATGACTTTATTTTAGACATTTTTCTGTATTTTCGGTAATTAATAATTTTTGTGTACAATTATTTAACTTATTAACCGTCAAAAGTCTAATCTATAGTGAAAATTCTATGTAGGTTCAATTGTACCTGTACCGCCTTTTAACGTTGTAAAGTTCTTCCGTCCGACTAGGGTTAAGTTAAAGCTTTCAATAATCAAACATTGACCCCTGATTCATACTGCCAATATTGTATTATTTGATTTGAAAGTTGTACAACTTTAAAAAAAAAATTCTTCTTTAAGGTAAATGGAATCAATATTCGTTTATATTCCTAAAGATTGTTTGCCTTAAATAAAATGTTACCAAAATTTTTCCTCGAGTGTTGGCAATAGGTCGTATTTTGTTTTCTATGTTAAAAATGTTGTTGACTGTCAGTTTTTCCTTTGTTGTCTGTCGTTTTTATTGCCACTACCACTGTTTTCCTCTTCATTCAAGCATTTAGATGCTGTAGTTATTTTCTGCCATTTTTTCATGTTGCAGGAAAATGTCTGTTAGTTACAGCAATTGCTACCCATTTTCCATTCGACAAAAGCAACAGTTGCTGGCTGCATTTATACCGTCATTCGTTCCTCATGATATTAACTCCTTGTAGATGTTACAATTAAGTAAAAATATTTCATTTTTACCTAGACACATTTAATGGTAGGTGACAATTTTCATTTCAACTACACGACAATTTACACTTTTCTTTCAAACTGCACGTTGTTGATGTCTTAAATTTTTATTTGTTAAGGAAAGAAACGAAAAAAAGGAAAATTGAAATGAAAATGGAATAGAAATTTGCTTCGGCCAAAAACATAAATTACATTTTTTCAATTAATTAAGACATGTTGGCAGGGCAGACTGACTCAAAAGACAAAAACTTAAATGAAGCAATAAATAATAAAACATGAATGTAAAAAACTTTAAACATAAAAATTGTGTACAAATCTTCAAAAGTGTTGAAAAATGTTGAAATTTTATAAAGGAAATTTATTTTTGTTTTTATGACTAACGATTTAATATTCAATGATAATTTTGTATAACCCTGACCTTTGAGTTGGTTTAATAGTGAGATTTATCATTTCTTTAGTTTAGTTTTTAAGCATTTTTCCAACATCTTTTGGTGACCTTCACTTGTACGTATCAACGTTTCGGCAACCAGTTTTATTTATTTCTTTAATCATTTTTTATATTTCAAACAACGTGTATTGTTGTTTTGTTTTTATTAAATTTCATACTTTATTTTAATGTACTCTTACGTTAAATTTTCAGGTTAAGATAAATTAAAAAAAAGAAATAATATTACAGGACTTACACAAACAAAGTATATGCATATTTGGCCATGATGTGTAGGAGTTTATTGTCATATGTTTGCATTTTAATTAGTTTCAAGGTTCAATGGACATCATATCAAGTTTAGAATGCTCTACACTCATGAAATAATTACAGTAACTGATTGTAGGTTATTCAATTCGTTTTCCGTACTGTAGAAATTTAATAAGAAATATAGTTATTATACGAATCAATTTATTTTTTGACATTTATGTTTGTTATTCAAAAAAACAAGCTTCCAAAAATTATGGGTTTTCCGTACTAATATTGTTATGTAGTTTGATTTTTTGTCAGTTAAATTATATTTTTTTAAAGCAATAACTGTTAAATTTAACGGAATATACTGTTAAATAAAAAAAAATTTAAAAATTTATGTAAAATGCATTTATTTTAAATAAAATGTAAATGATCTGTTTTTTAAATAACTTTTTAGTTGTTTTAAATGAATTTTCTGTGGGATTTACCTACATAATATTTTGAGTGTACATCAGGGGTAAGTTAGTGCAATATATCATTGTACTGCTTAGAGTACAATTTATTATTATATGACCGATTATAGGGTAAAACTCAGCTTAACCTCTTTTAATTGTCACCCTGGGTTATTGTAAACTCCCTGGGATATTGTAAATCTAAAATATATTATACGAAAATTTGTTAACAAAAGGACTTTTATTTTAAAAGCTCTTTCGTTAAAAACATTGTTTACTATTTACAAATCTTTTAGTTTACCTCACCAAAAACAAAACTAAAGAGTTAAGAAACGAACCTGTTTTTGTTTTATACAACTGAAAAACAAAATCTTACAACATTTCATTTATTGCTTAATACAATTCAGGTATTTACGCAAACTAGAAAAAGTGTTTGTTTTCTAAGATGTTTTAAAATTCTACATTGATTTTATCATGACGCCAGTCAAATACACCTGATTGTTGAATATAACAAGCAGATAAGGCCAACATTAGAAAATTTATTAATTGTTTACTCAGATTACATTCGATTGTTACGGAATTATCTCAAAAATGTCAACGATAAATTATTTTCAGATAAATTGTTTAGTATACAATGAATAAAAATTATTTAATAATCAAAACTAATAAAAAAAAATATTCAAACGATGCTTGGCAATCAAACTAAAACGCACATTTTCTTATCGACTCAGCTATTGTACCGGTGATTATCTTCGTAAGATCACATTTAAACACTGATGTCATAGGGACGTCCCTTAAATACACACTAGCAAAATTATGGGAAATGCAGATTGATTTTGTCGGTTCGCTAGTAACCAGGGACCGTAAATAACAGTTATCCGGAAAATGTAAACTTAAAAACTCTTCATGTTAGAGCCTACAGTGGCATATATCAATAGATTCATACTGACGAGCTCTTTCACAATCTGTGGTGATCTTAAAAAAAAAGCGTTTTACTTTTTCCGTCTAAAATAAAACTCATTTTAGGAGTTTTATTTTTCCCGTCTAAAATAAAACTCATTTTAGGAGTTTTATTTTTCCCGTCTAAAATAAAACTCATTTTAAGAGTAGCGAGTGTACGAAAAAGCCAAGGCCTTCTATGAGGCATTCTTTAACAGTTAGATAAAAATGATAATTGAATTAAAAAATTGAATCCAAGTTCACACAACTTAAGCCTCGAACACAATGCTAGCAACAATTTTGTTTTATCTTCTATATTATTTCTTCCCAAAGTATTTCATATATTTTCCTTTAATTTTTCGAACAAAAATTTTTTTAAAATGTTGAGTCTACTTCTACTTCAGCAACAATTTGTATTAAAATGTATATGACGTTTATGATAATTTTATTTGCTTTTGAATGAAAATTTCATCGAAATATTTTAAAAAATAATAATAAATTCTTAAAATTGTTGTGGGCATAATTTGCAAACGGTTTCTTAACCTTTTCAATACTAATTTTGGCCAGTGCAGATATTTCTGTATAATTGAAGTAAATGTGCTGTAAATAAGTAAAGGAGCATGTTTACATAATTTCAGATTTTTAGAAAATAGGGGTTTTGAAAAAAGGTTTCAGACACATATTTCACTGCATTAGTTGAATTATGGGATAAATATATCCCAGCAGTAAATAATCAGACTTCAAATTTAGGTATTCAAGAGTAGAAAATATTTATTTTTATTGAAACTGTTACATTGTGTATCCGTCCTGCATCCTGCGTCCAAATTCGTCCCATGAATGTTCAATGAAATTGAGTTCGGGACTTTATGCAGGTGTTTTAATCACCCTGTGACAATTATACAGCACCCAATTTTCACATCATGTGCTGAATGCTTCGGGTCGTTATCTTGGTAAACTTAAAGCTAGCTTGAATGCCGCGATTCTTAACACATTCTTTCAAATGGTCTTCAAATTTATAAAATTAAATAATATTAAAAAATGCTTGCTAATTATTTCATCGATAAAATGCAAGTTGTCAACGGCCGAAGCTGTCATGCGTACATCAAAAAAATTCTTGAAAAGTGCTTAGCAAGAAGAGTGCAATAAGATTAGTTCCGATTAAGTCGATGTCAAGCCGTCCACATGCTGTTGGGAATCAAAAATGTCGCGCAACAAAATACTTACTTTGTGTTTTTGTAAGTATTATTGAATTTTATTGTAATGCCCGATTTTCAATGTGAGACAGAAAAGTGACTTTTTCTAAGTTTTACCATCATGTATATTTTATAACGCAACTTAGAATAAATTTTTTTGTTATTTTTAAAAGAGTTTTTGTGATAATATAGACTAAATTGGGGTGTATTTTCTTTTATCAAAACAGAGATATAGCGTGCAGAAATATTTTCGTGCGTCTGCCCGACTTTTAATGTGAGCCACTGTAGTAATACATATATTTGTTTAATTAAAATTATTTTAACAAGGCTGTTAAATTAATCGTGCCAATAATTTAGTCCTTCATTGTACTTATTAAAAATTCTCAACAATTTTAAAACTATTTTGCATCCCAAAAAACTTGCCAAAAGAAAAAGCAAAAGTTGCAAAATGGCAACGCTGTTCCCGAAATAAATTAACCATTTCCCTACCATTTATTTAAATAGATTAAAAAATGATGGGCGCCTCAATAACCTTGATAATAATTTAGTATCAAATGTTTAACTATTAATCTTAAAATATTACAAATATTAATCATGTACGCTAAAAACAAACAAACCAAAACAAAACAAAACTTGTTAATTTTAAGTTGAATTGTAACACCACAACAAACACATTTACTAGTGTACTTTAGGAAACCCCGCGCCCCCGAATTCATTTATAAAAACTTTTTATCTAAACTGCCTTCAAAATGCATTTCCAAACAAAAACGCACAATTTGAAAAAAATTTGTAGGTAAGTCATTTTTCATTTTTCATCTGTAGTTTGTAAATCAATTTTATTAGCATTATTAGTTGAAGTGGCAGGCAGGCAGACCGAAATTACACATAGAAAAAGGTTAGAAATTAATTTACAAAAAAAAAAGCGAAACCGAAAAACTTTGAAACAAACAAAGTTAAAGAAAACTTGTGTAAACTCTTTTATATTCGTATATAAAATAACTGTAGTTGTATAATTTATGCTGGCAGCAGCAATACTACACTCATTTACCTTAAATACTTCAAATCATTTAGAGTTAAGTGGATTTAGTAAGTTGAAAACAAAAATAAATTAATGAATGACCTTGTAAGTTTTGTGTAAAAAATTGTTAAAAATCATTAGATGAGACAAATAACAAATGATGTGTTATTAATTTTAATTAAAAACAATATTTTTTTATTTTTTTTAACTGATTTTATAATTAACATAAATGTTGCCTGTGATTGTGTACGACATCAAGCACTTTTTTAGATTAGACTCTTATTAAATACTTATGCAAATTGTCTCTGCTGCTGCTGCCGTTTGTTGTTGTTTATTGTGGCAAGTGTGTGTTTTAGTTAAGCAAACATACTAATTAAATAAATTTTTCTTCTTTTTTTTTAATTTATGTTTATAGAGAGAAATGGTGTCTGGTCTTACACACTGGTAATTATCAAAAAAGGAGAGCACTCTTGTTAGAGACACACTATTTAGGTGAAAAATATAGTAAAAAAAAAACAAACTTCCACTTGCAGATTGACTTGCAACTTTATGTGGCAATTTTAAGTATTGGAAAGTTGTTAAACTAAAAATTAAAAAAAGTTGACATATTTGTAGAGTTATTTTTTTACTCACTCTTCACTGCGGGTATTATTAAAAACAACAAACAAAAAAAAATGTAATTGCAGTCGGTTTTAGTGCACTACATAAGATATTTTTATGGGATTTTTTTTTTAAGCGCAAATATTTGCCCGCCTTTGTCGCCATTATTGAAGATTAAGATTAAAACTGATCAACAATGACTATTATTTTGCGCTAAGAAAACTTTATCAAAAATTACATCTCAATTTCCTTAGAAATAATTGTAGGTCACTTTTTAATAATAACTTTGACATATTTTACTTTTACTTTCAAAAGTAACAAATTATTTGCTACTGGCATTAATAATACGTACATCACAGAAAAAATTAAAAATTGTCTCTAATCGCCAAATTTATACCAAATTCATACTATCAAGCAAACAATTTGATGATTGTACACCCACCTATTACCAAAATAATTATATTGATTACTTAAAATTGTGAATACTTTTTTTTTTTTTTTCAATAAATGATATTTTTAATTTTAATTAAAAAAATGATCAAAAAACTTTGTCATTTAAAACAATGTTTTAATTTATTTAATTAAATATTCACAATTCCCAACAACAATTCTACAAGCTTAAATTATAATTTAGCTTTTCTAAGGTCTTTGGAAAAAGTTTCCTGACGAGCTGACCTAAGCAACCAGCAAAATGCGCATAGAAACCAGCTTTCCCACAACAATAAATTTCAGTGTTTTTATCAAATTTAAGAATTTAGCACGTCATTAAAAAATAAATTAATTAATAATAAATTTTGTATTTCCTAAAATAAGTTTTGATAATAAATTTGCAGGTGCGCGTCAAATAAAAAACTGAAATGGCAAGTTGCTTTATTAAGCAATTGGGTTTTATAATTTTGTTTTTTTCTTCCTTTTACACTCTTACAACTACAATTCGAGTTGGAAAAAAACCAGCCAATTGTAGGGGAATGCAAGAAAAGATAAATTCACTGTTTATTGTTGTGGCTTTGTTGAAGCTTTGGATTTGTTACAAGTAAGACCTGAGTGTTTAAAATTCTTATTCATTCTTATTTTTTTCTTATTTAATTAATATTTTAAATAAAAATTTTTTTTTTAACTAAAAAATAATTGATTCAATTATCACATTAATTAAATATAAATACTTTTTAAACCATTTTGTTAATTGATAAAAAACTTTTTTCTGCGATAAATGAATATTACCAGGCCCCAAAAAGATTATCACCCGTATTCACAAATGATTAAATATAATAAACGTTTATTACGTAAAACTTTTATCGAAAACGTGATTTGTAAATCTTTCTAAAATTCAAAATATTTTTTTTAATACGTTTTTATGTATAAGTTTTGTTAGAAAATATACCCTATAAATATATACTACATTTATATAATGCTGTAACTCATGAATTAAACCCTTCTAGATAAGATTTTTGTCCTCTTTTTCATCCAAAGCTGTGACAATGATCATTGTTAATCTGTTATGCTGCAGTCAGTGTTCATGTCTTCCAAACGGGCAATACCAAACTTTAGAAATTTGTAAGTTCTGGCAATAGAATGTAAGAAAGAGACTTTTGTGATTTTTTAACATTTTTCACATCTTTTATGACGTCATATTTCGGAAGCCGAAAAAATCTGTGCTCTGAAAATGTATGTTTTGTTAAAGTAAACATACAACAGTTGTGGTGAATTTCATTGAAATCAGAAGTGTTGTAGCCGAACGGCATGATGGTTTGACATGTTTTCACTCTATTACAAAAAGCTTTATAAAATACATAATTGAAATTTATAATAAATTCGAAAAATATAAAATGTTGAATATAATAAAGTAACTTATGAAAAAGAAATAATTCCCAGATTCTATTTGTTAAAACAGTTGAGTTAAATACATTCAATTTTAAATTAATTTTAAATACATTCTGCTGATAACTAATAATTGTAAATTTTTCTGTACATACAATATAGTTCATTGCTATCCAACGGATAGCTAAGGTAAAATGTAAAATGAAGATACTAGATAATAGTCTGGTAGTATATAAAGCCATTCTTAAAAATTTAAGGAATTGAACTATTACAAAAAGCTTAATAAAATACATAACTGAAATTTAGCTCATAGAATAAGTTCGAAAAATAAAGTTATCTATTTATAGATCTGTGGCAAAAAGTAACACTAAAAAACGATTTGCTTGTTTTGTGTAGAAAATTCCCATATTCTGTTTGTTAAAATTATTTAGTTAAATATATTTCGTTAAATACTGTTACGAAAGTAACTTTAGTTAAGAATAAGTTTAATTTATTAGTAATTTTATTAGTGTAAAATGTTATTGTATTAGTTACGCATATTTCTAATGTAAAACCACTGTACAGAATTTTCTAGTACAAATGTAATGTTATGATTGTTATACATAAGTAATTGTATAACATAATAGTGTTAAGATTATTTTTAACCGATAAAGTATGCTTTAGTTTATTGATGTATAAATCAATTTAAATTCAGCCACAGTGTTTAGGCATAATGATATTAGCTGCAAGATAATAAAAGCTCGAATGGCCCAGATATGTCGAAAATGTTACAGACATTTCGACAAGTCGAATGTTCTAGAGACACCTAGATGCCAGCGAACAGATTATAAATACTCGCGAAGGTGGGCATCGATAATCAGTATTAGTACGAACATTTAAGTGTGTACATCGCAATTATAAGTGGTATAATTGACTAAGTTCTAAATAAAGTGGTGTGAATAGTTTATAGTACCAGCTATAAGTAAAGTGTTTAAAGTGTTTTATTTATTTTATTAAAGTTGCAATAAAAGAACGCTAGAGTTTTATTATAAAGGAAATACCACTATTTTTAGTATACCGATCGACTCAGAATCGCTTTAGGAATCTATGCATCTATAGATGTCCACCCGTGCTGTTTGGCTGGCCATATAAACCTTCCTTAAGGAAGATCATTTTGGAGATATTATTGCAATCTAAATTATCTTAACAGATTTTACTGGAATCGGTCCATATTTAACCATAGTTTTCATACAAATACCACGAAAATAGTACCTCAATTAGGTTTTTATATAAACCACCTCTCTAAAATGACTTAAAGATGAAAAAATTTTATAAAGATTTAGATTAAGGATAATATTCGGTACAACGAACACTTATGTAAATCTTAACCTTATAACATAATTTAGTTTTGGCAGGTCCAAAATTGTCCATTGCCCTTTGATAGGGTGAACTCTCGAAATTATGTCTGAAAATACTGTGAAGAAAGTTATTATATAGCCGGGCCTGGCCGACTTTACTTTCTTACTTGGTTTTATTATTATTCTGTGTTTTTTTTTCAACAAGATAAAAAATCGCTCATTTACTTCAAAAATAAAACTTAGAATATAATGAATCAGTTCTGCTTCTGTGATACTTAGTTTAATACAATTTAATTATACTGTGATATTTTTTATTTTTATTTATATTTTTGCATTTGTTTTGTTTAATTAAATTTATGTTTTATGTTGAGTTTATGTAAAACGAAATGTGTGTTAAATATTCAAAATGCAAAACTATTGACGAAAGATTATATATCTAATAAAATATCCCTGATGATATTGGGAATCTCCAACGAAACGTCGGAAAAAAGTATGTAATAATCTTTTATTTGCATAGAATACATGACCTTAATAAGCCCGATTTAGAATTTTCTAAACAAATCAATAATAAAATAAGGAAAAGGTCGATAAAAACTTAAATATATAGTGAAGCAGAATTGTTCGCTATGTTTTCCTTTATATTGTGTATAAAACTCATCTTTTAATCTTTCATACCTTCCCCGTTTGAAGAGAATGTATCGTTATTTTTTCTAAGTGGTTGGAGCAAATTGAAAACTTTAAACGCGTTTATCTCGAAATGGATTTTTTTGAGATATGACACTATTGAAGTAAATGACCGAAATAGCCTTTTAAATGGATGAAAGTATAGAAAACTAAAGACAGACATTTGTTTGGCACACTCAGTTCTACATGTTTATCATATTTTTATTTAAGGAAGGTCAAATGTTTTGAATTTTCCAGAGCAGCGTAATTATTAATCGCTCATGTTGTGTTAAGCCTACGGAATGTGAAAAGGCACATACACATGTGACTTTGGCGTAATTTTGACGTCATTATAAATCCATAATGACCATTGTGTGTTGTGTGATGACGTCAAAATTACGTCAGAGCCACATACGCATGTGGCTTTTCCCATTCCGTGTCTTTGTAATTAACTATTTTGTTCGCAAATAAATAACTTCATCGTCTTCTTCTATTCCCAAGAACGCAAATAAATAACTTCATCGTCTTCTTCTATTCCCAAGAACGCACAATACTTTCCTTTGATTTGCGAACTTTGATGACTTGTTAAATAATATTGCTAATATTTTTGTTTCAAGACAAGGATATTTTATTCTTTACTGCACTCATAAAAATGGTTCTTATTCATCGTTTCAAATTGGAAAATAGGGTCATTAAAAATTTATTTATCTATTACAAGCCATTAGTTTTATTTCATTCCGGAACTTCCTCGTTACAGCTTCATCAGAATTCGTCTGCCCTTTCCACTCAATGGCTGCCCGTGTTCGTCACCTGGTGTCTTACGTAGTGTGTACCCTAGGCAATTCCACAAACGTTTCATTATTTTGGTACGCAGAGGTACTTAATTTTAGTTTGACCAAATTATGTCTTTTGGCATCGATAAACTGGTAGGAGTTGAGAAAAGAAGAGAACATTTCGAGAACTTATTGGGAATTTTTAGATGGAAATTCTCCGAAATATTTTCCCAAACAAAATCCTTACAAAACGATTTCGATTATAAACTTTACTTAAATCAGTCTAATTTGTAACATATTTTAACATAAACTGAAAACACTTTTAACTTTTTCAATGACAACGTCCTAGACAACAATTTTTTTTTTTTTTTTTTTTTTTTTGGAAACATGAGACATCCAGACTAACGACAGGTAAGTTAAATATTTGTATCGTTGTCACTTTTTTATGTTGCTGCAGTTTATTTTATTTAATAAGCATTTTTTTCTTTGATTAAGTTAATATGCTGTTAGATATTGAAATACAATTAACCTGATTAGTTGTTAAAAAGCGGAAAACCTCTTCAAAATAATAAGTGCATACAAACGTTCGAAAGCGACAGGCCAACAGACAGAAGTGATTAAAAGTAAAACAACTACGACAAAAAAAATCTGACGATCTGACAATGATGGTGTTTAGTGGTGGTGAGTGATATCTGGGTAAAGTCATGCGTATCAACATCATTCAAATAACACATTTTCCTGTATAGTTTTTGCTTGATTTTTTTGTAATTTTTTTTTTTTTTTTGAATATAGTTTTAATAACATGACGCATGCTAACACTATTGACAGACCGACGTACAATTTACTACTATTATCTAGCTGATTTTTTTTTTTGTAACTTTTTTGAGATGCTGTTTTAGCTGTTAGGAGTTTGTCTTTACTGTCTTTGAAAATCTGTCACGTTATAACAACAAGTGCGTGTTTTACTACAGTTTTCATTTTAATTTAATTTTTTTTTTGTTTAATGAAAACATGTTGTTTTTTTATTTGATCTCAAAATTTTTCTTTCTGTAACATGTAACAACGGGCTTACATTATTTATAAACTAAATTTTATTATGGAAAAATTTATTTACTATAATTGACAAATATACGAGGAGAAATTTTCCCATAAAAAAATATATAAAATGGCAGTAAACTATAACCAAATCAAGTTTGTGTCTTAGATCTTTTGTTTTTATTACACTAAATTTTAAAAAATTGCGATAAACTTTAATTGGAATTATTTTAAGTTAAATTTGTGTGCACAAATGTTAAATGCTATCATAATTTTTATTTAGTGGGAAATTAAACAAAATAAAAAAAGAAAAAAAAAAATACTGCTGTAATTTATTCCTCGGCTGTGTGTGAAACTTCTATGTAAATGTCAAAATTTATATTAGCCCGCAGGGCTATTGAGATGTTATTCCCCTCAACAGTGTCAACATTTTACTTCTATGAGTACTTTGCTACCGTTTCACGCACACCCTTAGTAATAAATTTTCAAGCTCAAGGTCAATTTTATTAAAAAAAAAAAATTTAATCACTATCCAGTGTGACACAAAGAATGCTGACGAAGGCCGTAGCGGGCCAGAAAATGCATTACATTCTGCTGGTGTCTAATAATTGTAAATTTTTCTGTACATAAATATACTTCATTGCTATCCAACGGAAAGCTAAGGTAAAATGTAACAAGAAAATACAATATAATAGTCTGGTAGTGTATAAAGTCATTTCTAAAAAAATTTAAGGAATAGAGCTATTACAAAAAGCTTTATAAAATACATAACTGAAATTCAACTCATAGAATAAATTCGAAAAATGAAAAATGTTGAATTTATTAATTACACCACAAGCCAGGCACCTGGCGTATTACTATAATTCTAACGCTAACCGTTTTCTTAGGTTAGCTCTTTCTATCTTGAAAACAAGAGCTAACATAAAAGACGGTTAGGTTAAAATGGCAGGTATCCGGCTTGTCTGTTTTCTCAATAGACAGTTTCTTCAGGGGTATTTGGTTTTTATATTTCAAAAATATTTTTAAAACAAACTTTTCAATAAAACAACAATATTGTCCACTTTGAAAAATAATAAAAATTATATATGGGAAACAAAAATTAGGCCCGTTTTCACAACTTACCAATAGCTCAAGGTATGATTTTATAAAAAGTGTTCCATTTTTACTTTAACCTAAAATGAGCGATAAGTTAAAGGAAGTTTCATCAAGCCTGGTAGGTTAAAGTAAACTTGAAATAATGGAATACGTTTTATAAGGTCGATAAAATCCTACCTTAAACTAGCGGCAAGTTGTAATAATGGCCCTTATTCTATTACAATATTATAAGCTAATTTAATTTTGTATCCTATTCAAATATGTATATTGGATTTATAATATCTAATATTATAGTTTTTGATATTTTAATTCATCAAATTAAATTTTCATTTAATTATTTTTATTGAAGGAATGAAGTTACAACATGAAAGGATTTAAATTTTTTTTGATCATTTTTTTCTCGGGTCGAATTTACATGTTTCGAGAATAACCACATGCTCATCATCAGAAGTCTTTGCCGTTTTACAGTTTGCGCCACTGCGGCGCACACTGGGGATTTTTGTATGGAGGTGAGGAAAAAAATATATTTGTCAAAAAATGTAATGATTTCATCTCAAATTTAGTTTTATTTATATAGTAATACACAAAAGTAATCAAAATACAGAAAGGTAGAGAAATGTATATCGTTACCTACAATGTAAAAAGCCCTAACTAACAAAAAAATTAAATGATATTTTTAATTTTTAATTTATTTTAAATCTATTTTTAATTTATTATTCTAAAAGAGCCTTAACTTCGTCGCTTATATCACTATGCTTTTTCTGTCTAAATGAAGGGGTCAAGTGTGAGATCATGTGATCTGATGTTACCATCATTCGGTGCATAATAGCTTCGTTTGTGGCAATTCGACTGCATTTTCTGGAGTGTCTAAGGCGATATTTTTTATAGTCTTTGCTACGACTTTCCTGAGCCTCTTCGGATAGTAAGCCTACAGAAAACAAAATACACTTTTCAACTATATACTTTCCATGAATCAGAATTTTGTGGAGTGTAGGTGGCATATTGTACCACTTGTACAGTGCAACAAACTCTTTTGCCGTCTCCAGACAATAATCACCAAATTTTTTCGCATCTACTGCCTCGGTAATTGTTATAGATTCGATAATTATTGATAACCTCTTGATTATGTCTTCATCTAGACCCGTGATTTCGGAAATGTGCCTTCAAGCCAATTTGCATTCTTTTTTCAAATTGCGACTTCGTACGCTTAGAATCCTGCCATCTTTGTTTGAAGTTAGAGTAAAAGCTTTTATATATTGTATCCAAAATTTCACATGCTCTAGTATCGTTTAAACTAACGTGCGATTGTTGCAAAAACTGTTTTAATTTTGTTCTGTCTTTGTCAAACTCTAGAAGCTTCGAGCATAAAACCCCATGAGAAATAGAAAAACTTTCCATTGCGGTTAAACTCTTCGGCCTTAGTTTCAGTTATAATTAAAAAACCGGATACAAATCGGTTGTACAAATCGGGATCAATGAACACCTATAAATACTACGTATTTTTCAATATTTTACTGACAGGTACGTTCCATAACATGAGCACTAATAGATGTGGGTGGAATTTCTGTAAAAAAATCATACAGGTAGCCAACAGAAAAACCCAAATAATTAAAAAAGTGCACTTTCCTTTCAATTGTCCACGCACATTTATTACCGCAATCATTAAAATTAAATAACCTTTTGTTTATTACTTTTTTTTTAATTCTGAGAATCATAAAAAAAGTCATAAATGTTTTTTCCAGAGAATTTTGTGCATATCTCGAGCAAATTTTTTGTAATGCATACCTTCACTTAATTGTGAATAAAAGCGAAACATGTTCACTGATTTTCATCATTTATGTCTCATTTTATTCATAGGTTATGCAACTTTACGTGAAAGTAATAGGACTTGACTCATTTTACCGTTTTGCTTTTTTTATGAATTAAAAAAAAAAAAATTTAATTTTTAAGGCAAAAAATATTTTTTTTTCTTCATACATTTATTTATAACTGCGAAACTGCTGCTTATGTACCAAAACGTTATATAAACAGATGAAAGTAATTGTAATTCTTGATTTTTCTAAATTTGTTTCAGCAAAATCGGACTAGTGGTTCTTGAGTTATGTTAGCCAAAAGAGCCTTATCAGAATTGAGTCCCGAATCAATCAGCTGAAAAATGTTGTACTGTGTAATGCAACAAATTGAGAGGTGGCACCTGGTGGCACTTAAAATTGATTAAAAATGTAAAAACAGATATGAGATAATGTATTAGTAGTGATTTCCAATTGTGGAAAAGTAAGGCTAAAATTGCAGGTCCAAATGTTTGGAGAAAAAACGGATTTTTGTTATATGTCCATAAAAATACACAAAAAAAAAAATTAAGTCTCTGCTGATTTTTTCTTTCAATTTTAGTATACTGAAATATCCTACTTTAAATAGAAAATATAAAGAAAAACGTTTGCTCACATAATAAAATAATATCCGTTTTTAAATTCTTAGGTTTAAATTAAGTTGGTTCGGTAAAACATACAAGTTCTGAGTTTGAGACGGATATAAAAAAAAAACTGGCAGTGAGATCGGAGTAATTCTTTTTGATTTGATTGTACCATTTAGTCTAAAATTTCAAAATATCACTGCATATTGCATGAAGAGTATGTTGACAATTTGACTTTTTTCCGCGAAATCCCCAGTGTGCGTCGTCTGGTCTGCCAGTCTACAGTCAAGCATCAGTCTTTAACCAATGCTATTGGTGGATCGAAATTTGCTGTAATTTATTATCAATTTTTAATTTTATTTACATGTTTCTTCTTCCTTACTTCTGTTATTTCGTTCTTTTATTTTAGCTATTTAGTTATGACTTTCACTTAGAAACTTGGAAGTTTAGGAAATTGGTTATCACAAAAACTTCTCAAGCGCCGATTTAAAGAAGCGGAAATGATTCTGCAACGAAACAACGCATTAACCCTAATCTTACCAAAATGTCTCTGTGAGACACGAAAATATTCATCAAACTGCTTTTATTTCACAAATGTTTTGTATAGTTAAGCAAAAAAAAAAATGTATTTTAAATTATTCTATTTTTTTTTTTTTTTTGTCAAAACAAAAAATACGCCAAAGGTCACGAAATAAATTACAAATGCCTATAGTTGAGTGCATGCAGGAAGTTCTTCAGGAAGAAGCTTCCCCAAATGTAACTAATAGTACAACAAATAAACGCAAAAAATGCAACAAATACACGCAAACAATGCTGTCAAAAATGTTGCAATAATGTTTGCAATGAACATGTTGGTAGGATTTGTAATATTTTATGTCGGTATCAGGGCTGCCAGAATGGACGATTTATCGTCATTTTGACGATTTTTGGTTCCAAAATTAGCAAAGTGCCGATTTGCTGATTTTTTTCTAAAAAGTGACGATTTTATTCAATCTTCAAAGTAAGACAATTTTAAATCTTTTGATGTTTGTTATTAGGCAGCACAGAAAAAAAACATTTTTGTTCTTTTCCATAAAAAATTTTATGAGCAAAAGCAAAATTTTGAGTCGTCAATTTAAGTAAAAACTCGTACCAAAACCTTGATTGAGATTTTTTGAGCTATAGACGGATTTGGCTCATTTTTAACATTTAATACTCTATATATGTATATGAAACATTTTTAAGCCAAATTTTATCATCCTAGCTTCATGCCAAAACTATAATTTCGTGAAGAAAGAATATTTCAGGTAAAAAAGAAAAAATAATAATAAATTTAAAGAAGATATAAAGAAGTTAAGGTTTACAGGTCAAAATTAGAGATTTATGGGTATAAATTACAGGCAGTCGTGGTTTTTTGTTCATAACTTTGCATCTGTAGACCAATCTGGCTGAAATATAATAGCAAACTATTCCGTACTATATATAATATAAATATATAGCAATGTTTATATACGAGTATAGAAAGAGAAAATAAAATAAATAAATAAATTAATATTGTAGCAATTACGAAAGGAATGACAAACTTATATAAGAATATATGTATACCCTCTGTTGTGAACGGTATACAAATTTGAAATTTTTTAGAAAATGGTCCGATTGAAAGTACATATCTTTTATTCTTAAGGCTTTGGAAAAAACCTTAGATTAATATAACATAGTAATTAAAGGTTTACAAAACGAATTTTTTATGAAAATTTTCCTTAAGAAACGTTTGTTAAATTTAACAAAGAACGTTTCCTGATGATCTGGTCTAAGCAACCAGTGAAATGCGCATACACGGAAAAGTGTTTTATCAATTAAAAAAATGGTTTAAAAAGTGTTTAAATTTAATTAATGTGATAATTGAATCATTTATTTTTTTTGTTGAATGAAAATTAAAAATTTACTGCCAGGCCCACAATGTCGACAAGAACATTTCTTTCGCATATTTATATTGAAAACAATAATAAAAAACTAATACTTGTTTTTGTTTTCAATATAAATATACGAAAGAAATGTTGTTGTCGACATTGTGGGCCAGGCAGTAAATTTTTATTTAATTAATATATTATTTGTTTTGAAATAAATTTTCAACTAAAATTTTAATTAAATAATAAAAATCTTAATTGCCTTTTTTTTAAAATAAAATAATTTAAACATGTAGAATTGTTGTTGGGAATTGTCAATATTTATTTAAATAAATTAATACAATGTTTGAAATGGCAAAGTTTTTTGATCACTTTTTTAATTAAAATTAAAAATATAATTTATCGAAAAAAGTTTTTCAAAATTTTAAAATTTTTAGTAATCAATATAATCATTTTGGTAATAGGTGCAAAATCCACAACTTGTTTGCTTGATATTATGAATTTGGAATAAATTTGGTGATTGGAGAAATTTAATAATTTTTTCTATGTAGGAACAGCTTATCCTCCAACAATTAATTGCAGTATTTTTATCAATTATTTAAAAAAGGGAATTAAGCACAACAATCAAAATCTTTTAATAAGTAATTGTATTCCCAAAAACAACTTTGATAATTTAACAAACAATTTCATTAACATACGGGGATATATGTGTGTATATAATATGTTTTTGTTTGCTTGTTTTTAAATAAAAATTGAACAAACTTTGTTTAAAATATAAATTTAAATTATTCGATTTTTTGACGATTATTTAAACAGAAAAAGACGATTTTTTTATTTTATCTCAGGAAATTGACGATTTTTCACAATTTTTTCTGGCAGCCCTGGTCGGTATGAATGCGGTTAAATGCCGATTTTGAAAATTCCAATTGCTTCCCCAACGAAACAAAAAGTGAAATGTCTAATAGATTGAGACTGGGCATGATAAATGAAATTTCCGTAAATCATCGTATTTGTCGAAATAAAAAGTATGTTTCGTTAAATAAGCTGCTTTAATCACTTGAACACTTTGTAGATAAAAATTAATACATTTGATGAGAGAGAAATTAAAGGAATTAAAAGTCCAAATTGCACCAACAAGTACAAAGCTGTAAATCTCCAACTTGATCTAATGCTGTTTTTTCAGTAAAAAAAAAATTTTTTTTTGAAAACAGATGGCAACAAAATTTACCCTGTGTATACCAATAGTTTTGATTTATTCTAAAAAAGTTGGTTGGAATACAAAAGTTGGAAAAAATTAAGTTGTTATGTTTCAAACCTTTAAAAATAATCCCCTTTTCAAATATGGTTAATTGTAATATCATGTAATATCTATTAAGATAAAGTGCATAATGAAGCAACAGTAGTTATCATTTCGAAATATTATGTGGCACTATATGGACTAATGTTCCTTAAAAAGTAATTAAAAATCTTTCTCTATTTCAATAAAATATTGAAGGTTATTAAATCAAATGTCTTTTATTTTCTTTACAAATCGAACACGATAAATCAACATTCATTTCGCTTTGACGCCTTTAATACAAATTTTTTAACACCAGGGAAGACAAACGACTTCTGCAAAAGTCTAATGTCATTTTATTGCTTGAAATTGCGTTTTGTTCTCACCTTAGGGGAAAGGGAACTAACACCAAACTTATCACGTGACAGTTCTAAAGTGATAGGGACCGGTTAGGGCCAGTTCTAACACTTTATTTGAAGGGGACTCGTCACTTTAACATGGCGATGTCCTAGGAGGTGGATAGTTGGGGCACCTTTTTGACACTTTGTAACAGGTCACAAAAATAACCTAAATGGACACATTAAATTTTGGCTAAAATAATGCCTTTCGCAGATATTGGCCCGCGTGAACCATATTAATATGATAGGTCTTCTTCATATAAAGAAACATATACAAATATCATCAGCCCGCACAAAATCTAGTCACATGACTAGTTTTATGTCAATTACTGTTGAAAAGTGACTCTTTAAAACCACCTGGTAGTTTGGTCTACATTTTCGGCTCTAACTTTTTAGCCTGCCGTGAATTAGGCATATCTTGAATTAAAAATTTTTTTCTATCGGTTTGATATTCGCCGCGGTTTTCTTTGTTTTTAGCGGTAAACGAAACTTTAACTCGGGTTTTAAAGGCAGTTACTAGCTGCTTTAATGAACAGGTCATCCTCCGGCTCCCAATCTTTCACGAGTTTCATTCATTTTCCCTAACTAAGTATACCTATATTGTACATTTAAAATAATTATTACAATAAATATGTAAGTACTGTGAATTGAAAATAGTGTGGCCGTATTTTATTTAAACCCCTAAAGACTCCAGGAATCCCCGCCTGCCCTTGTCTTTGGAAAACCCATTTCACCCGCTAACGAGTTTTTCTCCTAATAAGGTCTGTTCTTCATCTTCACGAGGTTTCATGGTACTTAAGGTACCAGCATCCTTTCTTAGGTCATTTTTCATTTTAATTGAAGTAGAAAATATTTCTCCCTATTTTTCTTTAGTTGTTGATAATAGTTGTACACAATTAAACAATTACCTTTCCTCTTACTATACTTTAATAACTTTATCACCAGTTAAGTGATATGTCTTGTTTTTACTTATTAAACATCTGCATGAAACTTAATAATGATGTTCATGAAACTTTCATTATAATATTGTATTTACTTTGTTTGTATTCAGTATAATGAGTAACTACGATATGAAAGCAATAAACACAAAAAATTTAAGATACGAGTAAGATGCAGTTTTTTTGTTTACTTAAACAAGAGAATATGAATACTAACAACTCTGAAACAAAACAACCACTGAATAAATGTCGAATAAGTTACTGGAAAAACATATTTATTTTAAAGTCAGTATTGTCGGTTGAAAGAAATGGAAAACATTAGGAAAGATAAAAAAACAAAAAAAAAAAAGCCATAAAGAGTAAAAGCAACAAGATAAGGAAGTACATTAATATTAAAATAATAAAAATAATAAAAATTTAACTTTTTTTTCAATGTAAATTAATTGTTTTCAATGTAATTAATTGTTTTTAATGTACACTTTTAAATTTCATTTTATTTTCAAAAACATTTGCTTGGAAGTACATAAAAAAGTTGTTAAGAAACAAGTTTAAATTTAATTTAAAAAATGCTTTACAAATGACATTTATTATTGTAAAGGTAACAAAAAAGAAAAAATTACAAAAATTTACTAAGTGGCAACATTGCTATTGAGAATTTATATAATAAAAATGAGAGAGAGTGAAAGCTGTCAAACAAAAGTCGTTTCATTGAACAAAGTCTTTGTGTTTGCCATGTGAAACAAAACGTGTTTGTTAGTAGCATGAATAAAACAACAGTTTGTTCAGTGGTCTGAATTTTATTTGAATACGAACTTCATTGAATAAACATTTCAGTATGTTTATGAATGAAGTAATTCATGCAGCCCTTTATTACCTATCACGATTCGTTCCTTTTTAATATAATATTATGTTCACTGTTAACGAGATAAATGCTTTAAGATCAATTGACACATATTTCCAGCAGAGCAATATTGGCATTAATCTTATTTCCTTTTCGACACTATTATTTTCAAAAAATTCATTGGAATTTGCTAGAATAAAAAAATAGTTATATACGTTTCCGGGAATGAAAAAAGTTATAGAAATTACGAAACCTAATTGTGTAACAGTTCACAAAGTGACCCTTAAACAGGTTGAAAGCCGCCAAAAAAGTCAGTGTAAAAAAAGGCTTTGTCACTTACTAGTCTAGAACCTATAAAACTTCTGGGGGCCTATGATTTCTTGGTACTCAATTTTACTCTTCGCGGCCAAGATATACTTATCTCTAGCCGAGCTAAGTTGGATGTATTATTATCTTTATCCGTATTTTACAAGAGTGTAAGCAGAAGGTCTATAGACAAAGTTTAAGTTTTCATTTCGAGTGGAACTAGTTGGATCAGATATTTTGAGAAAGATCTACCTCCCTTAAGTAAAAAAAGTTAGTTAACCAACACATTAATCCAACACACTTTTGCTGGGCTTTATGTGTTGGTTAAATAATATGTACTTTAACTTTTTTTTGCATAAGGGGGCTAATATAATGACGCGTTTCCTCTTTGACCACCTAAGTAACAGCAACTCATTTTTCAGAAAACGAAAAAACTATAACTTTTTTACAAATGGGGTTTCTTTACAAAACGTGGCCTTGCGATTCTCTGAATGATGTAGAAAAGTGTTTTGAAAAAATGTTTGACTTCCAACTAACAGTAGCCAAAGTTGTTTTGGGGCAACCGGCTATTTGCAAATTAAATAAAATTTTTAATATGTATATTTTTAATTTTATTATTTTTGTTAAAAAAAATTAAATCAGGTAACCCAATTCCTCTATCTCCAAGATTATGACTCTTAACTTCAAAAAAAACTATGTTTTATGCATCGCACCGTTAAAATGTTTATTTTCGAAAGATTTAAAAAAAAACTCAAATAAGACAAACTTCATGTTGTTCCACCCATTTAACGGATTGTATGGGTGTAACTTTTAGGAGCAGAGGTAGCACTTTGAATTCTTTACAAGAAATTTTGGCTATTTTAAAAACAGTTGGGGTCAGTGTTAGAAATCAACCACATATGTACACGAATTAACCTCTTAAAGTCCGAAACAATTTTCGAACCAGAACCGATTTTTTTTGTAGTGGAGCCATGTTAAGATATCGAGACAGAGCTTTGGCATACAGGAAAAAAAAGTTGAATTTTATTAAAATAAATTAAAATCAACGAAAAGTGCCGTTTTTAGCCAAGTTACTGATTTTGAGGGCCTGGCACCCCACCAAGAATGCTCCGATTGCTCTAAAACTTCCCACATTTGTTTTTAAGCTTAAAATAAAATAAATTGGTGGGTGAGATTTTAAGATTTCCAACTTAAAATATAAAATCCATTCTATTTTGCATGCAAATGTTATTTTGTTTGGAGCTTAAGGGTACTTTACACTATCACATAAGTCAAAAATGACTCCCTGAAGTAAATATTGCTTGAAAGTTTTCAAAAAACAATAACAACCTATCATGACAGAGTTGCATTTTCCCTTTACGAGTTTTTAAAATTGACTAAAAAAATTCATACAAAGTTGTTAAGATGAGAATGCAGTCGGGTGGCAAATGTTATTTTCTACCATAAAAACTAAAAAAAAGTCAATTTCGAAGAAATGGCGCTGACGTGGTTAAAGAAGAAACGCGACGATGTAAAGCCAATGAATTTACACATATCCTCGTTTTTTTTCATTTACATGTCTCAAATTATAATTTAGAGAAATTTAATTAATTTTTTTAATTAACTAACATGTGTAACAGCCCCCGCACTAAAAACTTATAAACGTTTAACATAAAAATCTTTTTTTTTTTTTGTTTATTACAATAAGTATTTACTTTGGTTGTATTTTGGAAGTTATTTCATTATTTCTGTTGCGTTTAATTTAAAGATAAAATTTATCAGCAACAACATCATGATTTTTTAGTAAACAAATCAACAACATTTAATAATTGAACTTTTTGGAGTTTTTTTTTTGTTTTTTTTTTTTTTTTTTGTTATCAGCTGTCTTAAATTGTTGCTACATGCATTAAGTCAGGGGTTTACCTTAAACATTGCTTATTTATTTTTAAGTAACACCTACACACGAGATTTAAAATAAAAGACGGCAACATGTTTTTACCAGCCGACAACATTAAAGTGTGGATTATGTGAAAGATATCCCCAAAAAAACATCAACAAAAGAAATAATATTTAGTAAAGTTTATCAAAATAAATAAAAAAAGGAGACAAAATAAAAGAAGAAAGACTTTTTCCTGGCTAATGATTTGTACAATTGGCCTTACATTGTTGGTGGTATTTTGGAACCTTTAAAATATTTTGAGATAAAGATTTATTGGTACGAAGGTGGTCCCTCATAATACCCAAAAATATACACAAATTATTATTACGTTCGCTTACAAAAGCATGTTCAAGTTAGAATTGTTATATTACACTATTTCATTGCCCTGGCAGGTCTATAATTGTAGTATATGTTAAATGTCTATTTTAGAGTACAAAAAGGATTCGCACTCCTATCAAATAGGAAACAGGTTCCAAGAAAATCAAATATTTATTTTTCTTTTAGAACACCTGCAACAGAAATAATTCAAAATAGTCCTACATGTAAGTTCAGTTTTAAAGGGCTTACACAGTTTTCCATTTTGAATCTCGTAGCTGGAATTTGGAAAATCCCAGTAATATATTCATCTATTCCAAGTCCGGCGAAACTCTTAAGATCTAGAGCACATCTGACTTAATACACCCCATAACAACACTAAGACCCTAATCATGTAAAACGCAACGCAACGCCAATGAATAACATTAAAGGCACGAACAGTGTCATAAATATTTTGTAATTTTGTTGTTGCTTTCTACAGAAATTCATGTACCACGTTTAAAATTTTAAAACGCACTGTGAATTTTTGTAGGAAGCAACAATAAAATTACAAAATATTTGTGACTTTGGTTTGCTTTCAAAATTATTTTTTGGCGTTGCGGTGCGTTTTACATGATGAGGGCCTAAAATTCTTAGCTCTCTTGTCAAAAGTTGCTTAAGGCCAAATGCTTCGAATGTGCAAATGAAGGTTCAGCTTTCAGAACAGCAATTGACGGAACTTAGAAAATCGCCCTAAATTTTAAACTTATCCGCTCAGAAAAAATTTTGCTTAAATTATATTTCCTAGAATTTCTGAAGTAACAAAAGCAACCATTTTTCACTCGGCAATGGAGGAATATTTCTGGGCTTCGATAATAATCACGTAAATTACGTCTGCTTGAAAGAAAAGTGAACTCAGGGCCCTTACTAGCCTATTCACTGGGCACTGTGGTCCATGATGGAGGATAAGACATCAAAATATCTGCTGTCCTACAATAGGAATTTACAGAAAGAAGCTTTTAAGGGAACCCACTATGGATCAAACCAAAATGTATGATCCACCACTAAGCGGAATAGTTGGCTTTTATTTTTATTATATAACGATGCCTACAAATGTCATGGTCAGCGTTGCAGTTGCAGATATTCGAAAAGGGCGATATTCCACAAGAAGGGGTAAAATCGCAATATTTCCCAACAAAGGTGAAGTGCTCAAAAAACGTCCTATCGTACAAAAAGTTTGTTTTTCATCATAATTGCTAATTTGTAACGCTTTTTATCTTATTTTCTGGCATTTAGCCGATTTAGCGCTTCCAATTGAATTTTACGGGACTGTTCCAATTTTTCGCAAATTTTAGCGATTTTAGCGATTTTTGCGATAGAACTGAATTTTTCCTGTAAGTTTTTGGATTCTTTACAGCTTTAAGGTTTTTTTTTTTAATAAATATAAGACTTTGTTAACATTCCGACATAAGCAAATTTTTGCGAATATCCGCTAATTTAGCAATTTTTACCTTAAAGTTTTAGAAATTTAATGGCTGGTTGGAAACATTAAAAATTTTTGCGAATTTTCGCTACTTTTGAAAACTTTTTCAGATTTTGGAATATTTGCGTAGCTTTGTTGCTCTCTGAGGCAATCGTTGCCGTTATAAAAATAGCGCCCCATAAATATAAACCGAAGATACCTATTTTATATGTACGGGGCGAAAAGTGCCTTAGACCATTAGTACGAGTGAATTTTTTAGAATACATCATGCTAAAAAAACGGCTAAAGCTGGAGGTCCACACTACGCTCTCAATACGTTGATGTGTTTAAGTATCTGTCGAAAAGTAAAATGAGTGTAAAATTTAATTGACAAGTTACACAGCAAACGCATTTAATGCATATACGTATAGAACATTAAGTGCATGCGTCTTGTAAAATGGTCAAGAAAGTATCAAACGCATGGAGCGCGTGGTGTGAACCTCCAGCTAAAGAATTAAGAGAAACAATTTATTATTCTGTTTTGATTTTTTTGCTTTTAAATATGTTATTTCTCTCAGTTCTTGTGCAAAGAATAAGCACTGAAAATTCAATTGTTATTTCAAAAAAACTCTAAAATAACAGTAAAATAACATCGCTACCGATATATCGGAAAAACTGCAGTATCGCCGATCTATCGGTATCGGTATTCGTTATATCCCTACTGAGTATGTCTGTGTCAGTTATTTACAAACGGAAACCATGTACTAGTAAAGACATTAGCATATTTTATTTTACCAGTAATCGATCATTTGCCCAGGGACTTGGTCTATTGAAAATGGTTAACATTGATCTATTATTTCGCCTTGCTTTCGAGCAAATGTCCGTCTGGAATTATTGGAATTGGTCTATTTTTGATCAAAGTTCTCGAACAAGTATGACTTTTAAAAATTACTTGTACTGAGTAGTCCATTTTCAAACACCGCTAAGTTAAAAAACAATTAAAATTCTCCAAAAACCGCCATTTTGTTCGTTTTTAAAAATGCCTCCCTAAGCCATTATCACTTCAAAACTGGGTAAGTAACACGCAAATTCTAGTTTAATAATAAATACTACTCCAAAACTCTCTATATTTATTGTTTGGAATTTAACTTTTAAAAAACTGAATGAAAAACGGAATTTTGTTTCTTTAACTTAGCGATGCTTGCAAGGGCCTACTCATATATTCCTTATAAATATTTGTACAGATATTTGGCAGAATAAATGCTAAATAACTAGAATAAATTAAAAATATTAGATTATGGTAGATCCAGAATTGACCACTTCTTACATGTAGGCCCTCTTCTAAAAATCTCAATAAAACTAAAACAAGTCATATTCATTTTGGTTTTTAGATAAAATTCGACACAAACCCAAATTACTCTTAAATAAATTTTCACTTTATAACTTAATTATATGGACGTAAGTACATTGTTGTTCATATGAGCCACATAAGAACCAGTCATTAGTGTAGGGTACCCTGTAGTTGACGTTTCACGACTATACTTTCTTACTAGTGCTTAAATTTATTCAAGTACAATCCATGTCCCGTGTTAAATTACATTTATTAGCACTAAAATGTAATAAAAATGTTTGAATCTTACTTTATAAGTTCATTTTGGGTTGGTAATTGTTTTATTATTTTTTCATCGTTTATTTTTTGCTCTCAATTGTCTGATACTTTAAAGGCAAATCCAGCGAGAAGCCCAAAATCCTTACAAAAAAAAAAAATAAAAAAAAAAAACACAGAAGAAAAAACGTATCCAAAATTAGGTCACCCACCACAGTTTAAAACGTTAAGTTTTAAGTGTGTGTTAAAATGAAGCACTTATGTGTGTCAATTTTATATGGTTATGGAGATTTTTTTTCTTATTGTTTTAAACCAAACTTCACAGATGCGGGAACACTTAAGTACACAAACATACGCACATGTTCAATGAATCCTCTATAAAATGTTCAGCATACATGAATGATAAACATTTTTAGTTGTATAAGTGCGTATCTGTGTGAATAATTGTATTGATATCAGATGTTAAGTTGAGTAAACACTTTAATGTTTTAGTTTTTCTTCAACTTTTTGTAGTTACAAAGAAAATGTTCAATTACTTTAAAATTTTATGTTATAAATCCAACAATTTTATATTCGCTTTAAAGTATCGACTCAACTTTAAATATTATGTTCAGGGACGTCGTTTTTAATATCTTACAATGGGCTAACAAACTAACAAAAGATGGGTGCGAGTGTAATTGAAACGACAAAACACACCCATAAACAAATAGTCATTACCTGTTAAGTGACACCAGAAGAAACCAAAATAAGCGAAAAAACGACTTTATAAGGATCTTCTTTGGCTTTCAATATCAAAAATTGTGACCTTTTGATGGAAAATGTATGCGTAAATAAACCCTAGAGGGAAGCGAACTGACACCAAAGTAGTCCCGTGATAGGTCTTTGGTGGTAGGGACCGGTTCACTTTATATGAATGTGACCTATCAATTTTACATGAGGTTGTCATTGGAGGGGGTCAATTGACACCTAACCGCCACCATATGACAAGTCACACATCTAATCTCAATGAGCATGTTTAGTGTTCGTTACTGTAATGGAGTATTATTTAAAAAAAAAACAAGTTAAGAACCAAATTTTAGAAAGTCCCAAAAAAATGAATACTGTACTGCAATTCATTACTTTTTCGACCTTTTGGTTCTTCATAAACCAGTTAAATTATGGGTTCTCCTTTCACTGGTTATGAGTTCTTTCTTTTTGTACTTGTTCTATTTTCACAAATCCCAGGACCAGTCTGCTGGAACAATTGACACCAATTTCCCGTATAGAAGCTACAAAAAATAATATTCGAGAAGAAATTCGAACTATAGCTCTGGATGACTTAAAATAAATCATAGAGAGTCTAAATAACCTGAATTATGCACTCATTAATAAAGAGTAACAAAAATAAACGAGTTGTTTTAAAGCTTAAAAACTATAGACTATCCATGATCTCTTAATATCGTAATGTAGATGTCTGAGAGATATTAACTTTGCTTTAAAACCTTCTTTTATCAGATATCAGAATATGAGTTTATCTCATGATATTTTTTTTCAGTATTTATTTATTGAATATTCACTTATTACATATGAACTAACAATAACACTGTGCTAGAATTTGAGACTTTTTTGAGACAACCGGTGGACCTGGCGTTTTAACCTAATTCGGGTACGTGAAACCAGTGGTGCTAACGGTTTTTTTATGTTAGCTCTTGTTTTCGAGATATACCGTTATTTAGAAAAAGGGGGAGGTTGCACAACATATATTCGCGTAACTCGAAAACGGTTTGTTTATTAAAATCTTTTAACAACTTTTTTATTTTTATCTTCATCATTTATTTCTAACATCTTTTTTTTTTTTTTTTTTTTTTTTTTTTTTTTTTTTTTTTTTTTTTTTTTTTCGTTATTTATTTATTGAATCTTCATATATTTAATATGAACTAACAATAATTTATCAAATCTTAACCTAATAATTTATTTATGTCCTGCCAGTGCCAGACAAAAATTTTCTTCATCACGGGTTCTGTTCACTTATATAGGTGTTTATCTCTCATCTAGTTGAGTAAGTGCTGCAGTGTCTCTTCTCCTTAAGCGAGTGTGGCCGCCATGATTTAAAATATTTCGAGCTAAAGGATTTGGGTGTTGTTCAAGTCTTTTTAAATATTTTACTGCATATTTTGTAATCATAGTTTTTACTAATGGCACGTTGAGATCCTTATGAATGTTTGAGTTTTTAACATACCAGGGGGCGGCTGTGATTATACGAAGAAGTTTATTTTGGCGCCTTTGAATTTTTTCGATATTAGAGGCCGAGGCAGTGCCCCATAGTTGAATACCGTAGCACCAGATAGGCTTTAAGATAGAGTTGTAAAGTAGAAGCTTGCAATCGAGTCTAAGAACAGAATTTCTTCCAATAAGCCAATGAATTTGGATGGCTTTTAGTTTCATTTGAGTTAATTTTGCCTCTATATGGCATTTCCACGTTAATCGCCGATCCAGATGTATACCGAGATATTTAACATGCGAATGTTGAGGAATAATTTGATTATTGATTGTAATAGGGGGGCAAGATTCCCGGCGCAGGGTGAATGTTATATGTACGCATTTTTGCTCATTGACCATTATCCTCCATTGTCTTAGCCATATTTCTAGTTGAAATATATGATGCTGTAGGTAACGAGATGCTTCATAACGGTTTTCGTGGACGCTTAGAAAAGCTGTGTCGTCTGCAAATGTTGAAGTTTGGGTGTAGTTGTTTGTTGGCATGTCCGAAGTATAAATTAAGTATAATAGAGGGCCCAGGATGCTGCCCTGTGGGACTCCAGCGCCAATCGGCTGAGGTGAACTTAAGAAATTTCCTTCTTTAATAATAAATTGACGACCGACTAAGTAGCTTTCTAACAGTTTGTGTGTGTTTGCTGGTAAATTTTGCTTCAATTTGTGTAATAAGCCTTCATGCCAGACTTTGTCAAAAGCTTGCGAAACATCGATGAAGAGTGCTGAGCAATATTTTTTTTCTTCAAATGTTTTTCTTATGACATTTACTATTCGATGAGCTTGTTCAATTGTGCTGTGTTTTCTTCTAAATCCGAATTGATGGTTTGGAATACATCTATTTTCACTTAAAATCGGTGTTAATTTTGAAACTAATAATTTCTCAAATAGCTTTGACATATTTGACAATAAGCTAATAGGCCTATAAGACTCAACTTTCGTATGATCTTTACCTGGCTTTGGTATCATGGTAACTAAGGAAACCTTCCATTTTTGAGGAAAGTATTCAAGGCGTAAAATAGCATTAAAAATAAAAAGAATAATTTTCTTTGCTACGCGAGGTAGCTCTAATAGCATTTTATTGCTGATCTTATCAATGCCAGGTGCCTTCTTAGTGTTTAAGTCACATATAACCTTTTCGATTTCTCTCATCTCAAATCTTAGGGGAATAGCTGCTCTAGCAGCAACAGGTGGTAAATCGACCGCAATATTGTGAGATATATTAGGTGTAAATACGTTTTTCAAGTGACTTACAAACAGATTTCCTTTTTCAACATCATTTCTTGCCCAACTTCCATTCAAGTTTCTTAATGGTGGTTTAGAGACAACTGGCCTTTTGAGGTTTCTAGCTGCACGCCATAATGAGTAGTCCGATTGTGGAGTTGCATCAAGTTCCTTAAGATATTTTTCCAGAGAAGCCGTTTTCTGAGTCTGCAATAACTTTCTTAATCTTTTTGTACACTCTTTTAGCAAGTTCTTAAGTTGAGGAGATCTGTGCAATTGCCACTCTCTTCGTGCCCTCCTTTTTTCAGACAAGAGACGCTCGACATCTGTGGAATATATTTTAATAGTTTTTGTTTTTTTGGGGGCAATATTGGAATGTTGAACAGCTAGTTTCAGAAAACTGTCAAAATTATCAATAGAGCGATCTACATACTCCGGTGTACTGAGCGGAATATTTTCTGTGCAATGGGCACTGAGATATTTTTTATATTTTAACCAATTTATTTGTGTGGCTGACGTCGCTAGGTAACCAGTCGGAGATACAATTCTATTGGGGTTCATTATAGTAACAATTGTAGGTGTGTGGTCGGAAGATAATTCTAGGGAAGCTTCAACGTGAATCGTTTCTGTGGGGATGTTTTTAACCACGCCAAAATCGATGACATCTGGAATTTTTTGCGGGTCAGCAGGCCAATATGTTGGTTGGCCGCTCGCGACAACATTTAAATTCATTTTAGAGATTGTATTAAACAAAACACGACCCTTTGGTGTTATTAGTCGTGACCCCCAGAAGGTATGTTTAGCGTTATAATCGCCAGCGGCCAGGAAACAGGGTCCTAGTGATTTATAATATTCACAATATTGGCTTTCTGATATTGAAAATCTAGGTGGAGAGTATAAAGATGAGATTACAATGCTACGATTCAGCTCTTCAACACAAATGTTCGTTGCTTGGAGATAATCCTCACGATGATCACACATTAGGTAGTGTTTGACTCGATTTTTTATCAAAATGGCAGAACCACCACAAGCTCTATCTCGAGGGTCCTTGGTATCATATAGTATATAACCATTGATGTTAAACGTATTTCTTGAGGTCAAATGAGTTTCAGAAACCATCATGACATCAATTTGTTTATTTTTAAGAAAGTATTCTAATTCATTTTTATGTTGGCGGATGCCGTTCGCGTTCCAAAAACAGATTTTTAAACAGTTCATGGCCTGTTAAGTACAGATTGCAATAACATCGATTGCATTCTAAGAATTTCCTGCATCATATTACCCATTGTGTTCGTAAAATTAGTTACTGTTTGCACTAATGTTTCCATGGTTTTTTCCAGACGACTTAAATTTGAAACTGGAGTTTCATCATTACTTGGCGCAGCACCTTGCGTTGGCGCATGGTTTGATTTTACGACGTTAGCATAAGAGGTTCTGTTATAACTAGGCTGCGGGGCCTGAATGTCACCAGTGCTTAGTTGATTTGTTACCTGCATTTGAGGGGGATTAGTTTTCGGTCCAACTGACTGCTTGACGATGGTATATACAGGGCATCCTCTATAATTGGCAGTGTGATTACCGCCACAGTTGCTACATTTTTTTACGTTGGGGTCGGTTTTAGACTTATCGCAAAGATCTGTACCATGTAATTCACCACATACTACGCAAACAGGGGGTAAATAGCAATATGCCTTAGTATGACCATATTCTTGACAGTTTAAACACTGAACGGGACCATTTCTTTTGTGTGGCTCTTCTATAGTTACTCTTCTATAGAGAATATATTTCAAATTGTAAATAGGGTGCGTTTCATTTTTTTTAAGCTTTACGTCGCCGGGTTCAAACTCCACTCGAAAAAGTGGTTGGGGGTTTTTTTCTCTATTTTTTATATTTACTACATGTTTTATTTTGAAGCCTTTTTCTTCGAGGAATGTTTTTACCTCTTCTGGGTCCACACATGAGTCAATTCCCTTAATCACTACCTGGAGACCTTTACTGCTTTTCAGTTGGTATGTATAAAAGTTTTTTTTAAGTACTTCAAATTTGTTTATAATTTTGCGAAAATCATTCTCATTATTGACTTGTATTTTTGTCTCGTTTATACTACCACGCTTGATAGCAGCTACGTAAAACGAATTTTCACCTATCACCGATATCAAACTCTTTATGAGCTCATTTGAGTTTTGCTCCCTAAGATATATCGGGGGAGGCTTGGACGATTTTATGACGTTTGGTGCTTCAGAGGATTCATCCTCCAGAATTGCAAATCGATTTTGAGAATTTATTTTATCAAAAGATGGTACTTTTGAGGCCGAAGCAACTGCTGCAGAGGTAGGGCTGCGACCCCGTTTAAGCACTGTTATGTACCTGTCCATACCAACTTGTACTTGAGGCTTTTGACCACTTTTTACTTGTGGAGCTGAGTTTTCCATCATGCCTGATTTGAGGGTAATATTTTCATCACTTATTAAAATCGTTTTTGCCGCTGAGGCACCGCTTGCAGGTTTTATATTTTTTATTGTATTAATATCAACCGTATTATTAGACACCGAAGGTGATACTGAGTTTTCTATTATGCCTGATTGGGGGTTAATATTTACATCACTTATTAAAATTGTTTTTGCTGTTGAGGCAACGCTAGCAGGTTTTGTATTTGTTATTGTATCAACCGTGTTATTAAATACAGACGGCGAGAGGGATCGCGTACGAGTAATAGGTTTAGCCGTTAGGTATTTGCTATCATCGATTCTTTTTTTTATTTCTGTATTTTTTTCGCTAACACTCACTGTGATATATGCATTTCTACTGTTTGCACTCATAAGAGTTTTTTTTTCTTTTACTGTTTACAGTTGTGCTCTTCTTATTTGTTATTGTTTATCAACACCGATAATGAAAAAAATGTGTGTTTATGTATGTATGTACATACATGTAATTTTTTTTTTTTTTTTCTTTTTCTTGTATTTACTTTTTTTATACTTTATTTGTTCAAAAAAAATAAACCGTATGCCGAGTTTAGAAAACACGTCTATCTTCAACGACCGCGACAGACAGGTCTGACAACATTTTTATCTATCTAAATTCCTAAAGGGGGCTCCCATACAACATTTTCAATACAGACTAGAAATATATTGAAGAAAAAGTCCCATTACTGCCTGGAGTTGCCGCTAGGGGCATAAAATGTATGACTGACCTCAGTTGGGGTTTTGTTCTTAACACTTTCCCAAAACAGACTTGCTCTTTAGCATCACTTCTTAGGGGTGCTCCAATACAAATATAGCGTTTTTTCAAATTCTTAAGTTTAATTAAATTTGTTCGTCTTTTGTGAATAAAAACAAAACTTGTTAACAGATTTTAATCCTTTATGGCTTGTTTTGCTTGCAACTTCGTATTTTATATGTATAAAAAATATAAGCATAGCGGCATTTTCCAATTTTTTTAGGAATTTTTAACAAACAAAAATTTCGGAATTTTATGAAAAAAAAAAGATTAATAAAATAAAAGTTATGGTTGTAAACGACTGTTAGAAAAAAGTTAAGCCTTGCTTAAAGGAAATTTTATTGCGGAATTTCGGTTTTATAGTTTGTTCAATAAACTAAACCGTTTTTGAGTTACGCGAAAATATGTTGTGCAACCTCCTCCATTTTCAAAATAACGGTATATCTCGAAAACAAGAGCTAACATAAAAAAACCGTTAGCACCACTTGTTTCAACGTACTCGAATGAGGTTAAAACGCCAGGTCACCTTGTCTATTTTTTCAACTAGCACAGTATAATTAATCAAATCTTGCGTAATATTTTCTTTATGTCCTGCCAGTGCCAGACAAGAAATTTCGTCATCACGGTTTCTGTTCACTTATGTAGGTGTTTATCGCTCATCTGATTGGGTGAGTGCTGCAGTGTCTCTTGTCCTTAAGCGAGTGTGGCCGCGATAATTTTAAATATTTCGAACTAATACAGTTCTAGCCTTTTTAAATATTTTTCTGCATATTTCGTTATCATAGTTTTTACTAATGGCACACTAAGATCCTTGTGGATATTTGAGGTTTTAAGATACCAGGGAGCTGCTGTGATTATTCAAAGAAGTACTTGAATTTTTTCGATATCAGAAGCCGATGCAGTGGCCCATAACTGTATACCGTAGCACCAAATTGGCTTTAAGATAGAGCTGTAAAGTAGAAGTCTGCAATCGATACTAACAAAAGAATTTCTTCCAAAAAGCTTGTTTCCCGACGCAATGTGAATGCAGTGATGTCAGATGTAGCGAAAATTCCCTACTTGTAGGGATTTTTCTCCAAAAATTAGACTGTAGGGAAAAAAGACAGATTTTTTATTTTCGTGAAAATGTAGGGAATTTTCAAATATAATCTAACTGACTTCTGAAAAAACCTCTGTGGTATAAAACCATATCGCTTCAATAATTACAATATGGCTACTTTGTTTTTTAATAATTGTTTTTGAGTATCAAGTACCCAAGTACTCAATACTTTTATACCTCTTAAAGCGGCAATTATTGCATTTTTATAAGCCCGCTTTCAGACTCGGCAAGTTAGTTGCGCACGTAACTTGCCGAGTACAACAAAGTCTGTACTCAATTGTTTCGCCCTTACCGCGACCTTACCACTGACATCAACAAATCAAGAGTTGTGCAAGAGACTTGTGCAAGTAACTTGCCTAGGCTTGAAGGGGGCTAACTTGCACACGGTAAAATATACCACAGATTACTACTTGTTCAATAATGGCTAACCCTAGAATATAATTTTTCAGAACAAGAAATAAATTATATTTCAAAGATGGAATTGGAACCATTTTGGTCAAAGACTAAGAATTTCAATGTCAATTTAGTATACCCTTGCCACTCAAAATTATCCAAAATTCTACTGAGATTACCACATGCCACTGCAGATGCTGAGAGGATATTTTCAATTGTTACTAACATCCGCGCGAAAAAAAAGATAAATTGAGTCACGAGGGTTGCGATTCCATATGTATTCTTCAATCTCACTTACAATCAAAAATGTTAAACTGTACAAGCTTCCGTTGTATTTTTAAGAAAAGTGCTTTAAAACAAACACATTTTTTAAATGTTACGTATACAAACATACGAAGATTTTTATGTTATGTTATATTATTTTTATTTAAAATTTATGTTTTTGTTTTGTGTTTAGTGTAAATAAAATATACTATATAGAATTATTTATAATTTTTAAGTTTACCTATAACTAATATAAGGTAGGGAAAATTGTAGGGGGAAACATTTGCTGTTGTAGGGAAATATGGGGATTTTTTTATCAATACTTAGGGAATTTTAAAAATTCCATCTGACATCACTGTGTGAATGGGTTATGTACGCATTTTTGCTCGTTGATCTTTATCCTACCACTTTTCCATTTCAAATATATGATCCTGTAAGTAACGAGATGCTTCATGAAAGTTTTCTTATACGCTTAGAAAAGCTGTATCGTCCGCAAATATTGAAGTTTGGGTGTAGTTGTTTGGTGGCTTGTCCGAAGTATAAAGTAAGTATAATAACTCTTAATGCTAAGTTTCGGCAGACTTAAGGATCTATGATGAAGACAGTTGGATATTTACTGTGTTGATTTTAAATGTAAGCCTCTACGATCCTTTAGCGTTGTTATGTAGATGTCTGGGAGACATTATCTTAGATTTAAGCCTTCTTGTATGGAATGTTTAAAAAGAATTCCCAATAGGAAGATGTGTTACACTTAAAACCGTTGTTGAAGACAGCTGGATATTTACTGTTTTGATCCGAAATTGCAGCCTGAACGCGGCCTTTGGGTTACCCTGCAGAAATTTGGGAGACATAATCTTCGATTTTAAAGCTTCTATCAGATATCGGACTATGCGTTTCCTTAAAGATATGGAACGGTTTTAATAACATGGAAGGGAATTCTCCATAAGAAGATGCGGCAAACTTACAATCTTTGATGAAGACAGTAGGATAGTTACTCCTTTGGTCTTAGATTGCAGCCTTTACGATCACTTATCTTCGATTTAAACCTAACTCCGTCAGATATCCGACTATTAGTTTCTTTTATGACATGGAAAGTTCTAAGGAATTCTTCATAAGAGGATCCAGCAGACTTAAACTATAAAAGCCGCCTTTATAAAAACCCTTTTTACTCGATACCTACAAGATTAACTAACACCGCGCAGAGAAGATAAAATATTCGCATCTTATTTGTGACTTTGCGAAGATTTTTAAGAACTCGATTTTCTATTGGATACCATCGGTGTTTTAATGAGAAGGAGTAAAATTCTCCCTTCTCTGGGAGTAGTACAATTGGTACCAAGCAAAGTTGACTGTTAAGACTTAAGGTAGAGTAGTATAGAAATAGGGTCTAAAATGAGAAATATATATATATATTCCCTTCGATCCTATAAGGAGCATAGGGCCTTAAATCATGAGAAATAGTACTAATATAAAAATTTTAGTGGAAAAAACTTATTTAGGATTGCAAAAATATGAGGACGATAAAGATTGTCTCCAGAATGAGTCGCATCTTAATGAAAAGGTGTATCATAATTACCCTTCTAATTATGATACTTAGCAAAAGATGGTGAAGTTTTAATATCTCACATCAACTAATGAAGGAAGTTGAACCGGAACTTATAGAGACCAAGACATTAATTTAACCAACTGAACCAACCAATAATTAACTGCCCATTTTTAGAAAATGAAAATAAGCACCCTTATTCTGTTTGGCGACGTCAACAGAAAGCAACGCCGTTTTTTTAATGTTTTGTTACAATTTCGTATTCCCGTTGGCAATATTGCAATATTTTGATGGCTGCTAACATAACTTTGGTATTGTGTAAAAAAATCGGCTATTGATATAAAATCGGATAATGTCTTTAATAGCCTTTGGTTTTGTCGTCGGCGTTTTTAGTGTTGTCTTGTGTTGCTTTGTGTTGTGTTTTAAAAATTAAAAAAAATGCAACGTGATTGTTAGCTTTAATTTTGATTTCTATGGCGGTTTTGATATCTTTCAACATTTGTGTTGTATTTTTGTTGTATTGAAAAAATTTTAGAAACAAGTAATTGCCAGTTGGAGAAGCTAGTGGAAGAGCTTGAAAAGAATCCATCACTAGCCAGAGAATTTTGCAGAGGCTCTGTTGCTAATAATTTTAAGGAACAGTGAGACGCTACTGCCTCTGCGTTAAATTCTCTTGCTGCACCAATTAGAACTAGTGATGGATGGTAAAAGGTAAGGCAAATAGTTGGTTTTAAAACTATGCTGTCTGACGGAATTCTTTTTACAGATTTGGAGGGACTCAAAATTCAAAGTCAAAAGAAAAATGGCCACAAATAAAGCAAAAAGTAAAGCTACTGGAGGTGGTGTATTTAAACAGGTAATGCTGAGCCCTTTGGGACAGCTGTTTTATTGTGTTTGGAACAAACGTTGATCTCATCCTTTTCTTTAAATGAGGTTCTATTATTTCCAATGTTGAAAGGAAAACCGAAAATAACTTGGAAATCTTAAAAAGGATAAAAACTCCATTACTTGGAAAATTATGATTTTAAATATGTCACTTACTTTTCATCGGGCAAATTAAAAATACAAGATTTCTGTCTAAGCAGTCTTCTTTAAACAGTTAATCAGAAATAAAAGCCATTTTTATTAAAACTTAACTTTTTTTACAAACAAATATTTTTTAACTTTTAATGCACAAACATCACAAAATTTTTTTTTTATCAAAAACAGTAAACAAAATTAATCAGCTGACTCTAATATTAGCGGTGTATGCTGTATTTCATTCACTTTTTCGAAAAGCAGTCAACGGCGTCGTAACACTATTACAAAATACCAAATTAACATAGAATTGACGTTGCCTATCATTAGAATTGATGTTGCCTTAAAATTGTCGTTGTTATTGCCGACGCCAAATATAATAAGGGTGAAAATTTCGGGTGAGAAATTATTTTGAAAACAGCAATAAGATACGAAAATTTGTTTTCGTTTAAATTATAATTTCTCACACCAATTTTTTTTTTAACAGGCAGGAATAGAGATAAGCCTGTAAAGTAATAAAAAAATTTAAGCTAAACCCCTTAATAGACCTTTTGAGGTTTAAATTAATATTCAACACTATCTACTATAAATCTTAAATACCCTCCCTGATTCTTAAAAATCAGCCTAAATTGGGCATTGTCGCAAAATAAGACACACACATACAGTAAAATTGCGTGTGGGTTGCAATATGTGTCATATAGTGTCATTATAAACCATAATAACAGCAAAATTAAGAAGATAAAGAAAAAGAAAAAATAATAAAATAAATATAAAAAAACTGAAACATCGCACATGCTCCTACAACAAAAAAAGAAACCGAACAAAATCTGCAACAACAACAACACTATTAAGAGGTATAATCAGTAAGTTAAACGTTACAAAGAGGTGGTTCAGTTTTTCCAACTTAAATATACTCGTATCTCTATATCTGTTTGTACAGTATTTTGTTAACGATTTACTTGGACAATTTATGACAATTTTTTTAGCCAACATATTGTACGAAATTGTGGACAAAAAAAAAGTACAAATAATCTTCGTAACGTAAGACTCTACAGCTTCTCTTAAACTAATAAAGCTCATCAACACACTCACATAAAGTTAGCAAATGTATTTTGTAGAGGCGTATTAAGAAGTTATTTATGACTTATGCAACTTCAATCATACCACCAGCCAACCATCAACTATTCATATCTACTACCAACATTATATTGCCACTGCCACCGCAACTATTCAATGCCACCCAATCATGTTATAGTCAGTCAGTTGTACCATCAACAACCAAAAAATAAATGTTTTTCAAACGAGAGAAAAAATGAAAAATCATAAAGATTATGGATTAAACCGTGATAGGAAGTAATTAAGCAGACACACGTAAGAATTATTAGATGAAAGTTAAGGCGAATTTAAATTACAGTACATAAGGAAAATAAATGCGTAAGAAGACTTTTTTTAAGATGATCCATGTTTTTTAGAAGAATAGTAAATTCTTTTTAATTCTCCTCTATTTCTACTCCAGATTTTGTTGATGTATTGTCCTGGTTAAAGCTTTAAAGAAATTATGCGAAATTTTTTAACTTAACACTTAAACCAGTTTTTGGACTTACGCGAAATCAAGGAAAACTTTGCCATTTTAAAGCTTTACCAAATTTATAATATAAAATTGCTAGAGCAAAGCGTTATCGTCATCGTTTCTAGTTACCGTTTGATAATTCCCGATAATAACAAGCACAGAAAAATTTTAGTAGCTTTTTTTTATCAATTAAAAAGATTGTTTAAGAAGTATTTCAATTTAATTAATGTGATAATTGAATCAAATATTTTTTAGTTGAAAGAAAATTAAAAATATAATGTTAATAATTAGTATTGTGGTTGTTTTATTGAACTGTTAACGGTTTTTAATTCAAATTTTAATATTTTAATAAGGCTTAAGTTCGTTGAAATAAATTTTCATTAAATTATTTTTATGAAGAAAGGAACAACATGAAGTGAATAATAATTTTTTTTTTTTTTTTTAATTTAATTTACATTTTAGTTGTTTTGAAATAAATTTTTAATTAAAATATTAATTAAACAACAAAAAATCTCAATTGATATTTTCGTTTAAAATAAAATACGAGCAATTTAAACTTGTAGAGTTGTTGTTGGGAAGTGCTAAACATTGGTAAATCACGTTTGGACCAGCCTTTTGGTGTATCCAATATCTTGTTGTATCGACTATGCCTATTTTTATTTAGTTTTATTTTCTTTTTTGTTATTGTGATAACAAATATTAAAAAATCATATTGAATTTATGATTTGAAGGAAGTGCACTTCATGAGGTAAAATAAAGTATTAACTACATTGTAAACACCGTTAAAAGATTAAATTTATTTCCAATACACCTGAGCTATTAAAGTTGGTTCAGCAAAAAAGGCTGGCTAAAATTAAGCTCAATGTCAAAATCTTATTTATAAGACTTTAATTATAATTTTTAAAAGAAATTGGACAAAAAAATCTATGAATTCGTAATATAAAAAGTGTCCTCTTTGATGTTAATTTTTTAAAGTGGACAATTGGCATTCCAAGAAAATTTTAAATATTTTCAATATAAAGAAAACTGTTTAATTAACAGTTCCTCAATAACAGAAGCCAAGAGACTAGTGCTTTGCCAACTTAAGGCCCTGTAGAAAATTAGCAATTGCTCACTCTTGTTAAAAACAGGTATACTGACCCGTCTTTATAAAATTTATAAAAATAGTTTTTGAGATTGAAGTTTCGTAAAGAATTGCACCTTGAAAACGATTGCAAAATTCTGTGACTTAAGATCCATATCACCACTAGTGCAACAAACTGCTATAATGTTAATTTTTGATATACATCGCTTATAAAGACCTCTCTCGAATAACTCTTTTATAAATATCCGTATTGGTATAAAATATAATTCCAAGTTTTGTAAGAATCAGTCTTTATTGCAATACCACTTCACATTAACTAATCGAACCATAACTAATTAAAATTCAGACCACACAAAACAATTTTTGTCTTTCCCTGTAAATAAACAACAAATCGCGGTACTCCGTTAAGCCATCGAATTGAAAACAAATTCTGCGGTCTAATTCTGGCAGTCTTAATCATATACTTGTTCGATTCGAAACCATTTTTATTTATAATTTTTTAGTTGATACTGAAATTATCGAAATGATTTTTTTCAATGTTGTGAAAGCTCAAATTCAACACTGAAAAAATAAAGTCGACTAAAACAATTAAAAATAAAATCGGCCTCGAATCGAAACAGAATTCCATTACGGCTGCCTAAATAACACCCCAGAATTTGTTTTCATATCGATGGCCTAACGGAGTACTTCGATTTTTTGTTTTTTTTACAGTGGAACGCAAAATTTAAAAATTAATTTGCAGACAATTTTCTACTATCGCCCTGTATAATTTAATAGAAAGATACATTTAACATTTATCTACCAGAATACACAAAAAAAATATAAAAAAAATTTAAAGTTACGCCTTTTTCATATTTTATATTGGCTTACTATTTTATATCCACCCTTTTAAATCTTTATACTAACTCAAAACCTATTATGTAATTGTAATTATATCTTAATTATATTAGGAAGAGTCAGCAAGAACACGATTTCTTCAATTCTCCTTTCCTTAACTGCTCCTGTCAAGGGCGTCCCTCAATTGGTTCCTACCAAAATTTAAATATCCTCCGTCATTTTGTTTGTGCTTGACAACCATTAATAACAAACTACCTTGTGATTTAAGAAGAGAATCCATAAATAAGGCAACAAATTGATACCTTATTAAGACCAAACGAACCTTTTCTTGTTTCCAAACCTAAAGAATTTGCTCGGCGGAAAAAGATTTGATGACCTGACACATCCTTTTTTTGGAACGTATAACAAAAAAGTGGAAGAAACGATTGACAATGTTTATAGAGCTGTGTTTCATTTTAAAAGTTACCAGCTTATTGGCCCGCCTCGTATGCCCCATTTAAAGACTCTTAAAAACTGGTGGTGTTTGATGAAATTGAGCAAAAATTATAAACTTTCATTAATCCTTAAAATATTTCCATTTTATATTTCAAAACCCCTAAAGGTTTTAGAAAAAATGTTCAATGCACTATTTTAACGAGTTATATCCTACCATTTATTGAAAAAAAAAAAAATTTTCACAATTTAAAATTTTTACACTTTTTAGTATTCATTATAATCATTTTGGTAATAGGTGCAAAGTCAACAAATTGTTTGCTTGATTCTATGAATTTGGTGATTAGAGAACATTTTTAATTTTTTCTGTAAAGCCTGGATTTTCATTATCAGGTTCTTTTCTAAAAAACTTAGTGTCACACTCAATGACAGATCATTTGAAATCAATGGCCTATTTTTGCGATGTATTCTGTTTAGAATATGTAAAAAATTGTTCTGTTTTGTTTGCCAATGTTTGTGATTTACTAAATGTGTAATTTGAAACAAAACAAATCAGCTGTTTACTCGTGGTTTTAAAAATGCACGCCGAAAAATTAAAAATTGGTTGATTTGCAGAAAAGGAAAAAATAACCTTCATTATTTTAAAACCGTGATTCTAGAATAGGCCTATATGACTTTTTTTTAAAAAAGGCATGATAATACAATTTAGTAGGAGAAAAGTGTAGAATGTTTAATAATACAAAAAAATCATAATGAGTACCTATTCAGTTTATGCCCGGTTGAACTATTACTTGAAAGTTTTTTAGAGAGAATTTTATACATTGAACCACCAGACATTAAACTATAATTGTCACCAGTGTTGCCAAAAACAATATTTGTAAAATCACTACATTCGCAAAAAATTATTTTCCCACATTTTTCCATCATTTTATTTAATTTTTATTAGTGAACCAATCAATTAGCATTTTATTCCGTCGTTTTAATGCTCAGAATGATTCAGAATGTGTTTTTTTAATATAAAGAGGATATTGCATTAAAAAAGTTTAGAAAGATATTCCCTAAACAAATATTTAAAAAATATCAGATGGAAAGTTATTAATTGCGATACTTTATCAGACACTCTTTAGGTTTCTTCGATTCAGTACAATCTGGCTGTAACACAAACCTCTTTTACCGACCAGGCGCAGATTCAGGGGGGGGGGGGGGGGTGAAAAAAGGAAATCCCCCCCCCCCCCTAAATTATAAAAATATGTTTTGCTCGATAATATACAAATTTCCGAATGTACAAAATTTTTGGAAATCCCATCAAATTTTTTTGTTGTTTCTTATTGAATCTCTAATCGAATTTTCAATAAGTATCCAAGTATTTATCCTTATAGTTATTTATTATATATTCCCAATGAAACATCTAGTTTACTGTATTTAAATACATATTATTCTACATTCAATCCCAGCAAGTGCCATCTATTTCCGAAAAATAAACGTTTGGGTTGAATATGCGAGCGGTTAAATTATTAATAAGCCTTAGTATATTCAATATTTTTATTTGTGCTATGATAATTATAATTATTTACTATAAACATTTGAATATTGGAATTTTATATGCATTGCCATTCTACCTTCCTATATATACATATGAATATATGTATTGGTCTAGTAAAAGTTCACCAAAGAAGAATTATACAACTGTCAAATTTCAAGAGCATTAATAAGAAAAGATCTTTGATATACAAAAATACATAAAAATTAGTGAAACAATGGCGAGTCCGTAATTTTTTTTTTTAATATAATGTACCTATATAAGTATATATCATTACCCTCAGTCGTAAAGGATGTAGTCCAATGTATGAAATTTATAGGAGAGAGAAAAAACTTTCTAAGGTCTTTAGTTCTGAATATATTTTAAGTCTGTAAATCCAGTTTTGCTTCATTGATTACTCTTTATTGGCTTGCAAACCAACTAAAAAAATACATTTATGTTTTACGTAGCTTTTTGTGACTTATCACCTTTTCTATTATATATTTTATACTTTTAATGTACATTTACAATTTGCAAGAAATAAAATATACTATAAAATTATTTTATTTATTTCAATGTGGACTATTAACAAATTTTTTTTGAAATTTTCAAATTTTAATGGGCCCTAGCGCTTTTTCTTTAGCATTTTTGGACTTAGAACTTTTACACATCGTTGCAAAATAAGAACTAGAAAAAAATATTTGTATTTTTTCCGCAAACGATGTATTTTTGTTTACTCTATTGAACTGCATCAAAAACTTAATTTTCAAAAATTAAAAATTAGCGCAATTACGACTGAAGGTATGTATGTATGTGCAGCCAAAATTATTTTTGTCTTTCCATTGTTATAAGCTTTAAAATTCCTTTCTAAATAAAAATTATTTAAATTAAAAAATTAACTGTAATCAACTTAAACCAGAATAATTATATATGTATCTTTAGATTATAACCCAAACAGTTCGACTTAAATTCATAACTTAATTCAAAAATTAGTGAAGCATATTCCTTCTTCCAAAATTTTATTAACAATTGCATGTTTTTTTTTTTTTGGTCTTTGTTTTGTATCATAACAAATTCCCCCTCTAAGACTTAAGCTGGATCCGCGACCGTTACCGACGGTATAACAAATTGGCTTGATTACTTTGTGGCCTTAATTTTAATTAAATAATTCTTCATTAAAAGATTTTGTTATCATGAATAAAAATAAGGAATTAAGGACAACGAACAAAATATTTTAATGAATAATTTGATATTAAAAAGTTCTTTTGATTTCTATTGCTATTTTACGAATTAAATACTATCCTCAGGAATGGAAATGATTCCTAAGCCAATAAAAGATCACACAAAAGTTAAGTCATATAGACCTTTTAGTTTATTTGCTTCTAAAATAAACCCATTTGGGAAACTATTAGCCACAAAACTTACAGCGTTTCTAATTGATAATACATTTATTCGAAAACATCATTTTAGATTAAAAAAAAAACACACCACCATTAAACAAACTTAAACACTAGTAAACGCCATAAGAGAAGCCTTTGAAGAAATAAAGCTCTCCTCAGCCAACTGACGCTGCGTATAGGGTATTCAATTAATCGATGTTTTGTATTAATCGATTAATAGCGCAAATAATTATTCGAGGTAAAAATTTAATTAAAAATAATAATCGAACAATTTAAAATTATTTCGTCAATCGAATAATTTATTTTTTCTAGTTTAGAAGTTTAAAAATAAGACCAACAAATATATTTTTTAACAAGAAAAATTCATTAAAAAAGTAACAAGAATATGACAAAAGGTACTTCATGTAATAAAAGAGGACATTTTTTAAGTAAAATATAGCATCATAAAAATAATATTGAAAAAAGGGTTTACAGCTTAAATGTTTATGTTTTAATCGATTTCTTTCTTTTATTTTGATGCAGCTTGATTTAGACGTTGCACATAGGGGCTTTTTGCCAATCTAGCCGGACATTAGGCGAAAAAATAAATTTAAGAAATGTAAAAATGTAAGTACGCAGCTCGACAGACAAAATTCTGCATCGTATAGTGAATTTTCAAGTCATTTGTTTGAAACTTGTGGTTTTGGGACACTGTTAAAGTCAAGAAAGTTGAGTAAATTGGATGCGTGTTTATTGACTTTTTACGGTTTTGGGAGGTTTACAATATATTTTTTTGTGGGTAAACGAATAAAGATTTTACATTGATTTTTTTTTCTCTGAAAGACTATATTAACAGCTACTTATAAAAATTTTTAGAAAAATTTTATTAGCAATTTTTATGGTAAAAAAATTCTTTCGAAATTAAAAAAAACGATTTTTTTGTTCACTTTTTTGTAAAAAAAAAAAAAAATTTAAAGGTTTTTGAAGGTGCAACCCTTAGAGTCAATAAAAATGTTAAACATCACGTTAAAATTTGAGATCTCTACTTTTAAATTCAAGAAAAAAACCTTGCGCGTTGTTGCGCCATTTTTTTTAATGATTTTTTTAAAATTTCACCTTTTTTCTGTTTTTTCTCATCTTGCATAGGTACATATGATATAAACCCTTTCGTCAGTCATAAAATGTTTTGGTTGTACGTAGATATTTTTTATTTAAATTATTACATCTAAGAGTAATATTACCTGTGTCAAAAAAGGAATGTGCGAACAGTACGTAACGGTTTTTAACCACCTGTGCGGCAGCTAAATGACGTTATTTTATGGAGCAAAATAAAAGAGACCCTTTCGTCAGCCATAAAATGTTTTGGTTGTACGTAGATGTTTTTTATTTAAATTATTACATCTAAGAATAATATTACCTGTGTAAAAAAAGGAATGTGCGAACAGTACGTAACGGTTTTTAACCACCTGTGCGGCAGCTAAATGACGTTATTTTATGGAGCAAAATAAATGTACCTGTTTTGCATAACTTTTAAAATTATTAACCACAAAAATAATATTTAAAAAATCAAATCTGGGGTCCAGGTACTTAGTTTTTTTACTATATATTGTAGTTATTGCATAAAATTGTTATCAGAATCATTTTGAAGCTTCGAGAGTAAAATGGAAAAAGTGTCTACGAAATTAGAGTTATTTCAAATAGTACAAGAATGTAATGCTAAACTCGTTGAAGAGAAATTACAATTTTTAGTTAGAATTTTGTGCGACATTTCAAAATGTCAGGGAGATAGTGATATATCAGTAGTAAATCAATGCTTAAAGAAATTCAAATATGTTTTTAAAATATTTTGGCATTCAGCACAAAGAAAAAAGGATCGATTTGTAAGCATGCATTCCAAATGGCTGGAAGGAACAGTGACAATACCTATATTTGGGAGTTCGTCTTCAAATCGACTGCAAAAGCCGTTCGTTGAATTGACCGAAAGAAGTAAGAGAAGAAAAACTGAAATCTTGCGAACTCAATGCGATGCTGATTTATTGATGCATGCTGCCCAAACACAACTACAAACGTGTGGAAAAAGAGATGCCTCTGGTCTGCTTAAAGAAATTGTGTCTTCTCCGACAAGAGCTACAAAGTTAAAAAAAGCATACAAAGCTGCACAAGAGTAGCTAACCCCTCTAAAGGCTCTTTCAATATTTGTAGAAGCTGAACTTTCTCGAAAACAATATGAAATAATCCGAAGTGCCGATAAGAAGGTTTATCCTTGCTACAATATTCTGCAGAGAGAAAAAAGTGAATGCTATCCTCCAAAAGAATCGTTTGAAGTAACGGAAACATGTGCTCAAATAAATCTTCAGGATTTGCTTAATCATACTGCAAGTAGATTACTTACATATTTAAAAGATGTTTTATGTGGTTAACAAATCGAAGAATGCAACTCCTTCGAGCTAATAAGCAAATGGGGCTGCGATGGCTCACACCAGGCACAATTTAAGCAAAAGATGGAAAATGATGCCTCTGATTCTCATATTTTTCAGAGCAGTTTCGTACCGCTTCGACTAATATATGGTGCAAAAAAGGAGCAAATATTATGGCAAAATCCAACTCCTTCATCGCCGCGATATTGTAGACCTATTCGCATTAGATTTGTTAAAGAAACTGTAGATGTAATCCAAGAAGAAATCAACTATGTACAAGATGCTGTTAGTACATTACAAAACATTTTTTAATGGGAGGAAAGTTATATTCCATAAAACATACAATGGTATTTACAATGATAGATGCAAAAGTATGTAATGCCGCAACACAAATTACGTCCACCATGAAGTGCTATATTTGTGGGGCTACTTCAAAAGAATTTAACAATTTGAACATCAAAAGAGATGAAGACGTAGATGCACTTTCTTTCGGATTATCTACTTTGAATGCCAGAATTCGACTTTTTGAGAGCATATTACACCTGTCGTATAAACTCACAGTGAAAAAGTGGCAATTAAGATCGGATGAGGACAAAACTATTGTAAAAGAGAACAAAAAAACTATCCAAGAAAAATTTAGAAGTGAATTAGGGCTAATAGTGGATGTACCGAAGGCTGGCTTTGGAAACAGCAACGATGGCAACACCAGCAGAAGATTTTTTTCCAATCCTGAATTAGCTGCAGAAATAACTGGAATTGCATTGGATTTCATCTACCGAATCAAAGTTATTATTGAAGTAATTACAAGTGGTCACAAAATCTATTTGCACGAGTTTGCCGATTATTGCTTAGACACTGCAACACTTTACGTTACTCTATATCCCTGGCATCCTATGACACCTACAATGCACAAGATTTTAATACATGGTACAACTGTAATGAGCGAGGCATTGTTGCCTATCGGGCTATTATCAGAAGAAGCGTCTGAGGCACGAAATAAGCATTTTCGGCTTTACAGGCAGAAAGTTTTCGAGGGTTCAGTGTAACAAAGATATTATAAATAGACTTTTGCTCAGTTCTGACCCACTGATTACTAGCATAAGACCAACTCCAAAAAAAAAGTCATTACCCTTTACGAAAGAAGCAATTTCTTTTATGCTTCCACCTGTACTTGGCTCTGAAGAGAATTCCGATTCGGAAGAGGATTTTGAAGAAACAGACGTAGAAGAACCATGGCACTCATCATCATCTTAGTGCAAAAGAGAAGTTATTGTAAATAAATAAGTTATTATTTTAAATAAAATTAGTTGTCACTTTTATAAATTAGTTATAATTATGAATAAATAAATTCTTTTCATATAAATTAAATACTATGAAATACATAAAAGTCGCATAAAATCTTAAAAATGAATATTTTTTGGAAATTAGCAAAAAAAAATTTTTTTTTGACAGGGTCGTTCCGGGGGGTGGGTTAGGAGGGATACCTCCCCCTGCCCACAAAAGTTCAAAAATTTAATTTTTATAGAATTAAGGCGTTAGTAACCTTTTTCTTTTAATACTTACATTTTTTTTAAAAATATTATTTTATGTAACCGCCCACAAAAAGGGCGGGGCGAAAAGTGAAATTTTACGATCTCATGGGTCCAATTTTAGGGTTTTTAATTTTTGCCGATGTTAAAAGTTGTATTTGCCAAACAAAAGTATAGGAAAACTTTAAAAAAATTGAATTTTTCAGAGGTACGACTAGTTTTTCTATGGGGAACTTTTTCCCCCTTGGTCCGATTTTAAGTATTTTTGATCTTTACCTGCCTATGACAATAACACATATTTCTGCCAAGTTTCATCAATCTAGGGTCACTCAATAACTTTTAAGAAGCAATATAAGCTAGAAAAAAAAGTAATGTCCGGCTAGATTGGCAAAAAGCCCCTATGTGCGTTGGAGAGAATACAAGTAAAGCGTTACAAAGCATATCCAATTTCTCTATTATTTTTCTTGTCTTTTCTAAAAACTATATTATTCAATTATACCACTTGAATCTCTCTTTGATTCCTAACAATTTTAATACTTTTAACTGTCTTGTTCAGGTCTGGCAAAAGGTCGGTATTTTATTCGGTCCAAAACAATAGCCATCTTCATCTGAATCACTACACGAAGGAAATGTTCCTGAGTTAAGAAAGAATAAAAGGTTTTTTTAAAACGTACCAGCTTATTCTTTTACATAAAAGAATAAAAATAATATGTACATATGAACTGTGAAAAAAAATTTTCGATTAATCGATTAATCGACCTTAATTATTCGAATTATTCGATAATCGAAAATAAGCAATTTTAAATTATTCGAACAGTTAATCGACCAAAACTAATCGATAATTCGTATACTTCGGCCATGCCAACAAACAACTTCACCCAAATTTAAACTTTTGCTGGTAATTTTATTTAACGGTCGGCGAATAATGAGCTAAAGTGATTTCCGACGGGGCTTAATAAATATCAGTGAGTTATGGACAGATCAACATGAAAGTTGGTGGTATAGTTTGTATACGACATATAACGAATTGAGGTCAAATTAGTAGTGAGATTCCATTTCCGTCAGAGAATCTGATCTGTTTTCCACCATAACAGCCTAATGGTGTTCCTTACTATTGCTCAAAAAATTAGGTTGCAATAAAATTTTGTAACTGTATTTGTAATATTAAATAACTAAGTAAAATTTCTTAACAATACTAACATTTCGCCACCGATTTTATGCAAATTCAGTTATTTGTACAGCCAAGTTTGATTCCCTGTTACAGCACAGGGTTCAATAGTGCGGCGATGGAATAATGAATGGCCATATGCTTAAAATTACTGAAAGCCTGCTCATTATTTTTGTACTTAGTTAAATTTTTCCTCTCAGCGGTATTACCCAACCCACAGTGTGGCGATGAGTTAAATATACTGAATATTAATAAAAAAATATATATATTTTATAAACAAAATCTAATATAAACAAAATACGTATTTTGTTGATTGTTTTCTTTTTTTTAATTATAAATTATTAACAATTTGTTTTTTGTTCATCATAAAAAAAATTCAATTTGTTAATTGAAAAAAGAAAGAAAAAAAGAAATGAAATTGCAACACCTACAAAACAACTTTCATTTGTTTGGTTTTGGTTTCGGTTGTCGTCTGTTTCAGCTGTCTAGTGAATTTATAATTTTTCCAGATTTTTTTTGGTATTATTTAGTGCCGTGTGGTAAATTTTTTGTTATATTTTTTGAATTTCGTACAGAAAAAAATGTAATTAGAAATGTTTAAATTAAATTGTTTTAAATGGAAAAAATATAAAAAGCAAACAATTTGAAATCCCCAAAAATTAAGATGGTGGTATTTAAAACGTGGGGTTTAACGAAATCCGTTAAAATCGCAATTAACATAAAGTTGACAATATTTTCATTACAACATTTGCAATGTAGTATTTGCAATTCATTAAAAACAATTGCTGTTATTGCCATTACTGATGTTGTTGCTGGTGATGTTTTGCTTTAATTGCAACTACTCGTACATACAATAGCCAGATACTGCCACAAAGTACAGCTACATGTTATTGTGGCATGTTGTCGTTTTTTTTTTTCTTTTATGTTGAATTCAAACTACGCAGCATTAGTGGCTCATTGAACTCTTATTCATTTATTTGCTTTTTTATAAATTTTTTTTTCTTTTACAACATATTTTTGTTTTTTAATTTAAGTGACAAATTTTATCTTTTACGACTCTAATTAGTAGTTTATTTTCTTTCGAGCTACTTCGTTTTCTTTCTTTTAGTTGCTTTTGTTATTTCGTTTTTCATTTTTATTTTTCACTAAAAAAAGGTGTATAATTTTTGCAATGACAATTAAAATGTCATTGGTATCTAATGGGAATTTATTTCGTTTTAAATTTTCAATCTAAGGAAAGTTGTTGGTTCAATGTTCATTAAATTTGACATTTTTTTTTTTTGGAAACCCTTTCACATTTTTTAAGACTTTTGAAATATTCAGTGAAGGTTGGTAGTTTTAAATATAATTGATAGGTATATCGTTACCTAAAACGCAAAACGCCATGTATAACATTTAAAAAATTTTAAAGGGGAAGCAAAACACTATTTAAAATGTTAAATGGCCATAAACTGTTTATAATTTATTTTTATTTGTATATTATGCAAAATATTGGTTAGGTCTTTTACCGTTTATCATATAATCTTTTGTAGGTAGGACCGTGTATTTTTGTTAATACAATTTCGGTCAAAGGACTCCAACATTGTTTGTGGACATTTATGTTGATGCAATACATCAAAATCAATGAAATAGTCGATTTTAAATTTTTGGTAAGTTGGGGCCATTTAGAATTTCACACTGTAAAATTTCGTTAAGATCGGCCAACAACTAACCATAGGCCCCCATATAAACCCTACACCCGTAAAACGGCTTAGTACGTCTAAAACCGTAACAAATAGTTTTATCATAATAAAATTTGTTACGTCACAGTTTTATAAAGCTAGAAATCATACTCCAAAATTTCGTGAAGATCGGATCATAATTTACCCTAGGGAGCATATAGAACCTACTCTCGGAAAACCGTTTAGTACGTTAAAAAACGTAATAAATAATGCTTTTGTTATACAAGTTGGTACGATTTATAGGACTAAAAATCACACTATAAAATTTCGTGATGCTCGGTCCATAATTAAAAATATTATGTCCAATATTATGCTCACTCTGGGAAATTATTTTAGTACGCCTAAAACCGTAGTAGATATAGATATTGTGATAAAATTTGGTCCAATTTTGATTCATGTGGCCAGATATAATGTCATGCAATTTTCTGATTATAGGTCCATATTTACCTTAGATCCCATATTAAGCAGCCTTCTGGAAAGCACTTTAAACGCTAAAACAAATTTCACTACTATATTGAAATTTGTTCCATTTAGATTTTTAATAACAGAAACCACTCTACAGGATTTCGTGATAATAAGTCCATAATTTGCCATGGGCCTTATACTCGTATAAATTCCACTCCTGGAAATAATTTTAGGAACCAATTTTTCTATATTATAACTGTCGGTGGAGGGTATCAAAGATTCCGCTCAGCCGAATATAGCGCTCTAACTTGCTTTAATGCAGTACCTATTAAATGGTTAAATATAGTATTAAACTGATTCGGTACAAATTTCAAATCGATATTTGAAATACTGCATCGTCAACTTCAAAGAATTTTTATTTTGGAAAATTTTAGAAAATTTTTGTACATTTTTTATGCTGAAAAAAGGTGAAGTCGTAGTCGCGAGTTTTTGTGGGTACTACGACCCCGACTCCGGTACAAAAACCTCAACTCCGACTCTTCAACTCCGACACTTCAACTCCAACTCCGACTCCACAGCCCTGATTGCCAGCATAAATTCCTACCATTTTTCACAAATGTTATTAGGAAAATTAATTTTTTTCCAATTTTTTTTTCACTCGAAATAATAATTTTAAAATTTTATTTTTTAAACAGTTAAATAAAAATTCAGCCTAAAGACCTTGTTGCGGATCAGCTGTTCCGTTTTCCTTACCACGCTTTTATATAGGGATGTAAATAATACTGATACCAATATATCGGCGATACTTCAGATTTTTCGATATATCGGTATCGGCGATATTTTACTGCCGATATGACACTAATTCTTGCATTTTTTTTAGAGTTTTTTTTTTAATAAACAATTTAATTTTCTTTGCTAATTTTTTATAAAAAACTAAGAAAAATAACGCATTTAAAAGCAGAGCATAATAAAACAGAATAATGAAATTATTTTGTTTTAATTCTAAAACTGTGTTTACACCTATTAAATATTTGACGTCCTACACGTAACCACTAGTTTTATTAAAAAAGTATTTGCTGTTGCAAAGCGTTTGGCTAGAACAAACATCATTTGAAAGTTTGTAAATTACATTTTACAATTATCTTCTTACAAATAAAGTTTGGTAAATCAAAAGAAATTGTTAAAAATAAAGCTTAAGTTTGGTCTATTTACGGGTCACGTTTTTTTGATTTTTTTCGTCAAATATTTGTTAGGTCTGAACATACCATTAACAATTTTGCTTTGCACAATAGCACAGAGGCCAAATCCTTTGATTTTTTTTTTTTTTTTGGATTATTAAAAATATTTATTATCAAAGTTGTTTTTGGGAATACAATTATTTATTAAAAGATTTTGTTTGTTGTGCCTAATTCCCTTTTTTTAATGATTGATAAAAAAAATACTGAAATTTATTGTTGGAGGATAAGCTGTTCCTATGCGCATTTCACTGGTTGCTTTGGCTTTTCTAAAATTATTTAGGAGAACGTTTCCTAATGATCTGGCCTAAGCAACCAGTGAAATGCGCATAGGAATAGCTTATCCTCCAGTCGATCACATTATTTTTGAGCAGTTTTATTGCATCGTCCATATAGAATTTCTGGTATATATAATTTTCTAAAAAAAAAATAACAATAAAAAGCACAAAGTTTGGCAAACTGCCGATTTTCTCACAAGTAAGTACAATGAATTTCCCAACCAAATTAGACCATGTTATCCATATTATTAAACATTTAAAACTGTGGAAAGCACATAAATAAAAATTAAATATTATAGTAACAGTTTTGATTGAAAACATTGATCAAATCTCAAAAAATTAAAACATTAATACAGCGGCCTTCAGCTACTTCACCTAAGTAATAAGTATTATTGCTTTACGAAAAGAAATAACAAAGTTAGAGGGTTTTTGCCGCAATTTCCCACTGTGCATGGTCATAAAATGTTATCTCATTGCTAAATCTTGTAGGTATTTGCACGTTTTCTGATTTTTTCCAACAATTTTAACTTAAGAAGAATTGAGAGATACCCTAGATCTCTTAATATTTCTAGAGTCGCAGATCCGCTTGTTAACGGGCGCAATGGCACGTTCTACCCAAACTTCAAGAGAAATGCCGCAGAAAGATTTCAGTTTTCAAATTAGATCTGTCGCATCTGCGAGACTATTTTCCACTGCAGGTCTAGTTCAAACGGATTTGTGAAACCTACTGTTTTTGCCAAAGCTTTTATATTTGTCATTGTATTTTCCAACAGTTAGGATCTTAGTATACATATATAGTCTGGCTTCTTATGAGAAGCGGAGTTAATTCAACGATGCCCGCTTATTCTTCCGTCAGCTTGTGTGTCGAAATGAGTTTTCCCTAGGCTTCATATATGATGGGTGTTATATATTATCACATATCACATATAGTAAAGAATAGTTTGTCAGATCGGTCCACAAATACCAGCGATATGAACAAAAGACCGCTACGATAACCATAAAATTTAAGTCTATATACTATTAAATTACCAAAAATAATATGGTTTGGGCCCATTAGCGCCCATTCTTTTTATATAAACTAAGAGAACCAAATTCGGCCCAGATTTAAAATGGGCCAAATCAGACCATTATTTCACCTGGTCCCACTAGAATGAGGCTCGCGTATATAAGATTTGGCATTTTTAATACTATGGTGAACAGTACGAGTATATATCGCTCATTTCGTGCAAGACCGTCACAACTCAAAATTTGGCATTTTCGAGTTAGTAATGCAGAAATGTTCTTCTCTTAAACCTCTACAAATTGATCTAAGAACGGAGATAATTATCGAAAAAATAAAGGTAATACAGATGCTTGTGACGCTTTGACCCCTCGTAACAAACTTGAGTAAATAACATTAAAGGTCACATTTCAGTTTGTGTTTGGCATTCCTCTTGTACATGTGGTTTTCTTTGTAGCAAAAAAGAAACATTAGATTTTAAACCTGTATTTTAGTGAAAGAGAAGGTGAGAAATAATAGGTTGGAATCTTAAAAAGGCTCTCCTGTAAAGATTCAAATTTTGAGTTTTGACGGTCTTGCACGAAATGAGCGATATGATTCGGCGCAGCCGAATATAGCACGTTTATTGTTTTAAATCTAGTTTATATCAATTGCAAATATATATATTACGATGTTATTTTGAATTGAAATAAAAATTACTCAACTTGAGTTTTGTTAATTTTAACTTGAATTAAAATTCAATATTCGTATCGGTATCGGCGATATTTCCGTTTGAATAACGCTTTCGGTATCGTATCGGCAAAAAGGCGTATCGTTACTTCCCTACTTTTATACATACCGAGCGGGAAAACTCAGAAGTCCTTTTTACTCCCGGCCTTGTGGGAGGCCTGATTAAACATCTTTTTCATTCAATTACCATTTTGATCTAACTGCGAGAAGGGGTACAATTTTTTTTTGCCAAAGCAAAAGCCAAAGAATTCAGATTGCGTATGAGTATAGAATAGAGTATAGAATAGGGCGATAAGGCCTTGTACATCCAAAAGAAGGAGTTCAGAGGCCTTCTATAAGGCATCCGTACTCCTTTTTCCCGCTGGATAAAAGTACCTACTTAAACGTGACGTTGCGCTGCAGGTGAACCTGATAAAGGTAAAATTGTTGTCCATGTAGCGAATCAAATATTAAAGAACTTTATGTTTATTGACAAAGCTGACATTCGATCGATGCACACGGCGTCTTTTTTTTTTGTTTAAATTAGTATAGAACGCAAAAATAAAAAAAGCTTTTATTTATAAATAAGACAAGTTTTGAAAAATTTTCTGTTTTCTTTTGAATACATTTTCAACGCGTTTACGTGTTTTTGGTAACTTCCAACCATTGAAGTCGATCCCAACATTAACATGTCCCCAACACAGTGTTGCCAATCCATGTGTTATTGCACATTTTGTGTGTAATTTTTACTTTATGTTCTTTTTGCATTAATTTTTAATAGTAAAAAATTGCTTTTCGAACATTAAGTTCTTGTCACTTTTTTCATTCACAATCAAACGTGCTTTTTAAACCCTGACTTTTTTACTTTCCATATCATATTCTCTTCCACTCTTAACCATGAACTTAAACTTTATGCAAGAAAATTAAATAGTGTGCACCAAGTCTAGCACCATATGTCCATGTGTAGACCGCAAAATCATACATGTGCTTATAGCACATTCATACATATTTTGCGCAATTTAATAAAAAGTGTGTACATTCTAGAAATTTCGGTAGTTAGTTCTTAAAGTTTTATTTAATATCAAATTAATTCGTATGAAAAATTGCACCAAACAATTTTTTTCATATTGCGCAACTTATTGAAAGGACAATAAAAATTGTTTAGGCTTTAACATACTGAAACATTTTTGTACTATTTTTTTGCCGACGTTACCGCTAATGTTCGGAAATAAATAGTTAGCGTGGATACGTGTCGTTTTACATGTTCATCCAGTTCTTTTTACTGCAGAAATTCGTACGCTTTATTTTTTTTTTTTTTTTTTTGTAAACCTACCCATTTAATTGCAAAAAAAGAAATATCAAGCAACTTTTTCAATTTGCGTATGTAATTGTGCTTCAAATGTGTAGTTTGGTGCTCAGTCTTGTGTAATTTCAGAATTCGTCATTGTCAACACTGCCGCTAAATACAAACATACATATTTAATTTTATGAGAAAATTTGACAACTCTGTCGTTGTCCTATGGATTTCGTCCTCAAGTCGTTTTTCAAACTCTTTCGTTAGTTGAAGCTTATCAAATTTTAAATTCTCGTTCTTAAGATCAAAAAAGTTGCTGTTCTAAAAATCATACACTTCTAATAAATTCCTTAATTTCTAATGATAAAAGAAATTTACCATTTGTTTAATTTTAGAATCAAGCATTTTTTTTTAAATTCTTAATCCTGCATCTTAATGACTTTGCACATGTCACATTCATTCGTCACAATGATTAATTGGATGAAGCTATAAAAAGTATTACTCAAGACAATGGATAATTTTCTACACAAAAAACATATCAAAATTCTAACAAACAAACTCTCACCAAAAAAAAAAAACTTGCACACTTATAAAGGTCGATTTGATCTTTTCTAAAAAACATACACAACCGGAGGTATCTTCTTTAAAGATTTGATGTCCTAATTTTTTCGGGGAAAAATGTAAATGATCGATTTTAAACAAACACACGGTCACACAAATGCATCGATCATTTTACTTTCGTTCAGTACACACATGATGATACTTTTATGTTGTTGTGGGTCTTTATTCCACTCTCTTCTTTGTTTCATTGATCTACTGCATCACACAACACTGTTAAAGTTTTTTATGCCCTGCAAAGAAGTAAATAAACACTCTTTCAGTTCTTTTCTTAATTTTGATAAATACTTTTTTTTGAATATTTTTCCTTTTTGGGGATTCTTGCATTCATAACACCAAGAAATCATATCGATTTCAAAGCAAGAATGCGCGCTCTCTGTTTAAAAAACAAGGCATATCGTAATGAAATCCCTTAATAATGTACCGTTCACGTACACACAAAGACGACGCACACATATTAAAGAATAGATTTTTGGATTGTTTTGAATTCCACATACTGTTTTCGAAATCAGGGCTTAATAATTAAATGATAAACAAAAAAGAAAAAATTATAAGCGGCTTTGAAGAATAACGTACACGTTTTTTTAAATTTGGTACGAACAAAATCCCTGTTTTTAACCCTCAGATCTCATGCAATCGAAAAGGAAAATTTTTTGAGTGAAGGAATTGTGAATCAATTTAAAGATTGCAGTCATCTCCCAACAAAATATTGAACTGTTTACTAGACAGAGGGAAAAATCTGGCAGAAAAATACCAATTGGACAATAGATGGGGTGGATATTTTAAAAGCACTTCGTTTACATTGTGTCCGCGATTGTTTTTATTTTGCAAACGCATTGTTCTTATTTTGACAATAGACATTTTGACAAAATTCAGTTTTCATTTTGACAACAAACCATTGTTATATTGACACCATATAGTTTGTATTTCGGCAACACCCTGTTTTCATTCTATGGAAATTAGTGCTCCTTTGCAAACTCAAACAAGGTGTGCCCGGTAGGCTAGTTGGTAGAAAGCTAGTCTATCAGCGCGGTGTTACGGGGTCGATTTCCGCCAGAGACTGTGGTCTCCTGCAGATAAGCGTAAAGCTTCGCGGGTTAAGCATAAGAAAAAATATAAACAAATATAAAAAACTGAAGTGAATATAACAATTTAACTTAAATAAAGAAATTTCCTATGGAACTTATGGCCAATTTTCAGGATTGGCATTAAAACACATTTATGTTTAAAATCGTTTTAAATACAAAATTCTCTTCTTCACTAAACACTTAAATGAAACTTAAGTCACCGATGTGGTACATTTAAATTCAACTTAAGTTTCCATTGTAATAACTTAACAACAATACAAAAAGAACAGACAAAGTAATAACAACCAGCTGTTTTTTGAGACCACCTTGTTAATAACTACACTTTTTTATGATATTTTTTTGTATTTACTAGTGCTACCATACTTGTATCTTAATTAAATAAGACTTTTCATATAAAACTCAAAAAATCAATCTGTAATTAAATACGATTTAAGTTTTTATGAAAATTAACATAATATAGATTTAAATACTATCCTGAAAATTGGGCATAAGCGGCAACATTTACTTTTATACCTTTTTTTAGAATTTAAAGTTAAAAAAAAAAATGTTTTTCTCTAACTCTATGCCCTTAGACAAAAAAGGTCTTAAGTAAAAAAAAAAAACGCATTTTGAGTTTTTGATTGGCTTTAATTGCACTTGTTTCTCTCTTTTGCTTGGTATCAACAACTTAAGTCTACCACAACTTATTCTAAGCGTAATCATCTGCTCTTAAGGAAAAAAGTCTATAAAATACACCAAATAAATATTTTTCAATTTTACTTTATGAAAAACTAAAAATTCTGTCCTAAGACCTTTTTGTCTAACACCAAAGAATTGACAGTTTGCTCTTTTTTTTAAGTTTCTTTTTGTATATTGCACTCACAAATGTTCAAAAGATAAAACTAGAAAACTATGCCAAGAGCAACAATATTTAGTATTTAAATTGACAATTAGATGTTCTCATTGTTAAAACAAGGTATTGTTGATTTGACAATGTTTGGTATATTTCATTTGTAACCCCGAATTGATAACGGCTTGTAATTATTTTAATAACGCACATTGTCAAAAATAATGCACTAGCATCGTTGTCGTTGTCAGTGCTTCTGTAAGCAAAGGGGAAAACAACAAAAGTGAAACTTGTGTAAGAGGAAAATAAATAATAATATTCTCTCCCTGGTTCCCAGGGTAACGGCTTAGAATTATTCTAAAATAAATAAATACGATGTATCTGAGGCTTATTCTTACTATTATTTCACATTCAAATTTAATTGATTTAATTGAAATTCACGTTGTTTCAACTTAAAATACCTTTCATTCTACGTTTTTTGTAGTGTTCTTTCAATATTAATGTCATTTTACTCATTTTTTACTGGAATGTAAAATTAACATTAATTATTGATATTTAAATAAATTTCGCAAGTTATTGCAAAATCTTGTTGAATTAACATAAAGTAACTATGAAGCAAAATCATTACCGAACAATGTAAAATCAACCTTTTTTTCGACAATTCTGCATTGATTTTTTTTCTGTGTGTAGGCAATCTATGATGAAGCTTAATTTTCCAAGCATATTATCCTATTTTCAGGACATAAAGTGATGCTGATATAGCGATTTTGGAAAAAGGAAAACGTAAAGATAATTCCTTAAGCCCTTATGACACTACATTTTTTATTCATTGAATTGATATAGAATTGATGGAAAGAAACAGTAAACGTTGGAAAGAGCAAACTATAAAAAATGTAAACAGAAATTTTTTTAGTTTTTCTTTTGTTTTGATTTTATTCATTTTATTAAATGTTGTCAACTTTTCATTTATAGGAAACATAAAAACAAAACAAACAAAAAGCGGTTAATCGCTGAATTTCCACATTAACCGCTGATTCAGCAACACTTTTAATATTTCAAGCTTGAAATGTCAATTTTAAGTTGAACAATTTTACATTGTTTTTGACATAACTTCATTTTTTATCGATAACTTTAGTAAATTTTTTGACAGTTGGCTATTTATCTTAATACAGCTGAACTCTTTGCACTTGGTAAATTTTTCTATTACATTATATTTGCACTGTTCACCAAAACTAGAACAATGCATTAAAAATGTAGTGTCATAAGGCCTTTACAAAGCATACCTGAATAAAATTCCTTCAATTTACTAGTTGTTCCGATATGTAGCGTAAGATGAAAATATAGTTTCTCCTGAATTTGCTGCAGTTGTAGAAAAAAGATAAAGCGATTTTTATTTGAATGCATTTTCTGAAACAACGAAAAATTTATTCCGCTAGTACAGTGTATATAAATGACGCCATCTCTGAATATTTTTGTTTAAGATCGGATATTTCAAAAATTTTCCTAAAGTCCAATGTACAAATGTGCTAATGATTACTTGCTATCATGATTAAACTGTGTTATAGCACCGGTAAAAACAATGGGACTGTTAACGCGTCAGAGTGTGAACACCGGCAAACAGGTGGCCAGTTAAGTACACGATCATCAAGACATGCATTTACCACTTATTTAGGGGTCGGACCGATTTGACCTCAACTGCTAAAGTACAAACAGCACCCAGGGTCATCCACCAGTCTCTAATTGGATGTTTTTTTTTCGCGATTTTAGCATAGATTATGGCGACCACAAAGGTGGTTTACCTACGTATATGTAGTCTAACGCTTATCTGGCAGCTACTGGCTTCCATCATACCAGTTTTGACTCTGTTTATCCAAGGTCGTTCGAAGATCTATCGATTTTGAGCGTGCCGAAAAGCGAAATTATTGATAGTACCAAAAGTGAGACACTAGAGTAGTTCTTCCTAAGAGCGGATACGAACTGTTACCGGCGAAAGTCCTCTGTATAAAAATGCTTTTTTTTAGTAAAGAGTGGGTTAAACAGACTAAAGGCTCAGTTAGGCGAACGTTGCTGTACCGTATCTGTACTGTATCAATCAGCTGTTCGCTTTTTGTTATATGCAAAACCTTACCAAAATGGAATGTACCGTAGTTGTAACGGTTCAATCCGTATAAAATAGAATTTCATACCGTGGTTACGTGACATTTGTAAACCAGTGCTGGGTTGCTTCTATGTTAAATTGAATGCGGGTATTTTCGTTCTTTTTTTGATACTTTTTTTCAGTATATCTATGGACTCTCGAAAAACTACTTACAATACAACATATTTCCATATATGCAAATATACATCTGTTAAGATGTACAAAATAAACAAATGCATATGCATATACAATAGAAATGAGAAATATATAAAAGGCTTTAAATGGTTACAAAACATTGTTTTTTCTAGGCACATTTACAAAATAATACATATATATACATATGGTGGATTTCATGTCAAGTGACCGAACTTTTGAAATCGATGTCTTCCGATTTAGATGAAATTTGCAGCAAGGTTAGTCTTTTTGGACAATAGTTTAGACACAAATTTTCAACAAGATCGGTCAAAAAGTTTCTGAGTTAGAGGGGGTCAAAATTTGATATTTTGGCCAAACCGGTGTTCTTTCTCATCCATGTAGCTTATTATCTATTGGTGTTAGTAAAATTTGTCCCAAACAAATTAGATAGCTATTTCTTCAAAATCGGAAGACATCGATTTCAAAAGTTGGGTCACTTGACATGAAATCCCCCATATATATATATATATATATATATATATATATATATGTGTATGTACATGCTAAAATTCATATTGGTTTATTGTAAATCTATAATATAAATATCAGATACTAAATTAATAATGTTTTTTTACACGCACTAAATACTATTTTAATACCATATAAATCACTTTGTATTTTTTCTGCACAGCGGTCACTAAGGATGGGCAAATTGAAAAAAAAAATATATCGATATATATCGCATCGATATTTTTTAAGAGTATCGATATATATTAATTAAAAATGTCGATATATCGATGTATCGAACGTATTAGGCTGAAACTATTACCAAATTTAAAAACTTAACATATCTATGTCAATACATATTTACATAGGTACAAACATATTACATGTAATTCCATTCTAACTTTTTATTGTTTCTTTTAATTTCAAATTTACTGCCTGTCCCTCGATTTCCAATGAAACTTTCATTCGCTTAACTTTTATTTCAAACAAAAAACAATTTTAAAATGTTTAAGGTAAATTATGCGAACGAAGTTTTCGTTTGAAATCGAGGGACCGGCAGTTAATTCTACAAAAAAAAAATTAAAAAAAAAAAGTAAAGATACAAAAAATTTTTTATTTATTCGCCATATGAAATCTAAAAAAATTAATTGGGATTATATAATGCCGGACTATATACTGCCGGTAAATGAAACTTGTGACACATACTGTACTAGTAAACTGTGCAATATTTTATTTTTAATATATAAGAACATGCTCAAATAAAAAAAAAAAATATTTTTTTAATTATTAACATTCCAACTTTCATGAGTCTATTGCTGCTAATACGCCATAATTAAGGCGATTCTTTGCATAATTCTAGGAACCCTTTTCAGAATATTTTTTCCGAGCTTATTTTTTTGTTGTCATCTCTTAAAAAGCCGAGACAAAACTGAACTGTGTAATCTATGAAAAATTACAATGGAAAAGCGCCTTTATTTTCTTATTATTAGTTAAAAAACATATAGTACATTTTTTAAAAGCAACAGTATTGTAGCATTTGAGCAACGCACAGTGGCGCCCGTAGAGCGAGCGAGGTTGCAAAAATCAAAATTTTCATGAGTGCCGACGAAGTTTTAAATAAACCCATGTTATAGGAAACTTTTCAACGATTTTAAATATGCCACTCTTAATAATATCACATTTTTAGTTTAGAAGATATAACCGTTCAAAGTTGACCGACTTTCGGTTTTCAAAAAAACACACAATTTTTAGTCAATTTTTTGCGATTTCAGGTGTAGTATCACGAAAAATAAGTAACGAATCGCCTTATTTTTTGCTTGTATTGATTGATGTATTTATTAAATGTATAATGATAAAAAAAAATTAACTGTTTGCTTTGTGTTTCTCCTGGTAAATCACTATTTAAAAACTATCCGTTTTTCACTATTTTTCAACTTTGACGGAAAATAAAAAAAAAAACTATATTATTCTATATTTGCCATATTTGCAAAACCTGTTCTTTGATTATTTCTTTACATAATTCAAAAGGTTTTATCTGCCCGTACGTGCCCGTTTGGCTTCTAGAGGTAAAAAAGTTTAAAAAGACATGGTTGCAGAAATTGTATGGCGTCCATCCCTTATATGTTTTGGCTGACAGTAGTTTGATCTAATAGTTTGAAAAAAACTACTCATTGAAATTAGCAGGTACGTACCTCACTTAAACAATACTTTGGCGTACAAATGGTCAAGAACAATATTGACTTATGGTCCTTACAGGTAGGCACAAATCTTATTTGGACACGTGCATAATATCAAAATTGCATTATTCAGCCTAAATCCATATGTATGCAGGGAACAGGTAAATTTTTAGGCATGGTAGCATAAGCCTATATATTGCAAAATAAGCATAATGCCTGGATTAGTCTACACCTGAAAGTTGGCGCAACAATTACTGAAACCATTAAACAATTTAAGTACTGAAAACATGGCGTTGAACAATTTAAAATTATTTGAACTCTTTAGAAAGTCAACCACACCAAAGTTTTTCACGGAAGTGAAAATTCTTCCTGAGAAGTTGACATTGATCAGCAAATGGGGCTGCGATGGATCATCCGGACAAAGCGTTTATAAGCAAAGGATATCTTCCGATGACGCTACAATATCGGACGGAAATATGTTTATGGCATCTGTGGTTCCTTTGCGGCTAAAATCGGATGATTCCCTACACTGGAAAAATCCACGTCCGTCATCAGTGCATTATTGCCGACCAATAATGTTTCAGTTTGCAAGGGAATCGGCAGAACTCATAAGGACTACGGTGAAGGACATTGAAGAACAAATAAGCAAGAGTAAGCCTACAAAGCTGCAAATTGGAGAAGGAAAATATATTGAATGCAATTACGAGTTCCACCTGACCATGGTTGACGGAAAAGTCGTAAACGAACTGACAGGAACAACCTCAACAATGTCATGCCCGATTTGCAAAAAGAGTCAGGAGAACTTTTTTCAATTCAATTCAATTTATTTCATATATAATATGTTACATCTCAATTTTATATAATTAGTTGTAAAGCGTTTGAGATTAGTATCTTTTTCTGCTTAATTATAACATATTTCAATTAGCTATCATATACATATATATAAACAGAATTATATTGGAGGTAAAAATTTAGCAAAAACCTATTTAAACCCCTTTTTCGTTTTATTTTTATATTTTTTTTATCGATTTTTTATTTTTATTTGTCAGAAGAACTTTGGTAATTTAAACGATTCTACAAATGAGGAGAATTACGAATATGGAATGTCACCATTGCACGCAAGGATAAGGTGTATGGAATTCTTGCTAAAACTGGCATATACCCTACCACAAGAGGAGGAAAACTTCGATGAAAATACATCAATAAAGGATAAGGAAAAGATCAGAAAGAAGCAAATACAGGATGCTTTTTTTAAACAAGTTGGACTAAAAGTAGACTGTCCCAAGCATGGATACGGTAACTCAAACGATGGAAACACTTCTAGGAGATTTTTTGAAAATGATGAGGCAGTAACTAGAATCATTGGAATTGACAATCAAATCGTGAAAAGATTAGGAATGATCTTGGATGTTTTAAACTGCAAAGAAAATGTAAATTCTACAAAATATGGAGAATATGCGTCGAAAACTGCATCTCTTTTAGCAGAAATGTATACACAGAAGAAGTTGACCCCGACCGTCCATAAAATATTGGCGCATGGCAAAGATATAATTGAGTACCAGTCTTTGCCAATTGGAGAGCTTTCTAAAGAAGCACAGGAGTCTCTTAACAAATTTTATAAAAAATATAGATTGCAGAACACATTCAAAGCATCAAGGGTAAGGCAAAATGAGGACCTCTTCAACATGTTGGCAGCATCTTCCGATCCACTTATTTCTTCCCTGCGGCATGTGAAGTCACGAATAGAGTTACAAAATAATTATAGTTTAGAAATGGTTAGTCTTTTACATATACCTTCTCTTACGAATTGTGATGAATATTTTACAAAAAATTTAAAAAATAAATTTAAAAAAAAAATAATTTTTTTTTTAATTTGTTGGGTAATAATTTAAAACATAAAACCCTTAAGAAAAAAAAATAAAAACAATCTAAAAATGTAAAAATAATTTTTTTTAGTTACCATAAAATTTATTTTTCTACTAATGTTAACTTTGACAACCCATAAGTAGGCCCCTACAAAGCGTAGCACCCTCATTTCATAGGCTGAACAGTTATCTATCATATGCTGTTTAAACTGTTCAATTATCTTATTCGGTTCAAAGGATATGATTTTTGCAACGAAAAAACTCAAATGGCGCCACTGTGCAACGGTTAAAATTTTTAATTTTATTAGACAAAAATCTTAAAAATATCGAATTCGATAGTTGTAGATAAATATCGATGTATCGATATATCGGTATTTTTAATATCAGCGATATTAAAAATAAAACAACACTGTGTGTGTTGTTTTATGTATACTGCTGCTTTTTTGTTTATGTATATGAAAAACTTATGACACGTTCCTGATGTTCTATAAGTGCACCAACGTTCTAGCAATCCGGTGGAGTACGTTACGGGTACAACAACGTTGGCCTAACTCTGTCCTAACCCTCGTATTCACAACTTATAGATAGCTAAAAGTAGGATTTTATCGACCGTATAAAAAGTGTTCCATTATTAAAACTTTACTTTAACTTACCATGTAGGGTGCACCTTCCTCAAACTATCGCTCACTTTAGTTCAAATTAAGGTTAAAATAATGGAAACCTTTTTATGCGGCCGATAAAATCCTACTTTTAGCTATCGGTAACTTGTGAAAACGAGCCTAAGCCTTAACAACTTATCGGTAGAGCGGGTTAAATTTTCGCCACCCGATATCCCGCAAAATAAACTCTCAGCATTAAAATCATAAATTATGCGCAAATTAAATAAAAAAATATTTTGAAATACTTGTATCTAAAATCATGCTAATATATTTAATATTTTTTTTTCAATTTAACTTTAAGCATTTCTAATTATACATTACAAAATTGTGAGCTAAAATCCCCCTTACTCAAAATAGTACCATTTCAGTACTTTTTCTAAATCCCAGCTTTCCTTATCAATTAATCCTCCAAATGCTTGTATCTCTTAAATGAACTTCAAAATTAACTAAATTCCATTATACAGAAAAATATTTGAAAGGACATTGTGTTTTGAAAACAATCTGTTTAGATTGAAATATTTAAACAGATGACCTTAATGGAGGGCACACATGATATTTTTTAAAATAATTCCATTGTTGTTTTGTTCATTTACTTTAATTTTTTTTACAGAACCGAAATAATTTTGAGGCCGTTGATACTTGAAATTTAATACTTCATGTTAAGTGATACACTCCACTGGCATCTAAATAAAATATATACGCATTAAAAGAAATCTTTTGTAATCTCCTTTGAAAACCTTAAATGATAAAATCGCCCAAATCTTCTAATCTTTTTGGTATATTTTTTTTTTTTTTTTTTTTTGGGTAATTTTTCGTTTTTAATTCATGTTTATCTCTGTGTAGATGGAATTTTTTGTTAATTTTTTTTTCTTATTTTTTTTCCACAGCCCTTAAATAAATTTGTTTTAGTTTGGTGTTTGCATATTTTTATAATCTACTTTGGGAGCTGTCGAGTAAATATTCAGACAAACTGTGTCAACACTGTTTCATGTGCGTATGGTAAAGAAGAGCGTTTTTTGTATTTTTCGGAGTTGGGGTTCTGGTGTAGTTGTTGTGTTCTTTCCATATTTGAAGTTGGAAAGAAAAAAGAATAGTAATATTTAAATTTAGAGTATGTTTGTCTTTTGTTTTAGGCATCACTTGTTTAAGTCTTTTTCTTTCTTTTATTTAATAAAATATGGTTTCAACATTGTAAATATTTGGTTTTGTGATGTTTCAGGGAAGGTGTCCCATCTTTCAATTAAGAAACACGCTCTTTCAATTAAGAAAGATTATCTTTCAATAAATTTAGTAAACAATACTGCCTTCACGATAAAGGAAAAAATGTTTAAAAAACTTCCTATTAAAGGTTCTAGACCCACTATTCCCAGGCATACTTTTTTTTTATCATAAAAGGCAAAACTAGAATCATTTTCTGCGGCAACCGAATTGTTATAATTATTATAAATGAATGAGCTATTCTTTTTAGATAATAAGCTTCTAAATAAGATCAAGTAAAAGCCAATTTTTTTAAAAGCCGAAAGTTAATAATTGTGATATAAAATATATTGAAATAGTGACCTTTTCCTAGTAAAGGGACCTAGTGTGTGAAAATGAAGTTTTGAGACAATCGCATTTAAAGTTTCATAACGCATTGTCACTGTGAACACACCTTCAGTTGGGAGATGCGATTTGGTATGGTAAGTTATGATTGGGTGCCGACTTTGGTGACGTCATGGCTATGTGGTGTGACAATACCTTTGCGATTGTTGCTGCTCTGTTTGTTATAATCTCGATACTTGATTTTTTTTAATGTTTTTTCTCATGTTTATCGATTTTCCCAAGTTCGTTTTACACGTTTTTATGGGGTAAAAAATTTTATTCAGAAATCTAACTGATTTCATCTTATTCTACACCCAGAATCCACTCTTAAGTCCAAGCCCGTTTTTGGACACACTAGGTCCCTTTTCTCAGAGAAGGTCACATATATTAAAAATAGTTAGTCCCTCACAGATGGCAGGCGTACTATTTCTGTACTATCGATGGCCAGTGAAGCACCTTCTGTGTCACTGTCTTGCGCTTGCGAGAGGACGAACAGCGAACATAGATCCCATGTTGATACATACAAATTCTCTGATGTACATATCGTCAGCTAAAATGGAAAAGGGCGTAACAACAATTTATGTTTTTTTTACAAGTGAAGCAACTAAAAGTCAATAACAACAAGGTGCACTTGGCGTTTGAATTTCTTTAAAAAAGTCGCAATTTTTTATCGCAGCGATCATGTAGATTAATAAAACGAACAAAAATCAATCAAAAACTCTACTTCGATTTTTTTTTTGCTACGCCCTTTTTCATTTTAGGTGGCGATATATGGCATTAGCTACGATTCTATAGTATTTTTTTTAGAAAAATAAAAAAACAAATGTGCTGCTTAATGCTTTAAAATATGATTTTTTGTTATTATTCAGTAAATAAAAGTGTGTAGAGGCTTTAGTACATATATCACTGATTAAAACTAAAAATTAATGTTTTAAAATAAAGTCAACAGAACTTTTTTGTTCTCTTTTAATCAAATTTTAAAATGTAGTCTAGTATATGTGTTTTTTTTTTAAATATATGGTCTCAAAATTTTAGTGGGACACCTCATAAAATATTAAGTTTATTATCTGTATGTTTCCATATTTGAAACAGAATTAAATTAAATCAGTTATTAGGTAATTACAGAATTTTTTTTAAGTGATGCATTTCTCCATAAAAAAATTTAAGGACTCATCGTAAACATAGCATATGGCAGAAACACATTTGGGTAATTCACAAGGTGTGCTATCAAGTCATATCGTCATAATGTCCTTAATGATATTTAAAAATTGTTTAAAAAAAATATTGTTGTGTTTCAAACAAAATAAAAATTTTAATGCTGTGTTCATTGATTCGTCATAACTGTACAGTAGAAATCTCAATTTTAAGCGGTTGGCCACAGCAGTCATATATACACAGAAAAAACTATTTCATCAATTAAAAAAATGGTTTAAAAAGTATTTAAATTTAATAAATGTGATTTAAATTTAATTAGTTGGAAGAAAATTAAAAATGTAATTTTGATTTAATTAACATTTTAGTTGTTTTAAAATAAATTTTCAATTAAAATTTTAAGTAAATAACAAAAAATCTTAATTGCCTTTTTTCGTTTAAAATAAAATAATTTAAACATATAGAATTGTTGTTGGGAATTGTCAATATTTATTTAAAAAAATTAACACATTGTTTGAAATGGCAAAGTTTTTTTATCACTTTTTTAATTAAAATTAAAAATATCATTTATTGAAAATATTTTTTCAAAATTTTAAAATTTTTAGTAATCAATATAATCATTTTGGTAATAGGTGCAAAATCAATAACTTGTTTGCTTGATATTATGAATTTGGAACAAATTTGGTGCTTGGAGAAATTTAATAATTTTTTCTGTGTAGTTCTTGTAATTATTTTAAGACATATGACTTTACAATTACCCAATTATTTTTAGACAATGAATTTGCCAATTATTTTTTGACCATTAAAAAAATGTTCTTTGGACATCAAGAAGAATTCTTGACACAAAGTATGAAAAAAGCAAAAGTGATGAAGCACATGTAAATTAATTAAAATAGATAATCATTTACAGCAAACTTTGATCCACCAAAAGGTAAAAATACGATTTGGTTTAAAGATTGCGGTTTGACTATTGACTACCAGCCGTCATCAACAGCGGTGAGTGTTAAACGGTCAAGATTTCTGACGAGATAGTGCGGTTACTATCGAAACATGCCAAATCAACCTGTCCGTGAATGTGAAACCCCGTGGTCAGTCAGGATGACAAATTATCAATAAAAAAAAAAAAATTTAATTTATTTCATGTTGTAAAATTCCTTTTATCATGAAAATAATTTAATAAAAATTTAATTCAATGAACATTAGCCTGATTAAAAATAAAAATTTGAACTAAAAACACTAAACAGTTCAATAAAATAACCACAATTCTAATTAAAATTTATCTTAATGTTTAAAAACAAGTAAGAGTACTATATTCGGCTATGCCGAATTTTATATACCCTTCACCACGCTGCGATAGGAAAAAAACTCCGTGCGCTTAGGTACCTTTTACTATTACGATATTTTTTGTATGTATTGGATGTGCCGGCCCACTTTTTCAAAAATACCGATATTTTAATGGATTTTGTATATTGACAACCCAGCTATTTGTACGAAATTTGGACTATTTGACTCCTTCTGTTCTCCAGATATTAAAAATTGTATTTTGTGCCACGCCCAATACATCAATTGCATTTTTTTCTTGAGCGGTTGTGTATTGATAACACAGCTAAGTTTGCCAAATGTTTGACAATTTTCATCTTAACGTTCTTTAGATATAAATAAATCTATTTTGTGTCTCCAATCCCGTCGACATTTTATCGGATGTTGTGTATTGATAACCCAGATGCTTGAACTAAATTTTAAAGCGTATGCTTTTGACTTTCTCCAGATAAACAGAAAAATAAAATAAAAAAAACAACAATATATGATTTATGGGTAAAATTTGAATTAGTCGTAGTTTTTACTTATGTATATCTTAGCCATTTGTGGACCGACAATACTGTATACTTTTATAGAGTCTTTGATCAATATTGTACATTTTACCTTCGGTGAAATTTATAAAAATATTAAAAACATCGAAATGTAAAAAGCCAATTACATATCGTATAAATCAACAACTAACGGCCATGTAAATCGATCGAATTGAAATCGCAAAACGCCAGATTGATTTTATGGTGTTCTGAAACTCGTGCCTTTTGCTTGTGATCAGTTGCAGTTTCTTAAAAATATTCTAGTTTTCTTGTGCATACTTTGCCAATATTCTTGTGATTGCGATTTACAGAACATCTTTTATCCGATTTCAAGTCAGAATAGCAAATCTTATGCGGGTTGCGAATGTCAGAACATGCCCGTAAGTGGAAACCAGCTTAAATCTTTTGGGGCGATGTTAGGATGTTTATAATCCAGAGCAAAAACACTAAACCAGTTTTTAAATTGGGGTGGCTTATGATGTTATTTTTTTTTTTTTTATTTATTTTATTTTGAATTTGGATCGACTGGTTTAATGCAAAGAGGCTCTCAATTTGGAGCGTATCATAAAAGTGGGTATATTAAAAACTATATATACGAAGTTTTAAATGGACTTTTTTAGCACATGCATGAAATAACGCATAAGGGGAAAGCAGTATTGTTATCCGTAGTTCTGGATTTCTGGTTAAAGGATATTCTACGGGAATACAGGGTGGCGCAGAATGAGCTGTATGGCTTAAATGTTTTATAACTTTTTATTTATGCGATTATTATTACTTTATTTTTAATTCCACTACATATGTAGGTATTATTTGAGGATTTTTTTTAAATTATTTTTGGAATATGATATCCTGTAAGTGATGTCCATTTTTTTATTTTCCATATCTTTTCGCAAAATTTGTTTGATTGTATAGTTATCATTGTTACCACCAGCAAAATGTAAAATTACACTTGAGATGAAGCAAAATTACCCGATTGAAATGAAATTACACCTGATATCAAATTAACGCTTAAACCATCGTTCAACATGGCAGCAACATTTGCACTTGGTATTCATAATAAAGCAACATTTTTTTCGCAGCCACACACATTTTTAATTAGGAAAACATTTGCAAATTTCGGCTGCAACAATAATAAGTATTAATTATTATTTTTTAAAACTTTTTGTTAAAATTTTCCTTCAAAACTAAATAAAATTATTATAAACGTCAGGTGAAATTTCATAGAAATTGTTGCTGAATTAGAAGCAGAATCAACTTTTTAGAAAAACTTTAGTTAATTTTTTGTTTTAAAAATGAAAGTAAAATATATGAATTACTTTGGGAAGAAATAAGATAGAAAAAAAACCAAATGATTGCTCCCAATGTAAACAAAGCTTAGCTAAGAATTAAAAATTATCAATAAATTTTAATTCATTTAATGTTGTAAAATTCCTTTCTTCATCAAAATAATGTAATGAACATTAAATCCAATGAACTTAACCCTGATTAAAATATCGAAATTTGATAAAAAAAACTTTTACAAAAAAGAACAAGAAATACTTCAGTATTTGCAGACAAATTTTCAAGAGTGTTCCCAAGTTGGGACCCATAGGCAATTATGGATCCGGCAAAAAAAATTATGTTTTCACAAAACCCCATGTATTGATTATATGTAATTAAAAAAAACCAGAGTGAACTATGTATTCTAATACAACATACAACCGATACAACGGGCTTTGTGAATACGGCATATGTTATAATGCAAAGATTAATACAAGAATTATTTACGCCGAATATTATCTGGATATTTAATTACATGTATATGAAATTTTTTCGCCTTAAAGCGATTTTAGTTAGTAGACCTATGGTCAGTGCTGATACCTACCAGGTCAACATTTTACCTTGACATAGTAGCTAATATAAAAGTTATTGTTGCCAAATTTTTTAGTAATATGTACCAACATTTATTGGGAAGTTATGGCATTAAAAGATATTTTCGGCAGTTGTATTAGTATGGGAGCAATAGTCAAATATAAACCGATTCTAAAATAAATTTAATAAGATGATTTAGGATCAAATAAAAATTTTTTGGGCCCAATTTTCGCTAAATATCAACATAAAAAGATGGTTTATGGGTGCAAAGACTATTATGGAAATCGGTTTTTATTGGGCGCTATGTGAAATAATCTTAAAAATTGTGACCTTTTCTTTGCGCGCAAGGCTAACGGATATATTTATCGAAATCTAATTGTTCGTCTGGCGCCATATATTATTTTTCTTAATAAACGATGAGAATCTTTTATATATTTGAAGAAAAAGTGACTTTGTTTGAGAATACTGTAAGGCTTTTGGATCAACCATATCTTACATCGTAAACACTTTATCACTGAAATCAAATCCTTATATAATTGTTTTAAAACGAAATAGTTTCGAATTGCACCTGATCTACTCCTCAAAGAAATTTTCCACGCTCTACCCACGGCAGTAAAATGTGCACCAAATTCGGGTAATTACCCACAAAGTGGCAACACTGATAGTTATTCATAATTAACTCACCAATTCGTCTTCTTCTCAAAATACTGAAAAGAAACAAAAAGTAAATCAGGGCTGTGAAGTCGTCAAAATAGTTCTAACTCCGACTCCAGCCGATAATTAAAGTCCCACTCCAACTCCGACTTCTACTCTAACCTTTATGCTAAATATATATGAGACTGGTGCTTGTTTGACTTTAAAGTAGTGATGCGCAAAACTAAATTCTCTCACCAATACACTGATAAAACCACAGGTGCACTGGGCGAAAAGTTGTGAGACTTAAAAGAACTGTTGTTATTTTTTTACGGTGTGAAAAATTTTTTAATTTTTTTTTGTTTTGAAAATAAATTAAATATAAAAGAAAAAGTAAACTTTTAAATAAATTATTTTTGATAAATACTTTATAAAAATGAAAAAGATTTTTTTTTCACTAAACTTTTCATAGAAGTGCTATAATAAACATAAAAATGCCTTTGAAAAATGAGTTTTGTTCATTGTTTTAAATGTTTAATGACAAAAGAGGCATTACATGTTACCAAAAGCATTTTTAAACATAAAATAGAATATAAGAAACTAAGACAGATGGCATCTAGTCTTTAAAATTTAGCTATTATTAAGCAAGGTAGACGTTTTTCTGACGAAATATTTATTAAGAATATATTCCTCCAAATAAAGCAAAATCTTAATTGTAGTTTAAATTTTATAGACTCCTCTGTCCCGTGATACTTTTGCTCGCCGTACTCTTTAGTTAGGAGTATACGCAGAGTTTGCCATTAAAGAATATATAAAACATTTTGATTTCTTTTCTTTTGCTTTTGATGAAAGCACTGACTTGCTAGCTTGTTACGCAGATAAAGAGTATTAAATCTTTGAAACAATGATTTCTCTCAAAACTGTTTACACAAAAGTAACAGCCAAGGTTTTTGTTCAATGTTATTAATGAAAAACTTTTATCAATTGCGGACTCCAGAAAATTTATTGACCTCTGTGTAGATGACAGAAATATCGTGTGAAAAAAATATGGAAGTTAAATGTGTCAACTAAAACGACATGAGTATATATTCAATAATTTTATTCGCATTGTGCACCTGGTAGTGCTGGCATCAAAAGTTTTAACATCTCACCCTGCCGTGAAAACTGCCAAGCTCGCGGCAGACATAACGAGCTTAGCATAGAAAATTTTTAATTAAAAACGTTTACAGAAGCTCGATGTCTTTGCCGCAGTGATTGTCTAAGGCAGGGATTTCCAAAAATTTTTTGGTTGTGTATTAGTGAGTACCAGAGAGTAAAGAAATTGAGAGAATGCATTCATTTACAGCCGAAATGAAATGTTAGTAATATATTTTATAAGTTGTATAACACAAAGGTACAAAATTAAAAATTTTTTGTGTTGATAAAAAATTTGTAGCAATTCTTCACCAATTCAATGTCGCTGATTTTAAAACTGCACTTTTTAGATTTTTATGTTTTAAAAATTCATAAAAAATAAATATTGCACGCAAATCCCAGCTGATAGAAAAAAAAAGTGCAGTTTTAAAATCAGCGACATTGAATTGGTAAAGAACTGCTACAAATTTTCTATCAACACAAAAAATGTTTAATTTTGTTCCCTTGTGTTATACAACTTATAAAATAAAATCTTCTAAATTTATACTTTTATGGCAGTTTCGTAATAGTAGAATGCTTTTCAAATGGGATGAACTTAATTTATTACGTTGCTTGGAACAAATAAATTTTAAATCCGAAAAAATTTGTTCGCATAGGTAAGTAGTGCCGAATAAAGAGAGGCACTTAAATGAATTTTTTTTTAGTTCAGGATAGAACTCGCCATCCAAATCTTTCCAGAACTCTACAATATTATTTTCGTCTGGAGCATTTACTTCGCTTCGTAGTATGATTAGTTCTGATTGAATATCAAATTCGTAGTTGCTTACATCGCAACGAAAAGGGTTTTCGAAAAGATCTAAAAGCGGTTGTAAAATTACAAAATCTTGAAACCTGTCTTGAAAATTATTGAAAAGTGTTTCAAATATTTCGGCATATTCATATCTTTTGTCGATTTCGAGATTTCTATAAACAAGTGAAGTTTTTGGAAAATTGGAAAAATCACCAGTTTTAATTTGGGAAAAAATTAGAAAAAGTTTTGTTTTAAAATTGTGAATGATTTTTGACAAGTCGCATATATTGCGTTCCTTTCCTTGCAATTCCAAATTAAGTTCATTTAACATACTTGTCGTATCTGCCAAAAAAGCTAAGTCTAATATAAAATTATTGTCTTTTAAACACTGTATTAAAACTTTTTCTATTTTCTCAGTTTCTAGGAACTTGAGAACTTCTTCTCTTAAATCATAAAGTCTATTCAGGCAATCACCGCGACTTAGCCACCGAACTTCTGTAAACATTTTCAGGTCACAATTCACAGCATTTTTGTTTTTTAAAAAGGTTACAAATTTTCGGTGGGTAAGCGCTTGATGTCCGCCTCGAATTTTATTTATTATATCCTCTGCTGTCTTCATAGCTGGGGTATCATTTATGAATTTCGATGCAAGAGCGGTCTGATGAATTATGCAGTGAAAATTATGAACTGCAAATTTGTGTTTTTTTAATTGGCCTATAAGCCCATTATATTTGCCCAACATTACATTGGCTCCATCTGTGCAGACTCCAGCAAATTTGTTTATGTCTACAATGGAAAGAAGCTTTTCTGTGACAACATCATTCAACAACGTACCAGTTACATTTCCATAAAATGTTTCTAAAGTAAACATGGACTCAAAAATAGTGTATTCCTTGTCTACGCATCGAATACAAATTACAAGTTCACATAGATCATTTATGTCAGTGCTTTCGTCTAAACAAATTGAAAAAAATTCACTTTTTCCCTAATTGCAGATTCTACACATGTTCCTAATTGAACAGTACGACGGCCTACAGTTTGACTGGACAGGGGTAGAGACTCTATAAATTTAGTATTATAATTAAGCCTTCCCCAAATTTTTTTTAGCAATTGCTTGATAAAAACACCATCCCACAATGGTCTTCCTTTCTTAACAATTTCCAATATTACTAAACTTGACATCTCCTTTTTTAATTTGGGAACTGATTTTGGTTCATAAATTTCCTCTTCTAATAACCATTTTTTCAATTTTTCTAAAAAAATTGTTTTATTTTTATAAAACAAGTCTTCTCTTTCCTTATCATTTAAATTATTTATATTATTATGAAAACGATCGCAATGCCGTTTAATAACATATTCCGTCCCTTCCTTAAATGTTGCATAGCATATAAGGCATTGGATGTTACCAAAAGCGTTTTTGACCGCACAATATTTTTTAAGTGCTATCATAAAGTTTTTTCTGTTAACCTCAAACAAAAATATTTATTAGTAGTGGTATACACAATTGTGCATAGAAATGTATTTCCTTGGTCTATTTATTCAAAAATAAAATAAACTACATGAGAATTATAACGTGAAAAAGTTATTTTAGTAAAAAGTTAGGGTATTCATAGTGGTAAGTAAAATAGAAAAGGTATTCACGTTGTTGGGTTACTCATACTTCAAACATCTGTGCATTCATTTTAATTCTTGCTAATGGTATATCATAACTTTTTGCAAAATACCAAATGCGCACCTGAGTGCCTGAAAAAATGTAGAAATTCATTATAACAGGTCAAAGTTATGTACGTTAAATAAATACCATAAATTAGTAAGGTTAACTCTTTGGACTCGGTCATATAATTGTAGCATAAAAAAGTAAGCAATAAAAATAGTGCCAAACAATAACGCTTCATTAATACATCAATAAACACACATCTTCTTACCCAAAAATTTTACCTGCTGTCACATTTGCTTTTATGTGTATAGGTTTACACATAAATTGTAGGAAAACAAGACTTTTTTTAACCTGTTTTTTAAATATTTTTACTTACTTAATAAAGTGTTTTCAAAGAAAAAAAACCTACCGACGCGATTGGTACAGAAAAAAAATATTTTTACAAGCACAAAATACCAACAAATTCTTCTGGCTATTTTTTTTCTTAATAATTTCTGCATTTAGGTACGTCTTTTTAACGAAAGAAAAAGGGACCCTTTTACAGGCATCAAAGAATTTTTTTCACAAACGAAACACATATCGTTAGCTTAAATGCAAAACAATGTAGATATTATTTGAAAATTTGAAATTTTTGTTGATTAGGATTCACGTTACATACATATGTATTTTTATATAATTTTAAGTTATTTACAAAATTATAAATGACGTATCATCAAATAAATATATAATTTTTTTAACAGCATAATGTATAATCACACTCAATAAAAAAATTAGCAGAGGTTTTAATTCTTTTTATAAGAACACATTAATATTTTTAAACAAAAAAACTTGGTAATCTGTTTTATAACTATTACCACGGTGTTAGTGGAATTAGTGATCAGATAATAATTTATAATAATAATTTTTAGTATTGCATAAGAAAAAATAAAAAAGTGCTGTAAAATTATAAGAACCGAATCCATATACGTATGTAAAATAAAACATATAACAAATGTGACTATCAGCTTCTACCACATAGGACTGTTAGACATTTTGAAATTTTTTATCTGAAATATTAAAAATTGCTTTTAAATCTCAAATAATTACCATTTTACAAAGTTCTTTGCTTTGCATGTAAACTTATGATATGTAACATTATTCTACATTTCAGTCTTAAAATTTAAACTCTAAATAAAAATTGCACGCAAGGCATTGTATGTTACCAAAAGCATTTTTGACCGCACAATATTTTTTGAGTGTAAGCTGAAACAAAATAATATAGCATCCGCTAGACATGCACACTTGTCGAAGTCACATCGACGACTGAATTGAAGAGTATAAAAATATGTGTTAGTAGTAGTGCGCACAATTGTGCAAAGAAATGGAAACCCCTGGTCTAAGGTATGAAGTGGTGGAGGTTTCCAGAATAAGAGAACATAGAAGACTGTTTTTTTCTTAAAGATAAACGGTCTAATTTATAAAAAATAAAACAGCTTTATTAAGGGTTAATAAAACAAATCCGTTTCATAAACCTTTTATTAACCTGTTTTATTTTTTATAAATAAGGGGGAAAGAATTTAGTTAAGATTTGGCTTTTTTGAGCAGTTTTAGCCGCATTTTAAAAAAAGTCATCTTAGAACTTCAAGCTAAATAAACAACTTTAAATGTTATTTATAAAGTTCTTCTCAATATTAAAACTGAATAATTTTTACTTCCGGCTGAAAAAACATGAGCGTATATTAAATTTTGTTTTTTGTAATATGCAATAGCGGTTTAAAGATTTAAAAAACGTACAACATTGCTGAATATTTTCCAAAACCATTTTAAAGTGAAATATTTCGAAATGCAACAGTATCACGGGACAACGGAAGATTTTCTATGATGTCAACATTATAATTTAATTTTTGCATAACCTGGAGTAATATGTTTTTAATAAATACCCCATCAGTGAACGGTCTACCTTGTCTAATAACATCTAAACTTATTAGACTAGATATCTCCTGCTTAAGTTTTTTATTTGACGACTGATTTAATTCTTTTTCTTCCAACCATTCTTTAATCATCTTTAAACAATTTTGTTTTTTTTTTTTTCTTGAAAAAATGTCTTTTTAAAACACTTTCTTTCATTGTTTTAAATGACTTATGATCATAATCATAAAATATTTTTTACATGCCATAATTAAACAATTTATTTTTGACGAAGTGTATCAGCAGAAAACTGAAAAACATTTATACCTAACCTTATCTTAGTGTTTAAAACACGTTTTTCCTTAAAATAAGAAAAGCTCTCTTCCATCCCAAATCATTAGTTCTGTCACACATACTCCAATCAAAATGTTTTCAATCCGGTAGTTGAAATTTCGATCGAATTTGTTTGAACTTCTTTTAATAACATTTTTCTTTTTTTTAAAGAAGCAAAATAGGGAATTACTTCCACTTTTAATCAAAATTAATTTCGGGGACAGGCCTGTGTACTGAAAATGTCTTTAAAATATTTGTTAGCACTAAGGATACATTCCCTTTAACATTATTTGTTTAATGTCAATTGTACACCTGATTGTTAAGATAATTATTTGAAATTTTAAATTTCTATTTTATTCTTTATCTTTGTTAATCTTTTTTTTACACACCGGTATTAAATAATTTTGAATTTAGTTTTTTTAAATGTTGCTTATGATTTAAAGACTATTTTATAGTTTTCAGGTTTCAACTTCAAACCATTTTGTGTGCTAAATTATGTATTTAGTAAAGAAAACTTAGAATTTTCTTCTTAACTGTTAATAGTTTGTTTATTTTAGTTGTTTGATTCGAATGTAAAACTATCAACATGAGTACAGGTGAAAAGATATAAGAACAAAAAAAAAAAAAAAAAACATACAAACTAAATAAATTCTAAGAACTTTTAAAGATATGATAAGTTGTTAAAATCATTATGATCACAACAATGACGCTGTTTACCTTCATTTAATTGTTGTTCAGATAAAAAGAATAAATTTATGATGCTAAATATGGTTACGTTGCACATTGGGGTCAATCACAAAAAAGTGTTAATAAATCTGAATGCCAAAAGCTAATGGACGGATTACAAAATCCTGTACGAACGAATACAAAGGCTGACACCCTGTATATCACCTTCTCATCTCACTCTTTCAGGGTTCTCTCAAGCTCCATTTTCTTAACTCCTATGTCCTCCTCTACGACTTGTTTATACATAATTTTACAATCCGGCCAGTTGTTTCATTCAGATTTAATACCACTTTTTTGCGATCGACCCACTGTGCGTAGCGACGTGACGCGTCGTATCGTAACGAAATGAAAACTCTTCATATTGTTTGTTTTTAAACAAATGTTTAATTGTTATTTTAATGAAGGTTTGACGAATCCATAAAATAAAAATGTTACAAATTTGTTGCGTTTACTTCACTTTTTTTATTTCACTTTAATGGTAACAAAAATTTTTTTTGGGTTAAAGTCATGAATAAGAAAAGGTGACATTTCTAGGAAGCAAACCAGTTTATTTTTTATGAACATTTTTTATTTTTTTAAGAACTACACAAAAAAAACTGTTAACTGAAGTATAAAAAAATAAAATTTAATAGTTTATTAACATGTATTATACATTTTAAACATTAACAAAAGGGGCAGCGCAAACTCTTTGATTTAATAAAGAAGAAGTTTGGTTTATGTCATCTCTGGTAGGACCATTTTTATTAACTTTAATAAAAAGGATCTTAAACTCCGGACTTAATCAATAAAATTTATTTGATTAAAGAAAAAGATTTGTTTGGCGTGCCGAATCTATAATGCTCTCCACCAGGAATTTGAATTTTTTGGCAGTGGACTTTATATGGGATCTGTTACAAGTTATGAATCAACCTTCATAATGCCATATTATTGCAGTGTAGTTCTGGCCGAGATAATGGCCATCTTTATACATGTGATGGACATTAAGTGTGATGTTAAATTTTTTTTAGTTAAATACATCAAATTTTTAAAGTAAAATGTTTGCGAATAGCATTTCGGTCATGCCAGTGATGCATTTTGCGTTTTTAATTTTTGGGCCAACATGACGATTTAAAAGGGCCAAAATACCTTTGATAGGGCCAACATTTTTCACCAGAAATATCGTGCGCATATAGTGGGCAATTGGCATCAGCGATGCTGGCTTATGGTTAAAAACAAATCAAAACCAGTGCAATGAAATAAAACGCCGAAAATGGCGATGTATTGTCCATTATAAGAAGAACCAGCAAAAATTTTGCTCAACAAGCGAAAAAAATATTGAAATACAGTTCCACGGTGGAGTTGCTATGGTCCAATACGAGAAAAGAATGACAGTGATTTTTGGTACTAACTTGATATACATATTACCAAAAAATAATTTTTATTTAATACATGATAGATTTGCCAATACAATTATAAAGTTTTTTTTAACAAACAAAGCAATGTTGGTAATAAAATTCGTGTTTGAAACAGTGAGTAGTTAGTTGAATTTCGATCTGAAAGGGCCAAAATAGATTAGAAAGTACCACAGGGCCATCATACATTCAAAAGTGCCACAAATGGCCCAATTGTGCCACATTTTGCATCACTGGGTCATGCTGCTGTTGCTTTATAATTGGAAGTTCTTCTGTAATCAAAGTGGTCAGTACAACAAAAGTAAAACAAACATGTTTAACGGGGTAAGTAAATAAAAATAAATATTCTCTCTCTCTCTCTTATTAGAAAAACAAGCGGAGGTTTCTGGTATTTTTCAGAAATTCGTGTAAAATATGTACCTATTATATAAAATTACTGAATTACATAAAATAACTGGAAATTAATTTGTTTTTACGGAATTCGCCGTTGAATTTTTGACAGTAAAACTTAAATTAACTTTTCGTTAAAAATAAATGAAAAATAAATAGACCGGTTTTTAACTGAATATTCATATATTTTATATTAGAATTTCAGTTAATTTTACGTACAGAATATTGTGAGTGTACAAATAGCTCGGCTATCAATACCCAACATCAGTCAAAAAAAGCAGGCGTGGCACAAAATATAATTCTGTATTTCAGCAGAACTATAAGTATAAAATTGTCCAAGTAATTCGGACATTATGCTATAATATTTTTTAAAAGTGTTAAAAGTAAGAAATTGAAAAGTCCATAATGGTTTGACCCCGGGCAGCGCCGGGACTGATCAACTAGTATTTTATAAAAAAGAAAATGCATTTCATTCTGCTGGTATCTCATAATTGTAAAATTTTCTGTACATACGATTTACTGCAATGCTAGCCAAAGGATAGCTAAAGTAAAAAATGTAACAGAAATATAAAAAGCATCTTGTATTCCGAAGTATATGTATGTACAATTTAGGTATACCGGGAAGCGCTTGACCTTTTTTTTTCAATTAGGTTTGAAGTTATTATATCCTGTAGGTGATGTCCATCTTCTGCTTCGCAAAGAGGGTGTAATGGCTTCATGGTTTCATCTCAAATGTTGGTTTTCATTTGGGGAATGGTTCTTGGCTTGTAAACAAATTGTCCGGATCTGTTAAATCCGGTGAATGTTGTTACAATCGGTATTGCGCAAAATAATGCGTTCGTCGAATATGTCCCTAACCAAAGCCGTTAAGGCACCTGCTATATGTGCTAATGTAAATTAAATTCTCTGCAGAGACTGCCGTGATAGTCCAAGTTGTGCCGAACTTTTCCTTGTTGATGTTGAGGAACTATGATGAAAGCTCACCCGTTCACGTTCAATATGTTGAGTAGTGTTAACGATACGTGCTCTTCCAGCACCAGGAGGGGGAGTAGTTTTATCAATTCCGTTTAAAATTTTTGTGAAATTTTTAATTACAGCTCTTAACCGCCATGAGACTACAGCACTGTTTATATCGAATTGTCTTTAAGTTTTGCCTACAACTTTCGTATACAATTGCTCTACGTTTTGTTAATGTGGTACTAAAATTAATAATTTCCCGAAATTAACATAAATTATTATTTTTAGTAAAATATGAACTAATTTTTATAAATTACATCCGTTTATTAAAACATTAACATCAAAAAGAATGCACATACATATTTACTTAATTTAAATTTAGGTTAGATATTTTTTTAATTATATCATTTTTACAAGATTGCATGTAGTACAGGGTGGCGCATAAGTATCGTTATGATTTAACAAGTGATTAAATTTATGTTTTGTTCTGCAGAATTTACTTCAAAAACTTTAGAAATTTATAATGCAGAGTCAGCAGAACAAAAATTAAGCTTTATTTTGAACGTCAGCATTCGATTAGGCAGGCACACAGTTAATATCGAACAGGGACCGAAAATAACAGTTATTTTGAAATTTTAAAACAAAAAAAGCATATAGAAGTAAATACTGGCAAAGTGATTCAAGTATACCAAATTGATCCTTATGAACTTTTCTATGATAAAATATTATGATTTTTAAAGTTTTGATTTTTATTTTTTCGAGCAAAAATTACAGTTATTTTTTTATTTATATTTTTTTGGACAAAAGTAACAGTTATTTTTTGATTTGTATTTTTTTGAACGAAAATAACAGTTATTTTTTGATTTTTATTTTATTGAACAAAAATAACAATTTTTTGATTTTTATTTTTTTCGAGCAAAAATAAAAGATATTCTTTACAGAAATGTACGTGTTATACATAATTATTGAGTTATCTTTAAATATTTATTTAAATGTGTGATCATCATTGGGATATCTTATAAATATTAAAAGTCAACCAAATAATTATAACACGTACATTTCTTTAAACAATAACTTTTATTATCGAAAAAATAAAAATCATAAAATAACTGTTATTTTTGATCGAAACAAATTAAAATAAAAAATAACTATTATTATTGTTCAAAAAAATAAAAATCATAAAATAACTGTTAATTTTGATCGAAAAAATAAAAATCCAAAAAAATTACTGTTATTTTTGTTCAAATAAATAAAAATCAAAAAAAAAACTGTTATTTTTGTTCAAAAAAATAAAAATCAAAAAATAACTGTTATCATCTGACTTTTATAAAGAAAGGAATAACTGTTACGGTCCCTGATATCGAATGATGAGCGATGGGCTCATTTTGACCCCAATGGTCTCGCAAATTAAGGCAAAAAAAAATTTTGGAACATGGGGCACCCAAAATCCAAGAACAATTTTTAAACATCAAATGCACCTGCTTAGATACAAATTTTTTTTTTTTTTTTTTTTTGACCAAATTTTTTCGAAAACAACGAACAACTTGCGGTTAGTGTGAATGGCATTCAACAGCGAGATATGATTGAAAAATTTTTAAGGCTCAATGTAGAAAAGAATGCATAATGCTCACAAAACTCGTCTAACTATGGCGAACGAATAATTTCGCGTTTTTTCGGATTTTAACTGGCCACAGCGTTCGCCCGATTTTAAGGCTCCAAATTTTTTTCTTACGCGTTGCCTAAAGGGTAAGGTGAATGGCAATAAGCCAACAACTTTCCAACACCCTTACGTGCGTATATAGGTACCCGGGTACCTTGGACGTTTTTAACTATATTTTTCTTTATTAAAATCGATAATCTGTATTTCCGAAACTTCTTTAGAACTACTAATTAAAAAAATTTTTTTTTGTATTTTTGCAGCCGTACAGTTAAAACAATTTATTCTTAACGCTCTTAACTGCGCACCAAGATACCAGGGTACCTGTACGTTTTTTATATGGTAAAATTATATTTGAAGTTGTTAGTTTTGCATAATTAACTAACAGTCTATATAAAAAATAAACGGACACAATTTATTTCATGAAATAAAACAACAGAAACATAAAAAATAATAAAAACAAAAAAAAAATAAATTTTTAATGTAGATCTTTCGAAAATTGGACGATTAATGGAATGTTTTATAATAAAATATATCTGTTAAAATATAATATAACTGTTGTCTAAGTACTGAATTTCAGCAAAAAATTTACGCCTTTGCGGAATGACGCTTAGAGACAAAAAAGTCCTAAGTAACATACATCTCCGAACAACTTAATACCCCAAAAGAGCTCAGAAGAGGGCATTATTAGAAAAAAAATTTGGAAAACATGAGTGAATAAAACAATAACGATGAAAATAATAATCATATCTGGCGATAAACAAAGATATTGGTTGCAAGTGCAAGAAATGAGAAACCAACACTAATAAAATATGACGACAAATTGCAAGAAGGCAATTGTAATTTCAAGGTAGTAGACAAACTTGCCTGTATTGTTATAAGAAAAATAACATCAGCCTTGAAAAAGAATGTAGGATAAGCATTTAAAAGGTAAAGTCATCTCCGGGAAAACGAAAACCACGATCTGTAAAACACTCGTTATACTCGTGCTGTTATTCGAAACATGGGTACTTGCAAAAACCGATTGAGATGTGCTAGACATTTTCGAAAAAAAAAATAGTTGGTAAAATTTATGGTCTTATATAATTTAACGGAGACTATAGGCGACGAATGAGCCATTAGCTGTAAAAGATTAATTCCGATGTAGTGTTTTTTATACGGGAATTCCCCGGAATTCTCCGGCGCGTGAATTCCCGGGATTATATTATTATCCATAAGTTATATAAAGAAATAGATGCAAATTAAAATCCGAAAAGTATGACAGTGTTTAATGTTTGATGCTTTGAAACTGTAATGATTTTATATTTAAAACAGCTGCATAAAAGATTTTTCTTTCGTATTAGATTCTGAATATGCAGTAAATACTTCTTCTGTAAGAGATGATGATTAAAGTGAAAAATTAAAATTTCAGGAAATTAGCAAATAGTCGATTTAAAGAAAATAATTTACTTTAAAAAAAGAATTATAATTATTTGAAGGAGGGTTGAGAAAGTGTCCAGAGGTTGTATAATGCTCTTTTGGTTATAAAGGCAAACATCCCTTGAAAAGTATCGTGTTTTTTTCATTGACAGGACTTTTCTTGATTTAAGCTAGAATAGACTGCGAAACGATTCTCTAAATGCTTATTCTGTACTAAAATCCTATCTTCAAACAAATGTTTTGTTTAAATAATTTAACTATTTCGATTTTATTGTGCTGTTTCCCCAACACAAATGATTGAATGTGAAGTAAAATTGATATGAAAAGCACTCAGTTTTTTTACTACACGTTCAATCACTTGTGTTATGAAAACTGCACATATGGGCATTTTCATGTCATCGTACGTGACATTTGTACGTCTTCAGATCGATAGAGATTTTGCACAAATAGTAGTAACTGGAAAAAAATGTTAACATTATGTTTCATTTAGAGGGTGTTGTATATGAAAAAGAGTAATTTTTACATCCGGAACCTTGTTGTCCAAAATATCTACCATAATATGTGCATATCGCACGTTACATATAACGGAAGCGATTTTGGGGGTGAATGTAAAAAAATCCGAAAATCTGCGAATTGTGGAATGTATTTTTCCTTTTTTTTTTTATTTTTTTAACTAAACCACATATTTGTCCTTAATAATCCGTAATTGGAAAGAAAAAAAATTTTCTGGATGGTTTTATAATGAACAAAATGTAATATCGTTAGTAACATAACGTACGTGACAGATTTTTCTTCTATAGTATTTACAAGGTATGAAATATATTTCAAATAAATATATGTATACAAAAATTGAAACAAACAAGAAAACCCTACACCATAATATTTCAAAAACAAATTTTTGAGAGTGTACCACATTTTTGACCCATGGCCAATCATGATCGCTAATTGAGAATTTTTCTATGAGGTAAAGAATTATATAAAAGGTATTTGTGCCGACTATTATTCAGATATCTTCATCTATATGAGATTTTTTGCCTTTTACCGATTTTAGGAAGGGGTTATATGGACCTATGTTTAATTTTGGACCTACCAGCACAACATTTTGTCATAACATTGTACCTATCGTAAAAGTTATTGTCGCCAATTCTTATGTCAATACCAACATTTATAAGAGTGTTATGAAATTAAAAGTTAATTTCGGCAGTAGTATTTGTATGGGTCGATTCCAATAATATTTGGTTAGATGATTTAGATTACAATAAAATAAGTTTGGAACCAATTTCAACTTAATAAGATGATACATTTAGTTGCATTTATAGTTCCTACAATATCGTACGTGACGACCTTTAATAGCTAATAAAATTTATTTATATAAATTTAAAAAAAATCCGATTTATATTTTTTTGCAACCAATATCTTGTTTTGAACTGTTATTTTGAAACATGACAAATTACATATGTTTTTGCACTACATACGTGACATTAGAATAACATCCAAAACTAGCAAAAAAATGTATCGCTAATGAAACTATATATTTGGCTTTTCCTTGTGGCTTTACTTGTTCATTGTTGTTGTACCATTGATTTTAAAGTATAATTCCAATGTTACCAGTATCTATATTTAATCGGCAGAAAAGTGAAAATTGTTGATTGCAGTAAGCAAGATTGTAATAAGCTACTAAAACGTTTGAACAGTAAAGTTTGAGTGTTTTGTTTTACTTTCTATCATATTTGAAAAACAAGTTTCAAGGGTTTTTATTTTTTGAGACGTGGTTGACATTCTTATGGAAATGCCCATATGTCAATACTATATGGCTTATATGCAAATAACTAAATTTGTTTTCTTTTTACTTACGTTTAATGCATTAACAAACTTATTACATAGGTCCCATGAATTTTTTATTTGTTTTTTAATCAAACTAATTAATGCGCGGTTTCCACAATACAATTGATTGAACGTATAGAAAAATTAATACGAAAAACACTGAAAAAACTGAGTGCTGTTCGTATAAATTGCTCTACACGTTCAATCACTTCCATTTTGAAAACCGCACTAAATAAAATTATATTTTGCACCGGGAGTTTAAAATTTAATCCCACGTTCCCGGAAAATGAAAAATTCCGGAGAAAGAAACCCCTACTCCGATGTGAACATAGAAAAACATTTTTTATGCAGGCCGAGGCCAAAAACAAGTTGTGGTGCCACGTATGTAAGTGAGTAAGTATTTCTAATTCTAAGAAAAGTTATGGGAAATGCCCTGGAAACAGCAGGAAGCAAACAATGGTCACCACTTGAAAGATAATTTCTTCAAAACATAATGTTAACATAAATATTTTCTTACTATTTATAGTCTTAATTTAATCAACAAAAGCAGAAAGAAAAAAGTTATTCATTAAAAAATTATTGCGTTACTTATGCGCCACCCTGTATTACGGTTTACAATTTAGTCTAGTACACCAACCAACAAAGAAATTCATTCATAATTTTTATCTCTAAGTTTGATAGTACATTCGAACCACTACCACAGTAACAAAACGTATATCTACTTAAACTCGTACTAATACTGGCAACTTTAACTAAGAAAATGTACTAAAATATCTTCAAAATTAATAAGTTGGGTTTTTTTCTTCTGCTTCTTATGCCAGTTAAAAAAGAAAACAACAGTAAGGTAATAAAAAAATTGATGTAAGATAAAAGAAAAAAAAAACAATAAAAAAGCAAACAATATTATACACATGTTTATCAACACTCACACAGATACATTTTGGTATTAACCATAAATCTATCAACAATTTTGTTTTGATTACAATATTCGCAAACAAAACATGGTAAATAACAAAAGTAAGATAGAATTTGAAGAAAAAACAAATGTTGCAACATCATGTTGGATTGTGGAAAAACACTCAAACTTGGCATGATCAAATGGTTGCAATGGCTTGTATTGAGTGCTTTTTGTATGAATTGTTGCTGGAAAAACAGATGTTCGAAACAAATGATCATTTAGTCGGCTAGCGAATGCCAATGAGTGAACTTCATAACGACGGGTGAATAATAACGTGTGAATGCGCGCGAGCTCGTAATTAAGAAAACAAAAAAAAAAACAACAATTTATAATGAATAATTAAAAACAAATACAATTAAAAAAAAGTGTACGTGTGCTTTATTTTATGAATTATTTTTTTGTTGTAAATGAGTGTTTAATTTTTTTGAAACAACAACAAAATTTAATATTTTTTTTACGAAAAGAGAGAAATATAAACAAAAATAAAGAAAACGAAATAACGAGCGACTTATTCAATTAAAAAAAAAATTATTTCATTTAAAGAAATTGAAATGTTAATGTTTTTAAGCAAAATATTATTGTTATACCTATAAATTTGTTTAATAAAGTTTATGAATTGAAAAAGTTTTGGTAAAAATTTTAATTTAACAAAGTTGATTATATTAAAAAAATACATATTTTTGAAATTCAAGTGTTTTTTAAGTTTAAAGAAAAACCATAAAACAAAATTCTAAAAAGCTTTTTTTATGAGAATAAAAGAATTGGAAAACTAGTTCGTAAATAATTAATAACAAGAAACCAACAAAAACATTACCTATAAATATTTTAAATTTTATAAGTGTTTTTTTTTATTTTTTTAAAAGAAAAAAGGTTTTAATTATTTCTAAGACGATTTAATAGGTATAAAAAATTTTATTTTCAAGTGGGTATGAGTTAATAAAAATCTCAAAAACAAAAATCTTAATTTTGTAAACAGAAACAAAAAATATTGAAAATTGAAAATCAAAACAAATAGGTACGTACAATACTTGTGGGCTAAATTTAAAAATAAATTTTCAAACAAGCCATAAAAAAAATTTCAAAATTAAACAAAAAATATTAATTACATATTGTAATAAATTTTAAACAAAACAAAAAAATTACATAAAATTTTAACATAAAAGATTGTGTTTATTGCTCTAAAATTACGGAAATTTTTAACAATACATAATAGCAAAAATTAAAACAGGAAAAAGAATTTAAAACACGACACAATTAATAAATTTTATAGTGAAGCAACAAAAAAATTCAAACAAAAAAATAATAAATCTTTTACAATTAAATTAACAAAAAAAAAAAAAAAATTTTTTTTTGTTTGGTTAAAAAAGCACGTTGTGGTTTTAAAAACATTTTCATTCATTTCATTATAGTTATGTTGAGTGGTTTAAAAAATTTTATAAAATTTATTTTTTTATAAAAAATTAACAAAAGTGGTGAGTGAACAAATTTAAAATTTTATTTTGGTCATTCATAAGATTTTGTAATTTTAAGTATTCATAGTATATTTTTCTTTTAATTTAATCAACGTTTTGATGGATAATAAATGAATTGTTAAAAACAAAATTTTTAAATTAAAAACGATTTTCTTGTAAAGTTTAAATTTTGTTTATAAAGTAGAACATTTTCAATTAATTACTGTGTGTTTTTGAAATGAAACTAAAATTTTTCGTTAGGGAATTTCCATTGAACCAACAATAAAAAAAAACTCAAACTCTTTTTGTTTTCAAAATAAATTCTCAAACGAATAGGTACCTATTTTAATTTCAAAAATAGGCAGTTAATGTTTTAAATTTGTTCTTAATACCAAAATTATTTGTATTTTCTGGGTGTTTTCATTTACGAAATTCTTTAAAAGTGCAGTATTTATTAAACTCTCATTTGGTTTTATGAACTTTTAAATAATACAAAATTTTCAAAAGTTTTTGTAGTGGGCTTCCTGTTGGCGAGCTTGTGCAATTTCAAACGCTTTACAATTTTTTAACATTTTCAAATCTTACAATTACATTTTTTACCGTTAAGAGCACCCTCTGCATAGCTGTTCTTAACTTCAGTTTCTTAAATGATGGAAGTCATCCGTTATTCGAAACAAGTGAATAAAGGGTTTGAATTAAATATAAATATGTATATCCAATTTTTATAATGCAATTGCATGTTTTTTCTTGTGCGATCAATGAAGGCAGAAACAATGGAATAAAGACGACTTTTTATAAAGTATACTTTAGAATAGGGATGGGCAATAAATATCGATATTTATAAATATTAAAATCGATATATATCGCCGATATTTAAAATACCCCTATATCGATACATCGGTATTTATAAATATTCCGGAAAAGGTTCCCTAGATCTATGCAAAGAATCGCCTTAATTATTGCGTATTAGCAGCAATGGACTCATGAAAATTGGAATGTTAATAATAAATAAAATGTATTGTTTTTTATTTTTTTTATTTGAGCATGTTCTTATATATTAAAAATAAAATATTGCACAGCTTACTTGTATAGTATGTGTCACAAGTTTCGTTTACCGGCAGTATATAAGCCGGCGTTTTATAATCCCAATTAATTGTTTTTTTATTTAGATTTCATACGGCGAATAAATAAATTTTTTTTCTGTATTCTTTACTTCTTTTTCGCATTTTTATTGTAAAACTAACTGCCGGTCCCTCGAAAACTTCGCTCGCATAACTTACCGTAAAAACTAAAATTTATTTATTTTTTATTTTTTTCTTTCAGTATTTATTTATTGAATCTTCATATATTAAATATGAACTAACAATAATTAATCAAATCTTATCCTAATACCTATTTGCTTTATGTCCTGCCTAAAATTTAAAATTGGTTTTTGTTTTAAATAAAAGTAAAGCGAATGAAAGTTTCGTCCAAAATCGAGGGACAGGCAGTAAATTTTAAATTAAAAGAAACAATAAAAAGTTAGAATGGAATTACACATACGTATGTAAATGTGTATTGACATAGGTTAATATATATATTAAGTTTTTAAATTTGGTTAATTTCAGCTTAATACGTTCGATACATACCGATTTTTAATTAATAAATATCGATACGATATATATCGATATATTTTTTCAATTTGCCCGTCCCTACTTTAGAACAATTGTGTTCACGTGCATTTAAAGCCGGTTTTAGCTTAAAGTTAACATTATTTTGACTATGAGTATGCGCCAATAATATAATTGTCCATTTTAGAGCTTCATGTATTTTGGCATCGATTTGGCAGTGCATACTCTTGCATGTTTCACCCTTTCTACACTCAGGGAAAAGCTGCAACTTAAAAATAAGAACGCATCATATTAATTCAACAATTTTCAATGTAATAGAAAAATTATATTGAAATACATTAAATCAATAATTTTCAATTTTGAATTAAAATGTAGTTTATATCTATTTCGTAGGGTATATTGAATCAAAATTTTTTTAAAGTTGAAACATATTATTTTAAGGGTTTTATTTCATTCTAAAATCTATATGGCAACATTTTAAACTAATATGTAAGCCATATCAGCCATATTGTTCTACAAGAATTTAATATTAGTTTAAAGGCAAAGAAATTATTTATATATTGTTTCCATATATTTTATATATTGTCTTAATATTAAAACTATTAAAATAGGGTAACTTTAAATTAATATTGTTCTATATTAAAATAAAAAATTTCAACATTACTAGACTTTCGTTATTCATTCCATATGGTTTTTATTGATTTTAAGTTGTTTTTTTTTTTTGGGTATAATTATGCTGATTTTTAGTTTAAATGCTACTCAAAACATTATATTGTAATCTAAATCGACTTATTCATCGTCCAGCCTTGCAATTTTTGTTGCTGAAATTTTTTAAAACTCTGCTTTGAAATTGCATTAGTGTCCAGATTATGAAATAATTATTCTGCAATATTTGTATTTTTATCTTGTCTTTCCTCTTCTCCTTTTTATATTTTGTATATAACTACAAATACACCTACAGCACATAATAGTCTTATAAATATATGAGATCAAAATCAGGCACTTATTTGTTTAGTTAATAAACTATTTGGAATTTTTACATCACAGCAGCATGAATTTGTCGCCTTAACCAATCCCTTGTTTGTAAGAGAATTGATTAATGTTGGCACATGTAGTCTGTTTCTTTCCCTAGTTTTTATTATATATTGAAAAAAAAAAAAACGCTTTCCACATTTGCAGACGAATGTGGAATGGATAAAATTCCAGCAACGACTCTAGAAATGTTTGGAAACATATGGACATTCAGCTCTTTTTGTAAATTAGCTACTGCCGACCAAAAACTGCAAATGTTTTCAGTTTTTAACGACTGAAGTTGCTCGACATCAGCTAAAGCTCTAAATTGATTATTGATTAAATCAAAATTTGCAATTTCATTCGGAAACAAACATTTTTACTAGAAGAGGTACGATTTGTTTTACCTGAAATAATATTTTCAGGAGTAAATATATTGAACCACATTAAAACTTCGTTATTAAACTTGACTTTGGTTCTCAAAACTTCGCCAAATTTTACATAAAATAGTTTTGCAGTTTCTTTAATTTTATTAACAATATCAATATTGATATTAATTGTAGAAATATATAAAGCCACTCCTGTTCCGCAATAAATTACAGGTTTTCACTAATGTTGCCTCGTCTGTGGGTACCATAAGTCACCTTTTACAATGTGGCAAGTGTCACACATACAGCGTCGCCCCCTTACCAACAAACTTCGCCTGTCTGCCTTTCACTTACCACATTGTAAAAGGGGAATAAGCGCTCTATACACCACAATACTATTCGCATATTTAAGCGCCCATTACATTAACTATTTGTTGTACAACATAAATGCAATGAAAAGGACTCAATAATTTGTTTGCTATACTAAAAATTCAAAAAGGGGGAACTATGACAAATTTTTAAATTGTACGAAATGAGTCACGGTAGTACCACGGTACTTTAGTAGGTCAAAATGTACCAAAAAAGTACAATTGTACCAACTTTAACATCCCTGATTCAGCATACACGTGTTTGTGTGATCATGTTTGTGCTCATTTACTACTATGACGTATGTACATGCGCAGAAAAAAACGTTTTTTAAATTTAAATGCACTAGGTATCATGATGAAATAAACAGGTGGCATTACTACGCCAGATGACGATTTTTTGCTCTTGTATTGTTTGTCTAGTCTTATGTCAAAGTATTGTTTATGTTTACAAAAAGTCCACGTTTTTTGCTGTAATTATTGTATTGTATTAAAGTTTTTGATTATTTAAATGAAAATTAAATAAGAAAGTAACCATAGTGAAATAAAAATTGGCTAAAAATTAATTTATTTCAATGCGTTCGGAAGCAAAATTTGATTTTAGTTTAATATAATTTTTGACGTAAACGGAGACTTATTTTTCATTTTTGTTGTAATGTTGTATTTGTTGCCGTAGCGCTGCCACCTACTTATTCCATCATGCTAGGTATCTTGTTTTTTTTTTGTTGCATGGTTGTCATCATCTGTGCCTGAATTAGATCTACTTACAACTAAACACTGTTTAGATAGGTAGCTAAGATTTTTTTGAAACATGTATGTTTTTTTTTTTTTTTTTTTTTTATTTTATTAGTATACTATCATCATTACAATTAAAAATATAACAAATATTCATATATACATTGTTTGAGTATTTACTAAAAAGTATTGCAACAAAAATTAAACTTTTTTTAGGGGCATATAAAATACATATTTTATAAATTAAATTATTTACAAAATAAGGAAAAAAAGATAGATAAAAACCTTTTAAAAATGTAAAGAAATTTTTTGTTAACGCTTCTATCAGCTTCGTGGCGAAGTTGAAGAAGGTGTTAATCTTCTAAATTTCTTAGTAAAACAAAATTTGAAGACCTGTTTCGATCTTCAAATCTTTGTGTAATATTATGAATTACTGTTGTAAACATTTCCTGATTATGAAGTCTATTGGTAGAAAATCTCCTAGGTAAGTGGTATATAATCTTTAAGTTCTTATTTTGTATTACTTGGAGTTTATTAATGTAGGTTTTTGCGCACCTTTTTGACCACACTTGGCATCCATAAGTCATAATAGGGCGTATGCACATTTTGTATAGTAATGTTTTGTTTTTATAATTAAGCGGTGATCTTCGGTTCAGCAGGGGAAATAGGGTTCTGCCGCATCGTATAGCTTTATCACACGTTTGAAGAACATGATGCTTAAATGTTAATTTTTTATCTAAGAAAATTCCTAGGTATTTTATTGTTTCATTTATAGGTATTATTGATCCATTAAGAGATAGAGGAAGAGTAGCAGTTCTTTTAGGTGACTTGTTGAAAGGAAAGATTATGGCTTGAGTTTTTGTTTCGTTTATTTTAATTTTCCAATTGGTAAAAAACTTCTGAGCGTGTAAGATACCTTTTTCCATTTTTTTGACTATTGCATTAGAAACTTTACCCGTTGTTATTATTGCTGTGTCGTCTGCGTACAGTGCAATTGATTGGTCTTTTAGAATTTTAAGATCCGATATATATATGGAATACAATAAAGGAGATAATACCGATCCTTGGGGTAGCCCTGCAAGTATGTTTTTGTTGGTTGAAAATTCATTGTCAACAACTACAACAAACGATCTATCGTATAAAAAACTTTGAATGATTTTTTGTAGGTAAATTGGGTAGCCAAATTTATTTAGTTTATATATTAAGCCATTATGCCACACGGAGTCAAACGCTTTTTCTATGTCTAGTAGTACTACACCAGTGCTCTTACGCACGCTTTTATTGGTTGATATAAATTTGACCATTCGCTCAATTTGGTGTATTGTTGAATGCTCCTTACGAAATCCAAATTGCTCTCTTTGTATTATGTTGTTATTTTCAGACTAATTTAGATATTAATTTTGGGTTTTTTTTATTATTCTTTTATGTCAGTTTAATTTGTTGGACAAATTAATTTCTAAATAAAATTTGTACCTATATGTTGGTATGTACATACATACATACATATGTATGTATGTACATTTTTGTAGGTACTCCCTCTACGTTGATTCAACTCTTTTTCTCTCTATACCTACATACATATGTATGTATTAAATATAATAACTACCTATTAATTTTTTTTAATAATACTACTTAATACATATGTATATTGAGATAAATCGTCTGTCTGTCTGTCTTCATATTTTTTTATCGGGCTTTAGCTTAAATAGAAAAAAAAACAATGATAGCAATAACAACAAAGCCTCACAATCATATCACAAAAACAAACACTTCAGACATTTTAGTTCTACTAAAACTTGTGTATTGAAAATACTTTTTGTACTAAATAATAATATGATCTAAACTTTGAAAGGTAAGTGCATATGTATGTATGTACATACTTATAATATATACATAAAAATGTTCGTACAAGTTTCTTGTGTTTTTTATACCCACATCGCAATAGTGCGTTTGTGCTGATACGTATGTGTAATACATAAAATATTGGTTCCAGGCCCTCCTTTTTATATATCTATCGACTCAAAATCACTTTTTGAGAAAAAGAAAATTTGTTTTCAAATATTATGGTGTACGGTACCATATGGCCGGGCTTGACCGACTATACTCTGTGATATGATTTTATATTTTAGTAATTTCTTTATTATTATTTTAGTTTAGTTGTTGTTTTCGATGCTGCTGCTGTCATTGTCACCACAAATATGTGTTTGTTGTCTCTTCTTTTTATACACTTATAATTTTTTGTTATTTGTTTTTATACAATTTTGAAACTGATAACTCTCGATAACCTATTTCAAACCTTTTGCGTTTGTTGAAGAGTACAACAACAAGTCAATACAAACAAAAATAACAAATGTAATAAAAGAAAAAAAAGAAAAAGAAAAGAGTGAATGTAACTGTAAATACTCTGAACTTAATATTATCTACTTCTTGTTGTAGTTGGTATTACTGTTTCCATCAATTGTTTTACTATTGTTGCAGTGTTGCCAGAAAACTAAATGTGCAGTTTTGACAACACAACTGATTGAAGGTGTAATAAAATTTATATGAAAAACATTTAAAAAATGTAGTGCTTTATACCTATATGCACTTTACTAAACGTTCAAGCAGTTGTGTTGTGCAAACAGCACATAAGGTTCACGTCTCCTTATTAAATTTTGAAGTACATACCTTAAAAATCCCCATCTCCAAATATAAATCTTAAATTTTGTCCACTAATTTTCCTTTTTTATAAACTTTATATTATATTCTGTGTCAGACTATGCGACATCTCCCTGCAACAATATTAGTTGTTGTTGTTGTTGTAGCAGCGAGCCCTTAAGAACAGATGTGGTTGAGTTGACAATCCTTGGTCGGTGTTTGTTGAACTCCGAGTCGTTCCGGTGCGTAGAACCGATTGTCGTGGGAACATCAACAACAATATTCGTATTATCTTTTGGTATCCATTCGAAAACTCGTATAAGTTAAGACGTTACGTTTTTTGTTGCAAGCCCCAATCTACAATTTGACGTTTAAGTTTTAAATTGAAATTATACTATTCAATTTTAAAGATCATATTAAACAGAAACATCAAAGTATTGCTTTATTTTACATTTTGTTCGTCACTGTTTACCCTGCAAGCGTCTTACAACCTTTGTCAAAATCTTTTGTTTTATAAAATATTTCTATGGGATAGTCACAGAATAACAATTCAGATGAATTATGGATTACTTATTATTGATAAGATCAATTTCACATAATTTTGCAATTTAAAATTAAAAAACCTAAAATGTTTTCATTAAAATATTGACATTGCCCATTCTTGAGATAAGCAATAAGTGATCATAGTATGCTAAGCCTGACCAATCTATATCATTTTGTTACCTCAGAGAAAATCGATTTTTCAAAAAGAAAATCGATAAAAAGTGATCACAATTTTCCATCATTTAAGTTCTAATAAATCTAGTTTACAAAAAAGTACGATTTGTAAACTGCAAATGAACTTTTCAAGCAGAATAGCAGATTCTTAATAAGTAACAAAAGTTTACATAAATTTTGACACTTGTCATAGTTTTTAGAAAAATTATTTGATAAACTTTTACCGATATATAATCAAATAAGTTTGAATACTAGAGGAATCAAGTATCATTTAAACATTTTTTTAAAATTTTTACTTAAGTATAAAATTGCCTTAACCGAAGCGCAAAAATATTACCAAAAGTTTGGAAAAAATATAATAATGAAAAGTTCTAAACAAACGCATATACAAATTGTTCGAATTACTCGGCTCAACATCGTATATAACTGTACCACTAACCAAAAGAATGTTAATGAAATCAAAATCTTAAAATTGTTCAGATTTATCTTTATGTTAAATTCTGGGAATGAATAGTTGTAGAAGTCATTGAACTTGAAGCGCAAAGTTCGAAATTTTGAACTTTGTTGCGCTACAGCGCATCTGATAGCTTAAATAGTCTTCCAAGAGACAATTAGTGATGCACAAATATGTTGAGCATTTTAACCACTGATACTTATCTTAAACTACGAGAATAAGAGAATAAGGTTACTGGCAACACAGTATTGTTGTAAGTGTTTTTTTTCTCTCTTTCCCCACACTGCTCATCATTTAATTAGAGTTCAATAATTTCTAAAGAGTTTTTGTTGTAATATTGCTTTAACTCGTTAAATTACGTATCATGCGAATATTTGTTTGTGTTATTTTTTGGGATTTATTAAGAGTTTATTTATACATTAAAAATTAAATGACGTTGATCTTTAAAGGACTTTTATGTAAATTTTTTTAACTCTGTAAAAGAGTTGGTTAGATCAAGGCGAATTCATGTTTTAGATGTGTTCAGTCGATCATAGCCAAGGTGAATTTATATAAAGTGGCCGAAAAGGCGAACAAATGTATAAAATATTAATTAATAAACATCACTGACAGAAACAAAACTTAAACTCAATATAGAAAACTAAAATAAACATCACTGATAGAAACAAAACCTATACTCAGGGTGTATGTGAAAAGATCTATGGTAAATTAAAATTGTCAAAAATTTCTACGCTTATGTCAAAATTTATACTAGCCCCCAGGGCTAGAGAAATTTTATTCACCTCAACAGTGTCAAAATTTTACTTCCATGAGTACTTTGCTACCGCGTCATTCACACCCTCAATATAAAAAATAATAAAAAAAATTGTAAATTCGCCTTTGCAGTCACCTATATGTATGTACATACATGTTTTATTTATATTTCATTAGGGATTTTGACATTTTCAACCAGTAAACTAAACAACAAATTTCCTATTGTTGTAGTATTTCGGCCTCCTGATACATGAATTATCGTTGAATTAGATTTTGTAATTAAACTTTTTTTTTGTTCATTTTTAAAAAGTGCACTTCAAATTGTACTTTTTATAGTGCTGTCACATTTAGGGACTTAGCATTAAATTTTCTATTTTTTTGGAAATGGAGGTAAAAAAATTTGATTTGGGAATTATGAACTCTGTTAAAAATATTTTAAATGTTTTTAGGATTTAAGAATAATTTTTTATATTTCAGTGGCAAAATGGAAAAAGTGCTTAAGTCAACTTAAGCAAAATTTGAGTTAATTGCACCTTTGTAATCTCCATGGTTAAATGTGCCCATGGACAAAGTTTCAAATTTTTTTCTAATTTGTTTTTCAATGTTCAATAACTTAATTGGAATAAAGGCTTAAGTTTACTTCCGGTCTGCGACGTTAGAAGTATTTAGGTTGTTAGAATAAAAATATATTTTCAAAAATAACCTTTAAAGCTTAAAATGGCTTTGCTACAAAATTAAAAAAATTCACTTAAACACTTTTCCAAATAATAATGTATGTATGTATGTATTGTCTATAATAGGTCTGTTCAGTAACTGCAAATTACTGCTTATTAGCAACAATTGTTTCTAGTAAGTGTTCACGTACTTGGAAAAAGTATATTTTAAGCTTTGATCACACGTGTTAAATATTTGACCATATAAGTAGAACCTCTTATTTTCCTACCAGTTAGTGCTTTTTGGCAAATTTTTGGCCTAAAAATTTTAAAATTCGGAAAAGTCTAGAAATTCATCTGGGAACAACCCCAGCTAATTTTTCAATATTATGCCAAGATATTTAGCTGTCGGTCCGTTTGTCTCTCGGTGGCATGTCGGGACACATTATACACGTTGCGACTTGTTGTATAATTTTATCAAGCTGTACAGAAAATACCTGGATTTCGGAAGAGTTTAAAGGTTATAGTTCTCTTGAAATCGCGGCTGACTTGAGAGCAAACTGGCCCTGGAAAATCAGTTCTATTTTAGCTCCTTCTGTGATCACATATCGGTTGTGGTTTGGACTCAATGTCGTAGGAAAGGAGATCTTAAAAAGTCGACTTCGAGGGCTAATTTTCCATATTGAAAGTGAAGTTCGTGTGCTAGCGGACCTCCCTAGGTGCTGTGGCTGCTTGCTTAAAAACCGCAACGGAGGTGAGATAGCTTTGGCTAGTGAACAAGTTTCGAGTGTCAGCACAATTATAAATAAAAATTCCCCGGGAGTTATTTCCCTTCTCCCATTTTTCACAATTAAATTCTATTGTAAAAATGGAAAAAGGGAAAAAACTCCTGGGTAATTTTTATTCGTAATTGAGCTGTATCATTCCGCAGAAATATAATCTAAAAGTTTTTCCTGCCTGTGTTGGTGGCGCTCACACATAGGAACGGTTGATGAATGCTTTCTTTGTTACCGTGTGCTAAAAACGCCGTGGGGTTAGGCCAACATGTCAGACATTCACGGTAATCTTTCGAATCACTTTTCGGTCACATTGTTTTAGTATATTTATCTATGATTGTTGGGATATTTTTATTCAGATTAGTGACAATATTCTTTACCCGTTTTGGGCTTTTTTAAACATTGCAGTATATATTGAGGGCTCAGAGCTGAAGCGAACCAGCTTAAAGAAGAAAATTCGAAAATATTTTAAGTTTGAGTAAGTGAACTGCTATTAGGTATATTATTTACTTTAATATACGTAGTAAAAATAGAAATAAAATTACACATAATAGGTACTTAAATTAAAAGTTTACAAAGACCATAGGGTGTCTGGAGTCACTGACTTGGGCTTATTACCGATTAAGTCCGTTACAGAACTGAGTAGAGTTAAACTTTGCGGAGAATTTCGCACCAGATTTAAAATACAGTTATGTGTTTTATTTTATGACTTGGTTCGGTTAAGCTCTGAACTCACCATATGTAAGCAATTGGTACATTTTTACTTTTAAATATCAACCAATACAAAAAAAAAAAAAAAAAAAAAAAAAAAAAAAAAAAAAGATACAATTGTAGGTACTAAACGCCCCAACCCTGGCATATAGTTTTTTTTTTGTTTGGTTTCATTTGTTTTTTCCTTTTTCGTCTATTCTGTATTTTATTTTCGTTGGGGTTCTGATTCATAAATCATATTCTTCCATTTGTTTAGGTGATATTTTTTTAGTCTAAAATATTGTTTATTAAAAAAAATGTGTTATAGGTATTATTTGTTATTTTTTTGTGCTGTGTTTATTTTGACTCAAATGCTGTTTATTTTTATCGATTTTAATTATTTTCGTTTATTTTTTGACTTAAAAAATATTGGGGAAGCTAAAATAAAACGAAAAAAGGAAATTTAAAAAATATTTCCTCAAGAGCTGCTAAAAAGTTGAGTTTTTAGTGTTTAACATAAAATAGAAATAGAGAAATATTGAAATTTTATCTTATTGGTAAAAAAGATTATTTAAACTAAAAAACTAAATTTCATTTAATACCTACTCGTACCTACATCGCATATATTTTATTTTCAATATTTGATATCTCTGTGTCTTGTTTTCTAGTTTTTGTTCCATAATTTTTTATTTTTTATTATATTTGATGTCTGATATTTTTTTTTGTTTGAAAAGAATGTCTGCATGTTTTTATCGTCATGTTTTACAACACTTCTGTCTACATTTCTTAAAGTATTTTTCATCTTAAACTATTTTTTTTTCAATCTACTAAAGATATTTGTGTGATTTTTTTATGAATGATTTGTACAAGGAAAACTACAAAAGTAGCAATAGTAGTGAAATAAAAAAAGAGCATGTTGTAAAGTATTAAAAAAAATATTCTAAGACTATAGTTATTATAACATAACCAGTGGCAACAAGTACACGTACGAGTATTAAGATGATGATGTTGTTAATGTTGGTTGAAAATATTGTTGGTTTTGTGAATGAAATGAAGAATGATGATGAAGATTTGATACCCCACTTATGAAGAGAAGAAAAGCACAAAAAAAAAAAAAAAAATTGCAAACAATCTGTGTAATCATTTGTAAAAAGAATGTTTCTTTCTAGAGGTAACAAACGTTTTGAAATGTAAAAAAAAAGATTTATGTTGAAAAACTCTAAATAAGTAGTACTACTGGTTTTATTTTCATTTTATTCTACTGGCAAAATTGGTTGTTGTAATTAAAGATTCTTTGTTAGATATTTTTATTTTTTCTTCTTATAAATGTTTTTTTTCTTTAGTTTTATATGTTCTCTAGAAATTCCTGTTGGAAAATGTTCTTAGTTTAAGAAAGTTTCTGTTGAATGAGTTTGAAGTTTAAAACAATAATTAAAATTCAAGAGGTTGCAGAAAATAATATGTACCGATCGTTTGAAAGAAAAATGTGTTAAATTTCATGACAATTGGAATGTTTCGCAACCGGCTTTATGTCAATTTTTCGAGTTTTTTTTTTTTTTTTTTTTTTTTTTTTTTTTTTATAAATTCATAAAAAGATAGTGTTCTAAGTGATCTAAGTTTTAATCGTTGAGACAATATGTTCCCAGCCTTGTAGTAATGGACCTAATAGCCGTAACTAAACAAGAGCGGAAGGCGGAACGTTTTCTTCCGCGTAGCTTTTACGCTGATATGCCAAACCGAAACAAGAGCCTCAGTGTTGTGTCACAAACGGTAGTGTTAACTTTCGTGCTTACTAAAACCCTCATAAAATAAATAGGAAGTGGAATTAAAACCGCTAGTTTGACCTAAAAATAGCTAATTTGCCATAATTAATTATCAAAAGATTAAAACAGGGTTGACAAAACAACAAATTTAGCAACCCTGCTTATTTTAACGCGCTGTCAAAATCGGATTTTCCAATTGCAAAGCGTTGACGCCGCGCTGTTTAGGGATGCTTCATACAAATTGTATTGGCATGAGGATTTTTGACAGCTAGAAAACGCTTTCCGCTCTTATTTAGGTATGACTGTAAGTTTAAAAACATAACTGAAATGTGTAAACAAAGTGGATTGGTCTAACGGTTATTCATATTTTCTTTAAACTGGACTAAGAATTTCGCGCGGACCCAAACAGCAAGGGGCTTTCATTAAGCGCTTCCAATCTGTAAATTAAAATAAAACAAGTTCTGTATGTGCAAGATATCATCGAAATTTTCTATTTTTTCAAAGTCCTATCGATGGAATGTAACATCGTGCAAATATAAGGCACAAGGAACTCTTATATGAACTTCAACCCTCTAACATAGTTTTGCTTTGGAGGGTCTATCATTGCCCAAATGTCTCACTTTCGAACATTTGTCTGTAAATATTTCAGTATATGATATGGTCAGGCTTCGTAGGATGGCACGCATCCAAAAAATCCAATATTTTATGATTTAGGCGCATAAATCAGTCTGAATAACCAGTTGGTATGGGTTAAGATGGCTTTAAGGGCAGCTTGAATTTATGTATGTTTCCTATACACTTGCGGCTGAAAAAAACCCCACAAGAAACAGCCTAGCAGGGTCAAATCGCATGATCTCGGTAGCTAGTTCACATCTTATGATATGACCATGCTCACAAATCGTTCGTGCGGAATGTCTAATGTGGCATAAGGAATATATATTGTACTTTGCGCCGTCCTATTGAAACCAAATGCCGTTGGTGACCATTTTATCCAATTCGGGCCAAATTGAAGTTGGTTACTTTGACATATAGGGCTCGCCGTTGACAGTGATGGCCCGACCAACGTCGTTCTCAAAAAAAAAAAAAAAAAAAAAAAAAAATAAAAAAAAAAATGGACCTCTCCAGACTGAACTGTGACCTTTTTGGATGCATTAAACGCTCCTTGATCTTAGTATGGCTTGAGTATCGTCCCAAATTGGAAAATTTTATTTGTAGACGTATCCATTCATTCAATAATAGTCTCATCGCTATAGATGGTTTTTCGATTGAAATTAGGGTATGTTTAATATTTTTTTTACAATATTATCCTTTGCATTGTTGTTAAACTCTATATCCGTCTGTGGTGATTTGGCAAAAAAAGACTAAATAAATTACAGCCCAATAGACAGACGTATCTTCCACTGTCAAAGCTTGGCAGCCCTTATTTGAAGACCCTTTAAATAATGTTGAGGTTATCAGTTACATGACAATTTAATGGTGTTACAGTTTATATCTGCATGTACCTTGTGGTGGTATATTTAACAAATTTCCAGTATTTCTGTTGCTATCTGTTCAAAATTAAAACTTTAAATTGAATTTTGTCTTTTCTTCTCAATTTCAATATTTCTTTTGAATCCCTATAAAATAATTTGTTACCTCCGATACATTTTCTTGCCATTATTTTCACCTCTAAATATTTTGTAATAACCCAGTATCGACGTAAATGTGGTTTTCTTTTGTGCTTTTTCTTTGAGAAATGTTTTCCAGATTGTTTTCTCTATTGTTACAATTATTCTGTTCCATTCTTTTAATCTTGCTTCATCAATAATTCTTTTGTAATTTCTTGACACATTAAATTGTTCTTGTATCTTTTTTTTGTGTATAAAATCCAGTTGTTGCAGTAGTTTTATTGTTGGTTTTTCTACAACAACAACAACAACAATATTTAGAACTACGCGGTCCACTTGTATCTTAAACACTACTCACACGCATTACAAGATAAAACGATACTCTCTAGTAAATATATGTATACATACATCATTCTTGCAATACAGTTGTATTTCAGTATTTTAGATGTGTGTAAAAATTAAAATTTTTTATTGAATTTCAAGTACTTTTTTTATTCTGTATTTAATTGATTTTTTGTGTAGTTTTTTTATATATTTTTTTTAGTTTTAGTTGAGTGTATTTATGTTTCGTAATGTTTTGCGTGTTTTGCTATAAATAGAGTTCAGAGTTCAATTAGTGTTGATATCTTCTATTTAACCCCCTTTTCGTATTATGCATTCGTATCTTTGTGTTTGTTTTTCAAGTATAAAAATATCTAAAGTTAAATTTTAAACGTGTGTATGTGAATTTAATATATTAATGTAATTAAACAACAGATAACTGAGCAAAGTTCATTGGAAAATTATTCCATAATTTGTTATTAAAGTCATGAAATTTGAAATTTGATGTTGTTAGGGTAATTAAATTTATGTAATTGTGTAGAAAAACTAATTATTTTAGAGATATTTATAGATACTTACATAAATTTTAGTGAAATGAATTAAAAAGAATACAAGAAACCGTAATATTATTTAAAGTTTGTTAAGTAGTAAAAATATTGATCTTATGAAAGAGAAGTTCCAAAAATTCTAGTAAGCTTAAATTTCTTTTCCCCAAATAAATTTCACTGTGCCACATAATCAATACCATAAAACCCGTTAGTTTTTCTTACTCACAATGTTTAAGGCTGCGTTTTTGAGATCTCAGTTAAGCTAGGTTTAGTTAATCTGAAAACCGATTTGTGCGGCCATTACCAAGTTCGAATAAATTTTTTTGACGGAACAGCTTAGTTTTGCTTATTTATTTCACCGGCTAAATCCGAGTTTCAGAGTACGTAAAACTAAGTTTAAACCTAAACCACATCTCCAAAACCCGGCCTTAAAGTTTTCCTTTAACTTGTTTGTGTTCTTTGGCAAATCAGAAATATTTTTTTAAATCATTGTTAATATTTTTACGATTTGTTCATTTTACTATTTAAATAGATTTTTAAAATTAGAAGAACTTTTTAAGAGGTTGTTTTTTTTTTTTGGGGGGACAGAAAGGTTTTCGGAAAAGAAGAAAATCTTATAAAACAATAGTAAATTCCTCTCTTTCTGAAGCAACATGCTGTGGTTGAAAAACAACAATAGCATTAATAAGTGTTCAACATATTTTAGTTATTATTTAACATGTTCGGAGGCCACCATTATATGGTTGTGGCTTCTTGATGGAGAACTAAGTTAACCATAATATGGTTGCCGGTGACAATTATATGGTTAAATTTACTATAGAATGTTTAAAAATTTGTCTCTGGGTGTACAAACTTATTTCCAGAATAGAGGCCTCTTGCCATTAACCATCCTACTTATTATGTTATTAGTGATATTTATGGTGGCTCAAAAATATTTTATTGCAAACTAAATTACCGTACCCAATTTTATTGGAATCGGTCTATATTTGACCATACAAAAAAACTACCACTTCCGAAAAAAGCTTTAAATGCCATAAATTCTTTATAAATTTTGTTATTTTATTATTATAGCGCAGTCGCTTTGCAATTTATATCTTTATCTAAAGCGTTTTCCAATAAGGACTTGGCAACTTTTTTTTGAAATATTTTCAATAAAACGCAAATCATTTGAGATATTTCCAAAACTTTATGATACAATCAAAACATTTATGAATGGAACTCGACTTCGTTCATATGACCTCCGCGGCCCGTCACACATTTCGGCCACTATTTCGCGTTTAATGTTGGCTTTAAGTTATTCCAACGTCGTCGGCCTGTTGACATAGACCAATGATTTGACGTAGCCCAAAAGAAAATGGTCTAGAGGCGTTTAATCGCGCGAACGAGGCGGCTAATTGACTGGTCCATTTCTTGAGATAACACGCTCACCAAACTTAATCTCCAATAAATCGATTGTAACGTGCGCTGTGTGGCTTGGGTCCCCGTCCACATGTCGTCCAAGTCCACGTTTTCCAATTCGTGCCAAAAATAATCGGTAATTATGGCGCTATAAAGATTGACATTCACAGTAACGTGACGATCTCTATTATTGGAGAAAAAATATGGCCCAATGACGCCGCCGGCATGCAAACCGCACCAAACAGTTATTTTTTGTGGTTGGAGTGGTCATTCATGAAGCAGATGTGGATTTTCAAATTAATAACGCATATTTTGCTAATTGACGAACCCATTGAGCCAAAAATGAGCTTCGTCACTGAAGATGATTTTGCGATGAAATTCATCATCTAGGCGCATCTTATACAGACCACAATCGAATTTCGGTAGTACATTTTTATAATTTGCATACGTTGTTCGTTCGTGTACCTTACCATCATGAAAATGTTAAGTTTACTGAAAAAAAGGAAAGTAAAAGTTAAATAATCAGTGAAGTAGTGCGTTCACAAATTAAATTCAAAGTTGTTAAGTACCTATTGGAAACCCCGATACAGTGGAGTTTCTTATGACTAGACAACGAAGGCAGCATTAAAATGTATCCGTACAAGGGGTATATAATCTGAAAAGAAGCCAAATCTTTCCGCAAGAACGCTGCTGGGTCCAGGGAAAAGTATCCGTTCAATGAAGGTGTCCGCTTAGGCGATAACACTGTAAAAACATTAGTTCAATAAAACGTTAAACAGGTCAATTAAATGGATTTAGTTCTTAAGAGCGTTGTATCTTTATTACTAATTTATCAAATTTCTTTGCAAAATACTCGTATTATTCTAAAATTTCGACGATCACATTTGTTTAAGTCTTTAATATCTTACATGAATAATAATGTTACTTATTTATTTTTTTTATTTTATTTCAAAAGCCGCCTTTTGAAAATTTAACTCTGCCTCTATCTATCTTTACACATTTAAAGAAGAAAAAAGGAGAAAGAAATAAAGCATTTATTAAATTGTATTTTTTCTCTCACTCCAACATTTAAAATGATTAGCAATCTATTAACTTTAATTATCACCTCACATATTTTAAAGCTTTTTACGTTTTTTTTTTGTTTAACCTTTTTCTTTGCTTTAAACTAAAAAAATTAGTAAAACAACTTTTAAAAACCCTTCCCACGTTTGTGTGACACTTTTTTTCTTTAAACAAAAATTTTTTTTGTCTGTTAACTACCGAGTTTTTTTTTAACAAAACAAATGAAAATTAAAAATTCCTACAGATACCAAATAGCGTTATCTACTTAAGAGGGGGCTTAACACATTTATAAATATGTATTTAAAATTTTAAAATATACATCATTACACATACACACTTTGTTTATTATTACATATTTTATAAAAGTAAATAAAGGTTCTAAGCTTCATTGATTATCTGGTTAACGAAAATATTGTTTGATATTAAAAAAAAGTTAAATTTGTTTAGTAGAAAAAAAAACTATGATGTTGCCCCTTCACTGGCATTTAAAATAAATTTCATTAAAAATGTAAATTATATCTAATAAAAAAGAAGAAAAATAATTGGAAAACCAAACCAAACGACTAATTTTATTTAAAAAAAAAAACTACAAAAATAAAACTAAACACGGAAGTACAGGTTTTCAAAAACTTTAACAAAACTTAAGATATGTTCAGACCTAGCAAATCTTTGACGATAAAATCCAAGAAAAGTGTGACCAATAAATTGATCAAACTTTAGATTTATTTTTAACAATTCTTCCGGATTTACTACACCTTATTTGTGAGAAGATAATTAAATAATGTAATATGGAAAATGTTCAATGATGTTTGATCTAGTCAAACGTTTTGCAAAAGCAAATAATTTTTTAATAAAACTAGTGGTGACGTGTAGGGCATCAAATATTTAATAGGTGTGTGTGTGCAGAGCTTAAAAGACGAGTTTTAGTATTTTGAAAAACTCCCAGATATTTTTACACATTATAGCAGAAAAGGTTGGAGGTTTTAAATTGAAAACGATCGAAAAGGTTGGAAGTTTTAAATTGAAAACGATATACATAATAATATTCTGGCAAGAACTTTCATTACAAAATAAAGGGTTATCAGTGTTTACATACACTAAATTCTATCATTGCTTACTTACTTAACTTTGCTCTGCAACCTATTGCTGATATTGGCCTGTCTACTTCCAAGCACTTTGCCACTTCCCGTGCTCTTTCTAGTTTGTGATACCCGGAATCTTCTTCCACTTGGACCTTCCACCGGAGTCTTGGCTTACACTGTGTGCGTCTTCCGTGGTAATGGATGTTCAATACCTTTTTGACTGGAGCGCTTGGATTTATTCGACCGTCAGAACATATGCAGCGCACTTAACCCCCGAATACCCATGGCCGCCTTTAAACGTTAACAATTTTCATTTTTTCTATATTTCATTCTTTCTTACACATTTCTATCGCACATATGTTAGGTTAGGTTAGGTTCCATTGGCAGCCGTGATCAAGCACAGCTCACGTGGGTCCATTACTTAGTTCCCGTTGTGTTACCATATCACGCCGTCTCCCATGGGTCCTATGAAATCTGGCTGCTAGTATTCCCATACAGCCAACCGGTCGATTCAATAAAGGAGTGGATCATGTTTACATCAACATCAGAGAGACAAGTTTTGTCCCCAAGGGTTCTTGGACCAAACATTTTGAGTCTTAAGTCTCCGAAAGCCGGGCAGTTACAGAGAAGATGTTCCGTTGACTCTTCCTCCTCCTCATCGCCGCAACTTCTGCACAAGTCGTTATAAGGGAGCCCCAGCCTCTGGGCGTGCCTCCCAATTGGCCAGTGGCCAGTTATAACCGCAGTTAGGTTTCTTAGATGATGTCTGGACAGCTGTAATGCCCGCCGTGTCCTTTTTTCATCTGTGATGGGCCAGATTTTCCTGGTTTGCCCGCCGTGTCCTTTTTTCATCTGTGATGGGCCAGATTTTCCTGGTTTCCCCACAGGTGGTTTCATCGTGTCACCTCTGACTGGCGATAATATGAAACTTGTGCGCTATAAGTTGCTTACACCTTGGAAGTGAAGCACCTACATATGTGGAACCGTCCCGATTCAAGGTGGTTCCTGCATGCGCCAACGAATCCGCCATGCAGTTCCCATGTATGTCCCCGTGTCCGGGGACCCAATTAAGGGTGACCAGTGAATGTCTCGCTATCTCCTCCAGAGACATTCGGCATTCTCGGACAATTCTCGATGTGATGAACACATTCTCCAGGGATCTTATGGCCGCCTTGCTATCGGTAATAATGTGAATATCCCTTCCAGATATTTCACCGTACCGGATGCGTTTCGCGGCTGTGTGGATGGCCATTATCTCGGCCTGGATGACACTGCAGTGGTCCGGCAGCCTTATAGGAATGCTCCAGTTTAGCTGTTCGGAGTATATGCCAGAACCGACACCATACAGTGTTTTAGACCCGTCCGTGAAGATTCGAATCGCATTCGCGGGGATTTGCAGGTCATCATAGTGGACCACGTTATCCACAATGCTTACCTATCGCACATATACATTTAAAACAAAAACAAAGTTTTTAGTAATGCGAACTTTATGTTGTTGTCATTACAAATAATGTTTTTAGTAGTAACGTAAGATTGCACAATAATATAATTTTTGTAAATTTTTACATTAATAATTAAACAATAATTACAACTACAAACGATAATGATAGTTAATAAAAGGTCATATTTAATTAGAAAAAAATATTATTCATAATAAAAAAATCAGAATTATAAAGCTACGTCTTTCTATCCCAATATTAAAAGAGGAGTAAAAAGTACCCTTAAAAAAATGATAACATGAGTTAAAATGTTCCACAAAAATATTTGCAATACAATTTATTTATAAATTTCTAAATATACCTAAACTTAAAATTCCACTTAACTGCCACATATAAGTAAAATAGAAAAGGGTTGATTATAAAAAGGGTTAAAAAAAAAATCGCGACCTTAGGACAACAAGCTTCTTTCATACATGCAGTTTAGGTGCAAATATAATCTGGTTGTCCTAAGGTCGCGAAGTGTTAAAATGTCTCAAAAAACTGACTTTTAAGTTTTTACATTTTGTGTATTTATCGGAAATATTTGGTAGAACTTTTAACCCATTTAGTTTTTTTATTAGACTTTTTAACAGTTTTATAAGACGGAGACAAAAATACCTCTAAGCTCCGTTTTGTGGAATTTTATATAAATGTTCTGAGCACAATATCATCATGGGGAATTTTAAGGACGCTTTGAAACCAGTTTCAATCGTTTTCCACACACTCCTCAACATAATTTGTACCACAATATGGTCAATCAATTCGGGTTTCTTTGTGAACTGGTGAAACGCAAATACGATTTTCCAGTACCTCGGTTTTAATGCAACTAATTTTCAAATCGTTTCAGACCGGTTGCAAAATGATACCGCGTCATGTGCGGTATTTCAAATGAGTCTATGGAATAAACTCAAAAATAACAAGGAGATTGAGTTTTGTTGCAGTTGCCTTTCACCGTCTGTTTTGGGCCTAAGTCCCAATTACATTAATTTCCGAAGTAAAATTTCGCAATGACTGTTGTACTTTGTTTGTCCCTTCTAGCGGAATCACCCTTTAAAACATTGTTTGTAAAAAACATGTTAAAAAGTAAATTCGATCAAGTCAGATCTTAGATACACCACAGTATTTACAGACAAATTTTTAAGTGACACTTTGGTTGAAAATAATAATGAATGCAAATATAATTAATGAAATTTCAAAAACTAAAGAGAGCCATGCGACTATTAAATTCTTTCCCCCATATTCATAAAAAATATTTTACGTTTATAGCAGGTTTATGAATCAAATTTTCTATGAAAATTTGTTTAATAAACCTCTTATTACTCAAAAATATTTTTTATGAACATTGGGGTTAATGCTTTTTTTTCTTTGACATTTCGTAACAATTAAAAAAAATGTTAAGTAGTTTTTTATCAATTAAAAAAATTGCTTGAAAAGTATTTCAATTTAATTAATGTGATAATTGCATCAATTATTTTTTTAGTTGAAAAAAAAAAAAATAAAAATGTGATTTTGGTTTAACTAACATTTAAGTTGTTTGAAATAAATTTTTAATTAAAATAGTAATTAAATATCAAAAAAATTGGCTAAAAATAAAATAATTAAAACTTTTAGAATTGTTGTTGGGAATTGTCAAAGCATGAGCTATATTTAATTAAATAAATTTACACATTTTTTCAAGTTTTTTCAAAGTTTTTTGATCGTTTTTTTAATTAAAATTAGAAATATCATTTATTGAAAAAAAAAAAAAACCTACAATTCTTAGTAATCAATATAATCATTTTGGTAATAGGTGCAACATCAACAAGTTGTTTGCTTGATTCTATGAATTTGGTGATTAGAGATAACTAATTTTTTTCTGTGAAATTGTTTTAACACTCTAATACATTTTGAATCCTGTTTTTAAAATGTCGTAATACTGTCGTAAGTTTCATTAAGCAGTGGTGTGAACGATATTAATTTTTAAAAAGATTTCAAACAAAGTCTACAAGATTTCGGTGCAATAAAAATGCGCTTTTATTTTTGGTACCTGTCAACCCCCGAATTAAAAATTTCAGTAACCAAAAAAATCTAATACTCAAGAGCAGCTCATATTTAAATTGTAGTAAAGGTCTATAAGCAAAGTTTAAAAAATTCCATATATTTTAATATATTGTAAATATAATTAGATTTGAGCTGCTTTAGTAAAGAGTATTGATTTAGTGCGACAAGAATATTTATTTAATATTATCGTCAACTATGAATATTTTCCATCTTTCCAGCAATAGAAATCCATAATTGACAAACACTCTTATTAAAAGAATCCACCAATTTATCCCGGTCTATCAAAACAATAAAAATTCTTAATATATTTTTATACTTTTAGCATTCCAAAAATTCTAAACACCTGTCTATTTTTAAACTATTTACTTATATTTTTTTTATTATTATTTTATTCTCGATTTAATTTTTATTTTAAATTTGTGTCCAAATTTAATTCAAATGTTCTGGTTTTTTCTCTTCTTTTACAGATTTTTGTGTGCCTTAATTTGAATATTAATTAAAGATGAAAACCTGTTAAAAATTTTGTTTAAAAAATAAAATAAAAAATTCTTTTAAAATTTAAAGGAGTTTGTTTCGTGGTAAAAAAATTTTAATAAAAAAGTGCTTGTGTCTGTGTCGTTTTAACATTCCAGCCCTGAGATATTGGATTACACTACAGCTTTTTAAAAAACTTTGATAAGTTTTTTTTACTACTGCTAAACTACAAAAATTAAGGTGAGTCAATTATTTTTAATTATTTAAATATACATAAATAAAAAATCTGTTGATATTTAAGTGACTAGTGTGGAGAGTGTTTTAATAGTTATTGAAGTTAGAATTTGGTTTTAGTATTGAGAAATGTTTAGATGTTGACAAAGTTTTGGGAGGAATGCTTAGAATTTTTCATTGGTTTTTAATAACATATAAAGTATTATTTAGATAAGAAGGCTAATTAAACTTATGTTCTCTTAAAAAATTTAGAACTTACGTTGTTGTTTACTTAAATTATTTTATTCGAAAAATACACAGAAAAAAGTTTTTTATCAATTAAAAAAAATGGTTTAAAAAGAATTTAAATTTAATTAATGTGATAATTGCATCAATTATTTTTTTAATTGAAAGAAAATTAAAAATTTAATTTTGATATAATTAACATTTTAGTTGTTTTGAAATAAATTTTTAATTAAACTATTAATTAAATATAAAAAAATATTAATTGACTTTTTCGTCTAAAATAAAATAATTTAAACTTGGAGAATTGTTGTTGGGAAATGTCAATATTTAATTAAATAAATTAACACATTGTTTGGAATGGCAAAATTTTTTAATCATTTATTTAATTAAAATTAAAAATATCATTTATTGAAAAAAAAAAACTCACAATTTTTAGTAATCAATTTAATCATTTTCGTCATAGGTGAAAAATCAAGAACTTGTTTGCTTGATATTATGAATTTGGTATTAATTTGGTAATTAGAGACAATTTCTAATTTTTTCTGTGTACGTCTTCAAATAACGACGATTTCAGGAAGTACTTTTTAAAATAAAAGAAACAAATTGTTTTGAAAGGCTCTTAAAATAGTTCTTAATTTAAGTTACCATATTTTAAACAAAATCTTTTTTACATATTTTCCTTTTTTTTAAGTCTTAACTAAACCCAACTCAAAATTTTTCTTGAATAACGAAAAGGAAATTTTTTGGCCTCCAGATTTCTTTTTAAAAAAACTTTGAAAAAAAATTTAAAAGAGGACGTTTTACTGAAATCTTTTCTTTAAATACTCTACGCAAAACTGCCTTTTTTAAGAAAAAAATTACATTTTTTAATCGAGTCAAATGTTTTCCCTTAAACTAGCAAATCCATTCTAAAAATATTTTGCTATAAAAAAAATTTTTATTTTATAAAAGTGACACTAAACAAATCTTCGTTTAAAAAATTACTTTTTATGAAAGTGCAAGAAAGCATTTTCCTTTTGGCCTATTATTCCTTTAGAAAATAAACTTTTCAAGGACGAAAATTCACAAATAAAAAGTTTAACACTTTTAAAAATAAAAACTTTTAAAACTAAAAGAAAATATTTTTCCTTGGGCTTTAAGAACAATTTTGAAATAACATTTTAATGAACATTTACCAGCGGATGCTTTTTTTTAAAAAATCTATAAGTCTACAATGGATTTTCAAAGCGGCCTTTATCAAAAAGAATCTTGCTTGAAAAGTGTACTTTTATTAAAGTAGGGAAAATATGTTCCCTTTTGGGTACTAAATTATTTCAGAGAAACAATTCTCGACTTTTTTTTAATTAAGCCATTAATCAAAAATAAAATCAGTTTTCATTAAAAATTTAATCAAATGAATTAAACATTTACTTATACGAAAAACAATTCTGCAGAAAATATTGTTAATATCAAAATATTTAATTTATTTAATCGTATTTAATTGATATTATAAATGTGTTAACTGGTTCGAATTTAATTAATTACTTAATTAATATTATATATTTTTTAATTGAAATACATTTTTTTTCGGTATTCAAAGGCAACCTTCTTTAAAAGGAACCTTTTAAAGAGTTAAATCTGTAGTTTTAATTAATTTTTTTGGAGTTGATTTTTACTTTGTGGAGTCTCTTGACCGTCAAAATATTCGCGAACCACTTCCAGAGCTGATGCCGCAAGAGTTATTGGGATTGACGGGGTCTGGGGGCCACCATAAGGTACCTAACAGTATTCTTCTCCAAAAAGTACACTTCCCAAAGTAGATCAATGTATTTCCAAAATGTTTTCCAAAAGAACACATTATTTCCTAAAATCTCATGGGCACAGAAGGTACCGTTACGATTTTATATCAAAAACTATTTTGGTTTAAGCGCCAATTTTCATACAAAATTTTTATTCTGCTGTAAAATTTTGTTTTTGTCGCTTGAGCTTTTTTTTGCAGTTATGGCTCGATATGGGTACCATTAAAGCTTAAACATATCTTTATCTTTTTAAGGCTTTTTTGAATGCATTATAATGTGTTCCGTAAGGTTTTTTGTTGTTTGTGTTTACGACACCGTAGCCAAACTCAAGCGTTTAGTTGGTTTTGCAAAGATTTTTCACGATATTGAGGTATCTGTGGTTTTAATGTGTAACCGCGTATGTCTTAAAGTCAAATTTTTCAGTAGAGCAGGAACAACATCCTATATCGAACTATCGAAGGTTTTGAACTTTTTGAAATTGGTCATTACTTAAAAAAATCGGAATTGGTCCACATGTTTTCAGAAATTTTAAGAACCATGTCAAGAGCCTTTAAAATAAAGCAATATACCATCAACATCTCAAAATCGAAAAAATATACATACGCATATGAAAACCACCATATAATATATGGTACATATGTCCACCGTCCGCTAACACTAGGCCGATTAGTAGATAATGTGAGATCTCGTTTGAAGAAAATTTGTTGAAATCGTTGTTTTCTTTTTCGATAATATAAAAAACTAATTAAATATGATTTATAACATCCCGAATGGTACAGGAGTGCACTATCGCCCCTGGGCCGCCCTATTTTTCTTTCTCATATTTTCGTTCACCGCTAATGATTACTCATATCCTACTCCTACCAAAAAGTTTATTACGGCATTGAAATTCAAAAGCCGAGATATAGGTTTAAAAAGGTTAAACCAAAAAACAAATCTTTTTTTATCCGCTTAAAATACCATTTAGAAAAAAATTTTTTTTAAAAGCCCATTTTTTAATTTTTCAAAATACTCTTTAAAAACATTCTTCTCAAATAGTCTTTAATGAAAACGTATATTTTAAAGTACTTTATTTACAAAAAAATAAAAACATAACAAATTCTTAGACAATGAACTACTTAAACGTCTCTTTTCAAGACTTTAGTTTAAAAGTACCTTCTTCGAACGGTACTTGTTGTTAATTATTGTTCGAATTTTTAAAATGCAAAAGATAAATAAACTTTTTACAAATTTTTGGCAAATTTGTTTGTTCTTGAAGTTTTCGTTTGAAATTTATTTCAAGATTAGATAAAACATTTTATCAAAATTTATTATTAAAATACAAGTGAAATCGTTATTTCTTTAAAAAAAAATTTCTCTTTCCAAAAATATAGACTTGCTTTGGCAAAAATCAACACTAAAGTACAAAAATATTTTCTAATCTAATCTTACAAGGTTAATACAAAAATGAAAAAAAAATCAAACGCTTAATCAATACAAAAATAAATTTTAACACATGCATTTGGTGCGGGAAAATAAATCATAAAACTTTGTATTGAAAACTATTTTTTTCAAAACAAAAATCCAAAACACTTTCCCAAAATTTCTTTGTCAATTTTGCCATTGACAATTTAACGGTGTATAAACAACAACAAAAATAAAATAAACTTAAAATCTCTTTAAATATTTGAACACCCAAAATAAATCATTAGAAAAACATAAATGCCTTCTTTCACTACATTCATTCACTTATTCCCAGTCATTCAAGTTGTAATTGACAAAAGCATAAATTATCAAATGAAATTCTTTTCTAATTTATTAATAATTAGTTAATGTTTAATTTACATAAACACACACACATACACATTTAAATAAATTCAAATAAACACAACCAAACAAAAGTAATTTTCACATCAGTTTTAAAATTATTTTAAATTTTGAAGAAAGAGAAAAAACCATAGGGAACGTTTGTCTGCCATCGATTTGATGCTGTTTACAATATTTTAACACATTTCTAAATAAATATTAAATAAAACAAATAAACAATAAAATCAAAAACATTTCTTAAGACAAAAAGATTTTGAAGAATGAATTTAAAAAAAAAAAGAATGAATGAGAGTCAAGACAGCCGGATTGTCTTTAGACCTTAAAAAACAAAGAACATTTAAAGCGAAGTAAAATATACACCATAATTAGAGGTAAATAGTGAAATGCAGACTAAACGAAAAAAATCTATAGAATAGACTTCACACATTGTTAAGGAGCATTTTACACACAAGCACCAGAATAGTTGAGATAATGAAAAATAAAAAATGTTATGTTAGAAATTTTTATTAGTAAAGATCGCAACGAACATTTAAGGCTCTACATTTTCCTACATAATTAATTGTAGATTTTGAAATCTCCCTGGAAGTGTCCTTTTGGCGTCGCAGTATAAAAGCTTATATTAAAGTTGCCTTGGGGAAGACTCAAGTCTGATACCCCGAAAAGCAGTAACCTTCAGATTTCCAAACTGTTTATTGTTGTCTTTACGGATCCCGTAGTGACTGTGATCAACCTCAAACCTCTAGGATGTAGATTTTAAAAATGTTGTATGCTCGTTAATCTTAAAAAATGTATTCCTTTTGAAACCTCTTAAAACTTTTTTTGTTTGAATTTCGAAAAATTTTATACTTTTTAACGTTAAATCTCTCAAAAGTCATATAAAAATTAGGGTATTCATTCGGTTAACCGATTTATTACTACCTGATTGACTGATCGGTTAATTTAACATTGGCTATTATCGATTAACAATTAAACCGATAACTTTTAGTCGATTAACCGGTTAACCGATGTAACAAAATTTTTAATATTTTGTAGTATTATAAAATATTTTTTGTGTTTTTAATTATTTGTTTCGTCACATAAACAAAATGTTTGTGTTTAGAAAATTTTTTTTTATACAAAGAAGGAGTTCAGTGATATCAATTTTTAAAAAGTGTTTGCTGTCAACAGCTTTTTGTTTCACGTACTTTTTATATGTATGTCTTAAGTTATTTGTTTCTTCTCATATCTACTCATATCAATATTTTAACGGAATTAACTAAAACAATTAGAAGTGTTAAGTTTTAAAAAATTAAAACAGGACTCTAATGGCATAATGGAAGATTTTATGTGTTTAGAGAAATCCAGGAAAAGGACTGGAAAATTAAATATTCTGTAATTTGGGTTGCTTTCGATTTCTCAAACATGTGTGTACACGCAGAAAAAAAATATGGTTAGAGGAAACCATATTTTAAGAACAACAACTATGGTTGACTGTTAATGTTTGGAGGTAACCAGGGTGCCCCGGTAGGCTAGCAGGTAGTGAGCTAGTCTATCAGTACCGGGGTTGCGGGTTAGATTCCCGCCAGAGACTCTGGTCTCCTCCAAACAGGCGAAGAGCTTCGCGGGATTAGCGTAGAAATAAAAAAAATATAATGGTTGAACATGACCATAACATGGTTTAAATAACCCATCATTTGGTCAAAAACTCAATAAGTTGGTTAAAATTAATTAAGTTATGGATAAAATCAATAAAAATATGTTCAATAACAACCATATTGTGGAAATTGTTAATAATATGTACACAATTTTTTATATTGGTAAATTATGGTCAAAATTTCAAATAGTATGCCCAAATTTATCCATATTATGGGTATTTATTTTAGCCCTCTTTTTAACTCACGTCAATTTGTAATTTTATTTCGTTTTTTTTACAAAATTATGTTATTATTTTATTTGATTTGTTACATTTTATATTCCACTTTTATTTATAGGCTACCCTTTTAATTATTTTTCATACCGCGACGACCTTTATAAGCATTCTTTTTGCTTTTATTGTTGTTATACCACGTAGATTTATGCATTTAAATTAATAATTAAAAGAAAAAAATGTTAGAATTTTAGGCAAAACCAAGCAAGTGATTGAAAAGCTTTCAACTACTGTAGAGAGCAAAACATCATAATTTCGTTAATTTTAAACATATTATTTTAAATGTAAAATACTATTATTTCAAACAGGTTATTATTATTATTAACCATAATATGTTCGGAGACTAGCATAATATGGTTGTGGCTATTGGATGAAGGACTAATTTAACCATAATATGGATGTTAGTGACAATAGTACGGCCAAAGCCACCATAATATGTTTAGGAGTATGCTTGTAGCTAAATTTTATTAAAACATATTGTTGTTAAATATTTGAGGTTTGAAGGAAAAATTGTATTAATCGTTTAAAGGAAAAATTTAAAAATTAATCGTACAAAAAGTAACGTTAAAAACAATAGTTTGCTTGTGACCATTTTTCTATTCATCTAAGACCCCATAAGTATTAAGGGGGTTCCATTAATCGGCTTTTTTTTTTGTTCGATTAAACGATTAATCGATGTATGGCATATTTGACTTATTCGATAAAACGAATTAAATTTTAAAATTAATCGACTAATTGAATAATTCAAAATTCCGAAATTTTATAAATTAAGAGATTTTTTTTTCGATAATTTTAGAAAAAATTGGTACTTGAGTAAATAAACATTATTAATTACAAGTATTTTAATATTTTATTAACAAAAAAAAAACAAAACAAACTTAACAATTCATACTAATTGATAAAACCTTTGCAACAATAAAAAAAAAATGTGTTGAGATCATATAATTTTATATGTACAAACAATTAAACAGATCTTTTAAAATAATCTTTAAAAAATAAAATGTTTAATGTTTTGCTTTACTTGCAAGCCACACGATCAAGTTTTGTCTTTCCTTTTAATTTGCTATACTCTTACTTTTTTACCAACGCACCCAAACTATTTAATTTGACCACGAGATTGCTCTCAATTTTACATTTCCATTTGTTTGTTAATTAAACAGCTGACCACAAATTCACTTTGGCGGTTGCTTTATTTCAGTAATCAGTAATAATTTACTGGTTTTTTCAGTAAGCAGTACGCCCATGTGTGTGAATTACTCACTAAACATGACTGTTTTTTTTTTAATTCCAATGGACACATACATTTTGTTTGTTTATTTAAATTAAAACTTTAAAAAATTATACAATTGACAGAAAAACCATATATGTATTGTTATTCGATTAATCGGCGTAAATTCGTCGATTAATCCTTTAATCGACGTCAGCAATTTAAAATTAATCGCTTAAAATTGTTCGACTAATCGAACAATAATTCATCGGCTGAACACCCTAATAAGTATATAACATATTTTGTTCTGGGTCCTTAAGAAATGCAAAGTGGTTTTAGACATGTACATCTGTCTGTCCGTCTGTTAAAAATGCGCTCACTTTTTAACGGCTTAAAATGAAAGAACAATTTGTGTGATGTTGTTTCTAGTCCTCCTAAAGTTGCATGTACACGACATGTTTTTTACATCTGACTTGTCAAATTTCCCACTGCAAAATACATACATGTCGTGTGTTACCTTTAAAACATTGCATCTGTACAAGTCAGACGCAAAGTCATCTGACAAAATTTCAATTAGAGCGTGCTCTATTTTCTTCTGACAAACCATCTGACATCAGCTGTGTCAGAAATCTATGCCGGGAAGAAAACCGCAGCGGCGGTGCATTGTTGACGGAATCATTAGCCGGCTTAAGTTAATATTTTACAATACCGATATATGTATAATCATTTCACCATTGAATATAAATTATGTACATATATAAATAAAAACGTATCATTTTAATATCCTAAATTGGTATATTCGAATTTAAAGAAAAAAAATGTTTAGATGGTTGAACTTTTTTACGGCGCAAATAAAAATTTTTGTGGCGGCAGCACGCTATTTTGAAACCAAGAACTACTTTGGTTTACTCCATAACTACAGAGAAAAAACATGGATAATGTCAGAAGCAAATTACATGTACGTGTGTGACCAAATATTATAAAGCTTATGTAAAACAGCAATTTTGACAGACATTCACAATTACATGTGACTTGAAAACTTGACAAGTCAGATGTAAAATACATGTCGTCTACGGGCACCTTAAGAAGTTAAGGATTTAAATTCAGCACAACCGGCTCAGGAGGAAAAGAGTTGTGCACCCAAATGGGGAACAAGCTGCATAAAAAGTGATATTTTTGTTACAAAAACTAACATTCAATGGTGACAGAATGCCGGAAATTGGCTTTTTATGACTAGAAATTATGCTCATAAATTTCATGAACTCGATCGTGAAGATAGACCCTAAAAAAGTGCACTTTTGAAATATACTATAATACACATAAAATCGCATTGAAGTAAAATACTGGCATGTCAGTTTTTAAAAATATTGGTTTAACATTTTTGAACTCACATGAAGTCCAATCCTGAAATATTTTTACTTTTGGTGAAGGGTAGCAAAGATTCTGAATGTCGGAATATAGCACATTAGCTTGTTTTTTGGTACATTATGAAATTTCTTGCTATCGTGTTAGTACCCATTTACATGATACGATTTTTGTCGTTGCGGCTTTTGCCTTATAGGCGATAGGGGCGAAAGGAATTAAAAGGAGTACACAAGCGAGTGCACTCTTCGATTCATTTTGTTCGCTCATTTGTTCTCTCATTGTTCTATCATTTGACGAAAAATTTATTTAAGTTCAGTGTTGGCACGACCAAATTTGCAAAAAAAAGTAAACAAAATACTTATGTATTAAAAACACTATTTCGTTTGCACTTCAGTTAAAAAATATTAAATATAACTATTTACATAGACACCTAAACCTCTTGATCGATTTTTATAACATTTTGGCAGTATGTTACTGATGGTCTGTCTTTGATAAAGATAAAAAGTCGTTATTAAGTGAAAGAAAATAGTATAAATGTTGAATGCATTAATACTAAATAAAATTATACGCAGAAAAAAGTGTTTTATCATTAAAAAAATGGTTTAAAAGGCATTTAAATTTAATTAATGTGATAATAAAATCAATTATTTTTTTAGTTGAAAGAAAATTAAATATATATTTTTGATTTAATTAATATTTAAGTTGTTTTGAAATAAATTTTTAATTAAAATATTAATTAAACATCAAAAAATATTGATTGACTTTTTCGTTTAAAATTAAATAATTTAAACTTGTAGAATTGTTGTTGGGAATTGTCAATATTTAATTAAATAAATTAACACATTATTTGAAAGGGCAAAGTTTTTTTTTTATAATTTTTTTAATTAAAATTAAAAATATAATTTATTGAAAAAAGAAAAATATTTACAAGTTTACAATTTTAGTAATCAATATAATCATTTTGGTAACAGGGGCAAAATCAACAACTTGTTTGCTTGATATTATGAGTTTGGTATAAATTTGATGATTGGTGATTAGAGAAAATTCTTAATTTTTCTAGGTGTATGTCCAGAAAGGCAGAACAGGTAATGAATGGTAGTACTAACCCTGCAGGCACACGACCCAATATTGCTTTCAAGTTTTTTCTCATACTGCTTGTCAAAATGCACAAAAATTTAAAGCTGTGATGAAGGCTGCGCGCAATTTTAAAGCAATTTATTTTCAAGATGTCATCAAGAAAACCACGAATAAAGACAATAAAAAAAGACGATCATTAAAATTGTAATTAGCTTTTTTCGTAAACGTCAATTGAAACACTCAACTTGAAAGAGAAGCTGAAAGCAAATTAGTTTTAATATTGAAAAGTATGAGTGAATTAAAACTACCAAGTAAAATACAAAGTTGGTTATTTTTAAATTTAATAAAATTAACCAAAATGGAAAAAAGTAACCGATTTTGACTTAAAGTAATAACGACAACTCTGTTTAAGTTCGGCGGCAGAGAAAAAGTTGTAACGGTAAAAATCGAACGATGTAAACATAACAGCAGAGCGACTTGAAAGAAGAAACAATAATAATCGCAACGACAAAAATCGTTTAATGTAAATGAGCACTTACTTTGGAGCCTTACCTGGTACATCTATAAATATTGTATTAGTACCGAGAACAAGTTTATTTTTTTTATATTATTTCTTTATTTCTTATATATTCAAAAACTTTTTAAATTGACATCGATTTTGCTGTGCTCTTTCTAGATCCTACAATACTTTAGGACTCAACAATTACAAATGGCTGTAAAAGGAACATTTTGTCATTAAAGTTGGTACAAATTTAGAAAAGTCCATACCTGGTTCCACAGTATTTTCATCTTCTGTAACTTTTATGCTATTTTTTTGGTATTTTGGTATTTTTCCATTTTTTCTAATAGTTCTACGCAAATTATGACTATTGGTTATTATCTGTGTAGGGTACTTATGCTTTACTCTTATAAGTTGAAATGGAAAGTGGTTTGCGTTTAGATTCTTTCATATTTTGTTAAAAGAATTTGAATTGATTTTTGTTTATTTCTTCTTGTTTGTGTGATGAAAACAATAGTTTTTGTAATGCCCTCGTTGTAATAATTAAATAAAAAGGTTTTGTTGTTTAGAATGTTTGTTTTTTTTTATTTATTTAACAAATATCTATAAAAACTTGGTTTGTGGGGTAAGCAAATATGAAAAATATCTTTCGTATACTTAAAGGTACTAAAAAGGCACTTTTTTCGTACAAGATGTGGTACGAAAAAAAGACTTGTAGTACTGAAAACTAAATAAAGTTAGAATTACTACTAGGAATTTTTTAAAGCAAATGGTTAATAGATATTTTAACAATATTTGTTAAAAGTTAAATTTTTGGAAACACTGGGTCTTTAATAGATGACCCAAATACGGTTTACAATACAGTTTAGTTGAAATTGTGCCGTTTTGTATTTTGGTTTACAATCCTGTGGTTAACAAAAACATCCATCATTTGCAACTCATCACTAGAAGTTGCTAAAGTTAAGTTGCTAAAGTTCACAATTCAACTCCGTTGAGCTGAAACCGTTATTGGGTCATACAGTTTGTTTGGCAAACATTTCTATTAACAAGCAAATAAATTGGACCACAAATAAGGACCAAAAGTACGAAAATTTAAAAAATTTTTCCTAACTTTGTTGACTTTAATACTTTGATATTATAAATAGAATTCCAATAAATTAAGATTTTAGCCAGTGAACAAACCTGTCTTCGGTTTTTATTATTTTGATCAGCGAAAGAGATTTCAAAAGTCTTTGGGGCAATTTAAATGCAGCAAATAATTATTGTTTATGAGTATTCTTTATTTAATTTATTTGAATTTTATTTATTGGGCTTTATAATAATGACCTTACACTCCTTTTAATAAATATTTTGTGGTTCTTTTTGTTTCACACTTTAGAATTTAATAATTTTTTGTTTGCATACATGATTTTTATTCCGAACTTAATTTCTTTTATTTATATTCATTGCCAATGATCAATTTTTATTTCCATTTAAATTAACGGCATTGAATAAAATAAACATTGAATTTCATTGACCCTTTTCCACTTAAATTATCTCAAGTTTTCTTTACAACAATTTGAAAAAATAAAAGAAAATTATATTAAAAAATTAAAGTTATAGACCGATAACTGAAACTCCCTAGTTTCTTTTGGAACACCCTGTACCAATAAAACAAATTTGTGAAGTTGTCTTATATGCGCTGCCCTAAATTATGATCAAAATAAAAAGACTGGCCGAGCTTTTTTTAATCCTAATCATTTCGTTTGTATTATTTAGAGTGCAACCAAATGTGTCAACCAGTGTCGCCAAGTAAATTTTAAGAAATAACCTCAAATCAAAAAAATACCCCCTAAATTTGCACTGAAAAAAAAACGCCAAAAAAAAAAAGAATAATTTTTTAAATATTTTTTAAGCTACCAGCCATGTCACAGAGTACAATTCCGTTCGGAAACGGAATTCATTCCGTATTTTGGTGCTTCAGAAAATTACGAAAAAACTCTGCGGAATGAAACCATTTTTGTTTTCATGAACGGTATGGGAGTTTTCTGTATCTCAAAGACCAAAAAACTATCAAAATATACTTTCTATCAATAAACAAATATGTTTTCTTCAATTCCGTACGGAATCATTCCGAACGGAATTGTACTCTGTGACATGGCTGTACATATCATTTTATTTCATTTAATTTTTTACATACGTATGTATGTATATTTAAGCATATACATTCTTATACAAAAAAATAGATTCAACTGTTGAAGTTGCCAGTTGATTTCTTATTTTATTTTTTATAATACTAAAAATCGAGAATGCTCGCTTGACAGTCGCGTTCGAAAATGGTAGTGCCAGTAACGCAGATGCTAGTCTACTAATTTTTGGGAAAATAATGTCAGCAATGGTGAAATAATGCAGGTGGCAACGCTGCGGCAACAAATACAGCATTACAACAAAAATGGAAATTAGGCCCAGCTAATGTCAAACATTATCTTAAACAAATTATCTGCTGAAGTTGATAAAATATACATATATATATTTCTAGTAAATTTTTATTTAATTATTGTCAATTACTTTTTATTTTTAATTAAAATTATTAAAACTTTAATAAAGTACACTAGTCACAATACAAAAACGTGAACTTTTTGTAAACATAAACAAAACGTTGACAAAGGAAAGGACAAACAATGCAAGAGCAAAAAATCGTCATCTAGCGTAGTAATGCCACCTATTTATTTCATCATGATATCAACCCTAAAATATCCCCAAATTTACACACTAAATTTCCCTCTAATTACTTTTAGTTAGAAAACCCTAAATTTAGGGTGAAAATCCTTAATTTGGCAACATTGGTGTCAACTGATTTTATATAAAAATTTTTTGTTCGCTGTAATATATGAAAAATTTTTATTTATTCCCCAAAGAGAGAATTATTGTTTTGGCTTTGATTAATATATTTACATATATACTAGGGTATTCATTTACGGATAACCGATTAACTGCTACCCGATTAACTGATCGGTTAATTTAAAATTGGCTCTTTTCGATTAACGACTTAACCGGTTAATTTGAATCGATTAACCGATTCAGCGAAATTTTCATGTTTTTGTAGTATTATCAGGCCTGTTCTGGGAATCACTTTAATTCAAATCACGTTATTTCTAATCACATGTGCCTTTTAAAATCTTACGTGAGATATTGTGGTGTTCCGTTTTTAATTGCCGAAAGCCCACTGAGAAACACAAAAACGGTGTGATTGTAAAAGCACGTGATTTGAAAACACATGATTTTCAGAACAGGCCTGTATAACACATTTTTTGTGTTTTTAATTATTTGTTTCGTCTCATATACAAAAGGTATGTGTTAAGTAAATATTTTTCATACAAACAAAGAAGGTGTTCAGTGATCTTCATTTGCTATCCACAGCTTTTTGTTTCACAAAATTTTTATATTTATGTGTTTAGTTATTGGCTTCTTCTCATGTCAATCTTTTGACAGAATTAATGGGTACCATTACTAGTTTATAAAATTTAAAAAAAAATTAAAACAGGACTAATGGCATAATAGAAGATTTTATATGTTTAGAGAAATCCAGTAAAGGTTTGAGAAATTAGATATTCTGTATTAAGGGTTGCTTTCAGTTTCTTCAACATCTACGATAAGTGTAAGAATTTGTTCAAAGTCAAGTTAAATCAAAACTAAAAAAATAGTCGCTTAAATCCTAAACATTTAAACCAAATTATTTTTCTAAAAAAGTATTTTATAAGAAGTCCGTAAACTATTAAAATAACTAATAAAATGATATCAGTTTATTTTTTTTAATTAATCCATAATATGTATATATTAATTAAATAATATGTATTATATATTTATGAATTATTTTTGGGTTTGCGCGTTTTGGTTCAAGAATTTTGTTTCGTTTTAATTGTTATGTTCGTTTGTTTTACTCAAAACTCCAAATAATAAATAGTTCTGCATTTTTGTTCATTGAAATTACTTATTTTATAAAAAAGATATTTATTAATCGGTTAACCGATCAATAACACATTTATAATTGGTTATTAACCGATTAAACCAAAGCCTCGGTTAATAAATCGAGCGATTAACCGATTAAAGCAAAAGCCCCATTAAATGAATACCCTAATATATACACAAATACAAACAGATTTATTTTTTTTAATTTTTTTCCAGTAAAATATTGACCCAAACACTAGAATATTTTGCGCACATTTTTAAAATTGTTTTGAATTTCTGTGCCAAAAAAATGCCCACAAGTCAAATAACCAAGCCCTCCTTAATGGTTGAGAGTGTGCATAAGGAAAAAATTGTTAAAACGTAAAACAATAATGATGTATAAAAAAAATTTAATTAAACTTTAACAAACCATTTTAATAAACATGTCTTATTTAATTGAAAATTTCCTTCATTAAATCTGAAATAGTTAAGATTTTGACACTTCAAATTTTTTTATTTTTATAAATTTTTTTTTAAAAATTTTATTTAAACTTTAAAATTGTTTATTAGGTGTTTATAAACGTAAACAATACTTAGTTTAATAACAAATAAATATACATTAATCAAATAAAAAATACATAAGTAGTGAAAGAAATAATAAATGGTCATTATTGTGGCAATTTTGAATGATTTCTATTTAAATTTTATGTTTTTGTTGTTAAACAAGTTTTTTTATTGTTTTGGTTTTATATGTATTCAATATTATTGTTGAACAACGATATTTTATATATTTCATTTCACTGTAAATAATTGCTGTCATTAGCAATGTTGGCTCAAATTATGTCATTTTAAAATATGATTTCAGTCATATGATATTTTATAAATGTGTGAGAAAATGTTGCGATTTTTAAAATGGATGTTAATTATTTAAATCAGTCGGTTGTGAAAAAATTAAAAACCATAATATTTCAAGAATATTTAAAGAGTTTTTACATTCTCTTTGGAATCCTCTTAAATTATTATACCGTGTTTTTTTAACAGGTACAACCTGGAATTGAAATATTTGTCCTTATAACGAGAGTCGTTGTCGTGGCCGAATTCGCAGTCGTTTTAAATTTTTGTCGATATAAATTAAAATTTACGACAATGACAACGCAAAAAGTGTGTGTCGTATTAATGTCGTTTACGACAATCAAAATACCAATTTTTAAAAGCGACTGCTTTTCGACTACGACAACTACACTCATAATAAGGCCGAATATTGGGGGTATAGCTTATATTAAGGCAACTTCGATTCACACCATAGACTCTGGTCTGTTTAACTATTCTGGGCTGAAGGTCTAACCAAATTAAAAATTGGAGCTTTAAACATAGTAGGCTTGTAAGGAAAAAATGTAAGAGTTTCGCTTACCATACCGCTTACGAAAGACATGAATTTTATATAATGAGTTCCCAATTAGAAGCAATTCATCTTTGACACAAAAAGCGTTATCAGTAGTTTTTTTTATCAATAAAAAGAAATGCTTTAAAAACTAAATCAATTTAATTAATGTGATAATTGAATCAATTATTTTTTTAGATGAAAGGAAAAAAAATACAATTTTGGTTTAACTCTTTCCGGGGCAATATGCAAAACCGGTGTAAATAAAACAAAATGTTTTTTATTTTTCTGGCCGTAGCGGGACAGAAAATGCATTACATTCTGCTGGTGTATAATGGTTTATATGAAGTTTGGTTAAAATTTTCGGTCTGGGGGCGGAGGGGCGTGGCAAAATCCATAACTTGAGAACAGCTTGACCGATTTGAACGATTTTTTCTTTAAAATTATCGCCATGGTCCAACTTAGGTTTTAACGGAAAGAAAATTTTGCCCCGCCCACTTTTACGCCCACTTTGTTCGATTTACCTAAAATCAGAAAACGGCTCCATCGAGTTGACTAATTTTTCTTTCAAATGTTCGTATTAATCAACTTTAAGTTTTCATCGAAAGAAAAATTTACCACGGCTACTTTTACGCCCACTTTTTCTATTAAGCGCATAACTGGAGAACGGCATGACCGATTCCAACGATTTACCATTTGAATTCAAGCGGCTCCAATTCCCTTTGCGTCTTGCCTTTGCTATTACCATCAACAAAGCACAAGGCCAATCATTGACTATTGCTGGCTTAAAAGGTCATGAACAATTTGATCGAAGCAACAATTTTAAAGGGGAAGTTTAAAGGTGAAGATGTTTTAAGTCCACGAATTCCAATGATTCCATCAGATTTACCTTTTGAATTCAAAAGACTACAGTTTCCAATACGTCTTGCATTTGCTATTACAATAAATAAAGCGCAAGGGCAATCGTTGGAATTGTGCGGAATTGATTTAGAATATCCTTGCTTTTCACACGGCCAGTTATATGTTTCGTGCTCACGTGTTAGCAAGCCCTCAGTTCTCTTTATCTACACAACAACTCATGGCAAAACCAAAAATGTTGTCTACGAAAGAGCTCTAAGATAGTTTAAGTGACACATAGTCTAAGATTGTAAGAAACTAGAATTAAAAGTTGAATAATAGGGAACAAAACCAACTTTATTAAAAACAAGTGTGTTTCTTTTCTTATTTTGTTTTGCCGTGCGAAGCAGGCAACGGGCCCGCTAGTTCCCAATATAAAACAAAATGTTTATTTTATTTAATTTATAAAATAATTTTCATGAAAAATATGTATTAGAAAAATGTGTATCCTTTCAGGATTCTGATCAGGCGCATGGTATTACATATATACCAGCGCGCATAAGGGGAATGGTTCACTTAAAAAAATACTAGCAATATTTGGTTTTACATAAACAAAGATGCACTTTACAAGTGGAACACATCCATTGCTGCAGTTATCAGATCTACGTATTGTGGTTCTGATAGGTTGGTGTGCTGACGAAGCCTTTGTGTTTGGGTCAACGTATGGCTTGTGTTTGTTCACTCGAACTTTTGTTTGTTTTTAATTGCTTATGAAGAGTAGGGGTTTGATCCTGCATGACAAAGAGATGAAATAATATCAAGTCTGAAATTTGTTTAGTAATTTGCTCTCGAAAGACTTAGAAATAATAAATGCATTTACAACTGTCACATCAAGAAAAAAATATTTGGTGCCACCATTTCCGGCTTTTTCTATCCAACTCGTAATGTTCACCCCTATCGTGAAAAGCAAGTGGAATTTTTGTTCCCCTCAAATTTTTATTCCCCTTGAAAGGAAAAATGCTATCGTAAAACTCCCGTGAACAATTTTTCGCGCTATCAGTTCTCAGTGAATGTTAAAAAGAAGAAATATTAAAAAACATTAAACAAATTTTTTTTGTTCAAAAATATACACGTATATTTTAAAGAAAAGTTAAAAAAAAAAAACAAAATAAAATATATTGCATTGGAGTGATAGTTTGATTGCAACATTAGCTTATTGCGCTTTTATGTAGTAAAAAAACTTCTAAAATTCTGCCACCATGTCTTGGAAAAGCACCATTACTCTTTAGGCAATCTACCTGTTTTTTGCATTTTGTTGAACAATATACATACATATAAGTTTGTACCTCTTTTAACGGAAATTGACCTTAAAATTAATTTTGCAAACTTCAATATGCGAATTATGAGAAGAATTACATACATATGTAAATGTTTTGTTCCCCAGAAAAAATAAAGTGAGAAATTCAAAGGGAAAATTGAACAAATTACGAGGGAAAAAATTGTTCACGATAGGGTTGACTATTTTAGTTGATAAAGCCTATCGACATTATTTATATGCATCTTATAATCATATATTATATCAGGTTTATCGATTTTCTTCAGGGGTCCATCGATTTGGCGTTGTTTTATCTAAGCAAATTTGTTTGGGTCATGAAAGTTTGATAAGGCTGTGATTGCTCTTATGTATGTAAATAATACGCAGTGGTATGCATTTTTTATCATCAACACTCAACGCTCACAGATGCTATATTTTCTATTTTTCTGCACAATTGGCGTACGCACTAACTGATTGGTACTGAGTAGATTTCAAACCAGCAGAAGCTATAGAAAGAATTTTTAATGCAAATACACTTAAAAATGGTAAACGCTTCTGGAAGTTCTCTGACGTATACCTTTGGTGCTAAAATAAACACGAGTACTACATCCATTTTTTTTTCTCATATGAACTATTTTTTTTTAAACATAAGCTTTAAATTACACATATAAGTGATACTTATACCAAACTATTAAGATTAGTGGTATGTTTTTAGTACCACCGGCCCGGAAAGAGTTAAATAACATATAATTAAAATATTAATTAAATCACAATAATCTTAATTTATTTTTTTGCTTTTAAGAAAAATAGTTTAAACTTTTAGTTTGTTGTTGGGAATTGTCAAGACCTGAGCTTTATTTAATTAAATTCATTGACACATTGTTTAAAACGGCAAAGTTTTTTGATAATTTTTTTTTGTATGAAAATTAAAAATATTATTTATTAAAAAAAATATTCACAATTTTCAATTTTTAGTAATCTATATAATCATTTTGGTTATAGGTGCAAAATCAACAAATTGTTTGCTTGGTTCTATGAATTTGGTATGAATTTGGTGATAAGAGACAATTTAAAATTTATTCTGTGTATAAAATCAGGTGATTGTAACGATCATACTGAGTTTTCTGTTGTAACAGTTATTCTTTAATATTCTGCCTTACAAGCCTGCTCCGTAATAATGGAATGCTGTTGCTCTTTAAGTGTTATTTTTTTTACAATATTTATTAAGAAGTCGTTCCCACTGATGCCAACTTTTTTGGAGCAAATAGCACAAAATTTAAAAAAAAAATGCCCTAAAAAGCACTATTTCAAGCAAAAAAGCGTAAAAAAGTACATTTCTTTCAATTTAATCGATAATTGAACACTAAACAAGTTAAAAAAATCATAATCATAAGTTTGAATTGAGCCACAAAACAGTTTTTAAGTAATATATTGATTTTTTGTATGTTTCATTGGAAAAGATAGCACTGCAGACACTTGGCGGTAGAGTGTTATCATAACAGCATGAATTATGTCGACAAAGTTCATATCTAATGGGAGGAATCAGTTTCTAATTTTGGATTTACTGTAGTTCATCGAACTAAATGTTCTTTCAACTTCCGCGTTAAATCTTAAAATTCTTTAAACAAATTTAACAATGTATTTTGTCCTATTGAATCTTTAAAATCGTTGACTTCTATCCAAAAAAGATCTGTTCATTGTGGTTTTTTCCATTTACAATTCTTTATATTTTTAAAGCAATTTTCTTTAATAAAATGTGTAACGAAAACAATTACATCGTTTTTATTACGATTAACAACCGATGTGAGACTTACAAAACAAAGCAGGATTGCAGAGTACATGAAACTGAGTACTCCTCCCCAATCTTCTCAACACTCTCACCAATAAACACAAGAATTGCTGGAACAAAAACTGCAAGTCTGGGCGATGTCTTTGTAGTGAGTTAACTTAATAAACAGTTGCCATACTAAAATAATGTTTTTACACTTAACAAAATTGTTACTGCATAATTAATTAAAAAAAATTGTAGAAAAAACTAAGAATTGTAAAAAGCACTAAAGGCACTTGCGTAAAATTAGAAAAGCACCAAGTTAGTGCTTTTTCTTAGTTTGGCACTACAGATAAAATGTTGGCATTTCGAGGCGTCAAAAAGCACCATAAATAGTGCCAAAAGCACTAAGTTGGCATCAGTGAACGTTCCCCTGGCTAAATGTATCATTGTATGTCTTACTGCGTTGATCATAAATGTGAATTTACTGGATCGCGCACGTGTACAAGGAAAATAAATGTAACTACGCACGCTCACGCATGAGCAGTTTTGAAAGTACGCACGATGACGTACGATCACACCCAATACTTCACAAAGGCTCACTTATAAATAATTTCCAACGTCACAAAATGTTTGAGTTGAGAAAGAACATTTTTATAAAACGCGAAGAGAAATTCTTTTATAGTGTGTGAGAAAAAGGACGTCATTTAAAAATTTTGATCAGGCACAATCACTCATTCAAGATTTGTATTCCAATCTAATATCAAGAATTAAGCATCGATAGCTATTACCTTTGGCCATCTTTCTGGCAACAACAACAACATCTTTCCGCGCCAAGAGAACTTTTTTAAGGGTAGAAAATAATTTAAGTCAATTTCGGCTTCTTTGTTTGGAAGTCAAGTATATTTCAATGAGAGCATAATGAATCAACCAAAGCAAATATTAGTCGAACGGGGCAAAGTCTGGGACTTAGGAAAAATTTCCTTACCACTATTTCCTGAACAGTTTTTTGACTGTGCAACATGTAGCCAATCGTCATCATGATTGAATGTTAATGTCAAGCGTTTTTTTTATCAATGCTTGCTTCAAATGAATCAATTGTGGACGGGACAGGTTTGCTGTGATCGACTTATTTATTATTGCCGCCATGGATATTTGGGTTTGACGTTGATTCGGCTTCTCATCCGAATTTGACCTTCTATTTTCAGCGCTTTTCGTTGTCGTAATGAATACATTTCCAATAATAATTCGATGTAAAAATAACATCTCTATAGGCCAATCAAACGGCATTGCGGACATGCAAAAACACCTTTCCACGTCTCTCGGCTTTAATTCGCGTCTTACCAAATTTCATTGCTTTTGGATGAATACTGCTTCTTTCCAACTTTTGAAATTGGTTGGTTAAGTGGCTCGAATTAATATTGTAAGTGCTTTTTGAGTTGGATAAGGTAAGGCCTTAGATGTATGTGTTAATCGTCTTCAAATTTTTAATTGGTGGCGTTGGCACTCTTTTCCTTTGGAGTCAAAATTTGAACTGCACCAACCATCTCTAGCACGTTTAATCCGATTAAACGTATTCAGGATAAGCTTTGGTGTACAGTTGGTGTGCTTCAGTTGTCCTCTTTTTCATTGAAAAAGTAAAGCAAAACTTGTAAAAATAAAAAAACTTTGTTAGAAAAAATTTCACATTTTCGAAGCAAAAAACCTCTAACGGTATCAAAGACACAAACCATGTGTAAAAGCTACGCTGCGGCAGGATGAGATGTAGTATAATTTGAAATCCTAATTTTTGTCTTATGCTTAAGGTTTCAGGTGTAGGGCATATTTCGGCAGAGTTCCGCCCTCGCCACAATGTTGTCTTCCAAGTCGTCCAAACGTTCCTACTTTTTTCGAACAAACTAACAACTTCACGAAAGCCAAGACATAATAATGGAAAGGCCATGTCTAGAAATTAACTTTCCGCAACAAGTTTTCTTTCGTAAGTTGTTTGAAATGTGTCACCACATTGTTGAAGGAGACGTTGCAAAATTTTTCAAATGTTGCGTAATCAGAAAGTCCAATTTTTGTTAAATTTTTGGGTCTCAAAAATATTTTCTTCCAGGTCGTCTAAAGTTCCTGGTTTGTTTGGATAAAATAGTCCTCGCAATCGCAGAACATGATACTTTAATTAAACAGCGGTTTGACAATCTCAATCTGAACAATAATTTTCGAACAAAATTTCCAAAATTTTCGAGAGTTGCCCTTGTTTCAACTATTTATTCATGATAAAATGTTAAAACAAACTTAATACAAAACATAAGAGTTGCCAAATCGAACAAACGTTTGATAGCTTAAAACCTTAAAAAAACACCCTTTATCTTAGATTTTATCTCTATATTGTTTGGTGTGCTAAATTTATTTTAATTGTTAATTACTTTTTTAAAATCACAAACAAATACAGAAAAAAATTTATATACAATTAAATGCAATTAAATGAGTTACAGGAAATGAAGAAAAAAAATAATTGTGGTTACGCTTTTTTAACGTTTTTTGTATATAATTACACTTTATTAAATAAAACAGACGTACAGTTGTATATTTTTTGAAAAAAAAAAAAAATTTTGTTGTATGTGCAAACAATTTTGTTAAGCAAATATTAAAACAATAATTAAGAAATAATACAGCTGCAAGTAGAATATTATTAACATTTATATTGCAACAGACACTTTGGAAGCAAACATTTTAATAAATTTAAAGCTGCAACAAGAGAACTTTTAAGTAAATGTGATTTTCTGGATTGGGTATTATGTAGGGTGTGAAGTCATGGAATAAAAACGGGCCAAGGTTGGCAATCAAAATGAATTTCGGTATCGGTATTAATACCGGTATCCCATATAATTTAATAAAGGAATCGGGTGCAATGCTGTCAGAACTCGCTTTAAGGTGTCAACAGGAACAATCAAGTCTCTTAAAATTGTCAGTTTATGCCTCATTTGCACTTAAAATTCATATAAATTGGAAAAGTGTTTTAACCTAAAAAAAAAAAATAAAAAGACACTCCTAAAATCAATCGCTTAAATTCATTCCAAGAATTACCAAATGTTAGGAACAGCACGCTTCGAAAAACATTACCTGATTCAGACTATGCGACATTTAGCTCGGAAAGATTTTGTGAAACAAAAGGTGGGTGAAAATGTTGCACGAAAAGTAAAGTCTAGCAGCAGTTTGATATTTCTTTTGATATGATTAGTAAACATTTCTGAAATTGAAAAGTTAAATTTGATTTTAAGACTCAAACATCAAATTGTCAAAATCAAATCGCAACAAAAATCGTAACGTCTGAACGAATACGAGTTTGCGTAGAGACACCATAGGAAAATACGAATATTGTTGCGGGGACATGTCGCATAGTCTGAAATAGATATTAATTATTATGTCCGAATCTAAACAATTTTTTTAGTACAGTACATACTTGTACAAGCCACTTTCGAAAACAGAGAATTAGAAAATTTTGTATGCAATGTGTAACTTTAAAAAAGTACTTTTCTATAATTGTGTTAAAGGATATTAAACTTAAAGTTTAAAGCGATGTTAAAGGGATAAGTAACTGATTTTTAAAACTACGATAAAAAAAAAAGAAAAAATGTTAAAAAAATTCCTTTAAAACATAATATTTGAAATAGTACCTTTCATTAATTTTTAACGTTTAGAAGATATTTTTAAAACGTTCTTTTCCAAATAAAGAAACTGTAAATTATATTTTAAAGATTAAAAAAGCACCTGAGAATGCTGGGAAATTATCGCTTCTTATCTCTCTTGACTTGACTAAAGCATTTAATTCCATTTTTTACACTCAGATGATTTTAAGATTACGGGATAAATTTGGATTTTCTAAGTTAGCTTGCAGGTTAGTAATGTCTTTCTTGACTGATAGAACTCATTTTGTAGATTTAAATGGCAGTTTATCAAGCAGCCTCAGACTTAATTTTGGTGTTCCTACAGGGTCAGTCTTATGACTCTTGTTATTTATCTTGTACGTTAATGATCTTGTGGATATTTTGGACGATAACTTATGCGGACCTTTGCTCTTTGATGATGAAATTTTCCTTTTGTTTACTGTTGAGCAGGGATTTGCACACATATTGGAACTTAGTGTAAATTACTGCCTGGAAAACAATTCTCAATGGACAGTTTCTAACTCCCTTTCTATTAATCCACTTAAGACGAAGGCTATGCTTTTTTGATCCTCTGACCGATTGATATCTGACCTGAAAATAGTAAATTGAGCTTTGATCCTCAAGTTAGGGTTGCCATTCGAACTGTTTTTATCAGTACATGTACTGTTTTTTGTTTAAAGTACTGATTTATGCATTACAAGCAAATCAGTACGCAAATGTACTGATTTTTTCATTAATGTACTGTTTTTGTACTGTTATTATATATTAATTTTGTCCAGTATATAGTGTGTCATATTATAAAATTGTTTGCGATACAAATATTAATATAGGTGTTCTTATCGATGAGTTAGTAACATTGAAGATTTTTGCCGAGTCAGTCAGTACAAAAAAAGAAGACAGTGGAAGAAAAATGGAAAGTGTTTCTTAATGGTGGTGCATTTACGAATTTGAGGAAATGTGTAATTTTATTTCTTCCATTCCACATTGAAACGCTTTTACAGAGCGAGTCTTTGGTTTTCAAAGCGGAAAAAAGAGAGAAACAGGCTCCTCATATAAAACCTAGAAGATGAGTTGCAGATAAAGTTGTAATGAGTTTTACAATTTCTTGAAGACTGAAGACAGGAAAGAAATTGTAGACAATGTACAAAAAGGCCATAAATATTTTTAACTTGTAACCTTGTAAATATTTATGTCCATGCATATGTAAATATTTTATTCGTAAAAATCTATAGTATAAGATCGTCTGAAAAACGATTGTGCCTTTTGCAATAATTACAATTATTAATAGTAATTAGTTGTAAATGACTTTTAAATAATCAAGCTTCGTGTTGAATTTGCTTTTTAACATTGTTGTCCTTATATCTGTAGCTTGGTGCTAAAAAGGCCAATGTCAAGTAATTAAATTTTAGTTTTTTTCTAGAACAGTTCTAAGTGAAACTGGCTAGCAAAAACTTTTTGAAGCTGTTCTCGTTTAAATTAGACATTGTCTGTTTCCGCAAAATAAAAGCGTTAGCATGACCTTTTAGTTGCAAAATGAAATTAATTATGCTGGTAGATATAGAAAAAAACAACTTTTATTTAAGTTTTATTTAATTTTATGTTGACCTATATTTCAAAAATATAATAGAATAAAGGAAATAAATTTTTTTCCCCTTTATTAAAACTAATGTTTCTTTAAAAAATATTAAACCAAGTAGCTAACAAGAAATTAAGAATAAAATTTTTAACAATTTGTTGTGGTTAGATTTTTTAGTAATTCACTTTGTATTCCCGCTAAAAATGTATACGGAATTGAATTATTGTGTTGAAAAAATTCAGTTTTATTAATAAAATTTTGTCATTGCTTAAATTATTGAATGAATTCAAGTTTTGGTTTAAAAAGATTAAAGCTTTTTATGTTATTAATATGCAATTTTATATTAAAAAGTATATGTACTGTTTTTTATGCAATTGTACTGATTTTTTCTCTCTTATGTTCTGATTTCTCTGATTTCAAAACTGGCAACCCTATCCTCAAGTTAGATCAGTTCATTAGAAGATTTTCTTTATTTTACGCAGGTTGTACTCTATGAATATTTTTTTGCCTTTTCACATAAAATGCAGAGTTGATAAGGCACTTATGATGCCACTTATCTTATATGGTTTAGAGGTCATGTCGTTTTTTTAACACTTTGTTATCCAAATTCGAAAACATGCCTGTTCTCCCAAAAAAGTCATATTGAAAATTCAGTTACCTGTTTACAATTTTTCCTACAACATTTTGTATACAATGTGTACAAATTGTATTTTGAATTTACAATTAAAATGAAAAAAAAAATTTTTAATATCTTTTTGCTACCAAAACCCAAATGTGTTCATAGATAAAATCTAAACTATATTAAAATTTAACTCAGCTATAAGAAACATAAATTTTTACCTTTTTTACTTTAAGTTAAAAAATTTATTGATGGAGCATTTCTTTAAAATAAAATCTTATTTAAAAGACCATAAATTCAATATTCGTAATACAAAAAAAAAAAAAAAAAAAAATTGAAAAACCTTTGATTTAACTAAAATTATTACGTTTAAACTCCCTTTTTCACTATTATTTTTATAACGAACATGAAAATTGATTGTGTAAAATTCAATACAAGTAGGAAAAGAAATGTATACAAATTGAAACATTATTTTAAACCAAAAAATAACAACAACAAACTATTAAAACCAAACCTAAACCGCAAAAGTGCATTAAACTCATTTCACCTTTTTTCCTACTTCTTTCTTCTCTCACTCTCTAATAAAACAACAACAACAAAAATAATATGAAACAAATCAATGAAGAAATAATGTACCTTTATTTACAACAACAGCAAATGTACATAATGATGTTTGTAAGTTAGTGTGTGCAAATATTTGAGGCCTTAGAAAAAGGGAATTTTTGCAGAAACAGGCCATTGGTAAGAGGTAGGGGCCTCTGAGATATGAAATTATGCTTTAAACAAGCAACTAACTAGCCCCCTTATGCAGAAAAAACTTAGAGTTCACATCAGTTAACCAATACATTAAGCCTAGCAAAAGTGAATTAATGTGTTGGTTAACTAAGGATTAATGTGTTGGTTAACTAATAAGTACTTTAACAGCCCGGCCCCCGATTTCGATCGGCAACTAAAGCGAGCAGTAATAAGTCACTCATTGTCGTTGTCTAAACCGGCCCACTATCTATCGACTTGTCGGTTGACAGGTTTTACGTGCCTAACGTAATTCATTTATATATTGTCAAATGACTGTATTGCCACATCATCAATTCCATAAATAAAACGCTAGTTTAGAAATAAAAATCGACAAAACAAAAAATAAAACTCTGGCTACAACCAAATCAGACAAAGGAGTAAACAAAAAACAAACAAATCAGTAAACAAAAAATATTGAATAGAATTTTACAAAAAATATTTAAAAAACCTATAGAATTTTTAAAGTAGGGGTGTTTTAAAGAATTATAATAATAGATATTGGGAATTATTTCTTTTCATAAGTAACTTTATTATATTCAACATTTTTTTATTTTTCGAATTTATGCTCTGAGTTAAATTTCAGTTATGTATTTTTTTATAAAGCTTTTTGTAATAGTTCTATTTCTTAAATGAAGTATACTGTAGGTACGAAAAATAGAAAATGTTGAAATATAATAATAAAAATAAAATTTTTTAGTGTCTGTGTGTAAAGAATATATTGTTAAATATTTAAACAAAATGCCTATTTCGACTGCAACACACGTGACTGATTATGACATTTGTGGTCGCATAATATCTCTTAGTAGGCCGCAAATTTGTATGAAAACTGTTACGTTATCGGTCGTTTGTATTGTCGATCGACTTGTCGTGGTGAAATTGTTATTAGGCTGCAAATCAGCTGTTTGTCGTTGAAAATGCAAGCGAACGATAGCGGTCGACATCGGGGGCCAGGCTGTAACTTTTTTTTTTTTTGCATCAGTCGGTAGAAGTCGAAATAAAAAAAGAAATTGTTTATAAATTATAAAAGTAAATCTTATAAAAGTATCAGAACATTTTTTGTATATCACAATATGTTTCATATAACGGGTCTGTTACTAATGGGTGGGTTATGGATGGCAACAAAACTTCAAATATAAAACATTTAAATATATGTATAACGATAATCGTATTATAAAATAAAATATAATAAAAATTTATCGAATTTGCTATTCAGTAGCATTTTAAGGATATTCGCTGCCGGTTGAAGTCAGTTGTTATTTGAAGAATTTTATCGTTTTTACGTGGTGTTTATTATATCGAAAAAGTGTATTTTGTCTTTAAAGTGGGTTTTGAGTATTTGGCATTTGCGAATTTTGACATTTTGTAGACAGAAATATCAAATGATATTAAATTAAATAAGTATAAAAATAACGCTGACTACTATTGTTGAAAAGAAATTACAGAATCACACTATCGTTATTGTAATCGAATATATATGTCGACAAATTTAACGGTTGTCGGTTCGTTAAAAGTTAGTGAATCGCACTATAAACGCCATAAAGTTATCGATACGGCTATTTTGACAGTTTGGCAACTAAAAAATAAATACAACAAATGGAAAAAAAACGAACAAAAAAGTGACTCAAAGTGAATAAAAAGTTAATTTAAATAAAATTAAATAATATGATTAGTTCCGTGGGCCAAGAGGAGACGGTAAACTAGGCATCTATTAGACGATATATAAGAGATATACTAAAACCTCTTCCGTTTGTTGTGGCCTCTCATTAGCATTTTGGAGCTCAGTCTTTTGTTTCAAAACTTGTTTGCCCAAAAGACATGTCCTTTAGGATTTACTGCCAGCTCCATCTGTAAAGGCTCCGCCGGTAGTGTAAACATTTTTTATTGCGGGACATATTTTTTCTTTAATTTTGACTTTTAATGTACCCACACTCGTTGCCAAAACTGCTTAATTTTTCTGCGATACTCTTCCATGTAGCTTTAGTGCTGGGTTTGGTTTCCCCCAAAAGACCTAACAAATATTCAAATGGCTTTAGAGTTTTTATTTTTACAATTTTGAAATAATTAGTATTGTGGTTGAAATGGTTTTGTTGAAATGTTTTATGGTTTTAATCCAAATTTTCATATTTTTAATTACGCTAAAGTTCATTAAATTTAATTTTCATTAAAATATTTTTATGAAGAAAAGAATTTTACAACATGAAATTAATTGAAATTGGGAATTATTTCTTTTTCATAAGCAACTTTTATTATATTCAACATTTTTTTTTATTTTTCGAATTTATTCTATGAGTTAAATTTCAGTTATGTATTTTATAAAGCTTTTAAGGATAGAACTACAAAAAAGCTTTATAAAATACATAACTGAAATTTAACTCATAGAATAAATTCGAAAAATAAAAAAAAATCTTGAACATGAAATTAATTAAAATTTACTTATAATTTTTTAATCTTGACTACCGCGGGGCTCGAACCCCCACGTTCAGGAACAGGTTGATATGACCGGGTTCGTTAGTAACCACACTATCTCTTCAGAGGTCTTTACCGTTTTACCCTAAACGCCATTGACGACGGGTGGCATTCAATAGTCAAATATCAATCTTTAAACCGAATGTTGTTTTCACCCTGTGGTAGATCGAAATTTGTTGTAAATGATTATTGAAATATTAATCAAATTTACATGTTCTTCGTTACTACTGTTATATCATATTTTTTGTCAAGATTTCTTCTTGGAGTCCAAAGTAAATTTTTTCTGTTTTTCATGTTTTTTGTCTTTCTTTTTCTCGTTGACTTTTTCCAGCACAACTTGAAGGACAATTGCAAAAATAGAGCTCGTGCCCTAACTGATAACAATAATTAGGATTGTGGTTATTTTGTTAAACTATTTTATGGTTTTTTAAAATTAAAGAAATATAGACATTATCTTAAAAAAACAAACATTTTATAAAAAATATACTTATTAGTTTTGCCGCCTTCTTTACTTTAAAAAATTATATCAGCAACTACAAGTTTATGGCTGCCAATATGTAAACAATATGGCAACTGAAATAACAAACTGTTAGTTGACAGTTGCCATCCGTAATAAAAATTTGGAAACTGGAAACACCTTTAAATTTTACAGGCCCCTTTTGTTTAACCATTATCTTCTCTAAACCTTCCCTTTTTCGTTGTATTATTTTTATATTTAGGGCCTGGCCTGTCTAAACATGACTTGCATATAAAATGTATTTTCTTGTGTTCATTCATTTGTGCATATAAATATTACCATGGTCTAAGATTATGGCTATTAAAATCTATATTATCGTTTTTTTTTGTATTTTTTCCTACAAAATATAAAAAAAAATACTTTTTTTGAAAAAAAAAAAAAAAAAAAATAAAAAAAATCGTAGTAAGAAAACAAAAAACTGCCATATTTGAAGACCTTGTACGTGAGCTGCCTACACGTATGGTAATGTTTGTAAGTTTTGTTTTGACTGGTTTTTAAAAAAAACTTGGTTTGAATTTAAAATAATTAATAACAGAACATATTTTTAAAATAATTATTCAATAAAAATAAATCGTAACAAACACTTAAATCAAATACTGACCAAAGAAAGAAACATATTTCAGACCATAAAAGCGATTAATAATCGGAAGTTAAGGGTACGAACATGAAGTTATTAGAGCAATTAAAAGTGATTTGAATAAAATGTTGATTAAAATATTATTCTACAAATGGTAATAAAATAAGAAAGAGAATTTTAAACTTTTACATTCTTACAAATGTATACAGAGAAAAAATTTTCAATAGTTTTTTATCAATTTAAAAAATTGTTTATAAAGTATTTCAATTTAATTGTTATCACATTGAATCAAATTTTTTTAGTTTAAAAGAAATTAAAAATATATTTAATAAATTAACATTTTAGTTGTTTTTAAAAAAAATCTTTAATTAAAATATCTTAATTGATTTTTTTGGCTTAAAATAAAATAGCTTAAACTTGTAGAATTGTTGTTGGGAATGGTCAAAACCTGAGCTATATTTAATTAAATAAATTAACACATTGCTTGAAATGGCAGTTTTTTGTTATGTTTTTTAATTAAAATTAAAAATATCAAATATAATCTGGGAATTATTTCTTTTCATAAGCTAATTTATTATATTCAACATTTTTTATTGTTTGATACAAGATAATAGTCTGGTAGTGCATAAAGTCATTCCTAAAAATTTAAGGAAAATAACTATTACAAAAAAGCTTTATAAAATAAATAACTGTAATTTAGCTCATAGAATAAATTCAAAAAATAAAAAATGTTGAATTAAAAATATCATTTATTGAAAAAAAAATTCAAAATTTTCAATTTTTCAAATATTTAGTAATCAATATAATCATTTTGATTCTATGAATTTAGTGATTAGAAACAATTTTAAATTTTTTCTGCGTAGAGGTATATTTATTGGATTAAAAGTGGTGCTTAACTGTGGAACAAAATTGCACCGTATGAACGTAGTAGCGTACGAAGTACATAGATACAAATGCACACTATCATTTTTGCCACCAATTAAACACAAAAAAATTCAGCTGCTGGTCTAACATTTTTTAAAATCGTATTGAATTACATAACAAATATTTTTAAAATTTTAAAAAAAGTTTTTCCGTCACGAATAAAAGGGCCAGATGAAACAGCTCCTGCTAACAGCCGTAACTAAACAAGAGCGGATGGCGGCACGTTTTCTTCCGGGTAGCTCTTAGGCTGATGTGCCATACATAAACAAGAGTGTCAGCGTTGTGTCACAAACAGTGTTGTTAACATTCGTGCATACTATAACCCTCATTATAAATATAAGAAATGGAATTAAAATCTTTAGTTTGACCTAAAAATAGCTAATTTGCCATTATTTATTATCAAAAGATAAAAACATGGTTGTCAAAACAAGAAATTTAGCAACGATGCTTATTTTAACGCGCTGTCAAAATCGAATTTTCCAATTACAAAGCCCTTCCGCTGAATTGCCGCCGCTTTGTTTCGGGATGCTACATACAAATGGTATGAGGATTTTTGACAGCTAGAAAACGCTTCTATTAGTTACCAGTCTTAAGATTGGTGTCTGTCACGTTAAATATTTCCCAGCCAAGAGACGTTGTTATACCCCGCGTTTACACCGATTCGTATGATGCAGAAACAATGATTTCAATGATTTATTTGAATATTCATGACACTGAAAAAAATTATTTGAAAGAAATGAAAGTGTTTTCGAATCGAGCAAGTATTCGATCACCACTAGCAGAATTAGCCGTCTGGACAGGGTTCCTAGAGTTACGCAAACAATCGCCTGAGTTATGGCACATCAAAGCAGCAATAGGCTCATGAAATCAAATACTCTGAAAAATGGATGATACGGTTAATGGAAAACGAAAAACTGTTTTCTATTTTTGCACATGTTGTCTTTTCCGCTTATAAATTTAAAATAAAAAACTGCACAGTTTGCTTTTATAGTGTGTGTCACAAGCAGTGCTGCCAATAGAAATTTCAAAAAAATCCCTACGTGCCTAAAAAACTCTCTTTTTCCCTACAACCAAAACAATTATCCGTACACATTTCCCTACGTTAAAAATGTATGGTTCTTAGCTTCAGACAAACGAATATTTTGTAAATATTATAAATAAAGCATTTATTAACATTTATTATGTAAGTCTTTATTAACAACATGAAAAAAAATAATTATGTGCAATGCTATACTCACAAACATTAATATTAAATTAAAAAAAACACTGTGTGACAAATTAAAATTTTTTCTATTAGACAGAAACGCCACTATATATCCTTCAATCTTGAGCCAAAACTAAGTCAAACTGTGTGTTTGATTTACATTTCCTCATCTTTTGTCCTTTATAAGGACTTAATCTCTTTCAATAATACTTATTTTAATTAATTTTTTAAATATAATTATCTAATATTTTTTAGCAAACTCGATATCAATTAAAAAGGGAAGACTCTGTAGAATTCCAAAAAAATATTTACTTTAATAATATATATAAACAAAAATATATCCTTGCACATCCTTGAAAGTGTTCATAAATTTTTTTAAAAATTTCAAATTCTACGATTTTATTTTTCTTAGTTTAGAAGGTGTGATTGTTTTTTCTTGGCTATGTGGAAATTTCATTCATTAATTATTCACTTTTAATATTCGCATATATTTTAGCGTATTTGAGTGCGAATGCAAATTTCAAAAATAAGCGAACAGTTCGCAAATGCGAACCCGAAATTCGACGCCCCAAAATATATACGTACTTGGTTTTGGCACTTGTTGAAGATTGTAAGGCTGTTAGGACTCATGTATAGGATTTCTGTTGAAAAATACTACATTTGTACTTAAATGTTTTTGTATATGAAAAATTTAAATTTTTAAATGAAAATAATGAGAATATTTACGCATTTTTACACAATGTATTGAAAATGATAAATTATTTTGAAAATTCCCTACATTTGCTTAAAATAGAAAATCTATCTATCCTTTTTTCCCTACTCTTTTAATTTTCCGAAAAAATCCCCACAAAGAGTGAAAATTGCCTGCTGTGGGCATCACTGGTCACAAGTTTCGTTTACGCACTGCCAAACTTGAGCAGTGAACTTTTGTAGCATATGGCCAGTATAAAAACCGAAAAGATACAAACCGGTGCCATGAGATAAGTTTGCAAAGGGAAAAAACTGTGTAGCAGGTTAAGCGCTTTGCTAGCGATACCAATAAATTTAGATTTTTAGCACTAAATATTAAAGGTTATAACAGCGAGCCAATTGTGCTAAAGAAATTTGTTCGACTTCTTTAATACGTTTTTTTAAATTTATTTTGATTATACATATTCTTTATTTTTGTAAAAACATTTTTTTTCTTGTAGAAAAAACAAATTTAAAAATAAATATCCATTGGCTGACCTTGATATTTACCTAAAATTTTTAAATATTCTATTCATGTTCTCACAAATTAAACAGCTTCTTAACATCGCACACCAAAATACCATTTAATACTGTAATAATATGTTATATACGAGGACGGATCAATAAGTCCGTGACTTAGTTATATGAAATGCAACACTGTTCCCATCAAGTACCACCTGTTAATAGACTACTGTCAAGTTTTGAGCAAGTTCCGTCATTTACTTTATTTTATGGACCTCGAAAAATCATATTTTTTTTTAGAAGGGATACACAAATTGGAGAAACGTTGAACTAATTGTATTGAGCTAAAAGGAGATTATGTTGAAAACAAAACTTTTTTTTTTTGTAAAAAAAACTGTGTTTCATTCCAAAAGTCACGGACTTTTTAATCTGCCCTCGTATATATGAATGTATAAATAAAGATATGTATGTATATATGTATAACATACAAATATGATTAGCTATTTATATGTATTGTTGTATTGTTTGTACGTTTAAGAAAAAATTGAAAACAATTTTCATTTCTGTCTCTAAAATCATTCATTTTGTGACGTTTTTAATACTCTTGACTCAAGAGACATATTTTTATTCTAGAAATGTGTACAAAATCTATTAGATACATATATTTTTGTAGCTATTTAAACGTTAAGTGTATTTATGGTATTAAGAGATAAAATTTACTTTTTGTGTTATAAAAAATGAGAAAATAACTCAATCCATTTTGTAAACGAAAGTTCTTGTTATAAAAATAAACAAAAGAAACTAAGTCAATATAAAAGAAGTAAGAGAGCATAGTCGGTCAAACCCGACCATTTTATAACATACACCACATTATTTACATACAAATTATGTTACGAGATTAAGGTAAGTTTTCACAACTTACCGATAGCTAAAGGTAGAATTTTTTGACCGCATAAAAAGTGTTCCATTATAACAACTAAACTTTTACCAACCAGGTAGAATACACCTTCCTTTAACTTATCGTTCAGCTTACACTCAAAGAAAAATGCGTTTACATTTTGATCATACCTTAACATCAGAATTGTGACAACAATGTTATTACAAATGGCATCAATAAGGCAAAAAGTGACATCAATCCATCCTAAAATTTTAACCAATTCGATGCCACATTTTGTATACACTGATAGAAATGACGTCATAACGCTAATATATTTTGACATCAGTACAATCAAACTGTTATCACTGCGATGACATAATATATCATTTCTTCCGTGTGATGAAAAACTGTTATCAGTGCAATGACAAACTTTCATCAGTGCAATGACAAACTGTCATCAATGCGATGACAAACTGTCATTGGTGCGCTGGCATAATAAATCATGTCATAATATATTATAAACATTATATTCATGCTTAAAAAAAAATTAGAAGCAAAAATTCCCATATTCTATTTATTTTAAATATTTATGTAAATATGTACATCAAATTTGTAAAGTAGTATTATTACGAAAACCATATCGGGAAAGCTGCTGGTGTCTTATAATTGAGAGTTCTTCTGTTAACAAAGGCAGGATTACAACAAAAGTGAAACAAACATATGTAACGGGTAAGTAAATAATGATATTCTCTTAATTTGACTTAAGGCCAATTACAATGACTCAATCTGATGACAGTTTGTCATGGCACTGATGACATGCTTTATAAAACCAACTTCGATTCGACTTTTCTTTGAAGCCAATATGTCATCCCATTGATGACATAATTTAAATTTTTGACCCTGATGACAATTTGGTCAAGTGATGTTAAGGCTGACATCACAGTGATGTAAAGTGTTATGGGGTCAAAAACGAAGACACTTGTCAGAGTACTGATGTCAAAATAGATCAACGTTATGACGCCTTTTCTATCAGTGTAGGTTTAAATAAAGTTGTAAAAATAGAACACGTTTTATACGGCCGATAAAATCCTACGTTTAGCTTTCGGTAAGCTGTAGAAATCGGCCTAAGATTCTTAAAATAGTTCTTTGTGTCGCATATTGAATAGATATCTGCATCTATATGGCATTTTTCGGGTGCGTTATTTGCCTGGGAGCCATGGTCAAATATGAACCTATTCCAATAAAGTTTGGAAAGATGACTTAGAGTGTAATGAGAAATTATTGGGTCTAACGACTCAATTCCGGGGCCTATGTGAAACTACATACCATTTCCAATAGGCTCCTTTCTTATAATAATTAAAGCGCTTGTATCTAATTTGCATAGAAACTCACTTTCCCACAACAATAAATTTCAGTTTTTTATCAAAAATAAAAATTGGGAGTTCAGCACGTCATTAATAAATGAATTCATTAATAATAAATTTTGTATTCCCGAAAATAACTCTTGATAACTAATTTTATTACATTTTCTTTAAAATTTCGACCAGTTCTTTGGGAACAAGGCCAACATGGACAGCTGACTAGCCGGACAAACGCACATCGTTACTAAACTAAACTGGTGGCTCTAAAACCAATGTTTTTTTGTGTTACTCACATTAGCACAAACGCATAATACCCTCATCACTATGATGGGGTAGGTATTTATAAAACTTGTAACCACGTGTTTTAACGAAAAGAATAATCAATTAAGAGGTAAACAAATTCAAAATAATTTATTTATCATAAGCAAAAATTTTTGGAAGATATTTTTTTTAGTATTTACTGTCGGATTTCTAGAAAAAAACTAAATTGGATATAAATTTTAAAATATCTTTTAAGCAAAATTTGTATGAAAATCTGACAGCCCTTGTCGTGTATGTGAATTAACCTAAACAATATGAATAATGGCAGGTAAATAATCGAAGATGCATTATGTCTTCTGCTTTATACAGTGGTTGGCAACACATACTATTTCTGCATAAATATTCTATCAACTCTTTGCCCACTACCGCTCTTAACATAGTTTATTCAAATTATATATAAAATGTGAAAAGTTTAATATTTGTTTTGAAAGTTGCAATAAATTTAGCCTTTCAAATTTTTAAAATTAGTTAAAGTTTTTATAATTTTTGTTTAAAAGGTGTGTTTTTGACATATTAACAATTAACTGTATGGTTTTGAAAACTATTCACAAAATTATAAAAAAAAAATTTTCATTGATTGTCTGTTTAAAACCAGTGTAAGACAATGTTTATAAAAATTGACTCAAATTTATTAACTTTAACAAGTTCGCCTACAGTTAATTTAAATTTAAATTTTTTTTTTTTTTTTTTTTTTTTTTTTTAAGAAAAAAGATTTTAATAATTTTTTCATATAATCAAAAAATCTTGTCATATTAATTAAGTCATGCATGATTTCAGGTTCAGATCTATGATATCAGGCTTTCAAACAAATTATTTAGAAAACGATTAGCAGTAAGAAAAGGTTGTGTAAATAATCTTAAACCAGATTTTTCATTTAAAATTTTAATAAAACCTAATTTTAATCTTGTTTAAAAATAAAATCAAAAACTGTTTTAATCATTTTGATTATTACGTAAAAATTAAAAATAAAAAAAAGAATAAACAAAGAATCGAGACAAAAAATTAACTAAAAACTTGAATGAAATAATGGAATTTTTAAAAGAAAATTTTTTCGTCTTCTCTACGGTGTTTTTTTTAAAGTTACAGAACCTAAAATAATTTTAATTGTTAATTAACTGGCTTAAGTGAATAGAAAAATTGATCCCCTTAGGGCGGGTTTTTGAGATGTGGATTCGGTTTAAACTTAGTTTTACGTACTCTGAAACTCGGATTTTTCCAGCGAATTTTGATGTTTTTTTATTATTTCATTAAATACCATTATTTTACGTAAAACTAAGCTGTTCCGTCAAAATTTTGTTTACCAACTTGGTCATGACGGCACAAATCTGTTTTCAGATTAGCTAAGCCTAGTATAATTGAGATCTCAAAAACCCAGCCTTAATGTTTAACTATGATATGGGCCATGTAGCCGGCACGTCTGCGCGTACATTTTTATACACTTTTTGCAGCATATGAGGCCGTATTTCGCCAATTACTCGTCGAATGTGGATTTTTATCCCTTCAATTCTTTTTGGTTAACTTTGAAAAACCAAAAACAAAAAAAAAAAAAAATTCTAAATTAAAAAATTAAATAACTAAATCAGACAATCTTGGTAGTAAATTAACAGGACCATAATGTGAATTAATCCGCTCATGAAAAGTTTCTTTGATGAAACTAATTGTAACGGACGATGTGTTACATACGTATGGCGCCGTTCTATTGGAACCCTCGTTACTTACGAAATTGTTTTGTTTGTTCAGGGCTGAATAAACCACTCAAGCAGTTTGATATATGCTATAAAGAACGTATGAAGCATGTTTGAATGGAAACCAAAATAATCACAAAAATATCTTGTTGTTGAAAATAATTAGTACTCTGGTTATTTTATTCAACCGTTAATTGTTTTTAATCCAAATTTTGATATTTTAATCAGGCTTGAGTTCATTAAATTTAAGTCTCATTAAATTATTTTTATGAAGAAAGGAATTTTACAACATGAAATGAATTAAAATTTATTGATAATTTTTCATTCTTGACTGAGATGTGAATCGAACCCAGTTTTTCACGGACAGGTTGCCCTGACTAGTCTCGATTGTAACCACAAAATCTCTTCAGTGGGGTTTGCCGTTTTAGCTCTCACCGCCATTGACGCCGGATGACGTCATTAGTCAAACATCAATCTTTAAACCAAATGCTATTTTACCTTGGTAGATCAAAATTTGTTGTGAATGATTATGCAAATTTTAATTGATTTACATGCTCTTCCTTACTTCTGTGTTTCGTACTTTTTGTCAAGAATTCTTCTTGAAATCCAAAGTACATTTTTTGTTTTTCAACTTGAAGGACAAATGTAAACATATAGCTCGTGCCTTAGCTGTTAACAATAATTAGTATTGTGCTTATTTTATTGAACTGTTAATGGCTTTTAATCAAAATTTCGATATGAGTGCAAACGGCAAACCCCTCTGAAGGGATTGTGTGGTTACAATCGAAACTAGTCAGGGCAACCTTTCCGTGAAAACCTGGGTTCAATTCCCAGCTCAGTCAAGAATGAAAAATTATCAATAAATTTTCATTCATTCCTGTTGTTGTTGTTAAACCGTTTGTGAAGTTTATTTGGACCCTTAAAGTTAGAACTCTTTACTTTTATTTGCAAGTCTCTCTTGTTTTCAATTAAAATTCTGTTAAGTAAATATCTAATCAACAAATGGTATAAAAATGACTGATAGATAAATTAAATTTTGTTTTGAATAATAAAATTTCATGCTGCTTTTGAGCAATTGTATTTGTGAAGCATAAAGTGTTCAGTATTTAAAACTGAAACAACAATGTGAATTTTTGCTCTTAATTAAATAAAACAAATGAACTATGTACTCGTATATTACTATTGGGGTTTTATTTAAATACAAACATAATAATTAAAAAGGTTTATAAAACATTTTATTTTGGATCTATAAAAGCATTAATTTGGGCCAAAAAAAAAAAAAAAAAACTCAAAATGCATCACGTACACGCTGTATTAAAAGAGAATTTAAGAAAATTACGGTATTCGATAGCGATCGAAATTTTCTTTTAAATTTTAATGTAATTTCGATCGACATGGAATTCCGTAATTTGGCCCCAGATTAGCTTCGCCTGACGTGGCTGAATCAGTGCTAACCAGTGTGGCCATTTTGGCATTTCTGCGACTAAATTTAGCATTAACATTTTTTATTTAGCTGCAAAATTTTCATTTAGCACTTGGCATTTTATTTAGTACTTTTATTAAATGTTTTTAGCTTTTTTAGCATTTTTATTTTCAATATTTGGACGAATATTTTTGATTTTACTGAAATTTTTTTTATTTATTGTAATAAATGTTGACTTAAAATAGTTGTACCTAAAATAATTTCATATGAAAAGGCATATGTCTTATGTTAAGAGACATTTTAATTGTCTTGTTAAAGAGATAGAATATTCAGGGAATATTAGAAATGCCCTTATCTTGTTGATTGTAAATATTATTTTCCCTTTGATATTACGATATAAAAGTACATACAAAGAAATTTCACTTTGTATTTAGATAAATATGCAAAAGAGTAAATATGTGAAAGAAAATGTTTGCTCTAAACTGCTGAAAAAATAATAATTCTAAAGCTTCGACTTTTCTTAAACTGTAAAAAATAAAATGATCTAAAAAAAATTTGTATATTGTAGAAATAAATCGTTTAAATTTTGCATATATCAGAGGCTTGCAGGTCCCCTAAATTTCAAATTTAATCCCAACTACCTGTGCTGCATATGAATATGTATCAGATGCTTTAAAAAAAAATATACTTGTTAAAATATAACCAATTATTAAAATTTTGTTTAAAAATAAGTCACTAAAATGTATTTTGCTTCGAATTAAATTCCATGCTAATAATACATTTTTAACAAAAATCTTTTAAAAAAATGTTAGCATTATTTTTAGCATTTTTAGAAATCATTTTTATCATTTTTTTTCCATATCTGATATAAAGCTAGTCTCTATGTGCATTTCGTTGGTTTTTTTAGGCCAGCTCGTCAGGGAACTTTTTCCAAAGACTTTAGAAAAGCTAAATATATTATACAAATAAAACTATAAAGTGAATAAGAATTTGAAACATTTAGGACTTACTTGTAACAATATCAAAGCTTCAACAAAGCCACAACAATAAACAGTGAGTTTATCTTTTCTTACATTCTTCTGATTTAAATTGAACCATGATATGGAAAATAAACTTGGACAATTCGCAAACATTAATCTGGCGTGAAGCTTCTTACAGACGGTGGTCAGATCTTACAATAATGTAAGGGATGGCAATGTGTTGACAATATACTGCCAAAGAAAAATTGCCAGCAAAAGTAAATTGTCAGTTTAGACGATTGTAAGAAAACCATACAATTTCTTTGACAGACAACAAAAATTGTCAGTTCACACGGTTGTGATGTAATTGTTTGGCAGGAACTGGCAGATCTGTTTTTATAATTGAAGGGGAAAAGCAATAGCAAGATTTTTTTTTTTCTGTGTTAAATAGGTTTCATTAAAATTAATTTAAATTTTGCAAAATTAAACTTTTTCGTTGTTTCTTTTCACTCATGTATATCAGGGATGGAAACTATGGTACATTTCTACTTTTTTTTTTTGATACATTGGCTATCTTTCAAAAAATGTTCGCAATTAAAAAAAGTCCTTTTTCTTAATATATATATCAAGAGATAAGCCAGAAAATATATAGTTTGTACCGTTAAAGGCACAAAACTACTTTTTCGTTGTTGAAGTTGGCAAAAAATCCGAAAAACCACATTCCATCCCTGATACGTATGTATTCGCAGCGTTGCAAATTTTTTTTTTTTTTATTTTAATTCCTACGCTAATCCCGCGAAGCTCTTCGCTTATCTGCAGGAGGCCATAGTCTCTGGCGGGAATCGAACCTGCAACCCCGGTAATGATAGACCAGCTCATTACCAGCTAGCTAGGGGGCACCCGTAGGCTAGCTGGTCACTGACAATGATGCTATTGTCAGACGCAGAAACATCGCACATCTGACAATAAGAAATAAGCTTCCAACGTGAAACAATGATCTGTCAATGGCAACGAAAAGTGTTCACACGATTGTCAGATATTGAACAATATTGATGTCTTTCAATGGACTGACAATACCTTTTCTGAAATAGTTGTCAAACAAAAATTGTCCGCTCACATGGTGTTAAAACAAGTTTATCACATATTGCTGACAATATTGTTAGATCTGACCACCGTCTGTACGAAGCTTGAGTTTTCTAATGAACTGCTAAACTAAACTAGTTTGAAAGCAGCCAAGTACTGTTAAATCAGCTGCTACAAACGCCAGTGCTACCAAATTTTATGTTTAAAGAGGTCTGTATACGGTTAAGCATTTCTCGTCAAGCTCTATGGCAGTATTGGTAAAAATGTGTTTGTATGTGTGACACCGACGATGATGGGTGGAAAATTAAAAAATTTAGATATGACGGCGAATATTACGTCCAACACACGTACACGAGTGAATTCGACTGCATGAGATGTATTTTGACCGTGTACAGACGTCTTCAACCATTAAAAAAATACCCGATATAAGTTTGAATTAAAATATCTTTCATTTTGTGTTTTATTTCAATTTACTTACATTTTTTTTTATAAATATGAAAACATTTTCAAAATGATTTAAATAAATTATTTTGTTTTTTAAAGAAAACATAATTATGAAACTCTCATAGATTATTCTTAACTTGGGTTTTGTCCACTCATTTTCTTATTAAGATGTAGTAATAAAGATAGTTACATGTCTATTACGTGTAAAGAATACAATTTATGAATACCTGCAGTTAATTTGATTACTACACTGATAGAAATTTACAGGTCTTTAGTAAAAAAAAGAAAAGAGAATCATAAGAAATTTTTACGGACTTGAAGACTTGGTAGAAAAAAAGCAGTCAGAAGTTTACTTGGCTTTAGTAAGAGAAAATTTTGTCTTGACATTTATTTCCTTTTTTCACAGACAGAAATTTCAAGGAACTTCATGCCTTAGTAAGAAACAAACTGTCGGATATATCCCGTACCGGGACTATTGAAAATCTCGAACCTAGACTTGATATTTATTTCCTTATTTAATTCAAATGATAAAAAAATATTATTCGCAAACTGTTGCACATTTATTTATATAAAATGTTTAAAGAATTTTCAATTCTTATCAGCAATTTGTAAGTTTTAATATTAATCTTCCATAATTAAGTTTTGTTTACAACATTTGCTTTTTTTCTTTTTTTGTAATAAATTTTTTATGTAAATTAAAAAACAATCATTTCCGTTCCTAAAGTATTTTTGTTTTGTATCCATTGTTATTGTCGTTGTTGTCGTCATTGTTGTATCCAATTATGCACAATGCAAATATGCCAAATGCATATTGGCAGCTTTAAACTGATATAATGAAGAGGAAAATAATGAATTAAAAATTTGCTATAAATTTATTTACAAGATTTATTCAACTGCCTTAATGAAATTTATAAAGAAAAACATTTCATTATTGTTTTCCTTTAAAGACTTCTATTAAAAATTAAAAAAAAAAATGATTCTATAGAAGTTTCAGAACGACGAGCTCAACTATTGCAAATAAATTTATTTCAAAAATAAAGATAAGGCTTCTGGAAATAGTAATCAATGCAAATTTTCTATTTAGTTGCCACAAATTTATAAGGCACAAAATAATTTTTTTTTAAATTTATTTAAAAAAAAAATAAGCAGTAAGAACACTGACGCCCTGTTTTTTATGTTTTTTCTTTAAATATTTAAAATTATATTAAACTCTTTGTTTCTTTTTCTTATTTCGAACTATAAACTAAAGAACAAAGTTTGATTTGAAAGAAGAAAAAACATTGAGAAAAAATTTTATTTTTTCTTTGATTTTCCTAAAAAGAAAAAAAAATTATCTGTAACTATAGAAAACAAATACATGAGAAAGTTTGAGTTTAACACAATTCCATTTTTATGAAGCCCAGGTATTTCCAGGCTTCCAATCACGTTATATAATGAATGGACGGACTAATATGCAAATACAGGTTTACTTTCGAGGCTTTAAACACTAAGTTACGTAGTTATTTATCCAAAATAAATTTGTTGCTAAGAAATTACATTTCATTTTTGTTTGCATATTTTTGCATATTTTACCTGATGATACCGTCAAATTTCTAGCAACGAGTACGTTGGCGTCAGAAGCATCCAATTTAATCCAAGAGCAGATTGATAAACTCCAGACATGGTTAAACTATTGGAATATAAAAGTTAACGAAAACAAGTCCATACATGTGGTCTTTGGTCTAAGACGAGGTGATTTCCCATCAATATACATGTACGGCTCCCAAATCCCTAATAGTGGCACTGTTAAATATTTAGGCATGTATTTAGACCGACGTTTAACATGGAGAGCTCACATAAAAGCAAAAAGAACACAATTGGATTCTAAATTCAAAAAAATGTATTGGTTAATTGGCACTAAGTCTGAACTACGTTTAGAAAATAAGCTACGTCTCTATAAAAGTATTATAAAGCCTATATGAATTTATTGCATTGAACTTTGGGGTACAACGAGGAATTCCAATATTGAAATTCTCAAAATATTTCAGCCAAAAACTTTACGAATGATAGTTAATGCGCCGTGGTATATAACTAATAAAACACTACACCTAGACCTAGATATTCCTTATGTTAAAGACGAAATAAATAATTATAGCAATAGACACCTACAAAGGTTAAGCGATCATAATCTCCTTATTATAGAAAGTGAAAAAACTAGAAGATTGAAAAGAGTTCATATTTTAGATCTCCCATTTAGATCATAAATTGTTATTGAAAATACCTTTCTATTGCCTTTTATTTTTTTTATTTTTCTTAATTATTTAAATAAGGATAACTTTAGGTATACATATATAAAAATCAATTATAATTTTGTTAAGCAATTTTAAAAGTAACTTTTAAAAAACATTATAAATATGTATGAAGATAATATTATTGATTTTGCTGAAAATCGATATGTATGTTATAGTACTAATTCTGAGCAAATTTGCTTAATATCTTAAGAAAGATTGCAAGTAAAGAATATTAAATAAAAAAAAAATAAATATTTTGCCTTAATTGCACTTTTTTACATGTACTTCACTTTATTTGACCTTACAACCTATAGTTGATCCTGGTCTGCTTAATAAATGATTTCCAAGCATATCGGTCTTATTCATCCAGCCTACAGTTTGTTATACCAAGGATTTTCGCATGTTATTCTACTTGATTCTTCCACCGGAGTGTCGGTGTTCCCTGTCTGCACTTTCCGTGGTAGTTGGCATCTAAAACCTTTCTGGCTGGAGCCAGATTGTCGATTCGACCGACATGTCCTAGCCAGCGCAATCGCTGTATTTTGCTGCACTTAGCTACAGTCAGGTCGGGATATATCTCACGTTCGTGCAGATGGGCCCATACATTTAACGAAGGATGATTTGCTCCAATACACCCAACACTGCTTCATCCGCTTTTGTAAGTACCAATGTTTCGGCACCATATAGAAGCACAGGCAATATTAGTTTATTGTAAAGTGTTATTTTCGTCTAGAGAGAGATGGCTCTGTCCTCAAGCTGCTTACCGAGCCCAAAATAGAATCTATTTGCAAGCACGGTCCTTCTTTTTTATTTCAGTGCTGACATTTTTCTTTTGGTTAATGGCGGATCCGAGCTACATATATAGATTCGTCTGCTTCCTCGACGTTGCAATTGCCTGCCGGAACTATTTCTCGTTTCTTTTGTCGCGTCAAGCCTCTAGCAGTTGCCAGCATCATTTTCGTTTTGACATAAACTATTAAAAAAAAAAAGCATATAAATTTTCATATTTTGTAAATTTTTGATTAACAGATTGTAAAGGGTTTTTACAAATAGTCTTTTAAAATTTGATATTGTATATTACTTTTTTGCTTCAAGCAACATTTCTGATGTTAGAAATATGTTTTTGACTTTTTCTTCTACTCGGAAAAGGTTTTTGTCATTAGCTTTAAATGATCGATAGCAGCTTTTACAACTACGTGAAATACGGTATTCGATAGCAATCGAAATTTCCATTCAAATTGTAATTTTATTTTGATCGATATCGAGTGCCATAACTTGGCCGCTGTTTTTAGATAAATAGAGAGAGAGGGAGACAGCATGCTTACCATAAACTTTACAGATAATTTGTAAAATTTCGCCTTACAAAAACCATTATCAAAATTTCGGTTAATCGTTAAATCAGACTTTTTATTTATTTCTATGATGTCCAAAATTTTTAGGTAAACAAGATCTATAAAACCAAATTTCGTAGTACAATTTCTTATGAATTACATTGTGCCACAAGCAAAAATTCCCTGAATAGACACTATATTTTTTGATCTGCTATAGTTACCTAAGTGCAAAAATATTTATTATTTAAAATTATATTGTAAGGTTTTTTTAAAAAATTTTTTTTTCTAAAATTTGAGATTTTTTAAGAGGCTGCTCCATGCATCTTGTCGTAACTTTGGTACGACATACTCGATATTGTTATTCTATCCGTCAAAAAAATTTTAAATTACGCCAGATTTAAGTCGTTTTAATATCATTTTTTTAATTCAGCCATTAGTTTTGGAGTTGTAGAGGCACAAGTGGAAAACAATTTTTTTTTAATTATAAAATTTTTGAGCTCAAAAAATTCATAAAAAATTGAAATCAACAAATTCTCCCCAGTCTTAGATTTTAATCTTAAAGTTGCATCTTTTAGAAAAAAGAAATTTAATTTTATGAAAATCCATGATAAATTCCTGTTTTATTCCCGATAAACTTAAAGTACCTAGTTTCGACATTTGTTGTCGCAAATTTGTGTAGAGCTAAAAATCAGACGTTTCTCCCTATAAAAAGCACCTTTAATTTCCTGAGGGTATTGCCGTATATTCTATCTTCAAAAGTATTGAGGAGTCTGATGGTGAAATAGACAAAGTGAGAACAGTTTTTTAGTTTAACCCATTGCAGAATACTGGTCAATTTAAACAAATTTTGGTTGGAAGCACTTGAAAAATAAAAATAATCAAAGGCTGAAGAAGTATTCTTACGGCCAATTTCACCAAGTTCAGTTATAACTAATTACTTTAACTTCCTTTTAACAACATGTTTTTGACAGTTATAACTGATAATTAAGGTCCAATTAGACGTGACATTACCATAATGCCATTGCCGTTACAATGACCATAGAAACCAAAATTCAATTGGTTTGTATGGTTATGGAAATGGCGTAATAGTAAGTCACCTATAATCAAATACAGTGTTGACCATATGGTTGGTTTAAACAGCTGTTTTGTATTGTTATGGTTATGGCACGTCTAATTTGAGCTTTAATTATAACTTAACTTGTTGAAATTGGTTGTTAAAATAATACGTCGCTGATATATCGATTAGTCGTTTGGATAAACTATCCAGCATAAAACCAACGTATTTTTGTTCTGTCGACAATGTATTCCACGGTAAAGCTGCAATCCAAACTAACAACATATTCTGATAAAGTTGCCAGATCGTACAACTGCATGACAGTTTAATTCAATAAGAAAAAACAGGTTAAAGTTTATTTTTATTTATTTTTCAAACTATAAATCATTGCAAAACTCATTCATTTTTGATATGTGTGCTTAAATTTTAAAACTAAATTCTTTTAAAAACAATAATACAATAAACGAGCAAGAGACATTTACAATATTATTTAATTTTATCTTTTTTTTCATCCAATTTAATAATTGGCCTCTATTTGTTCACTCTACAAACATTTTCTAATGTTAATTATTTGCAATGAAACACTATCCGTTAGGAAATTGGTAGCAAAACCATGTACATAATTTGTTACAGTGTATTTATTACAGCGTTGCATTTGAAAATGATATTTTATACTTTTGTTTATGTTTTTCTTATTTTTAAAAAAGAACCCAGTTGATTACAACGTGTTACTATATTTATATTTTAATAGTTATTTTTTTATATGGAGAGTTCATTGTTGTTTTGAAATAAAGTTTTCTGTCTTACAATTTGAAATCATATTTTATTTGTACGATTTTTTTTTATAAAACATTTTCCAACGGATACGCTCTGTTTGTAATGAACAATGAAAGCAAATGTTGTTTTTTATTTATATTTTATTTTTTTTTTTTTTTTTTGCAATAGTTTAGAGCTGATGGAATTTTTTGTTGCCTCTGTTGAGGCTGCTGTTGATGTCGAAGTATTCTTTTTTGGAATTTTATTATAGATTTCAATTTGTTTTCTTCATTATTGTTAATGTGATATTTTTTTGTGTAGCGCTTTTTGCAAAACGAAATGGTTTGATCTTTTGTTGAGAGTAATGGAGTGACCATTACCAAGTAATGTGGAGCTAGAGAAGTTGCGTTAAGAAATCTTAACACACATTCAAACATAAACACTCTTAGGTATAGTCTAGTTGATTGCATTACAACACATTAGTTGGTTGCAACAACAGCAACAACAACTGGTAACCAATTGATAGCAAAGTGGACAACATCACTTTTAGTTGTATGACTTTTTTTCTTGCCATCTCCCCATTTTACAGTAAATAACGCGAACAAAAAAAAAAGTGCTTCATACATATAAAACGTTTGATATTCTTAAAAGGCCTTTGGCTTTTAAGTAAAGATTCAGGGGTGTGGGGTAAATTTCTTAAGAAGGGGAATTTGTAAAAAATTTTGATATCATACCCAAAATATTTTAATATTCAGACAAGAAATGAAAATCGATTTAAAAAATATCGTTTTTATAAACTGCAATGATCATTATTAATTTTCTTCCGTTCTCTTCTTCACAGGAACAATTAGAAATTGATTTAAATTAAAAACTTTGGGTTTCAACTAAATATTTTTGATTCAAACAACCTTTTCAGCAGTAATGTTGTTGATATAAGTAATCGTTTAATTGATTTGATTACATTTTTAATTAAAACTTTAATTTTTTTTCTGTGTTCTTAGCGTTCTACTTGTACCTAAGACGTCACGATGGACCATATGGTTCTCTGGGTAAGGGTGTGAAGATTGACTTCGCGCCAGCCTTTCTATCAAACCTAACCTTAAATGGATTTTTAATTTGAGATCTTAATATATTTTATATATATATTTTTTTTTTAACGTTTATTTAACAAGAAATTTTTTTATAATGTAGACTATAAATAAACAGATAGTAGTTACTATAACATATTATACACTGTCCCGTGTTCGAGCACTCTAGTATATTTGCGATCAGAAAATCCAAGTTCTTTTTAGGAATATTGATTAATTAACTTACAGGTATTCAAATTCATATGTACAATTGAAAAAAAAAACACTTTAGTACTTAGAATAATTAAAATGGAAAAAGTTAAGAGGCAAGAGAAAAATTTTATCTACTATATAAACCACAGTTAAATTGACATATTAAATAGAAAATTTAAAAAAGTATAGAAGGATTTAAAATAAAAATGTATAAGAAATTACAAATGAAGTTTTCAATTTTAAATAGTTTTGTTTTCAAAATCGACTTCCATCACATGCGCTAAGACCCAGTTAGCTGACAGAAACAGTAGCGTTGCAAATCAGCTGCTTCATTTTGTTGTATGTAAAGCAATTAGAACGATTACAGTCAGCAGTAAGATGTAACTTAACCGTAACGTCTAAAGCTGTAGAAAATAGATTTGTCTTACATTTTTACTGCACGGTTACTCTACCTTTACTGTCAGATAACTGGGGCTTAAGTCTGTGTTTATACGGCTCATGTCTAATTTACATAAAAGTTCTTTGCGCTTTCATTGGCGTTCAAACAATTCATGTCATGTTGGCGAAATGTTTTATTTTTATTGTCTTTAAATACGAATAAGGAACAAAAAAAATGCGAATGAGAAAGCAAAACGTACTGATACTACATGAAACTGTTTCCGCCCAGCAAGTAAATGTTATCAATAGGAATGTAGAATGTAGTACATATCTTGTTTAATATTTGATTCCAAAACTCATTACTCTTAACCCAGAAAATGTCCTAGGGTTGTAATAAATTATTTCAATATATACTGCGAATGAATTAAATAATTTATAAAGGAGTTTAACTAAAAAAAAGGTAAATGAAAAAATTCGAATAATTGTCACGAATAGAAGAAAAAACTCGAGTTATAGTTACGAACAATTGTGGATATATACGTGGTAATTAATGCATAATTATTGTGTCAATAAAATTACCTTCTCGATTCCAATTAATACATTATTTTTTTAGTTATTTATGTAATCAGTTCAATATTTACCCGCTGGGTCGTTTATTTTCCCCTCGTCACTCTCGGCAACAAAGTAGCATTCATGTCAATAACACATGAGCCGTCTGAACACAGATCTTAAGAACAGTGGTAGACAACACACACCACGATATTTGCGATAGTGTGCGTAAAGCAGCAAAAATCTTGTTAAAAAAAAATACTTAAGAAAGCAACAATAAAAATATATTACTAAATTTTAGAAACAGAAAGAGCAGGCAGCAAATTTAATAGTCTACGCAGTGATCCAAAACGTGTCACAATTGTGCCATTTTTTGCACTTTTGAATGTTTGATGACCCTGTGGAAAACTTTTTTGGCCCTTTCAAGTCTTATTTCAACTAACTACTTCAAATTGTTCAATATATTTTTTAATGTTTTTTTTTCTCAATTTTTTGAACACTAATTTTATTTAAGAAATTGTTTTGTTTGTTTAGGACCAAATAAACTGAACAAACGGTGTGATCTATGATGGGAGGAAAAAACATACGAAGCTTGTTTCTACGAAAATCAAAAAATTTAAATATTTATAAAACATCATGTTGTCTTTGTAAAACCGCTATTACAAAAATAGTTTGGCCCTATCTTAAGAACAGTGGTAGACAACACACACCACGATATTTGCGATAGTGTGCGTAAAGCAGCAAAAATCTTGTTAAAAAAAAATACTTAAGAAAGCAACAATAAAAATATATTACTAAATTTTAGAAACAGAAAGAGCAGGCAGCAAATTTAATAGTCTACGCAGTGATCCAAAACGTGTCACAATTGTGCCATTTTTTGCACTTTTGAATGTTTGATGACCCTGTGGAAAACTTTTTTGGCCCTTTCAAGTCTTATTTCAACTAACTACTTCAAATTGTTCAATATATTTTTTAATGTTTTTTTTTCTCAATTTTTTGAACACTAATTTTATTTAAGAAATTGTTTTGTTTGTTTAGGACCAAATAAACTGAACAAACGGTGTGATCTATGATGGGAGGAAAAAACATACGAAGCTTGTTTCTACGAAAATCAAAAAATTTAAATATTTATAAAACATCATGTTGTCTTTGTAAAACCGCTATTACAAAAATAGTTTGGCCCTATCAAAGGTATTTTGGCCTTTTTAAATCGCCAATTTGGCCCAAAACAAAAAAATTAAAATTCATCACTGAGTCTACGTGCGTTGACGTAACGCAATCACATTTTTGTTGCATTAACTGTCTCGTTGGGAAACGACTAGAGTAAAAACTGTCTCAAAACAAAACATCTCTCTCAAAACACTGAAGGTAGGGGGTGCCAGATGATTTAGATAGAAAATCGGCATGTTTTCCAAAAAAAATCGGCATTATCGGCACTTCAATTTAAAAAAATCGGCAAATTACAAATACCTACTTTAAATGCAATAAAACCTATTCCCATTAACAAAGCATAACAAAACAGAAAAGTTCTCATTAACTAATGTTTATAACCTTTAAAATAGCATCACAATTAAAGTTTTGCAAACAAATTTTATAGCATTTTCAGTTTAAATAAAACCTTTTTCAAATTAAACGAATCCTTTTTGAAATTAAACGAAACCGTTTTTAAAAATGAATGAAATCTTTTTCCAAATAACCGAAACTTTTTTCAAAATGAATGAAATCTTTTTCCAAATAACCGAAACTTTATTCAAATACCGTTAAACATTTTTCAAAATAAATTAAACCATTTTTAAAATTTTGCGCTCGCGTTCTACAAACAGGAAGTAAGTTTTTTTTTTTGACAACTGAGGTGGGTTTTCTCTCTCTTTCGATTCTAGCCAATCTTCTATATCAAGGCGTACATATAATCCGTGGTCAATCGTACTTTTTATAATGTAATTACAATTTTTGCAAAAAACCAAAATATTCTTTGATTCTTGAGCATTCTATTTTTCACGAACGAAATACAAAATTCATTCTGAAAGGATTGTGTAAATATTAAAATGATTTAGGAAATAAAGTAGAAAACAATTTATTAACAGTCATGAAAATTTCCACTATTACCACTTACAATTTTTACTAGTATGTAGTTACAGCCCTGCTTTTTACCAAATAGTTTTTAAGCACATTTGTCGGCTTTTTAGATTCAGTTTAAAGCTTGAAAAAATAAGTAGTGTGATGGTGTCGCTGTTGATTATTTTTACAAAACTTGCTAATGGCTACTGATAGTCGTCGTCTTTGGCCTCGTCGCCATTGCCATCATCATCATCAGCAGTATCCTCAGCATTCACATCCTCGTCATCAATGGGAGAGTGAATGTTTTACTTATTTACGATCAAATACTTTAATTTGTCTTTATTTTTTCCTGTTGCTTAAACATTTTGCCAAACAAACTCCAAACACCGGTACCCGCATAAAACTGCAGCTGTTTTCTATGGTACTAAATGATCAAATGTGAACAAAATATCGAATAGAAAAAAAACTAAAAACTTAAAAGCCTTCAACACTTCATACATACTAAATTAAAGCAGTTCCAGAAATAAAAAAGGTTCTTGCTGGCCGCTTTTAATCTTTCACTTTGAAAGTATTTCATTCTTTCTTTTCCATAATGTCTGTCTGTCTGTCCTGCTGCCATTTGTCTGTGTTTTTTCTCTGGCAAATATGAACAACCAGACAGCCATCTAGCCTGTGGTTTTAGCCGATTTAACATATGTTGGGTGTTATTATCTTTTCTATTAAGGAAATATATATAACCACACACACACACATACAACAAAAGCAAAAAATATTTGCGGCAAATATTTATATTAAAGAAAAAGAAAGAAAAAACAGAATGTGAAAATATTAAGATTAGAATTTTAATAGAAATTATAAAGAAAAATCTATGACAAACACTCAACATATTTGCAATCTTCAAATAGAGATTATTGCGAAAAAAATGGCAATTCAAACCCGGATAAGAGCTGGACCTACATTAATGACTGGAAATAAAATTAGAAATATTAGCTTTTCTAAGTAAAATTTTATTAGTTCAAAATTGAAATAATATTTTATATTAAAACTAATTTTTATGAATTTATTATTTTCGTCCCTCTTCTTTTTTCCAACACTTGTTTAGAGCTTCTAGTAACTAGTTTGCATTCCTCATAAATTACATCACATTTCTTCTTAGCGTCTAGCTATTAGAAAAAAGCTTAACTGTGTTAGAAAATGAAAAACAAAAAAAAAACTGTTTATTGCTAGATTTGAAAAAATAGCAGCCAGCACATGTTCACTCAAATTACAATTAACTCAAATTCATAAACCCCTACAAATTTTTTTGTCTCTAGTTTTTTTTCTCGAATTATATTTACAATTTTATTTGAATTACTTAAAATATTTGTATATATGGACACATGTTAAATTCGCGATCATATTTGATTTCGAAATACTTGTACTTGTTCCACAAAACACTTGTCTATGCCTGACAGTTTGAAAGATTGTCTTGTCTTTTAAAATTAAAAATATTTACAGTTAAAGAAATAACTCGATTGATTTAACAAATAAAATTGTACGAATTTTAGAGTTTTTCATTAAAGTTTTCAGAATGTTGTTGTGGATTCCTTAAGAAGGATTGATTTTACCAAAATTGTTGCCTGTGACTAAAAGAGGGTTATTATTATTATTACTATCGAAGTTCCTTTGTGGAACAAAGTGCCACAAAAAGATTTTTCCAATCACTTCTTTTTATTTTTACAATTTCATTTCACTCCACGTTATATGCGCCTTCCTTAGTGCGTAGTTCGGCTCCATGTTTGAGTTCAATTCACCTCCAATTCGTCTCCATGTTTGATTTCAATTCAAGGGCTTCTTTGGCGATATTTGCATTATTCATAATGTACCGTATTGGTCTCCGAGTGGAGATGCGCCCTTGGGCGCATGACTCTTCTTAACCTCAATGTGTGGCGTATGGATGTTGGTTAGATATTATGTTCGCAATATTCTACTAAGACATCTATTGACGAATGTCTGCATTCTGCCAATGGCTCCTGCAGATGTCTTCCATGTTAAGATTTTACATTGGAATGGAACATATCTAGTTTAGTGTTACTTTTAATCTGTAACGATTTCCAATGATCAAGTTTCACTGATCTTTACTTTACTTTATATGGCTAACATATAAACAAAAAAAACTTTTTTAATTTATTTTGTTTCTAAATAGTTATTTACATTCCTGCTAAGGATAAAATACAATATTAAGTCAATACTTATCATCAGCATGAAAAAAGTGCTTCGCAAAGTCAAATATTGACCTAAAGAATGCAAAAGGGTTAAGTCTAAAATAGACAATTATTAGTTAAACAAACTTCAGCTTAAAAGGCACTTGTTTGCCAAAAATTTTATTTTTGGTTTAAATTATTTTCTATGCCCCCCACCACCACTAGTGGGAAAGGAGGGTATCCCATATAGTACATAAGTTCAGGGTCCTTAAGTATTTCTAAGGCGATTTAGACAGCTCTTTCTGTCTGTCCGTCACACTCACTTTTAAACGACTTAAAAGAAAAGAACAATTTTGAAAACAAATAGTTTCTAGATCTCCTAAGAAATTTGGGATTGTAATCCAGCACAATCGGCTTAGTAGCAAATAAGTTATAGACCCAAATATGGAACTTCCTCCCTTAAAAATTATATTTTAGCTACAAAAGCTAGCATAATTAGGTGGCAGAATGCACTCCATGTCATTAAAATTTGCACAAACTAGTTTTTTATGACTACAGTATACTACGAAATTTCATGGAGATCGGCCCATAATTTACCATGGGGGCCATATAAAGCCTAATCTCGTACGTCTGCAAACAAAATAAAATAATTCTCTTGTGATACAATTATGTCAAATTTAGTTTTATAAAATTAGAAATCACACTGCCAACATTCATGAAGATTGGCCCATTATTTATAATAGGTCCCATGTAATGCCCGATTAGGGAATAGCTGTGCTACTTCATGGTGGATATTAACCACTGGATGCCAAACAAAGCGTTTACTAACAGTCCCCGTGCGTGCGCGCAACCAGAACACACAGGTAGCATTTTGAGTGTATAATCCGTTAGAATTATACACTCGCTCCTTGATAAGAAGCTGGAGTTAACTAATCTTCGCTGCTTTAAGAATATCCATCAGCATCTTTTGGGTGGCAAGAGCACCGACATATGTGTGATTTGCCCACATTTCGAGTTCTTCTCAAGTGGACAGTTATTTTGAAGTTAAAGGACGGCCTTCCCGCGATTTTCGGGTTAAATTATAACCACCAGGTAGTGCCCAAAAGTATCTTCCCGTGAGAAAATCACTCTTTGTGAAAGAGCTTCTCTCTGCGAAAAGCACATCATATAAAAAAAAGTTACCTTCTTCTTCATCATCGGCTCTCAAATCTTCATTTATCAAATCCAAGTCTCTCCCTTCATACAACATGGAGAATACTTCTTCCTCGGCTCTCGGCTCTTAGGTCACCAAATCCAAGTCTTTACTCTTCATCGAACACACTCCACTCCTTTTCGTCCCCTTTTCTCGACTCTTCATTCACCACATCCAAATCTTCAAGCATAACACTTTAAACACCTTTGCACTAAACTCTGCCTTCGATTAACACTTCATCCAACACATCATCTCCACCATTTCTGCTACCTCAATAAATATATTTCTCACAAAAATTATCTCCTCGAGCACAAAAACGCCACTGCTCGTTGCAAAAGTAATACTTTCGTCGCGAAATGCATTCTTTTACAAAAAATATGCCGTCGAGGGCCTCAACCCAATTATCCGTCAGGTGCTGAAGTACCAAGGGCTACTGATTCCCGTGGTACTAGAAAAGATCTCGGGTTAGCCACGATCGCAAGAGAACTGTTAATTTTGAATTACTTTCAATTACAAATTTCAGGTATTTGATGCATTCCCCGGAGAATGCAACACCAGAAGGTGAAATATCTTTAAGATGATCCCTACATAACCACAGGAACACAGAAAAACAGTCAATACCTTTTAAAACGCAACAAATAATGCTTTTGTAGCCAAATTTGTCCGTTTTACACTATCACACAAGTCTTACGTATGTTGACAAAAATGCAACTCTGATCTAATTATTGTTTAAAAATATTAAAAAAAAACCATAGCAACTTATCATGAGAGAATTGTTTTTTTTTTCCAAAATACGTGATACTTGTGCGACAGTATAAAGCAGCTATAAGTAACATAAGCCTAGAAATCACACTGCAAAATTTAATAAAGATCGATTCATTATTTACAATAGGCCTCATATTGTCGTAAAATTTGGTATAATTAAACCATATTTCATAAAGAATAGTCTATAATCTTCCACCGGCCTCATACATATAAGGCCCTCTTTCTGGCAACACTTAGATGCACCGAAGTGTTGCCCGAAGCAAATTATGAAATTCTATTAAAATTAAGTTCAATTAAGTTTTATTTGACTAGAAAAAAAATTATTATTATTGGCCTATAACTTAACATAGCACTCATATAAAGCGTATTAAATATTGGAATATACTTCAAAACGACTTAACCCGCAACGAATTATAATACTGTGAGGTCGAATTTGTTAAAGATTGGTTCTTTATTAATAGATCGCATATAATATTATAACATTCGGTGAATATTCGGTGAATATTATAACATTCGGTGAAGGCCGTTTATAGCACTATTACTTGTTGAATAATAAATTTTATAATATTCATATTAAGTTTATTTTTGCCATAAATTTGTACTTTCGGTATATTTACATTTATAGGAAAACAAAGTAATTTTCATAGAATTTTATCTTTTCCACCGCCCTCCACCACTTTACCAATATTTGTATACCCGTCACCACAGGTGAAAAAGGTATATTTAAGTTTATCATTCCGTTTGTAATTCCTACAATATTGATTTTAGACACTATAGAGTGTATACATATATGCATTCTGGGATCTTATGAGTAGCGGAGTTGATTTAACGATGTCCGTCTGTCTGTTGAAATGGGTTTTTCGAAGACCCCAGATATGATGGAGGCTAGGTTGTTATATATTTCTGTTACATATGCTCCTTTAAATTTTGCTATTGAAATTCAGCCAAAGCGGTCCATTAATGAGTGTTATAAAAGCAAAAAACCACGATTGCCGCTAATTTTTGTCATAAAATTCCCTGTTGTTGTTTTTTTTTATTTTAATTTATAGACTTTTTATCAAATTATCAAAATGTGTTTTAAAAGATAAATGTACTAAATATATATTTTTTTTTGTGTGAGTGGTCTAAGACGCTTTATTATATTAGGTGAAGGGTATTAAACGTTCGGCTCAACCGAATTTGGCACTCTTACTTATTTTCAATATTTTTTCTTTTAATTTATTTTCTTTAGATCCCCTCGCGTCAGCTGTTAAGTTACTCTCTTATAACTCATTTAAAAGAGTCAAGTGTTTGTCTAATTCTAAATATGTTGTTTTTATTTAAATCGCCTTTGTTTTATTTGCTGCTGGTATTTCAAGTGTTCTTTTTATTTATTGTATTATATTATTTTGCTTTTCGGCTAAGAGTAAAAAAATACTTATTCTACACATTATTTTCATAACAAACAGCGCAAAAAAAAGAAAAAAAAATTAAAATAAAACACTTGAAGCAAAAATTAACATACAAGTTGTAGAACAAGTTTATTTTATTTATATTTTTATACAACTCACTTTTTTTTAGCCATTACGGTTTTTGGTTTCTAATGAATTCATTTAAATTAACTCAAATATTTATTGCACAATATACACGTACCCCACCAAAAACAGCACACACAACAAAACAACAAAAAAAAAAAAAAAAAAATCTCCTCCAAAATTTGTGTAGCACCACTCAAATAAAAACTGCAAAAAGTATCTTTTTTACAAAAAAAAAAAAAAAAAAAAAAAATTAAATTAAAAACAAGTCTTAATTACCTTGTTTTTTATGACTTTACATTCTTGGTTGGGTTTTTCTATTCGAGTATTTTATTTTTTTGTCGGTTTATTTCATTTTCGTTTCATTATTAATGAGCATGACGCATGTACGTAAATAAATTAAATAAAAAAATATTTTAAAAAAAAACTGGCAGTTTATGATGTAGAAACAGCTAAAAAAATAAAAATAAATAAATCTTAGACAAAAAGTTGTTAGAAAAAACAAAGTTATGTCTTGTTAAAAGCTAATTTTTTTATTTATGTAAGAATTTGTGTTTTTAAATATTTAAGTTTTGAAACAACACTTGAACGGACGATTAGACTGGGCAAGGTTTTACAAAAGGGAATAAAAATCTGCTTTGACACCATTTCCGGTAATTCAAAATTCAAAGTTGCCCATTTCTTAATTTACTAATCATAACAGTCTACACTTACTAGAATATGAGAACTATAAAAAGGTATATTTCAATACGATTGAAACAAAAACGGGGTCGTATAGGTAAAAAAAAAAAAAACGTTCTCTACGTTTTTAACTATTGGAGCTATACAAAACGACGAGGGGCCTTCTAACACAGAAATCATTCGACAATTTTTTTTTTTTTTAATTAAACCATTAATCAAAAATAAAATCAACTCCCCAGCAAAAACTTTGCTTACAAAATAAGCAGAAAAATAATGAGAACTTGAGCAAAAGAGTACTTATTTTTCTACTAGAAAAAGTACTTATTTTTGTTCGCGATGTCCCAAAAGTAATCCTTTATAATTTAGACAATTACAACCTAAAAAATAATACCTTTAAATTATACTTAAAAGTTGTATAAAAATATGTAATTCCCAAAAGAGACTTTCAAATTAACTTTGAAAAAGGTTAAAACACATTAATTAAAATTGCTCTGAAATCTTATGGAATTGATGTTGAAAGAAAACAAGAATAAATTTTTCGAAATGTAAGAACCTATTTAATAAAGAGTGCTTTAGCTGCACAAAGTCATTTATAGCTCTAACAATGTAATAACAATGTGTGTATTAATATATATAAATATACGGGCCTGTCACAGAAATAAATTTCGATCAAAAGTTTTTTTAATTCCGAGAAAGCTTCTTTGCACAATATTGCCACATTTAACTTAAAAATAACAAAATTTAAATTTGTCGGAATTACGAAAATCGATCGAAATGAAAATACGGATTCAAAACAATTCCGAACAATTTCTGTGACAGGCCTGATTATGTGCTTCAAAAAACATCGTTAACATTAGATTGATATCACTACTAGTATTCTAATAACGAAAATATATTGTGTTTTTAATTTTGGAACATATTTATGTATATATTTACATACATTTGATTGATTTTTGGATTTTCCATGTATTTCACATCGAAATTATTTTAAAAATTTTATAATATTACCAAAGTATTTTTTTGTAATGTATAATTTTGACTTATTTAAGATATAATAATAAAGTTATTATTTTATATATAACTTATAATGCAAAAAGTGGCGAATAAAGCTACAAAGTAATGAATTCAGGAAGTCATTAAAAGTAGCATTATAAGTAAAGTTTTTGCTGGGTTCTTAAAACAAAATTCAAATCTGAACGATTTTTATGATATTTATGAATAAAAACTAAGAAAATAGTCCTTTGAAGGAGTTATCAAAACAACACGATGTAAAATTTGTCATAAAATTAGGAAAAAAAAATTGTAAACCACCCCATTTGACGTGGAATGTCATATGTATAAAAATGAAAATACGTTTTTGTGTGAATGTTACCTTGTCCTCTTAAGTGGCGAACAGAATAGTCGCTGTAGTACAACGTAACGAATAGCGCTACCAGCTGCGAAAAGTTAAAAGCGGCAGTTTGGAAGTTGCAGTTGAATTTGAAGCGCAAAGTTTGAAATTTTGAACTTTGTTGCGCTACGGAGCATTCATTCGTCAGCGTAAGCTACACTCATAAAATTATTACAGTAACTGATTCAGAAATCAAATCAACAATTGCTCGTAGAGATTTGTATTATAAATGTTGGAAAACTTTCAAAACTACTGAATTCCATACCGACTTTTGTAATACTAGAAAGAAGTAAATAGCATGATAAAAAGTGCAAAACCTGAGTATTATTCAGTCGTTTTTTAATCAGCTATTAGATCAAAAAACGCTTGGAAAACTATACGTGAAATCGGTATTGGTAATTGAGTCAGATGTTATATCGGGTTGTCGTGCTATTAAGTCAAATACTGTTGGGTTTGACAACATACATCCGAAATTTTTACGGATTATAATTTCGCTGATCGTACCTTTTATAACATATATTTTCAATAATATCATCACGAAGAGAGTTTATCCCAAAAACTGGAAATATGCTAAAATTATACCAATCTTAAAATCAAACAAAGAATATCGCCCAATTGCTATATTGCCATTTTTATCAAAAGGGTTTGAACGATCCAACAAATTATTAAAAATGTTGATAATAACGGCTTACCTACAAAAAGGCAATCAGGTTTTCGACGCAGTCACAGCTGCATAACCGCCCTAATTGATGTTGAATAAATACGTAGTAAACTTGATGATGGCAATATTCAATTCCTTGTTCTTCTGGACCAATCCAAGGCATTTGACACTTTGGACCATGAAGTCCTCTGCTTAAAGCTGCAAAAAAATTTTAATTTCCCCCCCTTATCAACACGTTTGATGTCATCGTATATATCAGGCCGAAGTCTGTTTTTAAAAATAATAAAATATCTCGCTCGTTACCTGCATTGAAAAGGATCCATATTTGGGCCACCACTTTTTACACTTACCCATGGACCAAGAAATCCTCTGCTTAAAACTGCAAAAAATCTTATTTTCTCCCCCTTATCAACATTTAATGTTATCGTATACGAGTATATTAGGCCGAAATCTGTTTTTAAAAATAATAAAATATCTCGCTCGTTACCTGTTTTGAAAGCTGTGCCACAAGGATCAATACTTAAGCCAGTACTTTTTCACTTTATATAAATGATTTGGAAAAAAACTACAATACTGTAATGTACACATGTACGCTGACGACGTTCAACTTAATATAAGTAGTGAATTGATGGAGTTAAATAACTGTGTGGAAAACTAAATACGGATCTTAAACAAATTAATAAATGGGCAAATACAAATGGATTATGTAAAAATCCGAAGAAGTCCAAATTTGTGGTAATTACTAGAGTATCCACTCAATTAATCGTTGTTCGATTAATCGAAGAAATTTTTCGCCATTATTTGATCGAATAATTAAAATAGCCAAATTCAAATAACGAATAACTCGAACAATATATGTCAATTAATCGATTAAAATTAACTTCTTGGAAAGTTCTACTTTTTTAGTATAAAAATATTTTTTTTTTTTTTTAGATTTATAACTAATAAAATACATAACAAGTAGAAAACATTTTGTGATATTCTGTATCTATTGTATTACACGCACTTCTGAACATATTTTAGTCCTTTTTTAGATTTGGGTGCGTGTGAGCAAATTATGTAATAAGCGATTAACTACTAATTCCATACTTAAGGATTTTCGTACTAAAATAGCGCTTTTTCATATTGTGTTTGACGTGCATTGTAAAAAAAAATCATTAGCATTTACAAATGTGTACACCATGCACTGTCAGATAATGGTTTACCTGTTTTTCCCCGACCTTCAATTTCTTTAGATTCGTTAGATTCGTCTTAAAATCCGAAGTATCTTTAGATGGATATACCCACTATAAAATACTATAGTTGAAAACAACAACACGAATTATTGGCCCAAAATAGTATTGTGTTAAAAAACAAATTACCCAAACCTATAGAGTAGAGCTTTAAAATGAAGAAAACAATTTATCAGCCATGTTCGGTAAATCGAATACGTACACCCAGAAAAAAACTATGTTTAAATATGGTCACCTCCAACAAAACTATTTTTAAAGGAAATTGTAAACATATTATGGTTAAATTTAACCATATTATTGTCACCGACGACCATATTATGGTTAAATGTGTCCTCCATCAAGAAGGCACAACCATATTATGGTTGCCTCCGAACATGTTTTGGTCAATAATAACTAAAATATGTTAAACACTTATAGTAGCATGGTTGGTTTTCAACCATAACATGTTGCTCTTGGAGAAGAGGAAAATACTATTGTTAATTGGAAAACAAATTATTGTCATATTTAACCAAAACATTTTTAGAGGCAACCATAATATGGTTGTGGCTGCTTGATGGAGGACACATTTAACCATAATATGGTTGTCGATGATAATTATATGGTTAAATTTAACCACCTCTCATAAAAATGCTGCGACAAAAAAGTATAAAATAAAATAAATAATTAATTAAATAATTTATAAAAATTCATGTTGAATTCCCGTAAAAAGTTTAGCAGGCGGGAGGGGCATAATTGAAAATTATACACTGAAATAAAATTAATGGACCCCGCCTGCTGCTAAGCCTTATTCATGTATTAAACTCTGGCTTCCAGGTCATTTTAAAGTCTGTTCAACCGAAGAAGTGTTAACTTTGTTTTGTAGATTATTTTTTTATTTTCCTTACTCTTGTTTCTGACTCTTTAGCGCATTAAAAACTGAATGTTTTGCAGCAGGGTTTTTTGATTTTTATTTATATGTTTTATTTAAAAGTTTTAGAACTGTATACGGGGTATAAATAAATTGTTATTTAATTGTTTATTGTTTAACTATATTTTTATTGTATCGTTTTTTTTTTCGGTTTATTAATATAATAAAAGTATCAAATCAAATAGACATTTATGCTTTCCCATTGGATAAAATAATTTGAATTATTCGAGTTATTCGAACATATTGAAACTCTCATTCGATTAATCGAGAAAAATTAAAAAGTTTTAAAATCAATTTATTCCTTACTCGAGCAAAATCAAAAGCCAAATAATTGAATACTCTAGTAATTACTAAGAAAAACTTAACCGATGAACCTTTAATAATGCTTAATAACCAAAAAATTTTAACTGTATCGGCAGCTAAAAATCTTGGTATTACTTTTAATAAAACACTCACCTGCTCTGACCACATAAATGCTGCTGCAGGAAAAACAGGAAAAACCCAGTCTATTACTCCACTTAATATTCGAATTCTACTTGCAAAATCTTATTTAATACCTACATTATCGGCCATGTTCGATGGATATTTTCAATAATTTTTATATTTTCCTAATTTCAAAAGTATTTCTGGTAAAGGTAAGTGGTGCTCAAAGTATGAGGTATATGAAAGCAAATCTTTTTATTAACTTCAAACAGAGGATAGTTTTTAAAATTTGTTCGATTTCAATTTCACGCGCTTTCGATTTCCAGAACATGACTATATTATATGGACGCGATATTAATGCAAGCTGTGGCGTACGAAGTCTAAAAAACTAATATCCACTTATAACGCTATACTGAGTACGCGAAAGAGCTCTATGGAGTTACAATAACTAATTTGTTGAAAATAAGAACTTTGATCCTCCTACACAAAATCGTATATACCCGTGAACCATCATACCTTTTTGAGAAAATCCAATGTACACGTTTCAGAAGATTAAATGACTTTTTACACATAAGACATCGAAGCTTGATATCTGAATGGCAATTTTACTTTCATTCTGTCCGGCTTTAGAACACGCTTCCTTAGTCTATTCAATTTATAACTAACGCTCTGTACTTTAAAAAAGAACTCTTTAAGAATACGCATTATAACACTTTTCAACTTTGATTTTTGATTATTCATGTTATTGTAATCTTATTATTATTATTTTTATTTTATTATAATAGTATGTTTTAATATTATTACTAAATGCTTAATATAAAAATCCTTTCCTTTAATTATAAGATTATAAATCTTGTTGTATTAGAAAACAATTAATAAACACACAAACAAATAAAGATAGGACAACCCCGGTTGACATCTTCCCACTGCGTGGTCCGAAATTAAAATGAACGCGAAGAAAATCTGTTGTTTGTATTGCTAATTTATTGGGATTTTGAATTTGTAATATTTTTTTCTTAAATAATTGAATAATTTGTGTCTTCTTTTGTTCTCTTTTCAGGTAAACTTCTATAAAATAAACTAAATTAATGTAAATTTCAACCTTATGGTGATTTTTAAATTTTAGATGTGTTTAGTCAGTCTATACATTTATAAAAAAAACTGCTTAAAATTTAGATAACAAATCGAATACAGATTTTTTAATTAACATTCGAAATTAAAGATTTTGTAAACAAATCTATCAAATAGTTTTTGTAACTTACGTAGGAATAAATTTAAAATATAAATAAATCTAATAGGAATTCATAGCAAACCTTGATCTTTTGTCAAAACTTGAAAATTAATTAAAGATGACATCGTTTTTCTTCATTAACTTTATCTCAAAAAGGTCTTCGATATTTTTAACTAATTAAATAAAAAACATAATCAAACCTTTCAATGGATGACTAATTTTTTTACATGACCTACACAAAGTTGCAGTCATTCTATAGATACAAGTATTATTAATCTTTTGCTATTTAAACTCAAATTATTTTGAAAACAAAAACTCAATTTCATTTGTTATTTATTTTAACAAAGGCGCCATTGTAATGAGTCTTAAGTATTTTTTTCAAGTCTCTTTATTAATTGCAAAGTTTTGTTCTAGGATTAAAAAGCACGTTTAATAAAAAAATCTTATATTGTATTATACAATTTTATTAAATTTTGCTGATTTTTTTTAATAAAATTTAATTATTATTATTCAATTTTATTAATTGTAATTTTTTTCAGACATATTTTCTGTACTTTTTCAATACAATTTATTATCTGAAAAAAGCGGTTTGTACTTTTTTGTAATTATAAATATTTTTGTATTTATTTCAGTACGAGTAATTTTTATAGTTTTTGTTTCAATATTTGTTTTACGGTGTTTTAAAGAAAATATGAAAAGGTATTAATTAAAAATTGTTGTTTGTATTTAATACAACAATTTAATTTTTAAAACTGGGCTTGGTTTGATAAATACGAGACCAATTCGCTGCTACGCCTACATGCCAATATTTAAACGTATTATGCTGTATTTGTTTTTTTTTAATTCTCAATCAATATTTAATTTTTTTAAGAAAAACTTTAAAAATTTAAGCCGTTAAATTGATTTGGTTAAGTCTCTACTAAAATTGAATTAACAGTATGAGAAACAGGGACTGGAGTCATTGAGAGTAATGAAATATTCATTACAGATTACAAGGCCTAACACAAGTTAAATTTTTTACGATTTTAGTTTAAATCTGTTAAATACTATGCGATTGTGCTTAAAATATTGGCCCTAGACCCACCTTTTGGTATACCGATCGACTCACTTTCTGAATCGATCTAACTATGTCCGTCCGTCCGGCTGGATGGCTGTCTAATGGACAGTGTCCCTGTAAAACTTGTGCGCAAGTAATTTTTTATAACACTTAGAGACGACTACTTTTATAATAGCTTCTTTTCCATGGTAGGTTTAGAACTGAACATAGGCTTCCCTATTAACCATCTTCTTAAAATCACTTTAAGCCATAAAACCTCATAAAGATGTAGATATCCAGAAAATATTCGGTGGTTTTCAATCTTAATCGCATTACATAATTTTGTTTAACGGGATCTATGATTGCTCATGGATTCCAAATAGGGTACGCCCTTAGATATTTGTCTGCAAACACTTTGGTGTAGGGTCCAAAATGGTCGTGCTTAACCGACTTTACCTTCTCAATTGGTTTTTACTAAATAAATTATTCACTTATGAAATACCCCTTATTTAATTGTAAACCCTATACATGTAATTAACAATATTTTCCTAAACAAATTTTAATTTATTTTAAATAACTAAATATCTGCTTTAAAAACTAAATATGTACTTATATTTTTTTAATAAATTATATATTTACTTTGTTAACTGTAAGTGAAAAATATGAAATACACCATTAAAACAATAGTTTTTTAATAAAAATTTAATTAATTCCAAGCAATTGCTTACCAAAATTCGGGCATTTTGGAATATCCTTAAATGGTTTTAACAGTTTTATATGCTAAAACTTTATTTCATTAGAATTTAGTTTAATTAAATATGAGTAAAAAATATCTCAAAGAAAACTTCTAAAATGGGGTACTCCATAAACAAAATACCAATTTTTCTGTTAAATTGTTGACATGCTTATGGAATACCCCTTAATTGCTTTGAATTCTTCATACATGTATGTCATTACATAGAAACATTATTTTCTTAACAATTTGTTCTATTTATTTTTTAACATATCAAACACTTTTTTAAAGCAATATTTATTTTAAAATTGGATGCAAGTTATTTTAGTGAAATATTTTACATTAAGAATTTTTTCCTAATATTATTTGGTAAACAAGATTGTTTTATTTTGGAATAACCCATAATATTATAACTGTTGTAGAGAGTCTACTGCATATGAAATATCCCTTACAAAGAACCAAATCATTTATCGTAATAGTTGTCATTAATACACCTTATTAATTTAAGCCAACTAAATCTTAAATGTTCAATTTGAACTGCCCTTTTGCCAATTTAAAACAACAATTTATATATTCTTTTACACATGAAATTGTTAAAATGTTGGCTTATTTTTAAGCAGGGCCATAGTCGTCAAAAAATAGTTCTAAGTCCGACTTCGACTCCAACCGCTGAAATTTTTAATTTCGACTACAACTCCGGCTCGTACTATAACCTTGATGCTAAATGTATATGAGACTGGTCCTTATTTCACTTTAAACTCTTTTTAATGCTCTTTTTTAAGGCTAAATATAGCATGAAAATCATTATGTAAAAATTTCAAACGGATGTTTTAATTCTAACACGTGCGGCATTGAGCTTTTATATACATAGTTATTTACTTATGTAAAATAGACTGGGCCTTATTTTCTGACTCAAAAATTTTTACAGCAGAGACCGTCTTAAACTTCTTTTTATTTTGAAAAATATTAGAATTTTTTTTTTTAAATATTTTATGCTGAATAATTTTGGAGCCGGAGTAACGAGTTTTGTGGGTACTTCGACTTCGACCCCGATTTCTAGCCGGTACAAAAACCTCAACTCCGACTCAACATCCTTGGTTTTAAGTTATCCTTTTAACAGCATAGCCACTGAAGAGGAATTATTTGGCATCTAAATTTTCATATAGGCATTACATATTATGTCTAACGCCTGATGAGCCTCCTCTACAAGCTAAAATCGACTTACATCTTCATATTGTAATCAGAAGCTTCCATTGTCAGCTCCTTAAAAATATAGAAATTTTTGTTTGAGCTCCACCAGTGGTACGATTCATTAACTTGCTATTCAGTAACATTTTTGACGATATTCGCTGTCGATTAAAGTTTTTTCGTTATTTTAACGACAATAATTTACGTTGTGTTTATCTAATCGATTAAGTATATTTTATGTTTAAAGTGGCTGAGGCCCGGCTTCTTACATACATACATACACATGTATATGTAAGAACAAAAACAAAATTCCAAATTTAAAATGTACAAAAAAAGCAAATTATGATCAAAAACTAAATTCTAAATGTAAAATACACAAAATAAAATATAAAGACAGTTAGTTAATTAAGCACAATTTCATTTGTTTTTTCTTTATTCTCTTTTGTGCTTTTAGTTTATTTTAACATTTTGTAGACAGAGATGTTACAAAAACTACAGCTGTTTACAATCGTTAAAAATAAATTACAGAATCACACTATCGTTACTGCAAGCAAATATATATGTCGACAAAAATTACGATTGTCGGATCGTTAAAAGTTAGTGAATCGTACCACAGGACGACTCAAATATTAGATAAGTAGATTCAACGCAGTAAAGTTATGCCACGCCAAACCATTAACCAATGCGCCCGAAACTGACACCAAGAACGTCCTTATTTTTCTTGAGAAGTCTGATTATGAAATACCCCATAACCATTTTAAAGTGCATTCGCTAAGATTTTAAGTTAATGGAAGTGACATTAACAAATGTTAGCTTGCTTTTTTTTTGTTAAATAATTAGACTAAAAAGAACTATAAAATTTACATAAACCCAATAAATCTTTTTCTTATTATGGAATACAACAATACAATTATTTTTAAGATTTTTTTAAAAACGGCATGACATTTAAACAAAACTCTCCTTTCATTATAAAAATAGTTTTAAGTCACTTTACCTAATGCAATTTTTCAATTTAATTCATTAATACATTCTTCCATTTGCAGTTTTTACATTCTAAATAACAGCCATAATTTTTTTTTCTTCAAATCTCATCTGCATATTACATTGACAGCAAATAATTTGTTTTCGAACAAATGCTAATTTATTTCAAAATAATAAATATGAAAAGCTGTCATGTCTGCTAAATATTTGCGTTAATAATGCAAATAATTAGATTTCGAATGTGCGCAAAATACATAATTAAAATTAATTAAATAAGTCAGTAATCTTTAAACGTTAAATCAATACACATCCGGTGAATGAGGACAATAAAATTATATATTACATTTAATTAAAACCATGTATAATTGAAAAAAAATTATTTTCAAATTTACAAGTCTTTTAAACTGGTAAAAAATAATTGTTTACGTGTGTAATCTATAGTACTGTAGGCTTAAAAAAAAAAAAAAATTAGTTTACAAATTTTCGGCTTATTCTTAATAAAAAAATTTAGAAATTATTAAGAAAAACTCTATTGTTTACCTAGGTAAATAATTAAATTCCTACTTTTCTTTAAATTGTTTTTATCGAAAATATGAAATCACTTTAAAAATGTTAAACAAATTCTAAAAAAACACATCTGAAAATGTTCCGAGTTATATTACTAATGCTTTTGTTTACCCATGTCAACAATTAGCTGACACAAAAATTAGCAAACAAAAACGCAAGATATTTATGTTAATTTTAAATTATAAACTAAAATAAAATTATTTTAATCTAAAAATTGTTAATGTTTACCCATGTAAACAATTCAACGTTTTATATTGTTACATTAGGTAAAATATCAAAATCATAATTATCAACGACACGCAAAAACACTAGAACTGAGGTTAAAAGATCAACAATTGTACAAATACATGCCCCTATCTAAATATTTTTTTTACACTAAAATAAAGTTTACATTAAGTAACATAACCAAATAAAAAATTTAAAAGTTTAGAATATCACAACCTTGCGAATAGCATGAAGAGATAGAAATATTTGCATATTTAAATTCGAAAATCTGAATATCAAATGTTTACCCATGTAAAAAAATAAATTATTGCCATTGTAAAAAATCTTAAAACATACTTATGCATTAACAATTAATTGCTTTCTTCAATTACATGTTAATATCCAAAAAATCTTTTAAAAATTTGAACTTTAAAAGTTTAGTATATTAAACTTAAATATTTCAAGATTACATATGTGAATAATTACATTAAGTATTAGATAAGACCATCAACAACAAAATGTAACTTTAAAATGGTCTTACAAGCTGTAGTTTTTAATATTAAAATTTTAAAAACGCCAATATCTTTAACTTGTTAAGCAATGGTTCTTTTAAAATAGGTAAACTTAGTTGGTTACGTATGTAAATAAACAATCAAATAAATAATAATTTATTACAGAATTATGAGGATTAATCAATAATGCCCCTTTTACGGTTCACAACTCAACACAAAATAAATGTTTTTAATTACTTATTTATATTTTTTATAACATTTTACAATATAAATTAATAACTTATAAAAATCAAACAATTAAATTAAATTGTAAACCCGTGTACACAATGAAATTACTCAGTTTGTGACAAAGTTTACAAACAATTAAAACACTTAAGGAAATAAATAATAAGTCACCACTTTAAATAAAATAATTTGTGCAATAATTTGGATTAATACTTATTTACCCCATGTCAACAATAAAATTACTAATTTTTAAAAAAAAGCAAATTAATTAAAAGAATTTAAATCAATTAATACTATCAAAATAATTAGGAACTAAAATGGTTATAGCTGTAATCCTGATTATAAAAAAAGTTTAATATTTACCTATGTAAACATTTATATTCCTTATCGCAAAAAGGTCGTAAAAATAAATATAAAAAATAATTTCATTTAGTTTTGCTCATGAATTAACATTTAAATATTCCTTAATAAAGAAATATATTAAAAATATTTTTTAAAATATTAAAAATATTCGTTTTATTACATTTTTATTATTTACCTCTGTAAACAATTATGTTACTCACTATTCGGCAAAGTTTAAATAAAGTTAAACACTTAAAATTAAAAAATTAAAATGTTTTCCAACTTAATCATTTTATTCGTGACAGCTGCTTGAATAAATATCATACAGTTTGTGAAATATAAATGCTACGTATGTAAACAATATAATGACAAATTTTTACATACAATGTAAACAGTTTTACTATTTTTTTTTATTGCCTTACTTAAATTTGCAAAGTACCATAATAAATAATAAAAACTACCATATTAAATCGATATAATGCAAAAATTAAGTATAATTGTAATTGTTAATCCATGTAAACAATTAAATTACTTATTTGTTATGAGAAAACATTGTAATCAGTTTAAAGTTTACGTTTTAATTATTAAAGTATATAACACTTAAAAAGGCTTTTTTTTTAAATATTGCCATTAATTCGAAATTGAAAACAGGAAACAATTGTTTACCCAAGGAAACAAATGTTTACCCATGTAAACAATCTAAAAACTCACATTTAAGCTTAAATTTACAGAATTGTTGAAATCTTTTGAACAATTTTAAGCATTATTAAATATTTTTATATAAAATTTTTCTCAAATAAGCGAGAAATCAAAAAGTAAACAAAATTTTACTTTCTTTTAAAAACAAAATTATGTTTACTGATGTAAAAAATTAAAATTTTGGCTTAATAACTCTGCTTATGTTTCTTAAAATAAACCAGCTTGTTTACCAGTTAAAACCATGACATCATTTTTTGCATAATTGTTAAAATTAATTAATATTTTTTAAAATACTCATTAAAATTATCTGCTGTTAATTACAAAAATTGTAAAAAATGATTGATTTATGTGCAAATATGTCAAAATATTATCAAATAAAATAAATTTTTATATTTATTTCTGAAAAAATCGCATTCTTATCAAAAACGAAAAGTCAATATTTAAATGTCAGTTTGAAAAAACACTCCTACCAAAAAAAAAAAAAAAAAAAAAAAAAAACAAAAAATAAAACACAAATGACAACAAACACGATACTTTACTTTTGGTGTTTTTGTTGTTATTTAATCGTACGTCAGCTTATATGACTAAGCCTTCAAATGATAAGAAAATTGGTAGTAGTACCTTAACAACAAAAACAATTTAAACAACAAACAATTCATACAAATTTTTACAGTGATTTACTATTTGTCATATTCCTGCGTATACGCGCGAGCACCTTCAAAGACTCTAAGCAAACATATCCGTCCGTTTGCCAACTGTAAAAGATTTCTTGTAAAGTTTTTTTTTTTTGCTTTAAATAAGGTGAGGTAACGAAAATCTTATGAAAAATCAAATCTCAAAGTAAAATGACGCATATTTGTTAAAGTAAAAAAAATATGCACATTTTTTCTTGGCAAAAATTTAAAAAAAAATTTTTTTGAATTATTTTTTACACCTTCAATTTGTTGTGTTGTGTTTTGTGTTTGATCAGTAAAATATGATTATGAGTTAAAGAACAGTTCATTAGAGTTCATTTCGCTTTAGCGTTTTCATCCAACTCCCCTGTTTCCTTTCCTTAAGCAAGTAAATTATGGCTGTGTTTATGACATATTGTTCATTTAATATGCGAAAAAAATATGCATAATACCAACTTAAACTGACAATATTAAGTGCAAATGTGTATACAAAAAATGCTGTCAAGCCTGCAATAACTAAGGAAACAATAACAAAAGTTCAAAGCCATTAATGCATAAAGAGAAGAAAAATAATTTGGAAATTTAAAACGAGTCAATATTTTGTTTTAAACCAAATTATCAGAAGCAATTTAAATAAAATTTGTTGTTTTAATTTTTACCTCAGCTCGAAATCAATACAAAAGTTTTAATACATTTCAATAAAATGTTAACATTGCTTCGATAAGCGAATTTTCGATCATCAGCCTCTTTTTCGTTTTCTTCTCCCAATGATCAGGTTTCTTGCGAGAATATTTCCTGTAATTAGAGATATCAACACAGAAATGATCCTTGCCATAGGATACATTCTCAATGCTTTTAATACTCTCCGTTTAAATTGTAGATTTATGTAGATATTAACCCTCTGCGACTGACGTGGTTGTCTAATAGACACCAATGAAAGCAAAAAGAGATTTTCTGCGTTGATTTTCAAACATCGGCTGTCACACATTCTGTACCTTCTTAATACGTTTTCATGTGTACGTTGGCGTGACGAACGCGATCAAATAGAGCGTACGCGTCGCGCTGAGCAGAAAAGTGTCTTAAGGACCACCATGTCAATATTAAAGTAGTTCTCTGAGAAACAACCACATCAATATTTTTGTTATTTTTTGTGATATTTTTGTAGTGTCTCCTAAACAATACGTCAGTAAAATTGTTTCAATATTTTATATCTCTTATTATTTTTATTTTGATGGGTCGCTCTTATACAAAACAAATTCATCATTGCCCTAAGAGAACCTCATTTGGGCCTTTTAAAATCCGTGAAGAGCAAATTCTGAGCTTTGGATTAAACAATTTGACATATTCTTGTTAAAATGTCTGGTTCAATGCACTAGATAAAATCAGCCGTATCTCTTTATTTAACCATTAAAATTTTCTTATTTTTTCTATACTGTTTAGTTCAGATGTGAACCCAACCCAAGCGCAAAACTTGTGAAAAACAAATGGGAAATATTAAATTTTTTTGGTTTTTGTGCAGATGTAAGTTTTTTAGGGCCATTTTGTGCCATGCCATTAAACATGGTTTAAAATTAATAGTCGATTTTGTTCTCAAATATAAATAATAGCAAATAACAAGCTATAACATTAATCTAAAATAAAAAATAATTTCAGAAGGTTTACAAAACAGAACTTGGAAAATATAAGTCATCAAAATGGTGTCTAACGTACCACCACGTCATTGGAACCGATATTACAAAGGCACGTCTGTCGCAGAGGGTTAAACATATTCTAAGTTATATACCTTGTTATTGTCACTAGATTTCTTCTCGAGTTTTCCGGTTGATTTTAATCTTCTTGCCAGCATAGCTCGTTTTAATTAATATCGTTGGGACTGTAAATATACAGGTTAACTCTTAAATTGAAAATGATTTATTATCAAGTTGAAGTAAAATTAGAAATTGAAAATGATTTACTATTTCTCAAATCGACAACGATTTTAGATTAAACTCAGGGGGTAAATTCCGGCAGCTGGTCTAGAATGGCTTTTTCGATTCGAAAGCAATTTTATTTATAATTCCATTAGTCGATACCGAACGAATAAAATTATTTTTTCATTGTTAGGAAAACTCAAGCAAATGCTTTACAATACAGGAAAATAATTTCGAATCGTTCTCTACCGGCAGAAAGAATTAGAAATAAAATTGCTTTCGAATCGAAAAATAACTCGATCACAACTGCCGGAATTGCGCTCTGAATTTAAGCCCCCAGTTCTAACTTTAAGTTATATGAAATCTGAAATGAACAAGAAAGAGTGCGATATTCGGCTATGCCGAATCCCTTATTCCCTTCATTATGGTGCGATAAAAACACAAAGTTGTATAAATAAATACATGTTTATGTATATATATGTACAAGATTAACGCGGTGCGCTTTGCTACCCTCGAATAATCTTCAGACATGCACAAATTAATTTTTGATGCGCGCCCATATATCCAAGTCCATCCACTTATTTCGGATGCCTGGTAATGGTATCGAAGCTATTTGTACTACATTTTCTAACTTTTACTGTTACTGATCTATTATGTATTTTAATGGGAGGTACCACTATTTTACGGATTTCGTTTATTGATAACCCAGCTATGTGTACCAAATTTAGAAAAATGTTCTCTTACCTTTAGACATAAATAAATCTATTTTGCGCCACGCCTACTTCTCCAATCCTGGCCACATTTTGTCAGAAGTTGTCTATTGATAGCCAAGAGGCAATATGCAGCAACATTTTCAGTGATGTTCATAATATAGCAACAATTTTTTTCGTAACCACACACATTTTCAGTTAAGAAACCGTTTGCAAATTTTGCCCAGAACAGTTTTAAGTATTTATTATTATAATTTAAAACATTTTGTTAAAATTTTCATTCAAAACTAAATAAAATTATTATAAACGTCATATACATTTTTATACAAATTATTGCTGACTCAACTTTTTAATAAAAATTTAGTTACATTTTTGTTCGAAAAATGAAAGGAAAATATATGAAATACTTTGGAAGAAATATGATAGAAGAAAAAACAAAGAGTACGTTCGTAAATGCATCACTGCGCTGCATCAGTGATTTCAAATGTTTAAATATCCATCAATGAAGTATATGTGGACCAAAAAATTGTCAAATACTCCACAAAAATAATAGTCACAAAATAAAAAAAATTTGAATTACTTTTTTATAGGCATTAAAAAAATTTTGGTTTTCTGAAGCAGCGCAGTGATGCATTTACGAACGTACCCAAAATTGTTGCTAGCATTGTGCACGAGGCTTAAGTTTCTAAACGAAAATTGTTATTTCATTTTAAAAACAGGCAGATTATATTAAAATATTATTAGCAACGAAAACTTAAATAACAATAAATTTTCAAAACTTATTAAAATTTAGTGGTTTCTTACAATGACGATTATTGTGACGATTTAGCTTAGTTAATTTGACGATTTTCACGATTTGTCCTCAAAATTTGATGATTTTCGAACAATTTTATCTTGCAGCTATGTTGGTGGATCGAAATTTGCTGTTATTGATTATCCTTTTTTTATGACCGGTTTCAACGGACACACGAATAGACGGATATCGTTAAATAGCCTTCGCTATAAAAATTGAAATTAATAATGTAGTTTTTACCATGTATTTACTATCGAGATTGATTTAAAATGAACACTCGAACTAGAAAAATCTAAACATCCTTTTGTGGTTTGAAAAAATTTATGTTCAGAGTTGCGTGTTCTCAAATCACATTTAATTCACTTCCGGAAGATTGTTTTTTTTTTTGTTTTCAAAAGGAAAACGATTGGAAATCAATGCCATTATCAAATGTTTTTCTCGATATAAGTTAAAGCTTTCCTCTATTAAAAAAATTATTTGCAAGTGTTTTTTAAGTGTTTTTTTTACTTTAACATTAACTTAATCAAGTGAAGAAAAATTGGACTTTTGAAAAAAGTGTGATCGAGAAATTAGTATGTTTCGTTGACTTGGTTTAACTTGATATTTAATTGAGAAAATACCGCTTGTCGAACTTTTTTTTTAATCTTAAGGTTGTTTAAGGTTAATATGGTAAATTAAAATTAAACAGTCATAAATTATGCAAACCTTAAATTTTTGACTTTATGTCTGTTGGGTAGAGAAAGAAAGTACATAAATTATATGCCCAAGGGATGTTCTTGCTCTTAGAATAGAAATTGTTGGTATTCACAAGGGTAATTAGCCAGATCGCTACGCAATGCAGTTTTACTGCTCGATTTGAAATAAATACTTTTCTCTTTAAATTTTTTCCATGACTTTTTTCGAAGACATAAATATGCAACAATGTCATTATGCTGACATACGTATTCATTCCAATTTTATTTTTGCTTTTTGTTGTGGTTGTTTTTGCATTTAACCATTTTGAAAAGAAGCAAACGAAATATTCTGAAATTCTTTTCTTGAAATTTTTAGTTTTAGAATTCCTTTAGTTTCTTTTCGAAACAATTGACGACTTTTCTATTCTACTACAGCACAAATTATGCATACTCGTAAATTTGCTTAGAACGAAAAAATGTTGTACATGTTTATAGTCAGTCAACCATTCATTCATCCACTTGAAAATACAGCAAAAATAATATAAAAATTCTTTTATTGGCATAAAGTTAAAGAATGAAGACAGAAATGTGAAATAAAAAAAAAAATACTGGCGGCGGTGGTCGAGGTAGCGATGGTGGCGGCGACAGTCACAGTTGTTGTACACAATGAATGCGACGATCGACCGACCATCCTACATGTTTGTATGAGCATAACACCCGTACAAACATTCGTACTCGTTCAAAAGAAACACTCTTAATAATGTAATTCGTTGAACCATGCATGTACACCAGCTTGCGCTTAACACAGATACATTTGCAATTGCAACACTAACATTTAATACAGCAGATTGTTTATTTTTCTTTTAAATAGTTGCTAGAACGTATAAGGGGATGTGAAAGAGTTAATTCGGTTGAGAAAGAACTAGTTCGTTTGGGGTTGGCGGGCAAACTTGTAAGTATGGCACCTTAAATTTCTCGACAGCTACTAAAAGCTACGGCTGCCAAAGCACGCAGATTTCTCGGAAGATCCTGTTTACCCATTAAATACTATATTCCGAACACTTGTGCTGAACTCGTGTTTGTTAAACATCGCTTAATCTTGGGCAATGAGTGATGAGCACAAAGACTGCTTTTCGCTGAACATATGCCGTTACTGTGGCTACCACCGCGCCGTGTGATATTCATAAGCAACTCCCGGTATGCTGGTAGTGAGCTAGTCTATCAGTACCGGGGTTGAGGGTTTGATTCCCGCCAGAGACTCTGGTCTCCTGCAGACAAGCGAAGAGCTTCGCGGGATTGAAGTAGGAATAAAAAAAGAAAATAGTTGACTCAAGCTCTGCCTGCTTATGATACTAAACAACCAACTGCCAGGTATTAGCTCCCAACGAATTCAGCAAATCATAAGGGTAGTTACATCATCCGAGAAGCCATAACAGAGTTGGATACAGAAGAATAGTAGAGGTCCTATGCTGCAGTGGAAGAGATGGATGACAAAAGATGAAGAAGAAGAAAACTTGTTAATAGTTTAGGCCGCTAATTAGGGAATTTTTGTTTAGCGAATGTTTAAGAATATAAATCAATAGAAAAATAAGCAAAGTAGGTTGTAAGTGAAATAGTTCAAAAGATTTTCTCATTAAATAAAAAATATTTGCAACTAAATTTGGTTTTTTTGTGAAAAAATTTGCAGTTTCAGATGATGATTAAGAAATTTCTCTTTAACCCACCAATGGTCTCCTACTGGTCTGAGAGACCGGGTGTGTTAAAAAATTCAAATAACTTTATTCTCCGTATTTGTTTTTGGTTGCAATTTCGAGTAGCTGTCGCATTGCGAGTCCCTCATAATCAGTTCATGTCGACACTGTTTAGTTAGCTCACGCTCTGTATTGTTTTTTACTAACCCGGTGCGTAAGACCGTGTGTCACTGTGTATGTTAGTAAAATAATCAAGGATTAAAAATTTGATAAAAATTTATTTTTATTTTGTAAAAGTTCCAAATGTCGAAACACTAAAAAGTAATTTTTTTTTCTTAATTTTAAAAAATGTGTTACAAAAAACATTGTTATTTTTAATGTCCTTAAAAACTTTTGTGAATTTTAATATCGAAATAAAAGAGCTTTAAGTGATTAAATATCTCTGTTTAATTGTCAGAGAGAACAAATTTAAAAAAAAAAAATATATATAATTAATAACACGTTTCGATGGCGTCACCATTGATTAAAGTCAAATTTGCGTCACCATTGGCGGGTTAACAAGTGCAAAAGAACGAAAATCATGAAGAGAGTAAATTTCAGTGCGAAAAGCTACTAAAAGAACTAGTTCAAAAGTTACTTTTAAAAAAGTAACTTTAGCCAAAAAAAAAGTAAGAATTACATTTTCATTCTTTCTTAGTTCTGCTTCTTTCCCAACTTGTAAAAAATAACTTAAACATTATGCAAAAGTAACCACACCATACCTTTTTTTGTGTTTTTGTAGTTTTACTTCTGAAAAAGGAACAAACAATATTGTAAACATTTCATTTCGAACACAGAAAAAGACCATTTTATAAAAATTGTTTTATGCGCTGCGACTTTGAATAGATATTGGTGGTGCTGGTGGTGTTAGATGGATGATGGTGATCTTGATTGCAAGAAAAAATTGCTTATAAAGTAAATGAGCATTACAGGAATTAATTTTTAGTGAATGGATCTTTTATTTATTTTAACATATCAAAAGAACAATTTAAAATTCTAGCAAATTAATGAATTTTATTTAAAGTACACCGTTTTCAAAAAACATTTTTCCGGATCTTCTTAATCTAAACAATGACTAAAGTACTAAAAAAAATCTTTAATTATTGTGGTATCCGAACCGAATCCATTAGGCCTCAATATTTGGGTCATATGTCCGTTTTAAGTCTTAGGTTTGCTTGAGGTTTTGGTTGCATCTATATTCCCCGGTTGGGGAATGGGGTCTTTCTTAGATGTTCAAATCAATCTGTCCATTATCCACTTGAGGGTAGCAGAAGGCGACTCCTTCGAATATTTCCGAGTCGGTAGGTATAGTTAAAGGGGGATCTAGAACCAATATTTTAAGTTGTAACAAACATCAGCACAAATGCATAATACCCTCTCCAATATTGTAAAGTGGGTATAAAAGAAACGTATATATAGCCTTTATTCCCGTGGTGAATGGTATAAAGAGGATTTGAGGTTAAAAAGGATCTCAGTTTAAATAACAGTTTTTTACTATTTGGTCCCGGCGCTGCTTGGGATTTTCTAAATAAAAATAAAAAATTTAATATTGAAGAATTTTGTTAATAACTTTACCTCACCGCTATCTACCGGGTCAAAGCTTTATCAGGAAACTTATTTTTGTTTAATTAATATATTTTTGGAATTTCAGCCATATCCATAAATAAAAAAAAATTTATATCACGACAACAGCGCCACCTATCGGGATTAAACTTAAGAGAACCCGAGCTCCCGACTAGATAATTTATTGTCCAAATTTGGTGTCAATCGGTCCAGCGGCTCTTGAGTTTTAGGAGCACACATTCGATACAAACTTTTTCATATATATACATTAGAGCGACTCAAAAAAAAGTGATTTTGTTACCCCTCTGAAAACAAAGATTGATATGTGTTATGATGATTCCCAAAATATTTTGGTTCTAGCGTTGACCATCATCCGTGAGCTGGACCATTTTTAAAAAGGGTATTTTTTCAGTTTTTCGAATTTTTTTGTACTTTGCTCCAAGACGACATTAATAAAATTTGGTATCATCGAAAATAGTTTTTAAAGCAGCATCCAACAGTATATAACACTTGACCACTTGCAACATTCTAATTGAGATATTTAGCCAAATACATATTTTCGTTTCGGGTTTTCATACAAATTCTACGTATGTGGAAATAATGTTCTGCTTTTCAAATTGAATCTGTTTTAAAATAATGTTATAATAATGTTATTTCACTGCTGTCACAAAAAAAAAAAACAAATGCTGGATTATGTCACAGTTTGTCGGAAGCTTAATTTTGTTCAGCTGAACAGGAGAAAAATCCATTATTAGTGTTTTCGTAAATTAATGTTTAAGTCTAATATTATAAATGTATGGTGCACCTGTCATTAATAGATTAGTATTTTTTTAATTAAAAAATTTATATTTAATAACTTAAATTTAGCTCACAGCATCCAGGGTTTGAAAACGGATATTTTGCTTATCACCAGGTTATTATAATTGAAAAATGAAAAAATTTAATACCCATAATGCCTATATATGAAAAAAGGTAAAATATATCGTGATATTCGCGTTTTATGTGAATAATTACAAAAACAAAAAAAAAAAATAAGGTAACATTATTTTAAAACAGATTCAATTTGAAAAGCAGAACATTATTTCCACATACGTAGAATTTGTATGAAAACCCGAAACGAAAATATGTATTTAGCTAAATATCTCAATTCGTAGATTGCAAGTGGTCTAGTGTTATATACTATTGGATGCTGCTTCAAAAACTCTTTTCGATTATGCCAAATTTTATTTATGTCGTTTTGGAGCAAAGTACAAACAAATTCGAAAAACTGAAAAAATACCTTTTTTAAAAATAGTCCAGCTCACTGATGGTCAACGCTAGAACCAAAATATTTTGGGAATCACCAAAAAACATATCAAGCTTTATTTTCAGAGGGTTAACAAAAACACTTTTTTCAGCTCCATACAAGGTGAGTCGGTCTAATATGCATAGATTAGGTGATAATTCAAATTATTTTTAATTTTTTATTATAATTTTTTGTCTCAACATAAAAATTTACAAACTGTTTAAGTTGTGGGATAAACTTGATTCTATTTTTTTCTTTCTTTGAAAATATTATATATTTTAAAAAACATCAACGTTTGGTAAATTTAAACATATTATTGAAATCAGCGCATTTTTTCAAAGCAGTAAAAAATAAAAACAATAAAAAAATGTAGAATTTTTTTCTCCTATTTTATTAACAATCTTGTTATAGGTACTTTACACTATTACACAAGTCTTTGAACATTTTCAAACTATAATTAGATCAGAGGTGCATTTTCTTCAAATACGTAAGACTTGCTTGATAGTGTAAAACAGCCTTAAGTAATTAAAAAAACAAACTTTTAAAAATTTCTGAAATAAAAAGAGTTTTTACAGCTATTTTTCTAAAGCACTTTATCTCCACCCCTCAAGGGGTCTCCCATACAAATATTGCGATTTATTGAAATTCTTAAATTTGGCCCCTGCAGTGCCCAGGATACCAGTAGATGGGTCAAATGACCAACCTGACTTTATTTTTCATTTAAATCATTTATTTATAACATACCTACCCGCTATCTCCATTCCTTAAGGGGGCTCCCATACAAAATGTTCAATACAGACTAGAAATATATTGAAGAAAAAGTCCCATAAATGCCCAGGAGTCGCCCCTAGTGGCACATATCATATGACTGACCTCAATTAGTTTGTTGTCCTAACCATTTTCTCAAGAAATACTTGCCCTTTATCCCAACTTCTTAGGGGGGCTCTCATACAAATATTGGGTTTTATGAAATTCTTAAATTAATTAAAATTTTTCGTCTTTTGTAAATAAAATCAAAAGTTGTTAACAGATTTTAATCATTTATAGCGTTTTTTATAGGTCTGGAAAAAATAAGAAGCACAGCTGCATTTTCCAATTATTGTATGAATTTTTAAAGAAAACAAATATTTCAAAATGTTGCTAAAAAATAATTTTTTTTTGCCAAAAAAAAAATATGTTTATAAAACGACTTCGCTATTAAACTATTAGAAAAAAGTTTAATATTACTTAAATCAAATTTTATTGCACAATTTCGGTTTTTGTATCTTGCTCACTTTACTAACCCGTTTTTGAGTTACGCGAATATATGTTGTGCAACCTCCTCCATATATTTCGAAAACAAGAGCTAACCTAAAAAACGGTAAGCACCACTGGATTCAGCGTGCCCGAATTAGGTAAGAATGCCAGATGCCGGGCTTTTCGGTTTTTTCAACTAGCACAGTTTAGTCGTTCAGTTTTTATTCAGCAAATAAAAACTTTAAAAAATATATATTTTATCGAAATACGTGATAAGTAATTTTTGGATTTTTGGGTATGGGGCACTGTGCGCCTTTAGACAAAATGCAATAGGAAAAATTTTCTTATTGCATTTGGTACCAAAAAGCAATTCAACTTAAAAGCATTTCCAGTTCTATTTTATATAATTACGACCATGCAGGTGGCGCTGTTAGCACTAACTTTGCATATTTATATTTATTACAGATAAATATTTGCTCATGAGAAGATCTAAAGAAGGCCTATGAAATTTTATATTAAATGAAAATTATTTAGTAAATGTAATGTTTTTTTCTAAAATATCTTTTTTCCAACTAGTCTCAATTCTATTTCTCCACAGTGTAAATTGATCCCTAATAACACTACATTTAAATTAGCCAATCACTCATTTATACACTTAAGTAAGGGAGCAAAAGAGTAAAATGAGGAATCCAGAGCATATTTACTATACATACATACATACATATGTTCAATTCCCCGCCCGCCATTACATTTTTCCATCTGTCTAGCGGTCTGTCTCTCCGTGAATAAGTTAAAACGCGTTTTATATTAGTTCAACATCTGCTTCCTGGTTTGAAAGCAAAAAATTTAAAGAAAATGTTCTTCAGTTTCTTCTAATTTTTTTCCACTGCTTCTCTATGGATTTTACAAATACCCGGGTATACAATATTTATTAAACATGTATAAAATATGTTTAAATTCTACAACCACAACTACTTAAAAAGAAGTAAAAAAAAAACTAAAATAAGAACTAAATAAATGATCACTTTTAAATGGATGTGTTTAAAGTCAGGAACATATAATAGATGGATGGGATGGATGATGTGTAATGGTTTATTTTGGCATGTGCTTACAATGCCAAAACAACTACAATATCAACCAGCCATAGAGCAACCAACAGCCAACAAACAAACAAACAAAGAAGAAACACATTGGCAATGATCATGGGCCATGCTTTTTACACAATTATTTGTTTGAAATTGTTTTAGAACAAAAACAAATATAACATTTAAAAAAAAATTGATGGAATCTCATGCTGTTAATTGCCTAGATCAAACAGACAGACGAAACAGATTTCATTATCAAAACAAGATTTGAATTTATTTTGAACAAAACAAATACAAAAAAATCAATTAAGGGAAGCAGGCAAAGCAAAAAAAAAAAAATATCTCTTCTTACCCAGACCCCATACAATTTAAAACTAAACAAAAACGGTAGACAAGGAGTTGAAATGAGAAACCTTTTAGAAAAAAAATAGTCATGGATGCAAATAATGAAATGTCAAAATTGTTAAAGCTGCTCAATGGGAAGTCCTGTCATCTCTTCGAATGCAATACAAAAACACGCCAAAAACCCATAGATGTTTTAAAAACATTGATGTAGGTAAAGTTCTCTAAGATGAGACTTCTAAACAAGATTTTGAAAAAAAGACATAAACAAAATTTCATTCCCATGCAAATGGGAGTGGTCCGACTTGTGTTTTTTTTTATTTATTTAGGATTTATGGAATATTTGAAAAATGTTATTTAAGGAAAAATTTTAAATAAACACATCATAAACAATTTCAAGGGTATGAGAAAATTATATTAAACAAATAAATAAATAGCGACTAATAATGAGCAGAAAAGGGTGGAGTAGTAACCCATTTTTAGGTGCAGCAAAACATAAGAATGTTCTCAGGATCATTTTGCTAAATTTCTGATTTAATATATCAAAAATACAAGGACTTACTTGGATAAAATGCGCAGTAAATGTAGTGAAAACGACTCTATTAGGAACCTGGTAAGTTGCCCTATAAGGCGGCTTCCGTAGAAGACTTAATTAAAATTTTAAAACTAAATTAACAAAAGAGATTTCTGAAACGCGGATATCCATTCGGCAGAAGAATAATATTAATTATCTTAACCGGTTTCTTTCTAAAACTTCTTCAATGAAATGAAGAGTTTACAGAACGAAAAACAAACGCAAACGTTGGCTGAGTTCCAATGTTTAACGGCACACTTAGTTGGCTTATTGGGCACGCATCGATTGCGCTTTTTTGGTGCACTTTGGGACAGGTAACAGAAAATTTCTACATAGTTGCATTGCCGAATGCATTTGAAAAAGCGAGTTGCTTTGCAACTCACGTGTTGTAATGCAAATATTTCGACAAGCCGTTTAAACGACTTGGATTTTGTTTTATTACAAATCATACTAAGGGCTAATAAATCAGAGCAAGCTAAACTCTATTTTTGGTTTAAAATGTGGTTAAACCAACAAATCTATAATTCAGAAAACATATAAACCATATTTAAACGCATAAAATTTGACGTTTAAACTACCAATACAAACCATATTTTTTTTTAAACCATTTATTGAAAATTATATTATACATATATATAATTTATTAATATAAAGTTAAGAGATTAATCTGTACAATTTTTCACCTTAAATATTTAAATACCAAGTAAAAGTAATAAACCAGCGTTTAAACACTCACTGATTTATTAGCCATAAGGCTGGGCTTTTAAGATCTCAGTTAAACTAGGTTTAGTTAATCTGAAAACAGATTTCTGCCGCCATTACCAAGTTTGTATACAAAATTTTGACAGAACATCTTAGCTCTGCTTAAAATGGCCTTTAGTAAAGTAATAATAAAAAAATTACATTTCGCCGTAAAAATCCGAGATTCAGAGTACGTTAAACTAAGTTTAAAACCCGGGCTAAATGTTTAATATTATAAATATTGGCTCATTGGTCACCCTTAAAATATTGGTAAAGACCACGATTGGTTCTTTACGGTAACAATTATTTATTTATTTAATTTATTATATGCCACAAATGTTAGTTACAATCATATTCTAACTGAAAGAACCAAACAATAGTAACGTAGACCTTCAGCCTGTTGATTGAAACAGGCCAGAGTCTCTGACAGGTGTCGAACACTCTTAATTAAAGAACAGATCAATACCAACTTTCTTAGCAGGGCAATAATTTAAGAAATAAAACTTCATCTCCGAAAAGACTATTAGTACAATTTTATTTTCTTAACTATCTTTAAGAATGAAATGAACATTATATAGTGTTCTGTTCTTTTTTATAAAACCGAACAATTGTAGTGGTTCTGTAGACATACATTATATTTTAATGGTCTATTGTGTATCTTTTTTACATTAATAAAGGAATGAGCAAACAACAAATTTATCAACGACCACAGCTCAAATGGCATGTGTGTGTATTGTCTTGTTTGTTTAAATTTGTTTTGCTGGTTTTTTGTTTTTTCATATACATATTTTGTTTTTGTAAACATTATTTAAACATTTATTTAAACAGTATTTTGTTTTTGTAAACAATTTTTTTTGCTTTTTTTACCAGCTAAAAGGGCACTAAGCAGAACAGAAACGATCGAACAATAAAGGGGTATGTCATGCAAGCGAATTCACTCGTGTACGCGTGCTGGACGTAATATTCGCCGTCATATCTAAATTTTTTGTTTTTCAACCAGCATCGGGGTTTTTTTTAAATACAGAACGCTATTAAATGTTTTCATCTTTTTGTTCAGTTGGATAGGTACAGTATTATTTTTGTGTTGAAAGATCGCAAACAGAGAAACGTTGTTATTTTATTGATTTACTACATAAACACCATTTTGGTTGTATTTACCACAAATCTACCGAACCGAACACTAAGGAACGCTATATAGTAGCCCAATTCACAATCTTGTTCAAATAGTCTTGCATCGTAGCATTTGCAAAATGGTATAGTATATTTTTACTCTACACCAATAAAAATACAGCAATGCACTCGCTACTATTTTACAAATATACAATACTGAAAACCAATAGTTTATATTTACTCGACATATGCAACACTTGATTGCAAAGTGACAGCTAACAATCAGTGAACCAAGCCTCAAGATTGACTTGCAGTCGGTGGCTAAACGCCGTCGCTAAATTCTTAGTCATACACGCCACCACTGACTTTATTTTGCTCAAAAGCCGCTTGTTCTGTCGCATCCGCCGATGAAAGTGTATCGGCTTGGTTTACTTTGCTGACAATAACAAGGCAAAAATTAAAAAGTAAAAGTAAAAAAATATTAAGATAGAAATCAAAAAAATTTTAAAAAAAGAATGAAACGGGAAAAACTCAATAAAAAGTGGACAGAAGATAAATGTTCTTTAATGTTTTTCTTTGAGAAATGAATTTTTTGAGGCCAGCAGTGAATTTCGTCTTTTGCAAAAAGCGTTGTAAACTAAACCAAAAAGGTAATTTACAATTGATAGAAAATATTTACAATTGCATAAATTTGCAATCTCAAATGCACAAGATCGTTAATTGGGCTAATGTTTATTTTCGAACACTGATTCAAAACAATAAGATGCCTTACTTTCTCAACCTCGTATCTTAAAAAATACGGTTTGGACTTTTTCATATAAAACGATTTTTTTTTGTGTTCTATTACTGCAAAAACTTATTATTTCAATAATTTATTAATATTTACAGAATTAAGACGAAGTATTGAAATAATAAGTGGTTGCAGTAATAGAACACAAATAAAAAAACAATCGTTTTATATGAAAAAGTCCAAACCGTATTTTTTTAAGATACGAGTTTGAGAAAGTAAGGCATCGATATGCTGGTAGCTATTTCTAAAGCAGCGGAGGTAAGACAGCTCCAGCACCTTAACGAGGGGCGAATGTATAATCAAATTGTTACCTGATGTGTTGGTTTTTTTTTACTTTTACTCATAGCGGCGGTTGGTAAACGCATTGTTGGTCAACCAGTGGCTAAGAGCACTATGGAGTTAGGCATTTATCAATGTCATTTCTTTTTCATCAAAATAGCCATCTAACTCCAACATGATCATTTTTACAATTGCACAAGAACATTTAGGGCCTAATTGTGTTAAACGCAACGCAGCACCAAAAAATTCATTGAAAGCAAAAACAAATTCAAAAATAATTTATATTTTTGTTGTTGGTTTCTACAGAAATTCATATTGTTTTCGAAAATTTTCAACGCCACAAAGTGTGAAGTGCTTGAAATTCAAAAGTTCAATATGAATTTCTGTAGAAAGCAACAACAAAATTATAAAATATTTTTGAATTTGTTCTTGCTTTCATTGAAATTGTGGGCGTTGCGCAATTGTAAAGGGTACGCCAAATAACTTTGTTTTTTTGAAAATGCTATAAAAAAACTACTTAATATTTTCTCAAATTTCTTTTTTTATTTGAAAGTACAATCCTTCAGGTTAATAATGGAAAATAATTTCATTCAAATGGCGTTATACCAAGGTCTTTATGCAAAATTCGTCTCAATGATGTCTCCGAAATGTTCAATTGTTGAGAACGACAGTGAATTGACTTTCTCCCACAGCAGCAATATTCTCGGGTGTATGCACTGTTTTTGGCTTTTCACGCTTTGGTTTATCGATTAGGATGCCAGTTTCCTTCCCTTTTTTCACAAGATAACGAACATACGGAGCTGACGGTGCTTCTCTTCTTCCAAAATCCGTACGCAATTTTCGCACACATTCTGCAACATTACCATGATTTTCAAAGTAATGTCGCAATATTTCCCAGCGTTGTTCAAGCGTATACACAACCATAGACATGAGCTAAGTGTTACCATTCACGAAATAAGCACTAGTTGAAAAACAAAACGTTAGATGGCGGACCCAAAAAAAACGTTAGATGGCGGACTCTTTACATTCTATTTTCGATAATTTTACAAGAACTTTAATGTTATGACCTCATGGGCGGTCCCAGATAATGGTGATCAATTTTAGTTTAATTAAAAACGGTTCTTAGAAGAATGCTAAGTTGGGGCTTTATAACATAAACTGGATTTATTCCATGTGCATTCCTAAGACTTTTTAAATGCCTCTAAAGGCGTGTGGAGTGGGGTGCCCATGTCCCATCTTAAACCAAAATTTCGACGCTTTTGCTAGGGAGTTGTAAATTAACACTAAATAAAAAGAGCTGCTAGCAAGTGATTCTGGTAAAGGAGACGTAAATAAAGTGAATATATGTGCCTCAGTATTTTAAAGTTTACTTCAGGAGATATTTGTATGTTAAATTTGAACGTTTCTGTGCATCTTTAGAATGAATATACAACAACATTTTCCTTAAGAGATGTTCTAAGTTCGCAAGATTTATATAAAGTCGTACAAAGCCAATTCTTATGGATTATTCCAACTCTACATCGTATGGGTCGTGTTGTCACTTTCTTATAATGTCAAAAAATTGCGTATGAATGCTAGAAATAAGCAACATAAAACATGTGATTTAAAATCAATTTTAAACTTTTTTTCAAAATTGCTGTTAAAATGTTTCGCGTATAATTTCAATATGAGTCACTACTAGTGAGATCGATATATTAAAATGTCCATTTTTCGAATATCGAATAATCCGGTTATTTGGGTATAATAAACCGGTAATTTTAATAATGTGTAAATTATATACGTTTTCCTTACTCTTGTTGTAAATGTACCCGTAATTTGAGTATTTTTCTAATTCAATATTGGGAAAATTTAAACTTTTTATGAAGAATGTCGAAACAAAATGTCAAAAAACATTATGAACAATGTATACAATACAAATCGCTTATAAAAGCGCGTGTTCTGTAACAAAAAAACCAAAATCAATTCAAAATACTACAAAAACGTGTGCATTTAATAAATAAATAATAATTTGTACGAGAGAATTCTAAATATTAAATATATTTTTATATAGAGTTATTTCTAGAGATATTTCGAACGGGACTAAAAAGAAAAAGTAAGGTGCCTGAAGTGCCCTACAATTATAAGTTGCAAAGGTTCTTCCATGGCACGACTTCTTAATCTCCTTTAATTAGTCCACATGCTTGACATTAGATAATGTGCTCCGAATAAGACCTAACTCAGTTCGAAGTAGTTCTAGAGATACGATAATTAATACTTTAGTAAAATACGCTGCGAAAAATGAATCATTGGGTGAAATATTAACCCGTTGTGTTGCCGAGGACGGAATGCCCGTTAAGGCACTAAAAATTCTTAAGTAGTTCTAGCATTTCTTCATGCCGAAAACTACAATATTCCACCGGAATAAACAATATGGAAAAAATTCACCAGTTTTATTTATTAAAACGCCAAGAACTTAAGAACAAAATTGAAGAAATCAAATTTTGATAAACGAATTGACAAATATTTAATACAAAAACCATGTTCATATTACTATTCGTTTGTATAATGCTGAAACAAAAATTTTTAAATATATAATCCCGGCTAAGAGGTTCTGTTTGCAACTTTTCAAAAATATGATTGAAGTGCACTGATGCAACCAACAAATTAAAACTCATTTTAAATAATTTCGGGAGAATGTCTCAAAGAATAAATTTATTAAACTCCCATAATTTTTTATTTGCTTTTACAAAACGTTTGTCTAGATCAAACATCATTTCACAGTTCCTAACTTACATTATACAATTATCTTCTTACAAATAAAGTTTAGTAAATAAATCAAAATTGTTAAAAATAAAACTAAAGTTTGCTCAATTTACTGGTCACACTTCTCTTGGATTTTATCGTCAAATATTTGTTAGGTCTGAACATTCCTTAAGTCTACGAATTTTGTTGCTTCCATACTTTTGTGAATTGTTTTGTTTTTATTCAAATTAACGTTTTATTACAAAAACTTATTTGATTTTTGTGTTCTTATGTATTCCAATAAAAACCGGTTATTTTAAAAATGTTTAACCGAAAACCGGTTTTTTGAAAATAGCAACTATTCGTAATATTCGAAAACCGGTTTTTGAAAAAGTCGAATAATCGAACTCCCTAGTCACTACCACTGGCGACCATAAATATTTTATTAAAATATGCTAATTTCTCGCAAATATGTTTGCTAAATAACCTTAGAGAAATATTTTGAAGTCAGTGTCAAAATTATCAATTGTAGCCAGTGAAAAGCAAACCTTTCTTTTATCTTCAATTGAACAATATCAGCTGTTCCTAGAAGTTTATTTAACATACTAAACTTTAGGCACATAACTCTCCCATATTCAACCAATAACGTCATTAAGTAAATAATTTTTACTTTTCAATTATTTTACCAACTACAGTTCATGCCCATATGTATAAAAAAAATATATTTTAACTTAAATTCATAATAATTGTGTAAGTATTGTAAAAGTATTTGATAGTGTATGTGTATGTGTGTGTGTGTGTTTCATCAAATGTACAATGTATTGGTTTCGTGATGATGACTCTAGAATGGCATAAAATGTGTCTAAAAAGTCGTTAACCTTATTTTGTTTTTGTATTTATTATTAATATTAATATTTTTTTTATTGTTGTTGTAAGTAATACATCATCTGTAAAAAACAACAACAATAATAATGAAATGACAAACAGACAGACTGACAGACGTACAAACAAAAATTTACTTTAGTCATGTAGAAAACGAGACGCAAAGAATTGTCGATCGCATCGAGTTGACTTGACTCTATCTAGAATTATTATCAAACAATTTTCAGGCACATACTGCAACGTCATTATCTTTAATGCCATGTGGTAGAATAATAAAAAAAAAAAAAAAATTAAATAAACTAAATTTTAAACTCTAAAAAAACATACGACATTTTTGTTTATACTTTATATTTTTCAAAATTTGTGGTCGTTCTTTCTAGTTGTAACTGAAGCGACAAAAAAAGAAAAACTAAAAGAAAAAGTATTTACAGCGGTATATTTAGTTAAATAATTGAATAACAGCCAAAGACAAAAAACCCCTTTAGGCTTGAAAAGTGACTTTCCATCATACGGTCAGACGAAAAGTAAACATTTATGCTGACAAGATAAGTGAAAGTAATGCTAAACGCAAGCAGAGTATGTAAGGTCCAGGGTAATTTTATGTTTAGGATAAGGTTAAGTTCATTGTAAAGCCGACACCAAGACGGCTTACTTGGGCACAACAACGGTGGTTCTGTAATACTATAAGTCAATGACCTGTGCCAGAGCTTATGAATCACCACAACTTTAAAGTAATTTTATTCCTTGCTGAATAAAATGATTGACCTTTATCATAACTCGGAGAGAACACCAAATTAGGGTAATTATGGTCTTGCCAAACAAATGGCTTCAACTAATATCCATATGACCAGGGCATTGATAAAAAAGTGAAATATCCCCTCTTCCTTGTCCCCTGTGTCCTTGTGCTTAGTCCCAGTCTCATTGCATCGGTCCCTGACCAGCAGTGACCGATTCCACTGTTAATTTTATATTTCCCCGCGAGTTTGAAGAAATCATCTTCACATTTCACTTTCTGGTCTTTCATCCTCCGGGGAGATGAGGTACAGCCAATACCAGGTATTCGGCTTAATTTAAAAAATCAAGAGACCTTTGCGATCGCGGCTAACCAGAGTTTCTATGTGGCACTACGGTGGCACGGTACCGGACTGACTATTGGTTAAGGCCTCCGTTAGTATGCTTCTTAGGGAAGTTTCGCCTTTTTGTAAGGCGTACAACGTGGTGGCTGTGGTTTATTACCTTAAGTCGCGGGAAGGGAGGTTGTGAAAATCCTACTAAAAGGCTGATTTATCCCACTAGCGGGAGAGCTTGTCTTGGGAAAAATTATTCATATGAGCTGTTGCTATCCAGCAGATCCTGCTAGCATTTTTCCAAAAGCAACGGAGGTTAGATAACTGCAGCTGCTAAACATGGGGCGAGCTAATAATCTTGCCGGATTACGCACTCAAATTGCTACCTGGTGTGTTGGTTAATCTCACACTCGGTGGCGGTTGGTAAACGGATTGTTTGTCACCCAGTGGCCTAGATCCACCATAGAGTAGGGCTTAGGGCAGGTATCCATGTGAATTTTTTACAAAACTTTTCATTTTTATCTATGCACAACTCAATTATGAATAAAAATTTCCTGGGAATGTTCTTCCTTCTTCCCTTTTTGCTATTGAATTAATAGGAAAATATGGGAGAGGGGAAAAAACTCCCGGTAATTTTTTTATTGATAACTGGCTTGATATTATTTTTAAAATTTTAGAAACAAAAATATAATACTATAGATCAAAATTATTTGATATTAGAAAAATTAATAGCCCCAACACTTTATCGTTATATATGTGTAATAACTTAATACAGTGTATTTAATATGAAATATATTCCACATTAATAACAACAACAAAAACTACCAAATAGATCTTATAGAGAGATAGTTTACATTAAGTATGAGATCATACTTCAGTTTTAGCTTTTGTTGTAAACTGAATATTGTTTGATTAAAAAAGAAAATTGTAGATGTTGTATTTTACAACAATCATCCACCAACGCATCTTCCATGAAAGATAAATTGAATTTTTTTTTTTTTTTATTCAATAAAAAATAAACATGAGTCAAAATGTTGCTTTATTGTTTTACAGCAGAATTTTATAGTAGAAAAAAGTTTAAAATTGATTGAATTTTGAGGGGAAGTGGGAGGATCTGATCTGTAAAACAATAAAGGCAAATATTTATTTGGCTTCGAATTATTTTATGTACATATTGCAAAAAATAAAAAATTATGGGAACTAATAAAATATTTATGAGAATTTTTAAATATTTACGGTAAATAATCAATTTATGTCAAAACGTAATGTTGAAGGAAAGTGTTGATAAGTTTAATTTATTTATAGCACTCTTTAGCTTAAGGAAGTTTATTGTATCATTTTGAGTGCTTGGAGACGAACATTTTGTTTAGAATTGGATCATCTCGGGCTAAACGACAACTATATGTTTTCTTAGTACTAAATAAAGCATTTTTGCATGGAATTGCAATTTTAAGTCAACATTTTTATTATTTTTATAATTTGGTTTTTGTTATTATTATTTTATTATTAGGATTATTTAATCCACCTAGTTCCTAGGTGGAACATAGAGCGTCAACAAACAAATTAACATTCGGCTTACCTAATACTAAAGATTTTTTCACGCCGTGCTGGTAGTTCCTCAGATACAAACAGTCTCCTCCTTTCATTAACAATTCTTCCTTTTCTTCGCCCATCCTGTGGATTCCAGACTATCGATTGATGTTGGAGCTTCGCCAACACATGACCAATCCATTAGCGTCGTCGAATTTAGTGGCAGTTGGTCTGCTGTGATCCAAAATGTGGGGTTTGATAAAGTGTAAGATCAGAGTACGCACAAAATTTACCGTAGATATCGGTTTAAATACTGGGTGTGCATTTAATACTTTGAGTGCATTTATTTGATTTAAATTTTCCATATTTCGATTTTAATTTTCGGTAATTGGGATTATGCTTGTGTTCTTTTTAAAACCCTCCACTTTATGTGAGGGGTGTTTATATAACTTTCTGTTCGTATTTCATCATGCTGAAGGGCATATAAGATTCGGAATGGCCGAATATTGTACTCTTACTGGTTTTGTTGTTTTTAAGTTATCCTTAAACATTTTGACAGAGTTTATGTTGTCTTTTCAACTTTTTTTAACAACATATGACTAGCTTTTCTATTTTAGGACACTACTGACCACTAAAGTCGACCGTAAAGTTTACGTGCCCGCTTCATTACGTATAAGTAGCATCTTTCAAAAAAAAAAAAAAATCAATTTGCTTCGCTCTCATGCTGCTTGTTTGTTATTTTTGCAAGGTAAACTTTTTGCTGCCTTAAGCTGTCGGTCCCCACCACGCGTTCTATGCGTTGTGGCGTTGTATGTATCTCTCAAAAATGTAAAATCAGTGTGATTGTATGTGGAAACTTAAACAGAAAACGCGTAGAGTGCATATACGCATCGATCGCATGAAGTAGGACTACTTTTGTAAGCGTCTTGAAAAAATCCTAAGAGAAGCATCAAACGCATAGAAAGCGTTGTGTGGATTTCCATCTTACTTGTGTACTCGTCGCGTCCATCTTGGAAAAGGTCAGCTGTTTTTTAAAGGCAAGAATGACAAATTTTGTATTATTTTCAATGTTATCGAGAAATATGTTTGTGAGATGGATTTCTTTTTGCCAAACATATTTGCACAACAGTTGAGTAAAACAAAAAACTTGGCGCACAGAACGCGTTGATCTTAGAAACGTATAAAATGCACAAAAAATATCAAACGCATTAAATGCAACTACGTATAGAACTCGTGTGGACCTCTTGCTTAACAAATAAAATCGTAAATATAAAGACCAAATGCCCAACACTGATACAAACAAATTTTTATCGGATTTTCTACTCATAAGTGTCGTACGCGTGGCCGTTTAAAAAAAAATTTAATCAGGGCATTAATTCCTAACTGGGACTTAACAAAATTGTTCTTTTTTTCTAAATCCTTTTATAAATTTTTGTAATTAAAAAAATTTTTTTTTTAACAATTTTTTAATAGTTGACAGATAAACGTTTGTAAGACTTAATGTCATTATAGTTATATATCAAATCTTTCGTATTTTCCCTTTTTCAAAAATCAATTTTTTTAAATCTTTTCAAACTATAAGACTTATAAACACCAAATTTCAAGGCTCGTTAGTCTCAATGCAATCTATCGAATAGACATCCGTTCTATTGTTAAAGTTCCAAGATTTCTTTGTAAAACTGTCTGTGTATTTTATACACAGGTTTTATTAATATTTTTATTTTTGTATTCTTATATTGAATTAAAAAAATCTTTAAGTTACATCAGATTTTATTTTGTAGATAGTGTTAAGGAAATATACAAGCAGGAAAAAAATCTAGAAATATATTTATGCAAACCTTGTCTAGCTGAATTTTCTGTTTTTTCTTCTTCTTCCAAAGACTACATCATAGTTGTTTTGTTACCACTTTTTTCAATTTGTTGCAAGAATATCGACTGTTGTTTGTGGCAACTACACCCGCGTCAAACCATTATCGTATCAAACAATTGGTAGAATGTTAAGAATACGACAGAATTTACAGGAAGATTGAGGAGCAGAAGAAAAACGTGTTAACTAATCTGTTGTTGTGTTAAATAAAAAAAAAGAAGAAAAAATTATTCTTATTAAAGATTTTTAAGTTGCAGTCAAACGTTTTTTTTTTTTTAAGGAAAACATTTGTATGTATGATTTCTGTTTCGGTTTTGTGTTATTTTGTCTAGATTCTATTGTTTGACTTATATCCTCCTTTTAAGGTTTAAATCTTGTTGCCTGTTTTTTCTCGCTGCTCATTTTCACAGAATTACGAAAATAAAAAAAAGAAACAATTCAATGTCTGTGAGAGAATAGAAAAAATAATCATAAGCGTGACTTTAAAGGTTTTCCTTGATAGTCGTTGTTTGAATATAAAATATTATAGTTTTTATTTAGTGTTAATACAATAGAACTGTTTTTTTTCTTTTTTGTTTTTTTTTTTGTTTTTTTTGTTTGTTTATTTGGTGGAATAGAAATAAACACTTAAAAAATGATTTAAATAATTCTTTTTAAAAAAGTTTTGTTAACAAGGGTTTTTAAAGGACTAGGCATGTCGTCTTTTATCTTTAAACAAAAGATTACACTGTTTCCTTGCAACAGTATAAAAAAATGCGCACAATTTTTTATTTAAACTCAAGTTTTCTGTAGGAAATTTACAAAGACTTTAAAAAAATTTTTTTTTAAATAAAATTAACATAATACCTTGTTTAAGATATCTAAAACTTTTTATAGTTAACCCTTCTGCATTCCTCCCTAACTTTATTTTAAGATTTAGAATGTATGAAAATGTCAGATTATTTTTGTATAGAAGCTTCCAAAAGTAATACAGTACGTAACGGATATAAGAAATTAAAAAAATACCACCAACATTTTCTTATAAGCGTTTTTTCTTTAAAGCAATTATTTTTTATAAGAAATTTATTTCTCATTAAAGTTTTTACCCTTATAAGAAATTTATTTATTATAAAAATGTATACTATACTAAAAGAAAACAAAAACTTGTGGTTTAGAAAATAAATTCAAATGTACACACTAAGGCCGGCTTTTGAGATGTTGAGTAAGTTTAAACTTAGTTTAACTTACTCTGAAATTTGAATTTTTGCGGCGAAATGTGATTTTTTATTATTTCATTAAATACCAACATTTTAAGCAAAACTAAGCTGTTCCGTAAAATTATTCTATACAAACGCAGCGTAAGTGGAATATTTTGTGGAAGCACATACAGTGTAAAAAAAAATCATATAAAAATATTTTTTTTGGTAGTATTTTTGTTATTAGTGCATGGTAAACTATTTATTGTATCAGTTTTTTTTTTCTTATAAAAAGTTTTCTTATACAGAATACTTTTTATATTGCGCACAAATAGACACGGTGCTTTAGATATACCTTATTAAAAGCGGTTTGTTCTTATATGAGATGTTCTTATATCTGTTATCTACTGCACTCTTACTTTAATAACATAACGTTAAACTTAAATTCAATTTAGCTCAAATTTATATTTTACTGTTTATCTGCATATAGGCATTTCCACACAAAATTTTACTTCTTCTCACATTACGCCACCAACCATTTTTAATTTTTTCTTAAAGAACATTTTATATATTATATACTTTTTGGGTTTTTTTCGTGTAAAGGGCAACTAGCTCTACATTCACTGAAAGAGAGGGAACATTTGAACAACATGGGTCTAAAATACAAGATTAAAGGCTGAGATAGCTAAACGTTGCAGTACCCGTACTGTTACGTACCTTACTGATAATTGCTTGGTGGCATAATGCATCGTGATATTAATGATGCCCTAACATCAGAATTATGACATCAATCTTATTACAAATGGCATCAATGAGGCAAAAAGTGACATCAATCTAATGACGAATGTCATCCTAAAATGTTGTCATATGTTATCATATTTTATCAATTCGATGCCACATTTTGTGTTCACTGATAGAAAATGACGACATAACGGTACAGACAAACTGTTTTTATTATTAACATTATTTTCATGTTTAAAAAGTAAAATTAGGACCAAAATTTCCATATTCTATTTTTTTAATTATTTATTTAAATACATCAAATTTTTAAAGTAGAATTATTAAGTTAACCTTACCGGGCATGCTGCTGCTGTCTTATAATTCAGAGTTCTTTTGTTAACAACGGGCGGAATACAACAAAAGTAAAACAAACATGTGTATCGGGCAAGTAAATTATAATATTCTCTCAATTTGACGTATGGTCAATTACAATGACTCAATTAGATGACAGTTAGTCATCGCACTGATGGCATGCTTTACAAAACCGACTCCGATTCGTCATTTCTGTAATGCCAATGTGTCATCCCATTGATGACATAATTTAAATTTTTGAGCCTGATGAAAATTTGGCCAAGTGATGTTAAGGTGATGCATAATCTTGCGGGATTATGTACTGGAATTGCTACGGGGGTGTGCTGATTGCTCTCACACTTGGGGTAAATTTATACTTTGTCACTAATGTGGTTTAGATCCATAGTGATATAAGGCCATATGGCAGGTGCTCATGCAAATCTTTTCCACGATGGTAACAATTGTGATCACAATATATTTAATAAAGTATATGAAAAGGCTTGAATGCCATCTAGAGGTCAATATAGTTGAAACGATGGTGGTTATACTTGTATGTTTGTCATCATAATTGAAAAGAAAATGTTATAAATTAAATTTAATGTAATTAGAAAATTTAAACTAAATTTAGTTAAACTCGCTTAAACTAAGTTTAAAGTTAATGATAAATTAATAAAAGTTTATAAACATAAAGTCGAAAATAGAAAATATAAACCAAAATTTACTTAACCTTGGTCTAGTTAAGCTTTAATTTAAAATTTAATAAATTGCTTAAGTTTTATTTATTCCCTAATCATAAACGTATAATTACTTTTAAATCATAAGTTATTACATATTTTATGTTTTTTTCTAACTCACAATAGAAAACCACTAATGGGCTTTAATTGAAATTCCCAAAACGTGCTTTAGCAATAACAACAACAACCACAAAAAAAAATAAATTACAATGTAGTCCATTGAGTATTAAATACCAATAAATATTGAAATTGAAATTAAATACAGGCCGCATAAAACCCAATAATCTATTATTTTTGTTGAATCAGTAAAAAAAAGAGCAAAAAGTAAAAAAAGCAAAAAAAAAACAAAATTTCAAACACCATAAAACCATTAACAACAAAAGCAAAAAAAGTCCTCTATATAGAAAAAAATGATAATAATACATAATAATAACAACTACAATATATATGCCGCCAACAAGAACAACAACAACAACACGAAAATCAACACGATTGTTGTCACATAAAATTGTTAAGTTTATGAGACAATTTTAACGATTAAAATATGCATTAATGTTATTGTTGTTGTAATGTTTGTATTTGATTATTATTGTACAAGTATGTACAATTTGGAATCCAAAATACCCGGTCAACAAACACCAACTATTATAAATGAACGGCCGACCGACCGACCAATCGACACTCAAAACCCCACCATCAACTCTACCACCAAAAACCAGTGTGTTAACAAACATTTTTCTGCTTGACTTCCATACAACTGAAGCAAAAAAAAAAAAAAAATAATATAAAATCATATAAAATTTTTATGAATTAAACGTTTTTTTAGTTTTTAATAAAAATTAAGAAATCTTTTGGTTTATTTAAATCAGTTAAACAGATGCAACTGCAACTACTAAATTTGAATTTAACTCGAACGAAAGCAAAATTAAAAGCTTTTTTTAAATATGATAACAAAACGACAAGCAAATAGAAAGAAAAAATTGATAATCCATATAAATTAATTTTATTATTTGGATAAATAATCGTACAATAATCATATTTCAACATTTACAATTGTAAATATTTGCTTGAAATATCGATTTAGTTTGTGGGCTCCCAGTGGCCAGTGAAAGTGTTGGAGATCTGATTTTTTTCTTTGTTTTTTTTTGTGCTTAACCGTTTTTTTTTTTTTTTTTTTGGTAAGAAGTGGCCACATAAATTGATTTCGCTTTTGTTGTGATTTACAATTGACATAAATTGTTATTATGATCATAATTTAAGTTAATAAATATTTAAATAAAAAAAAAAAAAAAAACTCCACCACAAATACACCGAAAAAGAAAGAAAAAATGGAATAATCAATGAATTTTAACGGTTTTTTACTCGGGAGGAAGCTGATTTTAAAGCAGCTGTTAAGAAAAGTTTGGGAGAATGTGTTTGTGGGAGAGGTGATGGTGAAAATAAAAATTTCATTAAAAAAAGGTCGTCTCAATTATGTAAGTGAGACATTTCGTAAATATTTAAATAAAAAATTGAGTTACATAACATTTGAAACAAATTTCTTCTAACATAAATTAATAAATTCAGTTGCCATATGGGAACTTAATATTTTAGTTTAATAATTTAACAGAAAAAGTTTAAATTTGGTTTTTTGAAATTTCTTTTGTAATAAAAAAGTTCTGTTAAAAAAACCTCAGCGACTGATTTTGGTGTACTTAAGCTTGGGACACAACTTATTTTTATCCCTCCATTAATTTTAATCAAAATAACGAACTATTAGATTCTATAGCAGACTTAGATGTTTTCCAAATAAACAGCATACAAAATATTTTGGGAAGATTTTTTGATCTGAAGATTTCAGCATACAACGCATCAAACCTTTATCAACACCTGAGAACAATTAACATGCTACTCTGGAAATTAATTTGTTCGTTCAATCCCAACAAGTTGTGAATACTAGCACCAACGTGGACATGGTTTTTAGTTTGCAAATGCTGACTTTGGTAAACTGAATCACTTACTCGCTACTTATTATTGGTTTACTTATTATTCACCCAATAATTTATCTCCTACTAAAATTAATTCTATTGCAGAACAGTATTATGATGGTTTATTTAATTTCTTTAGAGAATCTATTCCAATCAGAAGTAAAAAAACATTTAGTGGTCCATTTTGGAATACAGGAATACGTTATAGTTTAAAAAATCTGAAACATAATTACTATAAAAATATAAAAATTCTTCTCTACCGGTAGACTATACTAGATACGCAACGACAAGACCAGCTTACAATTAAGCAAATATCCAGTGCTACAATGATTATCTCTCTAAAGTTTAGGAAAACTTTAGAATCGATCCAAGATTTGTTTATAACTTTGTAAATTTAAAGCCACGAGCATCTGGTTATCATTTTATGACGAAACTTGGTGACATAGAATCCTCAAATGATCCAAATATATGTGACATGTTCGCTATATTTTTTTCTCCTCATATTCTTATAAGGAAATGAGTCTTTAATTCGATTATCCATATTGAATTTCTGAATCTTCAATAATAAATTGTCCACAATTACATTAAAAACAACATTAAATACTCTACAATGTATGGCCCTGATGGAGTTCCCAGTTGTGTACTTCTAAAATGTTTATGCTCCTTAATTTCGCCTTTAACGTATTTTTATAACGTTTCACACTTAAATGCTAAACTCTATGAAAAAATTGTGACTAATATTATATCTGATCAAGTATCTTCACTGTTATCAACATCCCAACATGGATTTAGAAAAGGTCGTTTGACTTCTACTAATCTTTTGGAATTTACACCTTCGGTGATATCCTCATTCTATTCTGGGGTGCAAACTGATACCATTTATACTGATTTTACTTAAGAATTTTATAAACTAAATCATAACCTTTTTTTGTACAAGTTGGATAAAATCGCTCTCTTCCATACTTCTTAAATGGATGTCCACTTATCTCAAGGGGAGGTGTCAGCGCATATTGTTTCTCATTTGTAATTCTAACGCTATACCTGTTCCATCTGGAGTCCTTCAAGGTAGTCACTTGGGTCCAGTATTATTCCTATTATTCATTAACGATTTGAAATCGTGTATTAAATATTCGAAAATACTAATATATGCAGATGATGTAAAACTTTTCCTGAGCTACAACAACTCAACTGTGTCTTCCTTACTCCAAGATGATATAAGCAGTTTGAGCTTATGGTGTGATATAAATTTGATGGATCTGAACTCGAAAAAACGTAAAAATATGTTATTCTACAGAAGAAGTCCAATACTCTGTAGCTATGCACTAAATAATCATCAACTTGAAAGAGTAGAGACATTACTTGATCTTTATATTTTCATCATATCATAAATTGTGTTTTAATGCGCACATATCGCAGATTGTCAGCAAGGTCAAAGGTGTCCTTGGATTTATCAAACATTGGGGGAAGGAGTTTGACGATCCCAATGTTATATATATTTCATTAGTGTGAACTATTCTGGAATACGCCTCGGTCGTTTGGGACCCCCAGTATGAGGTGCAAACGAAAAAACTGGAATCCGTACAGAAGCAATTTCTTTTATTCTGTCTTCGAAAACTATTAAATTGGGCAAAATAGATCCTCAAATACCACATACGCTTAATATTTTTTAGTACAGGATAAGGGTTAATACACATATTTTAATGCTCATAGTGCCAGTTTTTTTTTTTTTTGGAATTTTTGCTTGTATTAGATAACACCATATTTTTGCTTATACTAGATTTTTATCGATATATTAAAAAACCGAATATAATTGAAACTTACTAAATACAAAAGGTGTTTTATATACTTATAGAACTTCCTAAAGGGATAACTGCTAAACAAGCAGTCATACTAGTGTAGTGTGCTTGACTGTTTTCAGTATACTTTGGAAAATCACCATGCAAAAACTTACACCAGAACAACGTTTACAAATCTTGGAAATTTATTTCCAAAATTGGCCCTCTATTCGCCAGACTTATAGAGCACATCATCACGTTTACGGTAGCATCGCCGCTCTAGACGTGAGTGTGACAAGAGACTCGAATTTATCGATCCAACGCCGTTCTTAACAACTCGATCTCGGGCTGTCCACTACTTGGAAAATGTTGTTGTAAGATCTTGGCCTACATCCTTATAAGATCCAACTGGTGCAAGAATTAAAGTGAGCGGACTATCAATTGCGTCATTTGTTCGGTGAGTGGTCTGAGAATCAAATGAAAGTTGAACCACAATATTATCGTCACATCATCTTCATCGATGAGGCTCTTTTTGGCTTAACGTTATGTTAACAAGTTGAATTGTCATTTTTGGAGAGAGCGCACTCCTCATCCCGAAATATCACAGTTTAGTGCGATTAAGATTCCGAAGGCATCATCGGACTATTTGTCTTTAAATCCAAAACCGGTACCAACATTACCGTAAATGGCGAACGCTACAAGCAAATGATTCGTGATTTTTATTATTCCTCATGTCGTTGCAAATCATTTCGAGGAGAACTGGTTCCAACGAGACAGCGCAACAGGCACTAGAGCGCGTGAAACCATCACTTTATCTCAAGAAATGGGTCACCTCGTTCGTTTGATTTGCCAACGTTCGACTACTTTAGTTTAGTTAAGCTTTAATTAAGATTAATCAAAACTATGTGTTAAAAAATTTGAAGAAGTTTATTTTAATTCAATAAATGTCTATAAATCTTTTTTTTATAATAAAACTTTATTGGTATATTTAAAGCATCAACTATGAAAAAATGGAATAATTTACTTAACACTCTTAAGCCTATCTTAAACACATTTCTTTTAACTAAGTTTAGCCAATACTTCAATTGTGCTCTGTAAAATATATAATATGTAAAAAACTGATAAATGATATTTATTAAAGTATATTTAAGTCCTAGTTCTTTAGTTTAGAACTAGCCATATGAGGAAGTCTTCCCAGTCGGTTACAATTTGGGAAAGTTCAAATTAAATGTCCAGAGACACTACTACCTCTTTCCTACTCCTCATTACCTATTTTCCTAATACCAACACAATGAATTGCATTTGTAGGGGCATCCTCTGATCGCTGGCTCAAAGTAAAAAAAAAAAATAGTCTAAAATATTACTCTTAAGTTTTTAATATACTTAAGTTTAATAAACCTGCGGTTCTGAAAACTTTTTTAAACTTTGTTTTATAAACTGTAACTTATAAACATGTCGCAACTCCAGCGCGATATCGACATAAGTGTAATTTTCCTAAATGTTGAGGAATCATGATATAAGTGCAAAAGGTTGATAACATTGGGTTGTTATATTTTTATATTCCGAATATATTTTAATGTTAGAATGAAGTGTAAATGAAGAGAGAACTGAATTCTAAAAAGAGGTGCGCTATCAGCAACAAAAAAAACTAGGACTGCCTGTTATATTTTCTCATAAATCTTTTTTTTTTACCCATAACCTTTACTTCTCCAGGTTCTCCTGTGAACTTTAGTTTTTCAGTTTCACCTTAAATACTCGTAGAGAAAATTAACATAATCTCCTTATAAATGACTTAGTTAATGGTTTTGGCACAAAAGCGCCAAATGTGGCCAAATACCCCTGTGGCTTAAATTTGGCTGGTTTTCAGGATCAGCTGTTTTCTTGTTTGTTTTGTTTTCTACATTCGTTGCAGTGTTGCCATATTTAATACACAAAAAGTGGTTTCATATATTTTTGAGGTTTAATGAATCCGAACGGAATCTATAGAAGCTAAAACCATTCCAATCGGAATGGTAACTACGGAATCATTTCCATTCCGAACGGAATTCATGACATGCCTGATAAAATTAGTTTGCTCCCGAAATAAGGATTTGACATGATAGCTAACATACCATCAGAGCTGGGAACAATGGATTTTTCAATAATATGGGCAATGGCATTTAAGGTTTGGCATACCACTATATTGGTATTTTACTTGTTACTTGCACTTTCGAAATATTATATTAACTACTTTTTAATATAAAAATGCTGCATTTTAAACACTATACAGTTTATTCTGTGAAATTCAACCTGATTTGATACTTTTTAATGCATTATGTATTAAATGCATTTTATGTACATTAAAAATTTAACACATAAAAATCCTCCTCATTCTCTTCATTTCCCCGGGTCATTAAATAAACTTTATTGCCTCGACAACCATCATCAACCGTATTAAAAGGTTTTTCCAGCCAAATTGAAATTAATTATTTGTAGAAGTAAAACTTTATGACTTTAAGAAATTATCTCTTTTTTATAGAAACTTGATTGATTTATCATCGAAGTTCTACATAAAAAATAAGTTTTCAATTGAAATACAAAAGAATCGTTATCAAGTTATACGTTGACATAAAAAACACGAATTAATTTTTATGTTGAAAAACTGCATTGACTTGAAGCAAAATAATTGCTAGATGAACAACCACTATTAAAAATATTTTTACGAATTGTTCTTCAATAGAATATTTTCTTTTTTTATGATCTACAAATGTAGAATTTAACAATTTTATTGTTAATATCTTAATTGTCAATAAGAAATACGGGTGTTTTTATAAATTACACAAGGGAACAAGGTTTTTGTTGATAAGGAACTGCATGCTGTTTTAAGGGTTATTTGGGACGCTGACTCCAAATCTGCTCTTAGTTTTTTCTATCAGTTCGAATTTTCGCGATATCCTAAATTAAGACACTTAAGCTCCATATATTGGAATAACTTTAAAACGTTTCACCATATACAGTTAAAAATAAAATTCAAAATTCGTCAACAATATTATCATTAAGCCGTGCTTTGATTGGTTTTTAATTTGCCCCGTAGTTTCAGGGATATCGTTGAAGTTTAGAAAGTGCAATTTTTGTTTTTTAAAAATTCGTAAAAAATAAAAATGCGACAAAAATCAAAGGTTTGGTCTAAAAAAATTTAGTTTAATATATTTTGAATGGACTGAGCTTTATTTCATTGCTATCGGTGCACAACTTTTGATTTTATTTAAAATTTACCGAAATAAAAATCGCGATTTACATACAAAAATAACATTTGTTAATGTGTGTGTGTTTCGTAGTTGGATGTAGTGCACTAAATATTGATTTAAATCAGCATTGTACTATCACTAAATAAAACTACAAAAAAATTAGTTTGCACTATTTTTTACCAGCTTTTTATTGATGATTATTATCACTGACACTAAAGAAATTTAGTGGTATTGCAAATTTTTTCAGGGACCGTAATAGTTATTTTTTCATAAAATTCAGATGATAACAGTTATTTTTTATTTTTATTTTGTTGAACAAAAATAACAGTTATTTTTTGATTATTATTTTTTTCGATCAAAAATAAAAGTTATTCTTTAAAGAAATGTACGTGTTATAATTATTTAGCTGACTTTAAATATTTATTTTAATGCGCAAAAGAAATCCCAATGATAATCACACATTTAAATAAATATTTAAAGTCAATTCAATAATTATAACACGTACATTTCGTTAGAGAATAACTTTTATTTTTACTCGAAAAAATAAAAATCAAAAAATAATTGTTATTTTCGTTCAAAAAATAACAATAATTTGTACTTGCAATCAAAAAAGCTGCAGATAAAAAGATTTAAATAAATTTATTTTGTATGCGCATAGTTTTTGATTCTTGTGATGATATGCATAAGCAAAGGAAATAAAACAACATGAAATTTTGTCAATAACGGAATATCTCATGGCTTTAATCATGAAAAAATAAGTTTTTTGTTTCTAAATTTAGTGTAAAATTTTAAGTTGCACTCGGAATGAGTGAAGAACAAAAAAGTTGCAATAAACTGATGATTGCTTTATCTTAAATCAAACTTTTTTTTTTTTTTGAGTGCAAAATTTTTTAACATCACTATCACTCATGTTTAGTGAGGCTGCTAATTTTTAATTTATCACTCAACATCAACAAAATGATTGAAATAATTTTGTACTATCACTAACTTTAAATTGAAACTGAAAAGTTGGTGCACTACCCCCATCTATGGTGTGTTTGCTGCTGTTCTATTTCTGCACGTTTCTTCCTTCACTTAATTGTGAATAGAAGCGAAACGCGTTCATCGATTTTTATAATCTATGTCTCATTTTGTTTATAGGTTATGTGACTTTACGTGAAAGTAATAAGACTTTATTTCTTTCCGGTTTTGGATTTTTCATGGTTTTTAAAAATACAAAATTTTTAATTTTCTTTTTACGTTCACAATCATAACTAAGCCATTTTTTGTTGATTTCCAAAAAATTTTCTGCTTTTCAAAGTTATTACATCTTAAAAAAAAGAAAAATTTTGAAAATCGCTTATTATAAAGTTTTATGATTTTTTGAACTGTCAATTTTTGGAAAAAAAAGTCAAAAATACGATTAGTACCTGTAACTTAAAAATGCGAGCTGATAAAGAAACAAGGAGTTTAGATATGAAATTTAATCCTGTATTTGGTGAAACAATTAAATTGTTGATAATGTATTTGATTTCCAGGAAAGATAATGTAGTTGTAAATCTTTAGAGTAAATGCTCAAAAGAACATTTCACAATGAAGGGCTGAAGTCAATGTTGCTAAAGTTAGTACAATTTTATTTAATTTGATGTGAATTTATCCTTGAAATTAAAGATGTGTCTTGGATTAACGTTGGTTAAAACACCGGGAGGGATCTATGCGTCTTCCAACGCTCCTATATTTGATTGGGACATTAAACTATACACTAAGGTAGCAACTTCTAGGCGTATAAAATTTCAGCAGAATCCAGTACTTGCTTAAAAGCTGGAGCTATCTAAACCCCATGCTAACAGCAGCTTCTGTTCATCAACAACAGTGCCTTGGGAAATCCGTCAGCAGACCGAACTTCCCCAAACTGGGTAGATAATAAGACTTTCTTAGATCTCCCTTCCACCATTTCGAAAATAAACCACAACAACAATGTGATTACTGAAGGAGCCTCCGCTATAAGCAATCCAGGAACAAAATTCCCAGGGGCTTACTGGTACCCTTTGTTTCAGATAAAATTTCTAGTCAGCCGCGATCATTATAAAGAATGAATACCTGCCAATTTAACCCTGCTGTGCCGTGTATTGGCATAATTTATTTTCTCCCAGGATATAACACCAAATAAAGAAATTTCGCCTAGATGTATCCCTTCATATCCCTACTAATTTAGCAGAACTTAGAAAGTAAAATTTCAACCAAATGAACATTTAGCTTAAAAACTTGCAATGGCTATAAGCTGCGTTTGCGACATAACGTTACGAAGTACGAAATAGAGCTTGGGGGTAGTTTAGGACGACAGGGTCTTCAGAAATATCAAATATCTCACAATATACGTTACCAGAGCCATGCCGATACAGTTTATATAGAATTAAATAAACCCAGAGAAAAAAAATTTTTCAATATGGTCCTCTCCAGCAAAACGATTTTTAACGAACATTTTTAAACGTTTAAAACCATTATGGTTAATTTAACGAAAATATTGTCACGGGCCACCATATTATTGTTAAATTGGTCCTCCATCAAGAAGCTACAACCATATTATGGTTTCCTCCAAACATATTATGGTTTCCTCCAAACATGCTGTGGTTAATAATAACAAAAATATGCTTAACACTTATAACAGCATGGCTGTTCTTGGAGGTAGTTTTACTTGAGGTGACCATATTGAAAAATGCTTTTTTTCTTCGTGGACGTACTCTCTCTCGAGAGAGAAAGTTCAACTATTATCCTATTTATATTTTCATTTTTGATCCCATGCTGCCATTCTTTGTTTCCATTCCTTCCCAGATCTGGCTTTTACTCACAACAAACAAACAAAAAAAAAATCTTAAAAAACATTTGTACTCTACTAACATTATCGCCAGGTAAATTAACAAACTAACAAACAAATTTCCTTTACATATTATAAGCTTCAAAACAAGAGTATTTAACTTCTTCAGCACAGTTCAATCTCTCGAATGAACAAAAAAAATCAATTGCTGAATAGAAGAAACATTTAGTCTTCATGTTCTATATGTCGTTTTAAGAGTTTAAAACGTGAATTTATTGACCAGCTGTTAATGTTTTAGATAAAAACTTAACAAACTTACTACACAATCTAATGTCTTAAGCTGGGATTACTATTAGTTTAGTTTGTTTGCTGGTTTTTTTATTTAAGAGATTTTAGTTGTTTTCATTTTTTTTTTTGTGCAACTTGAACAACTAAATTGAGCTGCTAACCTCATTGCCAACGACGAAGTCATTTGTTAGAGTATTACAAAGTTTTACATAAACTAAAAAAAACTTTAAATAAAAAAATTATCTGTAAAAAAGTTTTTTTTTTGTTTATAATAAATGTATTAAAACAGTGGTTAGTCTTTTAAGGGGACAAACCATTTTTAAAGTTGGTTTTTTTAAAAAGTTTAAAGGAAATCCAGGATATTGTAGTAAAATTGTTTTATTATCTCAATGAGCTGACAATGAAAAGAAAGTCTCTTCTGGATTTCAGCACCAAATGAAAAAAGATAATTTTGGACAGTCGAGTTAAATTTCGAAAATAGTTAAGTTCTAATTAAGTTTTTATTATCTTAGAAAAACGTGTAATATTTTTGAAGATAAACGTTATTACGCCCTATCTTCTGACTTCTTTCGATGATGAGGTAGTAGATAAGCGATGGTTTTATCATTGTTGGCACCTACACTCGACATATTATACATTTATATTAGTGCTGTTTCACACGCTTCCGGTATTAATCTGCAGGTTTTGGAGTTCTTAGGAGAAAAACCTTAACTAACCTGGGTTCCATTGGCAGCCGCAATCAAGCACAGCTCACTTAGGTCCAAAAATTAAAGCCCGCTGCTTTTCCATATTTCACTGTCTCCCAGGGGTCCTATGTTACCTGGCTGTTTTACTCTGCCAGCCGGCTGCTTCCTCGATCGATCGATCCTATTGAAATCATTGGCAGAGCGACTAGTTTTGGCCCTGAGGGTTCTTCGGCCAAACAGCTTGTATTTAAGATCTCCGAATGGAGGGTACTAATAGAGCAGCTGTTACGTTGACTCCTTTTCGTGCTCTTCGTCGCAATTCCTACACAGAAAAGAACCCTATCCTCTGGATCTGTTTCCCAATAGGCTAATGGCCAGTAGAAACCGCAATTAGTTTCCTGAGGGAAAGTCTGGACAGTCTTAAAGCCTGCTGAATTTTTTTTCATCTATATTGTGCCAGAATTTTCTGGTTTCCCCAGAAGTCATTTTATCGAACCATCTCTTAATAGCAATAAGATACAATTTGTGTGCTATAAATAAGTTGCTTACTCTTCGAGAGCGAAACACCTATAATGATATATGAATGCTGAATCGTTTCGATTCGAAGTTAGTGCCTGCATGCGCCAACAAGTGTCCAAGGACCCATTTAAGAGTTGCCATTGAATGTCCCGCTATCTCCTACAAGAGACTTTCAGCATTCTTGGCCAATGCTCGATGTAATAAACACATTTTCCAGGAATCTTATAGAGGCCTAACTATTGGTAATAATGTGAATGTCCTAGCCTGAATGACATTGCAATAATCCGGCAGCCTTAAAGGAGTGCTATAGTCCAACTGCTCGGAGTAGATGCCAGAACCGACACATGCTGTGAGTTTAGATCTGTGTTGCTTCAGCGGGAATTCGTTGGTCAACTTAGTGACCATATTGCCTAAATGCCAATATAAGTATCTCATGCAGACACAAACTTGTCGTTTTTATAATCCATCCATGCCCTAGTGGCCCTTTGTCTTACCGCTGTACTGGCAACTAATTTTTTTGCCAAAATGTCCGGTTCAAGATCGTAAGCAATGCCTTAAAAAAGGTGGTCCTAATAGGACCTGTTACCGTTATTGTGATCCTTCTCATTATAAGTTCTATCTTGGTTTGATGATTCTTCCCCTTAAGTGCCAACTACCAAACAGCTGATCTGTCAAATAGAATGCTTTTGATGACACCTTCTTATACACAGCAAGAAATCTCGGTTTTTTTGAATTAAACCATTAATCAAAAATAAAATCAGTTTAAATTAAAAATTTAATCAAGTGAACTTAACGTTAACTTATATCAACAACATTGCTGCAGAAAATATTTTTAGTATCAAAAAATATTAAATCAATTTGGTTGTTTACTGGTGCAAATTTAATTAATTTTTTAATTAATATCACAAATTTTTTATTTGAAATTAATTTTTATATGTTTCTGTGTAAACAGTATACATATTGGTTAATTTCCCAGTTAATGTCCGAGAAAAGGGAAAAGAAAATTCCATTTCATAGAAACTAAAACCTCAGGCGTGTGAATCAGCACTCATGTAAATCATAGCAGACAATAATTACGAAATGTCTTCTGCAGAACCAGCGGTTTTTTAAAATGTGATATATTTTAAAAAAAGTTGGATATGATGAAGTATATATTGATTCAAACTAGTTTTTATTATTAATATGATGGCTGTTCAGTGTTACCATATTAGCATATGTTCTGCTAGATTTGGCCAGCGTTTAAAAAACTTCTGTCAAAATTGAAAAACTGCCAATTCTTCCACTTCTTCATTTGTCATTGGCCAAAATAAACAGTTGCTTTTACTTCTGATTCATTAAATGTAAACAGTCGCTGTCAAACCAACTCAAAAAGCGAAAAGTTATACACGAATTTTCGTTTTTTATTCGACAGTTTCTGGTTTCGACTGCATTTTTTACCAGCTTTTTAGTGACGATTATTAGCAGATTGAGTTGGGGAATATTTAAAAAAATATGGAAACTGCTTTTTAGCATATTTCCTTGTCCAAAAGCAGAATGTTTTAAAAAATGAAAGATCTTATGATATATATTTGAAATTCATTTTTATTTAGCAGAATTTTAGCAAATTTTTTCTATAAAAATTCTTCAGATTTTTAGCATAATTTTTTTTTTTAAGAACTTAGCACATTTTTTTTTTATCAAATTTTAAATATTCAAAATTTAATCTTAGCAGATTCTTAGCATATTTTCTTCATTTTACGATTAGCAGATTTTTTGAAGTTTTAGCATATTCCCATCAAACAGTTAACGCAACACTCAACATTCGACAAAAGTTTGCCTAAATCAATTGTCCGTTCTTTCAAAGAGAGCAGCTGAATTTTTCAGAAAACAGAAAAAGATGAAAAGATAAAAGTTCATGGCAAAAACTCTCCTCTCAGAATAAACTCCATTGATTTTACTAAGATAACATTTTACAATATTACAGTACATCATCCCCCTTCTCCCCTCGTCGAAAAAATCGTAATGAATATTTAGTCTTAAATACATGTTAGACTTTTAAATGACGTTGTAAAAAATATCTGCTTTCCACTGTAGCTTATTTTTGCATAACGAATGTATACTTTTTAAACATGGGACACAAGTGTAATTTACTTGTTTGCAAGACGCTTGTTGTAAAGTTGTCATGTATTTTTTTGTGAGTTTTTCTAAAATTTTGTAATGGAGGTTTTTCTTCTAACTACTAGTCGCTGGTTTTCAGTAGCCAAGGGTCAATATTAAGTTTGGCATGGGTTTTGCAACCAATTTGAGACACTTACATAACTTTAAATTTAAAACTTCTGCTCTGTAAAATTTTGGTGTATAAATAAAACTTTTCGAGTGAAATTTATTTGATGCCTTTATTCGAAACTCATTCTTATTATTCGAATTTAGTTCTTATATTTTTAACTATTTGGTGAAATTTTAAAGCAGGGTAGTTAAAATTCGTTACCATTCGAATCATTACCAATATTACATGATATGAATTTTTTTTTTTAGTAAGTAAAATATGTAAGTAGTTGTTAGCTGAATTGCTCATACTCGTATATTCCATTAGCAAACATTATTTTTCTTTTATTTTTCAAATAATATTTTATTTGTTTACTATAAATTTTTTCTCCCATGTTGGCAATTGACATCGTGTTGACATTTACAAATTGATGTTTTTTTTTAGTTTTGAAAAATTAATTTAATAAATGTGTTTTCTTGTTGTTGGTGTTTTTCATGTAAACGAAGAATAATTTACAAGTTAAATTTATTTCGCAAACACAACTTAAATGCTTTTAGATTAAATAAATATTTGAAATTTTCTCAGTTTGAGGCAGTATTTGCAAAATCTCTTAAATATATTTGCAAAACTTGAAATATTTAAAGTCAATACGAGTGTGTATGTACTTGAGTTTTAGATGAATAAAATCAAAAACATAACCTAAAAATATGAATTTATACACAGCTAAAGTATATGAACTAAGTTTCGAATGATGTAATTGTAATTGTGGCTGCAACTAAAGTTTTTCAACATAACCAAATAATAGTTTATTTTTTAGTTTAAGCTATTGGAATCAGTGTTTAAAATACAACAATTGCTACCGACGTTTATGTAAGTTATTGCTATAACTATATGAATGTCCTTTTGGATGAAGCATGTACATCCTATAACGGTTATTTCCGCAGGGGTGATGGTCCTCATCATTTTGCTTTTAAGCTTCTGTTTTTCAGCCCAAGGTTTACGTCTATTGTTGATTAATTCTAGTTTCACTTAATTCACTGAGTTTAACGTTCTCTGATACAATGATTTTTCCAGCGAAATGTGATTTTATTTTTTATTATTCATTAATGGGCAACATTTTAAGCAAAACTGAGCTGTTCCGTCAAAATTTTGTATACAAACTTGGTAATGACGGCACAAATCAGTTTTCAGAACCAGCCCTAGGAAACAAGGGACATATATATATATAACTATAACAACTTCTTTGAAAAATATTATGCAGCAGTAGCATGTTTTGTGGTTATTGAAATATTATTACTATTGGTTAATGTTGCAAAATTATATTGGAAATAAAGCAATAACAATAAAACATAAGCTACCGATACAGCAGTAACCTAAAAATTAAATCATTTAATACTTATTCAGTTGTAGTTTATTTTTAGGTTTCTTTTAAGTAGTAGAAAAGAGTAAGCTTGGACCAAACTTAATCTAAATACTAATAATTATAATTAGATGGTTTATGGACAGTAAGAGTCTATTTGGGCAAGAAGTTTGTATGCGGACTATGTAAAATTATAGACCGATTCCCACCATTTATCTCCAAACTTGCGACCTGTACTTTGCGCACAAGGTTAAATGGACAGCCCTCTAGCCGGATGGACGGACCGACGGACGGATATCCTTAGTATACTGAAAGGTAGGTCTATGACTAGCATATTGTAGTGTTACTTACATTAGCACAAACGCACAATACTCTCTCCACTATTGTAGTGTGGAAAAGGAAACCTAATTATAAATAATAAAAAGGAATTAGAAAATTCTGTTGGGATACAGATAAACATTTCAAAGTTTAAAAAATTACTTAATATTCTTCAAAAGTCATAAATTCATGTAGTTCGCATAACAGTAGGAAATATTTCATTTTTGCCTTTTTTGTTTCTCTAAGACTTCACATGAATCGAATTAAATTCCATTAATACACCTCAATCAAGGGGAATATGTCTGTACCCACCAGGGGTATGAACATAAAAACCGTAATTGGTTACACGTCATGTGTTCATTGTCCGTACGAAACTTTATTCAAATTAAATTAAATCTATCAAACACATCACCAGAATTAAATAAAAATGTAATTTTTTTTTGTATTTCGTAATAACAAAATCAAATGTTTTATAGACACGCATTTGGGCAAAATACTTTACAGAGAAGTCGAATCAAAAAAAAAACTAAATTTGTCTAAATGTTATTTAGTACTTACGGCCATTTTTGTGTTTCAAGCAAATTTGTTTAGATTTGGTTGTAAACAACACTGGGGTGTGTCACTTAATAAACAAACAAAAAAATTAAATAAAAAAAATGTTAAATTTATTTTATTTTTTACTTAGTTTACAATGTACGAGTATAAAAAAAGAAACTTAAGATAAATTATAACAAGTCAGTACATGTTTTTGGTCATTAGTTGCTAGATTTAAGGCGAAAATTTACCAGCATTTATGTATATATAAAAGTATTTTTTTTCAGTCCAATTGGTTGTAACAGTCTTGAAAAGTAGAATTTTACAAAATAATTAAGACAGTTATCCAAACAAATTGTTTGAGTACAAACAATTGTTATTTAGCTGGGGAAACTCATGTTCAGCTTGGAAAACTTGTATCTTTCTAAATCGTAAAATCTAAAGTAACAATAGGAATAAAATTCAACCTGTCACTTTTGCTTCAAAGCTGATAAATATCTTGAAAATAATCGAAAATCTAGATCATTTCTAACGTTTAACGTAGAAAATCTGTAATTGAGCAACTAAAACTGTATTCAGCTTAAAAAATTTATATTCAGCTAGAGCTTTTTACTAAAAACTGACAATTTGCTTACATATTGTTAATATCAATAAATAAGTGTTAAATCTAAGAAGCCTACTGACACAAATCATTATTTACTAAATGAATTCCTCTTCTACTTTAGTTTTCAAGGCATAAATTGTTTCCATCTTAACTATTTATGCCTTAATTTTATCATTCAGCTAAGAAAAATACAATTCAGCTACAAAAGTTTTTACACAACAAACATATTTTTTTATTCAGCAACATTGAGCTATCAAATTCCCGTATTTATATACAATATATATATTTTACCTCATAATAATTTAATTCAGCTTTAAATCTGTCTATTCAGCTAATGCTTAGATAAAATTCGATAATACATACAATATTTTTTTTCAATTTCCACAAACAATTCTTTACAGTTTTTATATGATATAAATATATAACAGTCTAGATAGCATATATGGGTTTATCGGGAAGTTTATTTCACTTTCATATTCTCAATCCTACTCATAAGGATCCAGCTTGTATACGTTTGGGGTCTAAGATCAATAATGCAGAAATTACAGGCGGAGTGACAAACTTTTATATACAAGATGGGGAAAATTAATCACCTTATCGGAAGATGTTATAATTTTTGCAAACAGCGTCTGACGTCAATCATATCTGACATTTGTGAACTAGAAAGCTGCATTATACAAACAGACATTATACAAACGAAAATCATCATTAGCAGAGAGGAGCATTTTCATTTAAGCGGAAACGTCAATAAACAAAATGGTAATTTATGGGAATCGCGAAATTTGCGGGTGACGCTCAAAAAGCCATCCAGCCAAAGCCACTATGTGGTGTGACGTTCACGTGGGAGGAGTATTGTGCGATTTGTGGCATGCAAGACTCTTTTCTTTGGGGCTAGTTGAAGGCTCGGTGTAAGGACAAAAAATCCCAGACAATGGGAATAGTTATAGTTATAGTAAACATTTAGAAATCTTGCGGACAGTCATGGAAAATGTGATAAAACGAGCACAAATGCGTATCAACACTGGCGGAAGCCACTCCTCGGAAATGTGTGGGCTTAACTGCATATGGGCATTTCCTGGGGTCACCAACGTACGTTCGTACGCTTTTGATGTACAAATAATATGGAAAACAAAACTTTTTCCTAGCATTTTTTTTTGCAATTCAATAGCATTTTGTGAGCTCTATGTTTAGTGCTAAAGATGATTTCATCGAGTTTAAGTTTTCATAATGATAGTTATAAACATGTGGTCACGAACGTACGCAAAATAGAAGTCAACTTTGGCTGACAGTAGTGAAATGTAAAAATCTGCGAAATGGAACGGAATATTCAAACGTGATTAATTTATTTTAAAAGAGTATTAATATAGGTCTCTATCCAGTATTTACACAATAAAATATCTCTATTGGTTTTTGTTTAATTGGCTTAAGTACCGGTCGCGAACGTACGGGTCGCGAACGTACGATTTATCCATATGTTTTAACCGTTAATCGAACTTTTTATCTTCTCCTTACACTTTTCTCTTCTTATTTGATTGTAATAGAGAGATTTTAAAGAAAGAGTGCAAACATAACAAATTTTTTTGCATGTAAAATAATTAAATATAAAAATGTCTTTAAAAATATCTTAAAACGAAAATATTAAATTTTCCAGAGTCCAGCCCAATTTCCTCAAGTAAAACAGCTAAGATATCATAGAATATAATATATAGCATTCTATTATGAAAACATAGACTTTTTCTATAATTATAAACAATAAACCGCAATGATAATCAACATTTTATTTTTCCATCCTGGTTGACCATTCAGAGGAAATGCCCATATTCTATCTCACTTGTCTTTGCTCACGAGGACACCATTCTTCGGCGGAATTTTGCTTGCTGACCAGAGATGTCCTTCTATGGTATTGTTGGCTTTAATGTGTTAAGAGGGATGATATACAAAAAAAAAAAAACGCTCGCCAATTTGCTTCAATTAAAATATTAATCAAAAAAAAAATCAGTTTTAATTAAAAATTTAATCAAGTGAATTAAACGTTTTTTATATCAACAACAATACTGCAGAAAATGTTGTTAATATTAAAAATGTTTACTGGTGCAAATTTAAATAATATTTTAATTAATGTCACAAATTTTTTTAATTGAAATGAATTTTTTTTTCTGTATGGAAAAAAGGCACTTAGAAAATCCGCCTAACGGAGCTGTCCGCCCAGAAGAGCTGACCGTTGGTAGAGCTTTTGCTTTTAGCTTGTTAATCGTTTGTAATTTCTACAATATTTTAGATGCTATATACTATATATGGTTTGGATCCTTATGAGAAGCTAAGTTGATTTAACAATGTCCCTCTGTCCGTGGGTATGTTGAAATAGCTTTTTCGAAGACCAACGATATAATGGAGACTAAGTTGTTATAATTTTATTTCCAGTATACTCTGGAATAGTTTCCCATTGTATTTGAAATAAATTAGTATACAAATTTCTAATATATGAGCAAATACCAGAACTACATCTAGTTTTAACCAATAAATCTCTAATTTTCCTTTCAATCCTTAACTTCATAAGTCTGCTTATAATCTATGAACTTAATTTTAGGCGGTTTCTCCTTAAATAAAAAAATAATGAAATGAAAATAAACAAAATTGTTTAATAAATGGCATAGTCATAGCCAAATATATACCTTCTTCTTTCCGAAATAATGGTTTTGGCACAATAGCGCCCATATCATATGATCTAGAAGGACCACATTTCGGTCAGATATTTCTTAAATATGTTGAAAAGGAGCCAAAGTGGCCCATTATTTCACTTAACAGACATACAAATATCTTTCCTAATTTCGGAGTTTTGGCACGAAGGGTCTGTACAAAACAAATTAGGTAGACAACATTGATCTTAAATAGTCCCTATATACATGAGATTTGTTTGGTTTTAAAAATAATCAAAATATGCTCCCGGAATAAGGATTTTGACATGATAGCGGCCATTCCATATGAGGAAGGACGCAATTGGGGTTTTAAAAGGCTATAGGGAGGGTATTTAAGATTCGGTGCAAATGGATATACCACTTTTATTTTAAGCAAATTAAAATTTGTATTAGAATATCTAATTACCATATTATGTAGATAAAAACCAAAACAATTGTAAACGGCTTTAGTTAAAAAAAAACCTGGATTGGGCAATTAAAATTTTAACTTTCAACAACTCCCAATTAAACATGTAAATCTAAAATTAATGAGTTCAAAGTTTAAGTAGCATAATTTGAAATTCACCATAATAAAATGAAAAATAAATTTTAATTTGAAATTTTTTTAACTGAATTCTTTATCTCTTTTTCTTTTCTTTTCAGGGTAAGTTGTTCTCACTAATGCCACAAACTTCCCACAAAACTCGTAAAGTATTTGTTACATTAAATTATGTAAGTTGAAATACTTTTTTCTTTTCTTTAATAAACCGTTTGTTGTAAATAAAACCCTCAGCATATAAAAAAAAATGCAAAAACTATTAAAAAAAAATAAAGGTGTGTATTAAATTAAACTAAATAAAAAGCGATTACTTGTATGTAAACGGGTAAAATTAAAAACAATGGTAGAAAAAAAGTATTTAATACCCACATGACAGACTGGCTGGATGGATGGTTGGTTGGCTGGTTTGGCTGAAGTGCTAAACAATAAAACCCCAGATCCAATTACAACAAAAAAAAAGAAGAAGAAATGCCAGAAAAAATAATGAAAATGAATAAAAAATCGCTGTCTAATGTTTATCGGATGTAATTTAAAACCATTGTCACATTCTACGAGTATTTACAAAAAAAAAAAAATTATAACAATACGAGCAAAATTTACAATGATACAAAAATGAAACGCAGCTAGTTAATAAATTAAATATAAGTACTCGTATAATAAACCTTGACTTAATTATTTCGTAAAATAAACTTAAAAGTTAATAAAAAAATTGTTATAATACATTTCAAATTACATCTAAAACGCGAGATAGCGCAAATAGGAGAGCATTTAACCTAAAAAATTACAATATTTGCAAAAAAATTTAACAGCAGATTCTGGCAGCCCCCTTTTAGAGCCAGTTGGAATTAGGGCAAGTTTCCATATGAGAGAAACTTTTAAAATATTCCAGCAGGAAAGTGAAAAAAATTAAGGGCTACGCTTAACGCAAGGATTCACGGTAACTATTTACCACTAAGTTCTCCTCTTGGTCTGGCCAGACCACAATTTGTACAACTAAAAACCCCCAATAAAAAAAGTAAATAAATATATTTTTTATTGAACGTATGCTAATTACTTTAGATTATACAAATTTGTTATATAATTTTATTATTTCATTATTTTATTCCAAATGCAAGTCATCGAAAATGTCTTTAATTTCGCACATTGCGTTTTCGCCACTACCACAGTTGAAACGAGTTTGTAGATAGATTGAACTAAGCGCATAATGGGCCGTAGTTTTCTGATTTGATTCAAACTTGATTCATTCGATTTATCTGTTTTTTTTTTTTTAATATTTTGTCCTATTTGAAATATCTTTCAAGGAAAAAAAAATTTGGTCTGGCTAGACCAAGAGGGTCATTTCATAGACTTTTACATAAAACCCCACTTATTTGCTCCAATCGAGTCCAAATTAGTTTCATTCGATTCAGAACATATCATTTATAGAATTCACGTTTTTTGTTACATGCGAAAAATATTACAAGCAAAACACAAATTTGGTCTGGCCAGACCAAGACGGTAATCCTGGGGTTAAAAACATGCAAACAAAACTCAACACTTTAATAGAGAAACTTTTATGTATAGAATACAGAAAAGAACTTTTTATACCCACACCAGAATGGTGGAGAGGGTATTATGCATTTGTGCTGATGTGTGTAACACCTTAAAATATTGGTCCTTGACCCACCTTAAAGTATACGGATCGACTCAGAATCACTGTCTGAGTTGATCTAACGATGTCCGTCCGTCTGGCTAGCTGGCTGTGCAATTAACCTTGTGCACAAAGTACAGATTGTAATTTTATAGATAATTTGATGAAATTTGCTGCATAGGCTCAAATTGACACATGAATCAAACTCTTGAAAATGGAGCGAATCGGTCTATAATTTCATTGCACCCATAAAAGCTGCTTTCCAGAATAGGGTCTTTCTGTCCACTATCAAACCAATTGTAATGAAATTTAAACATAGATATTTCCATATTTATATGGACACACAAGCTATGCATTATTTTAAATAGGACAACGAGGGAAGATAGGGGGCAATTTCTGCCATTTCGAAACTATCTTCTAGTTTTTATTGAAATTTAAAACAAAGATAAATCCCTTTTCATAAAGCCACTTCAGCTATGCATTTTTCAAAACAAGGTCCCAAATTGGCAAAAATTTGTTCTTATATATAAAATTGCTAAAATGTCAAAAAGCTATCGAACTGTAGGAAATTCAGTAAAGTAATATTTGGACACTTCTACAGAAAAGCTCTCTTTTTGTCATTTTACGCCACCAAAGTATTTTTGACCCATGCTGCTTACATTTTTCCTCTCTTTCAATAAATGTAAAGCAAGTTGCACCAAAACAATAAAAAGTAAATAATTTATAAATTGAGTAGGTTCTTTTCAAAACTGGACTATTCTACTTTTTGTGTTTCTGCACAATTTTACAAAATAGTTTTTTTTTAGAAATGAAACTATGTATTTAACTCGAACTTTTGTTGCAAGATTAGTCATTGTTTTGTGCAGGATTCAAAATAACAATAGCAATAACAAGTTTTGAATAAATCCAAAATTTGAAATGGAATAATCTAGTTTTGACGCGGCTAATTGGAATAATCAAGTTTTGTTATGTGCTCTAGAGGAATAATCATGTTTTGATTCAAACTACTGTGGATTAATCTTGTCTTCCTGAAACTAATGAGGTATCAGAAATCTTATTCTAAATTAAAGTAACATGAGATTCACCTTAAAATAATCTGGATTAATCATATTTTGTTCCAAAACTGTATATTTAAAATGGGTAATGGGATTTTTCAGTGGTATAATCGACTTCTGACGAAATTATGCATTTTATTACTTTTTTCGGGTTTAATTAAAGAGTTTTTTTTCCCAATTTTATTTTCGCAGAATTTTCATTTCAATATTACCAAACAAACAAAATAATTAGGAACCATTTCTGTCGAAAGTGGAATAATCAAGTTTTGAAAAAAAAACTCCTCAATTATACATTGAGAAACAATTTTAAATTCTTGGAAGTGTAACGTGACAAGAAATATCCTTTTCTGTGGAAATGTCCATTTGTATATATTTTCCAGCTGTTTTTACCATCGAAAATTCGAGAAATGTAGCAAAACGAAAAAAACTATTGATTAATTTATTTTTTCCATTTGCTCGATTTTAAATACATTTCTAGAATTTCCGATGTAAAATACAGGTGGAAAATATATATAAATAGACACTTCCACAGAAAAGGATACTTCTTGTAACGTTAGACTTCCATTTTCCAGTAGTGTAATGTTCTAAAGAACTATGAACTATATTATAAGGAGTATTTAGTCGGACGATTAATTTACTAATCCTTCCACAGTTTGGCAGCGATTTTCCAAAAATTCTGAAAAAGATAAAAAAAACCTAACATTTTTCGACATTTTAGCAATTTTGAGGTACAATAGTGCCGAAGGCAGGAAAAAAATTTTCAATTGGTTTCTGAGATACAGGCGTGTGAAATATTTGATGTTTTTTGGATAAATAAGGTTTAGCCAAAATATACGTGAGGAACTTCCACAAACGAAGGTGAAAGTGAAAGGCGTTTACGTTTTATATGTTGCTCTGTGTTATTTAAATATTTTAGCTGACTGATTGTACTTAAGCTTCGCTGTATACCAGATAAGTCAAATTTTAAATAAAAGTAATTAGTAAAATGTAATCGATGTAGAAGTTCTATATTTAAATATGGTTATAGTTATACTACCATAGGTTGAGAGGGTATTGCGCGTTTGTGTAATACATACAAAAACAACCGACTCAGAGTCATTTTTTGAATCAATCTAACGAGGTGCGTCCTTCTGGATGGCTGTATGTCTATCCATGTAAACCTTTTGTGCAAAGTGCAGGTCGCAATTTTAGAGATCATTTTATATTATGTGGTACTGCCTGTTTAAAATGGTGATAATCAGTCTAAAATTCCACATAGTCCTTAAACAAACTTCTTTCCGGAATATAGTCTTTGTAACCGTAAACCATCTTATTAAGTTGAAATTTAGATTCAATGTGGTCCAAAAATGTTTGATTGCAACCTAAATCATCCTTATGAATTCTAATGGAATCGGTCAATGTTTAACCATTGTCTCATATAAATAACATTTCTAAAAAGAGCTTTTGGTGCCAAAACTTTCTTTAAAAATTTGTGTACTGGGAGGCTAAGAATTGACCATATGTCCCATATAAACCCCCTCTCTTACATCACTTTAAGACAAAAGACTCTCTTATAGATGCAAAGGGTGAATCATCGTGAGCTCTTATCGTTTGAAAAGTCATTATGGAAAGACTCACACCACAACAGCGTCTCCAAGTTGTGCAGCTGTTTTACGAAAATCAGTGTTCTGTGAGAAATGTTTTTCATAAGAATCGAGGAACTTACAGTGCGCATAAACGACCCACTATTCCCAACACCATTCGCCATTGGGCTAATGAGCAACCCAAAGAGTACCAAGACTTTTACTATTACATCCATTTAAAACAACGCTATGGTTTGGTTAATGGGCTGGTGGAATCATTGGTCCATATTTCTTCAAAAATAAGGAAAATCAGAATGTTTGCGTCAATGGTAACCGTTATTGCACCATGTTAACGGACTATGTCTTCTTTAAATACAGGCACATGGTCGCGGTGAGCTCTGGCTTCAACAAGATGGCGCCACGAGCCATACAGCGGCTGAAACAACGACCTTGTTAAGAAATCATTTTGGTGAGCAGTTAATTTCACGTTTTGCTACGGTAAATTGGCCATGTAGTTCGTGCGATATAACACCTTTCACTATTTTCTCGGGGGATATGTAAAGTCTGAGGTCTTCAGAAATAAGCCAGCTACAATTGACGCTTTGGAGACCAACATAACTCGTGTTGTTCGCGAGGAACCAGTCGCTATGCTCGAACGAGTCGCCCAAAATTGGACCATCTAAATGGACAATCTCAGACGTAGTCATGACCAGCACTTACATGATATAATTTTCAAACAGCAAATGCCATAAATTGTTCTCTTAACCGATAGTTAACATTTTAAGCTCACTTTTAAATTTACCTGTTTTATTTTACATTATTCGACACAACGAATTCCTTTTTTTGAATCTTAATATTATAACATATTTTTGTTTTCGTGGGTCCAAGACTGTCTATTGGTCCCAAATACGGTACTCTCGAAAACTTGGCCATAAATACTGTGGTGAAGGGTATCATATGGTCGGTATTGCCCGCCTTAACTATCATACTTGTTTTACTTTGCGGTAGAGCAATGCGAAAATATGTTAAAATATTGTAATTTTTTTGACTCGGTATTTTAATCATATTTTGATTTATCTTGAATTTCATGTAAAAGGTAAAATATTTTTTATTTAATTTAATTTTAAAATCTGTGGTTTTCATGAGTAACCGCGTATGTCCTAAAATCAAATGTTTCAGGAGAGCGGATCAAACATTCTAGATCGAAATTTGGGCAAGGTATTGAACTTTTTGAAATTGGCCATTACGTAAAAAAATCGGGATTGGTCCATTTTTTTCAGAAATTTTAAGAAGAGAGAAGAGCGTTTAGAATTAAGCAATATGGCATCGACATCTCAAAATCGGAAAAAATGGACATACACGGTTACCCATGAAAATCACAGAAATAGCATTTTCATTAAGAATTAGTTTCGATGTTAATAAATGTCAAAGCACAGCGCCAAAAAATTATTATTGTCACTTTCTTTTTTTAGGTATTCTAACTAATGCAATTCTTGACCCTCCCACTTAGGTGGTCCCAACATTACTTAACGCTTACTTTCATATAGTTTTGCTACAAAATACTACAAATTTGCATAAATTGGTGATGGCATCTTGGTATTATCATACAAGTTGGTACAAATTAGTTTGATTTGTTTGGAGATAATACTTTAAGATAAATAACTGTTACCTATTAAACGTATAAGCTAGGGTATTCATCCGATTAACGGTTAACCGATTAATTACTACCCGATTAACTGATTGGTTAATTTCAATTTCGCTATTTTCGATTACCGATTAAACCGGTTAATTGCAGTCGATTAAACGATTAACCGATGTAGCGAAATTTTAAATTTGTTTTTGCATTTTAACACATTTTTTGTGTTTTTAATTATTTATTTCGTTTCATATACAAAAGTTATGTGTTTAGAAAATATTTTTTCATAGAAAAGAAGGTGTTTAGTGATCTTCATTTGAAATAGGTGTTTGCTGTCAACAGATTTTTGTTTCACGTACTTTTTATATGTAACGGGAATGTTCTTGAAATCGAAATCACGTTGGAAACTCTACCGTGTTCAAAGTTCATAAAAATATGTCCTGTTCTATATCTCATGCTTTGAGGACCAACTTCTGCTACCTAAACTACTTTTGCAATCAGGAATCGCTACGTTCATTTTAACAAATAAGCAATTGCAAATGGTTATCGATTTAAATTTTACGTGATTTCGATTTTCAGAAAATGGCCGTATGTGTTTAGTTAATTGTTTCTTTTCGTATTTTCTCATATCAATCTTTTAACAAAATAAACCGAAACAATTAGAAGAATTAAAAGTTAAAGAAAATTAAAAAAGGACTCTAAAAGCATACTGGAAGATTTTATACGTTTAGAGACATCCAGAAAAAGGAATGTGTAACTAGATATTCTGTATTATGGTTTGTTTTCGATTTCTCCAACATCAACGGGAAGTGAAAGAATTTGTTCAAGCCAAGTTTTATCAAAATTAAAAAAAAGAATCGCTTAAATCGTAAACATTTTTCTAAAAGATTATTTTTACTAATCTCTTTAAACTTTTGTAATAACTGATAAAATTATCCTACAGTTTATTTTTTAATTACTACATAATAAAAATGTATGTATGTATGAATTATTTTTTTGTTTGCTTAATTTAGTTCAAGAATTGTTATGTTTATTATGTAATTTTTTTATTTTTTACTAACAATAAATAATTTATGCATTTTCATTTTTGAAATTACCTAATTTATAAAAAAAAAACTTTTTAATCGGTTAACCGATCAATTACAAAATTAACCGATTATTAACCGATTAAACCAAAACCTCGGTTAATTAATCGAGCGATTAACCGATTAAAGCAAAAGCCCGATTAAATGAATACCCAAGTATAAGCTTTAATTCAAGTTTAAGTTTTGCTTAATCGCCAATTTTTTCAAATTCTTGGATTAATTTGAGAAAATATTGTTCAAAGCTTTTTAAGCTCAGAAGCCGAAAGCTTTAATAAACTGAAAGCTTTAGCAAAAGCTTTATGTTTTTAATTGTTACTCATTGTCAATATTTTCTTTGTTTAAAAGTATCTTTATTTTTTCATTTTTAATAAATTATACAAATAATTGGTTTTATTTAACATAATCATGCTTTATTGAATGAATACTTCAAATCATTCTATTTTATACTACAACCTTGTGCCATAAATCAATTTTTATTTTATTTATTTGTAATTTTAAACGATGAGTATTTGAAGTGGACAAAAAAGAAAAACAGAAGACGTATACATATACTAGTACATTAAATAAATATGCGCCATTATAAAACTTATTTATTATCTCTATGAGGCTTAAGCTTTTATTTCAATACAAATTCTTGATAACAAATAAAATGCGTATACATAAATTTATAAATAATTCTTTTTACATAAACAAAAAAATATGATTATTTTACTAAAGAGTGATCATAAATAAAAATACTGCAAAAATCTGAGTGTAAGAGATAAAATTTAAGTGCAACCTGCCTAAAAACAAATAAATTATTTTAGTATTTTCTAAAGTATTATTTGTTTTTCTTAAGTAAGTTTTGTTGTCAATACTCTCTCTATCTTATCTCTGCAAAAAAAAAGAGTGCAAATTTATAGTGACTCATTTGCAGGAAAAATATTGCTTTTGGCTCAAATATGCAATATTTTATTAATGTACTTAAAAAACGTTTTAAAATTTATTAAGTGCAAGAGTTTTTCTGTTTGATTTTTAATTGATATTTAGCTTCCGTATTATTATTGGACTTAAGCAGCAGTTCCACAATACGCATTCAATGCTTATACTACGACAAAGATCAGAAGTTATGTAAAGAAGAGAACTCCCTCTCTTCGTATAAGAGAGGGAGTTAATTTAGATATTTGTTTTAAACACTAGTTCTAAACAAAAACAATATTTATGTTTATCAACAGTTTTTTCAATTGATTATATAAAAACTAGATAATAAGATATATAAGGGTTATGTTATGTATAAGGTAACGGGTCTTTCATTAAGCGCTTCATATCTTCAAAGTTAAATAAAGCAGAACGGCACACAATGGGAGACTTTGGATAAGAGTGGAAATAGTTCTGGATTTTGTAAACGGTAAGGCGGATTGAAAAAATATTATCAGATGACTATTTAGGACTTCCATTTTTGTTAAAATTTTGAATTTGGGGTATATAGACCTTTCAAGAAGGGCGCCACAGGTTTGCAAACTAGGGCACCTCGGGTACTACAAAAATTAAAAACGATCCAGAATTCTTAATTTTGGCCATATACATACATATTTGAAGACAGATAAAAGTTTTTTATCAATTAAAAAAAATGGTTTAAAAAGTATTTAAATTTAATTAATGTGATAATTGAATCAATTATTTTTTTAGTTGAAAGAAAATTAAAAATATAATTTTGATTAAATTAATATTTTAGTTGTTTTGAAATAAATTTTTAATTAAAATATTAATTAAATAACAGAAAGATCTTACTTGACTTTTTTCGTTTAAAATAAAAGATTTAAACATTATGAATTTGGTATAAATTTGGTGATTAGAGACAATTTTTAATTTTTTCCGTAAAGATATTGGGCCGTTTTAAAAAATTGGTATTATGGTTGTTGTAAACGACTGAAATACGAAAAATTTTCGATGTGGAAAAATATTTTAAATGATATCGCGATCGAAAAATTAAAAACTGAAATTTTGCCCGCAATTTAAAATTAAAAATTCTGGATATTTAGCATAACAACATAATCTTAAAAAAAGTAAAAACATAAATAATCCTTCCTTTTAAAAACATTTTTTTGCTCGCCTGAAAAATTATTATTTTGTAACTTAAAACGTTTTTCGCGGCTGCGCTTCAACTGTTAAATTCGTTGAAGAAATTTTCCAAAAAAAAAAAAAAAAAAAAATATCGAAACATTTACATTTGAATACAAGTCCTCAATTTCTAGCTGAAATGTTATTCCACCCGAACTTACCCTAAAAAAATCCAGAATTCCTTGCTGTTTTTCAAATCTCCCACTGTACGCGGCATGGGTTTTGTTGATTTTTAGGGCCGCTGTAGTTTGTGGATTATTCGCATAGACCAGCGACTGAAAAAAAAGCCAAGACAAAGTCGAAAGGGATCAAATCGCGCGATCGGTATCTAGTTCACATCGTCTCTATGTGAGATGATCATGTACCCCGTTCGTGCATATTGTCCAATGTGGCATGAGCTATGTGGCACTCTGGACCATTCTGTTGCAAAACATATGTCTATATCATCCAATTCAAGTTAATAGAAATTGGTAATCATCGAATTATAGCACGCACCGTTGATGATAGTTTTGGCGTGGCCAACGTCGTTCTCAAAGAAATATGCACCGCTGACGCCGCCAGTCCAAACAGTGACCTTTCAGGCATGCATTAAACGCTCTTGGAACTCATGTGAATTTGTTTTGTCTCAAAGATTTTTATACAACAATTTTATAATTAGCACGTGTTGTTGAACGCTATATCCCCGTCCACGTTGATTTTGCTAAAGAGTCTGAACAACTTACAGCCAATTCGACAGATGTGTCTCAAACAATATGGCCACCATTAATTGTGAAAGTTCGTCAGTCCCTTTAGGAGGGAATGCAGTTACTTCTACTTTTTCTTCGTTTATTTTTGTTTTTATTATTTTAAGGAGGGTGATTTTTTTATAAGTGCAGTGTACTCTCCCTTAACGGACACCTGCCTTAAGCAAACAACCCCTTCAGACAGACACTGGCGCTGTCCTGTTGTTTAAGCCATTAAATTTGTTAACACATCCGCCCATTTTTTTCTTTGGCAAATATTTACTTTAATTTATTTTTTTTTAAACAATTGTTTTTTTTATATTAAAAGTTTTTTTTAAAGTTGTGTCCGTTTTTTTAAAAAAGAAAAAAAAAACAGAAAGTGTTGTAAACATTTGAAAGAAGAAAATCTGTACAAAATGTATACAAAATTAATGTTCGATTATCATGCAATCCGTACATTAACATCTTGTATATTTCTAATTTCAATGCAGTTGTTTGCATTTGTTATTCGTTTTTTTTTTTAAATTTTTTTTATAAGTATGTTTGAATCGAAAATTTAAAAATTGTATTATAAAAATTTTTTGTTAAAAAGTAAACGAAAAAAAACATATAGTTCATGTTTTTACAGGTGATGATGAAATCGGGTTTTTTGGACTTAACTCATGATGGGGAAGGAGGTGGGCTCATTAGTTTTTAAAGAGAAATTAAAAGTTTTTAATCTAAAGAAAAAAGCCGTTTAGCTAATGATTAATTATAACTTGAAAACTTTTACTATAAAAACATTAAATTTATGTTGTGATGAAAACCTTGAACTTTTTTTTGAAGACTTTTATGATTTGAATCAAAATTTAATTTGAGTTGATTATGAAAGTAATAATTGTAATCAATATTTCTTTGTTAATACATTTTGTTGTTTTTTTTATGATACTTTCAAAAAGTTTATTCATAAATATTATATTTCATTTAATTATATAAGAAGCATATAATAAATTTAAAATTACAAATTTAGTACGTGTTAAATTGTGATCTTTACTAAAACTTTAAACTTAAAAAAAAAACGATAATTATTTGATAAATTTTCAAGCAGATAGTAACCCCTTAAATTACAAAAATAAGAAATATAGGGTGATTCAAGTAGATATACTTTTTTCAATAGCCTTTTTTTGACAGATCACGTGTGAGTCGTGTCATGCTGTCATGTTAGTTTTGTTTAGTATTGTTTGGCATTTCATAACTGAAGCAGCTCGACCTTCCCAAACGACATCGCTTCGCTTTATGGGCTCTTGAAAAGTTCCAAGAAGATCCGACGTTTTCGAGGCAAATTTTGTTCAGCAATGAGACCCATTTCTGGCGCAATGGGTATGTAAACAAACAAAATTGCCGCATTTGGGACGAAGAGTAACCTGAAGAGATTCTAGAACTGTCACTTCATCCAGAAAAAACTACGGTTTGGTGTGGTTTGTGGGCCGGTGGAATCATCGGTCCATATTTCTTTAAAAATGATGCCGGTGCGAACGTAACCGTCAATGGCGACCGTTATCGTGCTATGAAAACCGACTATTTGATGCCTGAAATTGAAGCTCATTATCTCGGCGACATTTAGTTTTAGCAAGACGGCTCCACTTCCCACACATCGCATCAATCAATGGAGGGAACACTTCGGTGAGCACATAATTTCAAGTTTTGGGCCGGTCGATTGGCCACCAAGATCGTGTGATATCACACCGTTAGACTTTAGCCTGTGGGGATATGTAAAGTCTAAAGTTTATGCGGACAAACCCGCTTAGATTCAGGCCTTGGAGGAAAACATCACGCGTGTCATTCGCCAGTTACCAGTCGAATGCTCTAACGGGTCATCGAAAATTGGATTCAACGGATGGACCATCTGCGACGTAGCAACGGCCAACATTTGATAGACATAATCTTTAAAAAATAAATGCAAAATAATGTTCTTTCAAATAATAATAAACATTCCCCATTAAATTTTAATTTTCTGTGTTTTTTTCTTTAAAAAAGTAGGGAACCTCGAAATAGATCACCCTATATTTGATTTTGTTTATATTCAAAAATTCTTTTAAAAAAGAACTTACATGATCCATGTTGTTTATTTTTTGTTTTTGAAAAAATTTAAATAGTATGATCAACAACATGTTGCAGCTACGAGTAATAACAAGTAAAATAGGAAACTAGAAAAATTGGACAAGTTTACAGATTTCTTATCATTATTAATTAAAGCAACTCAATGTAAATTCATCATTTTAAATAAAAACATTCTTAACTTGCGAAAATATTATTTACATTTAAACAACAACTACCCTATGCAACAACCTGTTTAACGCATTGCCATTCAGACCTAATCCTTGCTCGCTGCATTGCTTTACATCAATTCTAAAAGTACTTTCTAGTTATTCACACAGTAATTCACAATTGCACGTAGTTCAGTTGGCTAGAGAGCAGAACTAAAAAAATCAACAAATGAGGAAAGATTTAAGTTAAATTCCTCAATAATTTTTTTGTTTTTCAATTATTAATTACCCCCCGTTACAAGTGGTGAAGGAGGGTATATATTATTCCACATGAACATTTTTTTTTTATTCATCTTAGATTCTAGGAAGTATATAAATTCTGTGGCCTTAACAAATTCTAAGACGATTTACCCATGTCCGACTGTTTCAATCACGCTCATTTCCTAATGACTGAACAGAAAAGAATAATTTTAGTGTTAAATTATAAACTGCTTATATAATTCAAATCCAGCACAATCGAATCAGTAGGAAAAGGACCAAAATGTGGTATAGCCTCCATAAAAAGTTGATATATCTGTAACAAAAATTAACATAAATTGGGAGCGGTATACACCGCTTGTCGCTAAATTATGCACAAACTCGATTTATATGGCTAGAAATCAAAAAATCTAAATTCGTGAAGATTGAGAACACAAGGGAATAAAATTGTTTTGAGTTGATTGGAAGTTTGATGCAATTTTTTTTTACTAATTTGAGGGCGCTGATTTCAAATCTAATCTCCGTTTTTTCTATCAGCTCGTATTTTCACAGGTACTAATTGTTTTTTTGACTTTTTTCCAAAAACTAAAAGTTCAAAAATCCAAACTTTACTCTTCATTAAACGATTTTCCAAAAAAAATTTTTTTTTAAAGATTTAATAGTTAACTTTGAAAAGCAGAAAATTTTAGTATTGAAAAACAACATACCAAAAAATTGTTGAGTAATGTCTGTTTACGTAAAAAAAAAATAAAATTTTTATATTTTTAAAAATTATGAAAAATCCAAAACGTTAAATCACATTACCTTTGAACAATATGATATATAGATCATAAAAAGCGATGAACGAGTTTCGCTTTTATTCACAATTAAGAGGGAAGGTACCCAATTTTTAAGTGAAGGAAAAACGTCCATAAATAGAACAGCAGCAAACACACACACACATTAAAATGTTTTATTTTTGTGTGGAAATCGCGATTTTTTTCAATTCAGTTTTCTCAGTAAATTGTGAATAAAATTAAAAGTTGTGCACCGATTACAATGAACTAAAGCTTATTTCATTCGAAATATGTTTATCTACTTATTTTTAGACCAAAACTTTGATTTTTGTCGCATTGTTATTTTTTTTATGAATTTTTAAAGAACAAAAATTTTATTTTTTTTTTAAATTGTTCTTATTTTTCAAAACTTCAACGACATCTAAGAAACTACAGCGCTCCAATTTAAAAGCATTGTAAGCACGTCTTTAAGATAATATTATTGACGAATTTTTAATTTTTTTATTAACTGAATATGGTGAACCGTTTTCAAGTTATTCCAATATATGTAGTGAAAGTGTCTTCATTTTGGACATACCGGTATATAGCGAAAAGTCGAGCTGATAAAAAAAAGTATGTGCAAATTTGGATTCATTGTCCCAAATAACCTTAAAAACAATATTCAGTTCTTAATCAGCAAAAACCTTGTTCCCTTGTGTAATTTTCAATAGGTCCCATAATAAGCCGAAGACCACTTTTGACGCCTAAAACCGTAACGCAAAATGCTTAAGTGGTAAAATTAAGTCTAATTTAGTTTCATGAGACAAGAAATGGTTGTCAGCAAAATAACCCTAGGCACAAACGCCCAAAGCAATGCCTGAAAAATCGCCCAAACGATAAATCGCGCAATGTAAAAGAAAAATAGGCCCAAAAAAAATGGAAATTTTATCCAGAAATCGTGAAAAAGGGCCAAAAATATTAAATAATTCTTACAAATTAGTTTTAATTATACAAACTTATTTGGGTTGGGGTTTATGCCCGAAGCTTATAATCCGGAATTCAAATATCCCGTATTTCAAAATCGCGAATCGCTATCGCAAGCTTCTCTGCTTATCAGGCCTCCTCCGGTCGCGAGTACTTTTTCCTCTATGGAATAGCAAACACCGTCTTTACTAGCTAAAGCTTAGTCTGGGTTCACACTATGAAAGTTTTGTTTCAGAAAGTCTGAGTTTATTGGCCAGAGAGGAAAAGAACAACACTACAGTCAGACTTTCTGAAAGAAAACTTTCATAGTATGAAACCAGACTTACAAAAGAGAAGCTTTAGTTAGCAAAGCCAGTGTTTGTTATACCATAGAGAAGAAAATTCTTGCGCCTACCTCATTAAAGAAAAATGTTTTTCAAGTATCGTAAAAGCGAATTATAACCGAAAAATTACGAAAAATCGCTAAAAAAAAAGGGTTATATCTCTTATGCAAAATCAGCCAAATTTGTATGGAATGCTTTTGGGCGATTTTTTACATATTTCTGTGGGCGATTCAGCTTTGAGTGATTTTGCTGGCAGCTACAAGAAATGAAACTACCAAATTTTGTAAATATTGGTCCATAATTTAACATATAAAGTCCCATATAAATCATACGCGCGGAAGACCCGCGAATGAGGAACACAACAGTGACGAACGACGATATTTTGGCCGCGATTATTCGTCGCCAAAAATAAAACATATTGGTGTATATGAAAATACATACAATAATAGCATCCGGCGAGATTCGTCATACGCGGCGTCTTTGCAATAGATTTATTTGTATTTCATACGCCGACGATCGACGAACAAATCAGTACCAGGTGACCATGTTTGGTTTTAGTTTAGAAGTATTTTGGAAAGTTACTTTTTACTCTAATAATGATTTTTTTTATTGTATAACATTTAAAATAAATATACAAAGTGTTTTGCTAAGAAAAGAAATTGTTTTTAGTTGTGTTTTTGATTATGTTTTAATTTTTAATCATTATTTTTTTTTAATATGGTCACACTATTTCTCTCACTCTCTTTGCACCAATAGCAATCAACTTTCTCAATTATAAAAGCTACTTGTTATTCGTCGAACGACGAATTTACTCCGCGAATTTTTACTAAAAAATTCGTCGGGTTGGGCGAAATTCGTCGTTCGTCCCGGTTGTGTTCCTAGCATAAAACCGTACTGAATAATGCTTTAGTGATTAAATTTGTTAAAATCTAATTTTATAATTTACCATAGATCGAATATAAAATCTCTTTCTGAAAATTACTCTTATACGACTGAAACTGAAACGACTTATGTTATTTCAATGAATTTATGTCCAGTTAAGTTTTATATGACTAGAAATATAATCATAAAACTTTTTGATAATCAGCATAGAGATGTTGCCAGCAACATTAATATTTATGAAAGTTTATATATATCCCTTTCAAATAATGGTGCTTTCGCACTATAAAATTTTAAGTAATGGAAACAATTTCTTAAAGCATGTTTTTGGTATAAAAATTTCTTTAAAAACTTCATAATAATGTTGCCAGGATAAATTGAAGAATTTCCATAACATAAAAAAAATTGCTAGCAACATGTTTTTGTTATAAAGTCCTGTGGGAAAAGTTATATAAATGGGTGATTCACAAGGCAGTCGTAAAGTTGTAAAGTCATATGTCTTAAAATAATTACAAGAAATTTATATGACTACTGTGGGCAATCGCTTATAATTTAAATTTATACTGTACAGTTAAGACGAATCAATGAACACAGCATTAAATTTTTTTGTTTGTTTGAAACACAACAATATATTTCTTAAGCAATTGTAAAATATTATGACGATATAACTTGATAGCACACCTTGTGAATCACTCAATAGTGTTTCTAGAGAAAAATTTTAAGACTAAAGCTATGTTCACACCTATTAAATATTTGACGTCCTACACGTAACCACTAGTTTTATTAAAAAAAATATTCGTGTGCAAAACGTTTTGTGGATCAAACATCATTTGACAGTTTCTTAATTGAATTATATAATTTTCTTCTTACAAATGAAGATTAGGAAGTCAAAAAAAAATTGTCAAAAATAAAGCTAAAGTTTGATCAATTTGCTGGTCATGCTTTTTTTTAGATTTTTTCGTCAAATGCTTGTTCGGTCTAAACATACCTTGATGCTTATATGCTTAGCTTCATTAAAATGCTGCTAGAAACATTTTTGATCTTGCAAAAAAGCTTTAAAAAATATTTTCAACAAAATGGTTCTAAACTTTTTTAAAAATATGTTTAAAGTTGCTAAAAACAAAAAAGAGCTACCTTCAACATTGAACGCAAACCTTTCAAAGACCCTAAAAATTTTCTTATTTAAAATTTTATATAATTCTTTACCTAAAAAATTAAATTTGTAATTCTTAATACATACATTTTAAACAGGACCCCATTTAAAATTTTTTTAACGCGAAAAAAATTATTCCCAGATGTTATTCTCTTAAAAATTTTAAATTCCATACTCCTACAAAATTGATTCGATTTCCAATCTTAATTCTAAACTCTTCCAAATTTATTTTAATAATATACAAATTTTAACAACTTAAAGTTTAAATTTTAAACTATATCAAATTAGTTTTTCTTAATTTCACATGTTTCTGCTTTTTTTCTCGACAACAATTAAAATACGTTTCTATTCATGTCAATATGCAAGTTCTTTTGGTCAAAAGAAGTTTAAAGTAGAGAATACCAGTTAAACATTTTCAATTGGCTTCGTTGCGAAGACGCAATAAATTTCTGCAAAAAACAGCAGTTATCGTTAACATTTTCTTTCAAATTTTATTTTTGGTTTTTGTCTACTTTTAACAAATTTTTTGTGTAGCAATTACGTTTTATTTTATTATAATTTTTTTTTTTTTTTTTTTTTGCTTTTTCGCTTTTTTCAGTTAAACTTGTCGTTCATGCAAAATTATTCGTTTAGTGAGATGCAAGAGGCAATGAGATGTCTGTTAAACTACTAAAAAATATGTTCTCAAACTGCGACTGCAAACAAAACTACTTCAATTAGTTCTTTTTTACTATCAAATACTACAACCATAACAATTACTACCCAAATGAAATTTATATAGAAGGGGATTTGGTTTGGTTAAAATTTAAAAAAAAAATGCTTGTAGTGGTTGGAGGGTAAGGTGAGAAATTTTTCGGGCATTTAAGTGTTATTATGTAAGACACATGCCGACAATAGAAAATGTTTACCATTATATTACACAAATATAAATCTATTCTGCGTCTAGTGTTAAAATAATCTAAAATGTTGCAGAATTGTTTTAATGTCAAGATTTTGTTTTTTTGTTTTATTTTTGTAACTTAAGCCTGGTACTCTGTTCAGTATTTCGTGCGAAATGTTGTCAATATAAAAAAATTTCTGTGATATACAAACGAAATAATGTTGATAGAGTTGTACTCTATTTATATTACGAAAAACATTCGAAATATGTCTAGCAACATTTTTATTTTCCGTGCGAAACAAGTGCAGCTCATATTATTTCGCACGGAATTTAAAGCAACAGCCTATAATTTTTTATTTTGTATTTGTAAAGTGGGGTTTTTAACAAGCGTTTCACAAATAAAACTGTAGAAAAGTGATAAAATTAATAATAAAATAAAATTTTTTTGTTTTTTGATTTGGGAAATTATAAAAATAACATTCAGGTGTGTGATGGAAATCGATTTGGAAAACGAAACGATTTTAAAACGATAATATCGTTTTTAGAATCTTTTAAAACTGATTTCTTATACATATTCCTCTTATTTCCAGTCCATATTCTTTTAAATTGTGTATTACATGAGTTTAATGTACTATATTTTGAATAAAAACTTAAGATTATAATTCAGAAATTGATTTTTAAATCGTTCGAAATTCATCCCAACTTTTAAAAACGTTCGTTTTGAAATCGATCGATTTTCATCACATACCCGATTGTTTAAAAAAAGCATGATTTTTGTTTACTTTCGCAAAACAATGGTGTATACTTGCAACTAATAAAAACGTTAAGTTTTGAAAAATCTCGAGATAGATAATATCGATACATGTCAAAATTTTCGTGTGAAATAATCAATGGTGCTCAACATTTTTCGCAAGTTCGAACAGAGTACTAGTCTTTATTCGTATTTACGTGCTTATGAAATGGTTCAAATATGCAATGCAACTTGTTGCAGAAGGTTTTTTAAAACAAATTGTTAGCCTTTTTTATGCATATTATGTAAACATTGTTGATACATGCTTACCGATATGTTTAAATTTTTTTATTTTTGTTTATTCCCTACCTGTAGAAAATTTTTAAATATTAAGCCAGGTACTCTATTCGACATTTCAGGTGAATTGCTGTCAAAACTCATATTAAAAAAACTTTTGCTGAATTTATGTGGCATAAGGTTGATAGCGTGGTACTCTATTCATTTTTTGAAAGAGTTACGAAATGTTTCTGGGAATATTTTTTTACAACTGAATTATAATATAAGCTGTACTTATTTTGCGTGAAATTTTAACCAAATGGAAGAAAAATTTAAATAATTCAACCGGTTACGGATTTTTATTCATATATAATTTCTATTTTATTTAATTTTTATAAAAAAAATACTTTCTTGTAAAATACATGAATGTTTTGTTTACATACGCAAGATAAAAACGCTTGAATAAAAACGTAAAATTTTGCAAACTTGCGAGATAAGTAACATTAATATGTCAAATTTTTGGTATGAAATAAAAATTTTGCAAAACATTGATTATTTCATGTGAAAATTTTGACATGTATCAATATTAGCTATCTAGCGGGTTTGCAAAACATAAGTGGTTGTCACTATTTATTTAATACGATTTTATACTAAGCGCGAGTGTCGTATTCGAATGTATTGTAAATCAATGAATTTGCTGAGTTAGATAAAGAGGCAGATACAGTTTTGTCAACTGTTTTATTCAAACTTTTTGCTAGATTTTTCAACCACAGCGTAGTTAATTTTCGTCTAATACATTTTGTTGTTTTAGTGTTGTAAATGTTAGTACTTTAACTAAATTGATAAGATTAACAATGTCTGCAAGGAACTTTATTATCAAGGGTGAAAACCGCTATAAAGCTTTTTATAGTTAGACGCATACAACGCTGTTTTCTCCAATTTCCTTTTTGTAACGCTTGTTATAATCACCACATTCACAAATAATCTACAAAAAATAAAAATAAAAATTATCAGCTGTGGCTTACAATTTCACAAAAAAAAAATATTAAATTTCTCCAATCACCAAATTTATTCCAAACTCATAATATCAAGCAAACAAGTTGTTGATTTTGCACCTTTAACCAAAATGATTATATTGATATATTGATTTTGAAAAAATATTTTCAATAAATGATATTTTTAATTTTAATTAAAAAAGTGATCAAAAAACTTTGCCATTTCCAACAATGTGTTAATTTATTTAAATAAATATTGACAATTCCCAACAACAATTCTACATGTTTGAATTATTTTAAACGAAAAAAGTCAATTAAGATGTTTTGTTATTTAATTAAAATTTTAATTAAAAATTTATTTCAAAACAACTAAAATGTTAATTAAATAAAAATTTAACTTTTAATTTTCTTTCAACTAAAAAAATAATTGATTCAATTATCACATTAATTAAATTTAAATACTTTTTAAACCATTTTTTTGATTGATAAAACACTTTTTTCTGTGTTCATAAAAATGTTGCTAAAAACGTTTCGTATGTTTATCGTTTATAAACAGAGTATAAATGTATCAACATTTTTTCGTATTTTTTTAACGGAAATTTTGGTTACATTGTGTTTAACAATATTTCACACAAAACGTAGAACAGAGCACCAGGCTTTACGTTGCAAATTAAGATTTACCAAAATTGATAATTGAACTCTGTTCAAACTTGTGAAAAATGTTGATTAATATTTAATTTTTAATAAAAAAATATTTGACATATAATAAATATTATCTATCTCGCGAGTTTGCATAATGTGGCATTTTTATTCTTTCAGAGTATTCGACGTTGTTTTGCGTATGTAGACAAACTCATATGTTTTATTATATTGTCGTTTTGAAAAAAGGTATTGCTTCTAATAAGCAATTTAACTGAAATGAAAGTAAATATGTATGGAAAACTGTTACCGATTGTGTTATTTAAATTGTTTCTTGAACATTTAATATAGGGTTTATACGTTTTTCCATTTGCTTAAAATTCTATGTTTATATATAAGTTCGCAGTTGTAAAAAAATGTTGCCAGCAATATTTCGTAACTTTTTCACAAAATGAACACAGTGCAACGCTATCAACATTGTGGCCCTAATCATGTAAAACGCAACGCCAAAGAATTACATGGAAAGCACAAACAATGTCATAAATATTTTGTAATTTTGTTGTTGCTTCCTACATTCACATTGCGTTTTAAAATTTCAAACGCTGCATATCTCTTGCCTTTGAAAATTTTAAAACGGTACATGAATTTCTGTAGAAACCAACAACAATATTACAAAATATTTATGACACTGTTTGTGCTTTTAATGTATTTCTTTGGCGTTGCGTTGCGTTTCGCATGATAAGGGCCTATAATTTCATAACTATTCCGCACAAGTATTTTTAATATGAGTTTTGTCAATAGTTCTCATTAAATGTTGAACAGAGTAACAGGCCTTATAAATTATAGAATTTATGTTTAACAACTGCTACAAACTGTTTAATTTCTTTAATTTTTTTTTTCTCTCTCCACCCTCCTATACTTTTCTTTAAACATTCACAACAGAGTAACCAATTCTTGACTGCATTTAGAAAAAAAAATTGTTGCTAACATGCAACAAGTGGATGTTGCCTTACTGGCTGTCAAGTTAAAAGCTTAAATAAAAAACTACGGAGAAAAATGTCTTTTAGAACAAGAACTGGTTCGTTCGGCTTATTTTGTTTGATTTTTTTATTACTATTAGTTTGAAAAAATTATAATTTTGATAAATACGTTTTAGTTTGATGTAATTTAATTTTATATTAAATATAAATAACTTGAAAATTTTTTTGTTTTGCACTTTTATAAAACAAAGGACATCCCAGCGGGAAAACTCAGAAGAGCTTCTTTCTTCAGGCCTTATTAAAGGCCTGCCTCCAATTTTTTTTTATCCAATTACCATTCTGATCTTACTGACAAAGAAGGCCTCATAGAAGGCCTCGGCTATTTTGTATAAGAGATAAGATACCCATTCCAAACTCGCTTCTTTGAGAAGGGAGAAGAGAAGGAATTGCCAAAGCAAAAGTAAAAGAATTATTTTTTTTTGTTATCAAGTTGTCATTCTTATGTACCTGCCAAAGAAGAGAGTGCGGAAGGCCTACCTCGCAATGCCAACGTGTGTAAAAAATGTATGAGTATGGAATGGAGCGAGCAGGCCTTTTTCATCCAAAAGAAGGTACAGAGGGTTCTATAAGGCATTCTTACTCCTTCTTTTTCCCCCTGGGACGTTGACAATCAACTACTTATATATATATATATATATATATATTTTTTTATCAACCACAATTTAAGTGTCACAAATAAATGTGTCAAAAGGCTTTAAAGGGAGTGAAAAAATAAGAGAAACTCTATTGGTTTTTTTTTTTCGTTTAAATAACAAGACTTTAATATCGGTCTTTTGATTTTATAGTACATAGATTTTTATTTCTAAAGGCATTTTGTTCACTATTTTGTTTTATTACTGATTTTATGTCACTTTTTTTAATATATTAAAGCCACTTTGTTTCTTTTTCTTTTAATTTTTGTGTGTATTTGCTTTCAAACCTGATATTTTTGTTTTAAAAAAAATTTTGAAATGTTTATGAAGTTTGTTTTTTGTGTTTAAACTTTTTCATAACTGAAATGCTGACGACCTTGTAAAAAAATAACCGATATGACATATTATTTGCTTAGACTTACTTACATGTGTGTATGTAAATATGTTATACATGTTCAATTTTATCTTTTTATATCTTTTTTTCATACAGAAATTCACCTTAAAAAACTTCAAATTTTTTATGGTATTCAACAAGTAAGTGGCTTTTTTTTCTTCTGACGCCAAATTTGACCCAATATTTATGGGAATGCAACAGGTTTTTAAGCTCATTACCCGGAATTGTTGGTGCATGAGATTAGAATATTTTATCTAAGTGTTCTTGTCAATTAAAGTAATCATTTGTTTAAATACTTAAGATCAAGCAAAGAAAACAAAAAAAAAAAAAAAAAAAAAAAAAAAAAGCAACGGCATCCGCTTTTGGTTGTGATATTTCCGTTTTTAGAACTTGAAGAATTTTGTAACCAGTTTTGAAAAGTGACATATGCGAGATATTTTTTTTTGTTTTTTAGGTGATGAAGTTTATAAATTTTCAACTTAAATTAATTAAAGAACTTGTTTTGTTAAAAGTATTAATAATGGATTTTGAGATTTATTAAGATATCTTTTTAGACAAATTTTAAACACACCTTTGCGGTTTCGTTATCTTTTTGAATACTTCAAATATTATGTATTCGGGTTATTTGAGAAAGTTAAATATACTAATCAATTATGACATTTGATATGTACAATATTGAGGCAAAATAAACCCTTGAAGTATGATTTACGCAAAGCAATACACAGAAATTCGTGGGCTTAAAGGACTATATTCGTTGCATTATTTTCGTAAATACTTACTGGAAATGGTTTCTATTATTTATATATCTCACTATATTTTATATTGTATTTTATTCTACCTTTATAATATACAAATAAAAGGAATTTATTTTGAACTCTAGCTCAAAATAAGTGCCTTTTATTTATATAGATGTCACTAAATCAACAAGAGAGTATTTGCTCAAAATTTAAAAATGTTCAATATAAGCAAAACATTTTTTAATTTAACAATTAAGAAAAACAATTTTAAAACCAACCGTTTCATTACCAAAAACTAGACAAAATAGCACGATGTTTTAACTGCGGGTAGATATGAATATAAAGTGTCGATTTTTTCGAAAATATAAAAATAAACATTTCGATTAAAAACAGGATGAATAAAATATCGCACTTGACCAAAAAGATGGTATTAACTCAAAATTTTCGTAGGATGAAATAAACTCCACATTATTTTGAACTTAAATTTCTCCAGATAAGCGAGGGGTTAGAATAAAGCCAAATAATGACGTTAAGAGGGGGAGTTACAGGGTTAATATATTCCACAAAAATCTACAAAGTTGCTGAACGTACCGTACAATTCAGATGTAAAGAAAACATATTTTTATATACCGATATGTTGCAAGAAAAGGCCAAAGCTGGGAAACTTTAAACGAACAACTTGTATTTTTTTTGGTCTCCTCTACCAGAATCCGTTGTCAGAGCCCCGTATTTTTTGTGTTGAACTGTGTTATTAGTGGTAAACAAATTATTGTTATAATTACCTATGACATGTTCGGCAACCATAACATAGTTCAGGCTTTTTGATGAAGGTCTTAATCATAATATGCTTCTCAATAACGACAATATTGTTAATGTAAACATAATATGTTTAAAATTTTTTCGTAAGAAAATAGCAGAAAAATATATTCCGATTCTTTGCCTATCAATAGAATAGAAAAATAATTCAGGGGAACAAAACAATTTCATTTTGTGCAAATGTAAAATATAAAACAGGACCCCTTTTTCGGACATAAAAGATAATACATTCTGCCTAATTCCTTATGTCCTCAAAACAGAGTTAGTTTTACAATATCTAAGATAAAATAAATAACGACGACAACTTAACAGTCGTTAAGACTTCATACAAAGAGATTTTATTGTCTATATTATCGTTAGACTGGCAGTAGAAAAGATGATGGTCAATTCGGGTGAATTAATATAGATTTGCTTCGCTTGTTCTTTTTGGCGTACACTTTTGCCTTAGACATGCGCAGGATATCGAAAGTTGAGTGAAGTGCCAAGAAATATATAGTGTCTTGCAGGAGTATTAAATATTCAACCAGAAATTGCGCGTAACTTACCGAGCTCTAAAAGAGATTGATAATGGCTTATGGAGGCATTTTAAAAGCAAATAAAATGGCGGGTTTTACAGGATTTTTATTTTCTTTAATTGACTACTCAATTGTTCTCACACAATCTATATAAAAATATAATTAAATTTATAAATTGTTAATAAAAACCCGGAAAAATCCGAGATTCAGAGTGTGTTAAACTTACTTTGAACTTAATCCACATCTAAAAAATCCGCTCTAAGGCTCATTAAAATAACTTCGTAAATGTTGGAATATATTAAGTTTATATCACAGGTTGGAGTATCCCCTAAAGTATGCTTTTAAAAAACAAATATTTATGATTCGAAGGACCATGTAAGTTGTCATTTATTTATTAAATTATTCATATAGTTTTAATAAATAAATTTGTATTGTTAACTTAAATTTTTGTAAACAGTTAAGTTTTACTCTAATCAAAAATTGTATGTAAATATATATGTGCATAATTACCCTGTCGGAAAATGAGTTTGCTTAAAGTTAACTCATGGTTAATCAGAAGTGAGTCACAGGTGACTCAAAAACTAACTCATTTGCATTGTTAAAGCTATTCAGTTTTTACACACAATGTCCGCAGTACGAGTCAGTACTCACTCACACTGCTTAACTTTCAGATGACCATAATAAGTTAGCTCATTTTTATTAAGTTTCTGGGCGATAAAATTTGAGTGCACTTTAAGTTATCTGCGAACTGGCTAACTAATGGTTCGCGCATTATGAGTAAGCTTGTGGTGCATATAATATGTTGACTCTAATAAAAAAATTTACGTATTTTTGTTTAATATATTTTTTAGCTCAAGATTGTAATTCTTACACTAACCCCTCCCAGAGAGCCAGAGCATATTAATATTATTGAATTACTCTCGCCGTTTTACATATGTTTTTTTCAGTTTTGTTGTATTGCCCCTTTGTCTACAGAAAAACTCTCAATTAAAAGACACGAGCAGCATGCCCGATATGGCTTTCATAATAATAGCTTTGAAAATGAGATGTATTTAACTAAATAACATTAAAAAATAGAATATGGAAATTGTTGCTTCTTATTTAACTTTGAAAAAGTACACAAAACAAGCAAAACGTTTTTACCAAAGTTTTTGTACAACGTTGTACGAGTATTTGTATCTGCATCAGCTTTGAGTTAGCCAAAAGATAGTTCAAAACTTATCGAGAAGAAGTTATTTGCACAAAAGACAACTGACTCAAATCTGTACCAATTATGGCTTAGTTAATAAGCCAGTTGTAAATAAGTTAGCTAAAAGTCAACTAAATGTTGAGCTATGACATGTACGTATGCACGTATATGCATACCCAGCGGGAAAAAGAAGGAGTAAGAATGCCTTCTAGAAGGCTTCTGTACTCCTTCTTTTGGATGAACAGGTCCTGGTCGCTCCATTCCATACTCATATCTTTTTAACACACGTTGTCATTTGGGAGGTACATAAGAATGGCAACAGGATTAAAAAAATAATTCTTTTACATTTGCTTTGGCAAAAAAAAAAAAACAAAAAATGCTACTCCTTCTCTTCTCCCTTCTCATAGAAGCGAGTGTGGAATCGGTATTTTATCTTTTATACAAAAAAGCGGAGGCCTTCTATGAGGCTTTTTTCATCAGTCAGATCAGAATGGTAATTGAATCAAAAAAATTTTTAAGCAGGCCTTTGAAAAGGCTTGAAGTAAGAAGGTCTTCAGAGTTTTCCCGCTGGGTATTTATGTATGTTTGTATGCATATATGTACGAATGTATGTATGTTTATATGTATGTATGTCTGTATGTTAGTTTGAAATATTTACCTAATCAAAAACTCATTTATCTTCATAATTTTTTGAGCGCAGTTTTTTTTTTTTGCACAAAAGTGTCAAAATTATTTTAGTTTAAAGCAAAAAATTAACAAAAAAAGACATGATGACTTTGAACATGTCAGGCGTTTTCAAGCAAACTAGTTTTCACCTGTGCAAAAATTCAAAAAACTCCACAAATTTTCAAAGAGTGTTTAAGAAAAAAAACCTTTAAAAGGAATCCCAACAACGAAAACACAAAAAAATAACTTTTAAAAAACTTTAACTCACAGAAGATTTTATATTTTATAGGAGATTTTTTTGTACAAATATTTTTTTTTTTTTAAATTTTGTTTGCAGTCTTTTTTTTTCTTTCTTAATCTTTGCAGCTATAAATTCCCAAATTCCCACCTTAGCTCATTTTTTGTTCGGTCAGTAGTGAGTGAGTGGTTCTGTTACTTTTTCTTTCTGCTTTAGCTTGTTTTTTTTTCTTTCTATTATTCAAGCTGTCAGTTTCTATTATTTTGGCCGTTTTTTTTCTAAACATTTAATTTTTTATTTTTTTGCCTTAATATTATTTATTAACCGCAACAGTCCTTGACCTTAACGGTTGTTATTATTTAACCATCAACGTCGTCGTCATCATCAGTAACCATTAAGATAAAGTTGCCATATGTTAGTTTAAATATACACATATGTGGTTGCCAGTACCACTGTCTTAGAAAAATGACTGAATGAATACAAACATGGATGTTTGGTTGGTTTCTTTTCATGCTTTGATTGTTTAGTGTAGCCACCAAATAAATGCTGAAATTTTTTTTAACAAATACTCATTGTTAATGATAATGACGTTTTAAATTTTTGCTTAAAAAAAAAAAATATTATTGTTATTTATTTTATTTGTGATCCGTTTTTATGTTGCTCTTTCTTCATCAAGTGATTTATGATTAATGCAGTTTGTTGGCTTGAAATTTTAGTCTTGAAAGTAATTTAATCTTATATTGAAAGAGCACAATTTATGTTTAAAATCCATCTTATGCAACATTTACATATTTGGTCAATAGAATAATTCATCTCTAAAGCACTCTAATACTTACTATATTAGTTATTAATAGAATAAATGATCATAAAGTGTATACATATTTATAAGGTGCGTTTTTTTGTGGCTTAAGTAGTTATTAGAATTTTTCATTCTCCAGGCTCTCCATTTCGCGGGAAAGCGGGATTTATTTTTAAATTTCATGTGAAATCCCAATGCAAAAACATTTGAACAAAATATGTGTTACAAAATATTTCTTTGAAAATATGATTAAAGTACAGAATAAGCATTTACAGAATCGTTTGACACACTACTTCTAATTTTATTTTCGAAGATTCCTGTCAGTGAGAAACACGTTCACTCTCTATGGATGTTGGCTTTATTGTCGAAAGAGCATTGTATTCGGCCTTATTGTGTAATGCGTTGTCGTTAACGCCTGAGTCACTGTTTGTAATAAATTGAAGTAACACACAAGCTGTGTTCTTTAATCTATTACAAAAAACGACTTTGACTTAACGACAACGCCTCTCCCAATAAGGCCGATTATATCTGGAGACTTTCACTTTTTCACCACTTCCTCCAAAAACATGTAATTCTTTTTTACGCTGCAATGACACGATCAAGATTCGCTTTCAAGTTTTTTTTTACACATAACGCTTGTCCAAATTCAGAAAAACTCAAAGCTGTGATGTAGGCTGCAGGCAATTTTCAAGCAATTTATATTCAAGGTGTCCTCAATAATTATGGCAAAAGACTATTTTTAAAAATAAACAAAAATAGGCTCATTTAAATTGCAATCAGCTGTAGATCGATACACACAATTCGTAAAAAACCTTAAAAGCAAGTATGCACCAAATCTTAAAAGTAAAACTGTGTTAGTGCAAGAGTGTAATTGTATTTACTTGAAACTATCTGCTTGGCCCACAAGGTCGACAAGAACATTTCTTTCGTATATTTATATTGAAAACAAAAACAAATTTTAGTTTTTTATTTTTGTTTTCAATATAAATATACGAAAAAAAAATTCTTGTCGACATTGTGGGCTTGGCAGCAAAATTAAAGCAAAACTCAATTGTGTTAAAGAAAATGATTTTCTTTAAACCTACTACATTTTCAGAATCTAATCGAAAAAATATGTTATGCATAACAAAATAAAACAATCCTTGGAATTCCCGCACAAATTTAACTGGACTCTTGTCCCGAAAAATGTGCGGGATCCTGGGATTTTTGTTTCCGGGAAATTCCGTAAAAAATACTAGTGGTAATCGACGGAATTGGGGTTAGTTCAGATCAATAGATAAGACAGCTCCTTTTTACATGTTTTTCGCATTAACATGTTTTTCGCATTATCTCTCTTGGTGGGCCTACTCTGACGTTAGTCTAAGGCAAGCAAATTAAAAAGTTTAAAATATTTTACTGTGTGAAATTTTAATCTGACAGTTGCAATACTTTCATAAGATCTTTTGGGACTGTTATAATGAAAAACTTTATGTGTATTTTCGTATTTTGCCCTTAAGTCGACATGATTAAGAAACAATTGGGGGATTAACTAGGTAGTCATAAAGTTATAAAGTCATATGTCTAAAAATAATAAGCAACCGCTTATAATTTAAAGTTCAACTGTGTAGTTATGACAAATCAATAAACACAACATAAAAATTCTTACTGTGTTTTTTATACAATTGTAAAATTTTATTTCAGATATTATGACGATATGACTCGATAGCGCACCTTGTGAATCCCCCTTAATAGTTGAAAAAATCCTGAGGCGAAGCTTAATTTATTTTTTTGACTTATTTAAAGATTTTCTGAATATTAGATGAAACAGAAGTCTTACTGAAGATCTACATAAAAGTTTTTTTATTCATAAGTTGGCAGTAAAAGCCCAGCTGATTTTGAAAGTTCGAGCCCTTTTCTTTTGTAGAATGGATTGCTTTTAAATGGTTGACGTTTCGACCAGTAAGCGCTAACTGTGCAATGCAAAAAAAATCTACTCTGAACAACAGACCCCATGTTGTTTTTGTATTATTGTCGTTGTTACTGTGTTGCTAAATGCGTCTTCGCCTACATGTTGTTTCATTAGACATCGTTCTATAATTAAAAAAGATCCCAAAACTTAGATGTTGTTCTCGTTTATTAGATTTAATAATGCATGGCTTAATAAGATGTTTATTGTAGATTATATCTACTGGAGTTCATGTTGGTCCAAATGGAGCAATCCCTCCTTATATTCGTCTACATCTTCTCCTCAAATAATATTAATATCACTAATACTAAAATTAAAATTCAGAGCTTTCATCCAACCGAGTTTTAAATGCATGTCTGCTGAGCCGTGCTTCCAGTGCATTTCTAAAGTTATTCTTAAGAAGTTCTAATCACTTTTATTTTATTTATAATAGATCACTATTATTTTAAATGATCTATAATTGCCTGAAGGTCTTTTCAGATTATCCAACCGTTTTTAAAAGAAAATAATCCTTTACCCCTCCAACTTAAACAAATATAAATATTTTTTTTTCTTCTTTAGGGTATTCATTCGATTAACCGTGAATCGGTTAACCGATTAATTACTACCCGATTAACTGATCGGTTAATTTAAAATTGGTTTTTTTCGATTAACAATTAAACCGGCTAATTTCAGTCGATTAACCGATGTAACAAAAATTTTTAATTTTTTATAGTACTATAACATATTTTTTTTTTTTTGTTTTTAATTATTTGTTTCGTCTCACATTCAAATGGAATGATTTTAAAAAATATTTTTTCATACAACCAAAGAAGGTGTTCAGTGATCTTTATTTAAAATAACAACAACAGATTTTTGTTTCACCTATTTTTTATATGTTTAGTTGTTTGTTTCTTCTCATATCAATCTTTTAACAGAATTAACCGAAACAATTAGAAGTGTTGAAAATTTAAAAAAAATTAAAACAGAGCTCTAATCGCATAATGGAAGATTTTATATGTTAAGAGAAACCCAGGAAAATAAGAAATTGGATATTCTGTATTATGGATTGCTTTCGATTTAAAAAAAGAAGAATTTAAACCCTAAACATTTAAAATAAGTTATTTTTCTAAGTGATTTTTTTTATAAGAACTCCTTAAATTATTGAAATAACTAATAAAATGATCACACAGTCTATTTTCAAATTAATGCATAGTATGTATAAAATTAAAAGTATCTACTAGATATTTATGAATTATTTTTTGGGTTTTTGATCGTTTTAGTTCAAGAATTGTTATGTTTGTTATGTTGTTGTTTTTTTTTTTTTACTCATAAACTGCAAATAATAAAAAATTTATGCATATTAATTTATTGAAATTTCTAAATTTATAAAAAAAATCTTTATTAGTCGGTTAACCGATCAATAACAAAATTAACCGATTATTAACCGATTAAACCAAAACCTCGGTTAAATAATCTAGGGACTAACCGATTAAAGTAAAAGCCCGATTAAATGAATTTCATTCATAACTCGAACAAATGCAAAATTTTTTTTCTATAATCATTATTCATAATTTATTAATCGCTTTATTTAAGATTAGTAAGAAAATGTTTCCTAATTCAGCCCCATTCTGGAAATCCTTAGTAGTAAAATAATTTTAAAGCTTTGTTGTAAAAAGCTTTTTAAAAGATAATTTTATTCTGATGAAAAAAATCAACTTATTCTAGAAAGTAACTGCACAAAGAAAATAAACCCCATTCTGGATTTGTAGAATCTTGATTACGGTTTCCATTAAAATCGATGCATTTTGGTTTTTTAATTAAACTTGTTGTGAAGTTATAAAAAAAACTAATTTCCAATGACTGATGAATTAACATCGTTATTAAGAAAATACGGGTGAGCTGGCTTTAGTGAACTTGCTGGATCCAATTTTTAATGGCTCCTAGTAAACGAATCGGTCAAAATACTGGGAGTCTGTACGCCTGCAGTTCTTTAAACGTTGTTTGCTTGTTGGCATAGACCAGAGATTTAGTGTTAACCAAAAAAAAGTCTAAAGAAGATAATCGTTCGAATAAGGCAATCATTCGCAAGCAACGTTGCATCGCTCGTGGAGCATGGTCTTAAAAAATTCGTTTGTATCGTTAGCTGTTTGGCACTCTTCAATGTCCTGTAAGGAACAGATATCGCTATGGTTCCATCTAGCTGGTCCAAAATATATTCCGATATCATGTCCCAGCAGCAATCGCCTTTGAAGGTTGTTGCCATAAGTAAAATATGACATCAGCCCATGCCGCCGGTATGAAAACCGCAAGGAACTGTTAATTTTTGTTCCAAGAAGTTGTATCTCGTGGATCAATTTAAGGGGCTTTATCTTCAAAATGCAATAATTCGCTTGTTAGAGAACCATCGTGAAGTGAGCGTCACCTAAAATTGACGTAAGTGAATGCTGCGTGAACTTCGATAATGACTTGTAAACGTTCTTAAAGCATATATATACCTCTCTGTGATTAAATAGAAAAGATGGACGTTTTAAACAGCAAACAAATTACGAAGCGAAATTTACTTTTCCTCGGGAAACGTCAAAAGCAAAATGAGTCATACTTTCTAAAAAAAACGTTCCTGTTTAAGACCAAAGGGATAAATAAACTACACAAACGGCTTAGCAATAATGTTAAATCTTTAAGTTTGCACAAACCTTTTGGGTTGTTAATTGTGGTATTTGATTGTTTGACAAACACATAAAGCAAGATTTTAGAAAAATCTAAAATATTTCGGTTTTTCGTACAAAGATGGTAACACTTTTTAAAGCTGCTTGCGTTGCAAGTAAAATTTTGCTAAGTTAAGAAGGAAAAAGAGCATAAAAAATGAGAGTGATAAATGTGTTTTGTTTGTATTAATTATAAAATAAATAATTATCTTTGTGTTGTTTTTTTGCAAACAGAAAGTAAGTGTTTGCCAAGCCGTTTGTGTAGTTTATTTTAAAACATAAAAGTATACTGGCATATAGAAGATTGATCACTCCTCAAATGTTTACCAATAATTTGCTTTAACATTAGCAAATTATTTTTTTATATCTTTTTAATGTATTTCTCACACGCCATATGCAAATAACATTTTAGAATAAATTTTTCAATACTACTGAGCTCAAACAACAACAATAAAACAAACGAAAAACTTAACATTTTACAAAATCAAACTGACAGCTTCTTATAACAGTCACTGCATTTAAAAATATATTTGTCATTTTTAGTTTCTTCATATCCGTTAATACAGACAATTAACAATTCAATAATTTACTAAAAACATTATTGAAAAATATTTTTGCACGAATTACCTCATTGTGTCTTTTTGTATTCTTGATTCCAAATAATGATCTCATCGGAAATTGCTTAATCTCTATTCTTGTTTTTCGATTTTAGTATTATATTTTTTTTTTTTTATATTTAGTTAAGGGTATTAGAAAAAATATCATGTCATTAAATCAATTTTGATGTTGTGGGATTAAAAACAATTTTTTTTATTTTAATTTTCGATTATTTATTCTAAATGAACGTATAGAGAGAAAAAAACAGCTGGAGACGCAAAAAAAATCAATAGTGAAAAAATTCGTGTTGTGATTGACATTTAACAGACAATTTAATTAAATTTATTATCAAATCTAGTCGTATTACAGCTAATCGAACTATTTTTAAGCAAAAACAAAAAACAACAACAACTAAAAAAAATTATAACAATTTTTTACACAAATTGTGATTAGAATAAAATTGATTAGACTTTATGAGTGATGTCGAGGAATTTTAATTTGCGATTTTTAAGGTGGCGCTAAAATTGTTTACAAATTTGAAATTTTGCTTAGAGAAAATTAATCTACTTGATATAATGAACTAATCAATTGAAATTAGTTGTAAGGCCAGGAATTTTAATGAAAACAAAAACTAAAATTATTTTTTATTACCAAAAGCTGGTAAAATAAAATTTTGTATTTATAGCTCCTTAATTTCTCTCAGTGCTTTCTGATGCATCATTAAAGAAGAATTTTAAATTAAAATAAAAAATAGAATTAATATTAACTTCTAAATATTAACGCTGCCGATTGCTACTACTTTTATTCAGACTTCCTTTTGTAAAAGAACGCAGGTTGTTGTTGCTCTGCCTCCATGTACTCGCTTGCACATTCGTTCATGCAACATTTTGATGAATGTAGAAAACTCTTTATTATGTCTATGACAGATCAACTTTGTAATTGTAGATATTGTATGTTGTATATACCGAAAAAGTAAAAAAATAAATAAATAAATAAATTCTGTTGTACTGTTTATACAACTGATGCATTTTTAATGAAATCAATCGATCAAACGGTAGTTTTATTTATGAACATTACAGACAAGATACTCAAATGATGTTACCCATTCCACGTTCAAATGTATAAGAGTGTGTGGATCAGTATCTGCGTTCCAAAGTATATTCGTTAAAGCTTTTTTTCTATTAATAAGATAACAAACGCATAGAAATTTCGAATACAATGTTTATTTTGTCTTAATACACTGGGATAGTAGACAAAATAGTGGATAAAAAAAAGACTTTAGACCCACAGATATACGAAACATGATTACATAATGAATGCAGCAAATGCCCAGTGAACATTTTTAAAATGGGAAATACTTACTATGTCAAGTATCTGTATAGAAAGCTTTTCCAAGAAGTTTTAAAAGTTTCTAACTTTTTCGAAAATTTTGAAGCATTTTCCATGGAAAAACTGTTGAAGAGTTTTTTTTTACAATTTTCTATATAAAAGTTTTCAAAGAGCTTTGATAGAGTTTTCCATAGAAAACTGTTTAAAGGTATGGAAAAGTTTTCTATTGAATCTCTCGAAGAGCTTTAAAAGAGCTTTCTGCAGAAGACTTTTTTTAAAGAAAGTTATAAAAAGCCTATACAAAACTATTTGTTTAACCGTTGATAAATGTTTTTGTTGAAAAGTTTTCAATGTAAAATTAAATATCGTTTTATATATTGATTAAATACAGTATTATTGAACAAGTGCGTTATATTAATCATTCAGAGAAATTCAATTTGTGGTGGGTAGTTATCACATTCTAAAAAGAGTTTTTAAAATTCTCCAAACAAATAAAACATTTCCAGGCCTGGCAACATTTTTCAAAACACATAAAAATCAATTGTATAATAAGACATCATTTTCGTAAGAAAATTGCCAACAACAAATATACATTATTGTATAATTAGACGATTATACAACGAATACGACGATACTACGAGCTTGTGAATTGGACAATTATTTTTTGATTTTGTCAAAATATGTACACAATTGTTCTCTGGGTTAACTTTAGTTTTATCTCTATATATATCTTTACAAACACAAACATTTATCAAATCTAATTGGCTACACCAAACATATGGTGAGTATCAGTTCATATTTAATTGTAGTCTATTTGTAAATACAAGTCTTAGAAAAAAAGTTTACTTAAATATAAATATCTTTAATAACAAAAAAATTTATAAACATACATATACAATTTGTTTATTAGTTAAACAGTCCAAAACCAACTCTGTAAATAAATATAATTAAAACAAAATTTTTACAAGTCATCCTATTTAACTTATGATCTCTATCATTTCGGGAATATATTTAAGTACTAAAGTTCTCGGTAAAAAAAAGAAAACAAAACTCAGGTATTAAAAACTCCAAAATTGAAACAATTTGCTAATACTTTAATCGGCTTTATTAATGATTCCGTATTTTAATATTTTTGTTTTCATCTGATGTCTTTTGAAGGTTAATTTATACAAAACATTTTATTAATATTCTTTAATCTGCTTTAAAATTTTATAAGTATTTAAAAGGGAGAATTTACATTAACATCTAAATTGTATTTATTTAAATTTTCAAAACTTTAAATATTTTTAACAAATTAAAAAATAAAAACGAATGTAAATTTATTTTTTTAACAATGTCAATCTAATTAACACTTATTTTTTTTACGTATTAATTTCAGTTTTATTGTTTTATGTTTGTTTTAAAATTTATTACGTATGAGAACGAACCTCGTATTTAGAAATCTTGGCAAAGTATTTGACAGTGTTGCCTACATAAGTCTAGCAGTTGTCGCATTGAGATGTCAGCAAATTTTTTTTTTTATGTTAAAAAATTTAATTGTTTTATTTTTTATTTGTTGGATTTTGGGTGTAAAAAGGTTTTAAAAAACACTGTACAATCTAAAAAATAATAATAATCATATATTCGGCCGAATCTTATATACCGTTTACCATGATGCGATAACCACGATGCGATAAATATATGTATATATATATATATATATATATATATATATATATAGACATATATCTAAACTTAGAACCAGCAGAAAGCAGGTCTAATGCAGCACCTTATACTGCCCAGCCACAACATTAAAATAAAACTTTTTGAGTACGGTTGTTTGTTTAATAAAAAATTTTCTAAAGGAAGATCCTACCAAGACGCACGATGGTAATTGTAAATAAAATAAACAGTTTGCAGACAATTATCTTAAGATTTTTTATTATGATAGAAAGATCTATGAGAATTATGTGTGAAACCAAATATCGGCCAAGTACTCGCCACGGCTTCAGTGACATACATCTATCCAATGGTCCATATTTTCAATGACTCGAAGACATAATTGAGGCTCAGTGTCCAATTATCCCATCCTTTAGCTCTTGAATTTTTCTGGGCTTATTCATGTACACTTTATCTTTTAAAATATCCCCAAAGAAAGAAGTCCAACGGTGTCAAATCACATGATCGTGGCGGCTAATGAACATAGCCACGACGTGAGATAACACTCCCATTGAATTTCTCGCACAAAAGAGCCATTGTATCGTTGGCTGTGTGGCAAGTGGCACCATCCTGTTGGAACCACATATCGCCCAGGTCCACAAAAAGTCCGTTATCATCTCCCGATAGCGAACACCATTCACGGTAACTGCTTGGCCAACCTTATTTTCGAAGAAATACGGTCCGCTGTTGCCGCCAGCACATAAGCCGCACCAAACAGACTCTTTTTGTAGAAGCATCAGTCTTTAAACAATCACTTGTGGATTATCATTTGCCAAATGCGGCAATTCTGCTTGTTAACTAATCCACTCGTCGATTATGCTGACCAAAAAATCAGGAAGTGCATTAAATACATTTTGATTTGAGCGCCCATTTTCGAAAAGGCTTCAACAAACCTAACGCCCTCCTCAATTGGGTACCTCTGCATGGTTGAATTTGCCAAACATTGAAGCAAGGAAATGGCCAATTAAGTTGGCCAAAAACTTGACGTTAAGGCGTGACTCACAATTAACATCGTGCATTATGGTTGGACCACCCTTTACTTTAGCGGCAAATCGTGCTTGTGTTTATTGCCTATAAAAATTTTAAAAAGATCAACACATTAAAGACATAAAAAAACCAACAAAAATGGGTTAAAGTAAGAGGCAGTCGTTTTTTTTCCCACATATCTCAGCCACTTGTGGACACCGATCTGGCTGAATTTCAATAAAACAGATTTCAAAATGGTCCCATCACATCTGGGGCGTTCGGAAACCCCAATTAAATAGACACACGGACAGAAGGTTGGATGAACATCATTTAATCAACTTCGCTACTCATAAGGACCCGCAATTTATATACTTTATACGGTCTAAGATTAATTACAGATTATAAACAGGATGTAAAACTTATTATGAACCTTTCCACATGTGGTAATGGGTATACAAAATAGAGGTTCTGATAGAAGGCAATAAAAAACGGCATTTTAATGCCTGTATTCATAAAAATATTTTAAATTTAATAAATGTTTAAAAAACAGATTCTCTATGAAAATTTGGCTTGATAAACGTTTGATAACTTTAATAACCGTTTATAAATACGGGCGTAAATGTTTACATTGGGTGGGCATTTAAGATGAATCAAAGTTTCCTCTTTTTCCCCCATTCATACTATGAATCTGCCTAGCCCTCTCAGACCGAGGTGCATGGATTGTGCGGGTAGGTTTCTGTCTTAATATTTTCGCTCTTTCAGGAATATTTCGCTGCTGATTGTTCTTTTTGCTTGTTTCTCACATTATCCCTCTGTTCGCTTTAATGTAACTTGAATTATTTCCAAATTCTTGCAGCACAATTCAGTTTTGTTAAAATGTGCCGTAGAAGTAAGTTGCGATTTTAATTACAAAAGTACTAATCGGTAACAAAAAGTGAAGTGGGCATATTTAACCTTAAAAGAAAGAGATTCATCAATTGTGCGTGTCGTGAAAACCTTTGAAGGATATAAAAATGGTAAAACCTAAGCATTAATTCTATTCTTATACATTTATTCCAAAATTTATGAATACATATATTTAAAGAAAGAATCAACAAAAATTTTTTTAGTTAAGCATATTATTAAAAAATAAAATAAAAGAAAGCCTAAAAAATAAAAGTTCTTCTTCCCTCTCAAAATTCGATAAGAATTTGAGCAATTTTTTTCTGTTTTCAAATTAATAACCCTTTAAAAGCTTTCGTCATTGAATAGAAATAAAAAAGTTGTATGATAAAGAGTAAATGAGCTTCGCCATTCGACGAACAGTAACCATCCCGGGTTAAGGCTAGTTAACACTAATATACTTTGTGTTAATACATGTCAAAACCTCAAGTAATATGTAAAAGTGTGATAGTGTAAATGAAATGTGTTAGGAAAATGGCAAGTATTACGAATAAAATTTTTCTAAGCAATACTTTTCATTTGATCAGGGTTGCAGGTGTGAATACAAACTGTAATGTTAAATTGGGTATGTTGACAGTCGCAACAAATAAAACTTATTAGATTTCTATCTCACAAAGTATAATGCAATGCCTAAGACTTGTGTGATAGTGTGGCCTTTAATGGGTTGCTATAAAACAATTTTTTTAAAGTTTCATTAACAGCCTGGGCCACGATGTTGACCGCTATTGCTCGCTTGCATTTTGAACGACAAAACAGCTGACCACTCCCAAGCACGACAAGTCTATCGACATTGCAAACGAACGATAACGTAATAGTTTTTATACAAATTGCGCACTACTATGAAATATTATGCGACCACAAATGTCAAAATCAGTCACATGTGTTGTGGTTGTCGGCAGAGGATTTTTGGTGGAATAGTAAACAAATTTTTGAAAAACCAAGAATAATGGCCAATTTCACCAACTCGTTTTAAATATCAATTTATCAGGGGTGTTCTGGAAATCGAAAACGCAAGAATTTAAAAGTCCTTTTTTTTAGTTAAAGAAATACAAATACAATTCAATATAAATATTTCTCTATTTAATAGAATTCTATAAGAAAATTTAAAAAAAATTGGATTAATAGTGTATTAATAAGAACTTCAAAATTGTTGCGTTTTGCGTTTTAGATTTCCAGAACAGCCCGGAATGTTTAAAATTCGATTTTGATGTCAAATAAAAATAAAATTATATAAAAAACTTAATTTAAATATGAATTGATATTTAAATAAATTGGTAAAATTGGGCATAAATATTCTTTTATAATTTTCATTGAATTATTTTTATGAAGAAAGGAATTTTGCAACATGAAATGAATTAAAATTTGTTGATAATTTTTTCATTCTTGACTGACCGGGGCATCGAACCCACGTTCAGGGACAGGCCGATTTGACATGTTTCGATAGTAATCACACTATCTCGTCAGAAATCTTCGCCGTTTAACACTCACCGTCATTGACGATGGGTGGCAGTCAATAGTCAAACTTCAATCTTGAAAATTTTAATTCATTTCGTGTTGTAAAATTCTTTTCTTCATAAAAATGATTTAATTAAAATTAAATTAAATAAAAAATTAAAATTTTGATTAAAATTTTTATTGGTTTATAAAATATTTACAAAATTCTATTGTTAAATTTTTTTTTTTTTGTTGACTGCTTTGTTGTCGTTTGTAGCAAATTAAGTACAACAGAGTTGTATTTTACATGTTTTGCCGATTGTTACGTTCAAACTACCGTTTAATTTGTGAAATAATTTTTGTAGCAATATATTTATTTGACAATAAATAAATGGACTACGTTAGAAACGGGGCGCTTATGAGAACGATAATGAATGACTTGTTGTCGCTTGCTTAAGTTATCGATCGACATCGTGGGCCAGGCTGTAAGACTCTTTTGCAGAGTTTTGTTAAAGAAGTTTTGCTAGAGTTTTCTAAAGAAAACTTTTGCGAAGAGTTTTCAATAGAAACCTTTACAAATAGAATCGAACAGTTATACAATTAAATCCATCATTATTCGTTGAAATGCAGGATGAGATACAGGCTGCCGAAATACAATTGTAAAAAATGCTTGTAATTTAAAAAAAAAAATATAAACCGGTTGTATTAATTTTAAATATTTTTTAAGAAAGCCTTATGCCCACCTGATTTTATTATCCTCAAAATTTGCATCTTTACAAATAGAAATGCAAAAAGTCCCATAAATTATTCAAATATCTCCTGTTTGTTAATTCTTGTTGCCTTTGTTTTTATTTATAATGGAATTTCATTACAAATGTCTAGATTTTAAATATTTCTAGCCTACATTTATTTATTCATTCCTTCTATTTGTCCATACATCTGGTTAGTTGTTTTAGCAACTAGAAGTGTTCAAAATCAACAACTGTGTGAAAAATATGTTGTAATCAAAAAATTGTACTTGTACAACTTGTCCGCCTAAAGATTTGTTTTTCTTATATCCAGCAAATGAATTGCATTGATATTGACAAATAAACAACAAAAATATTTTATGTTAAAAAAAAAAAAAATATTGAAAAAAAAGGCCATTCAACTTCTGCCACAACTTTATGGAAAAAAATAGTATATAGACGAGAGCATAAACTTGGTCATATTAAAAAGTTGATTAAAAACCCACATTAAAATTAAAAATAAATTTAAAAAAAATCGGTTTTAAGCGAAAACAATATCTAAGACATGTAAATGAATTATGGCATAAAATGAGAGACAAGATTTATAGGATTCTATTGAAAGAGAGAGGGAGAAGCAAACGAGGGTTGTTTAAAAAAGTTGAAAAATTAAACAAGTCTTTAGCAAAATCCTAAATTACTAGGGTGCGCCGGCGGTCTAGTTGTCAGTGAGCTAGCCTAGCAGTACGCAGGTTGCGAGTTCGATTCGCGCCAGAGATTCTGGTCTTGTTTACTACAACAGGTTGAAGATCTCAGTTACTATTGCACGGCTTATAACTTTAAAATAAAATAAGTAATTAAAAAAAATTTAATTTGATGAATTTAAGCCTAATTAAAATATTAAAAATATTAAATTTGCAGTTATTTTTATAACTCTAATGGCCTATTTCACTTATTTTATTTAAATACCAATTCATATTTAAATATAGTTTTTCATATAATTTTACTTTAATATGTCATGAAAAACGAAGTTTAAACATAAATTGATATTTAAATGGAATTGGATAAATAGGTCCTTAATAAAATAAATAAATAAGCCTTAGGGATGACAAAATAAATGATATCCTGCTGACATGAAGCAGTTCATGAGACAAACTTTAGAACTTGTGTTAGAATTGCAGACACACTTTTTTAATTGTATTGTCTAAAGTATTGAACACGAAAAATTCTCTAAATATTTAGAAGTATATCCTTTTAAATGTGTTTATTTTTTTCGATTTCCTTTACCCCTTTTTACTTTAATTCCATTAACTCTACTTAATTAAATTAATTTTTATTTTTATTTCGTTGTCTAATCGTTAACAATTTGACTATTAACACTGGCAAACAAATGAAAACACATAAAAGCACAAATTGTTTAACAATTTAAATAGAAAATTTGTTTAAATAACGCAAAACAAACGATTATGGTTAAACAATTAAAGTGTTTAACAAGCAGCCATCCAGCCAACGAATTCTGCACAATATCGATCGCAACACACACAATCAGCAACAGCAACAAACAATGCGTTTTCTACTTGTCTTTTCGAATGGTATTGCCACCAACCAGCAACACTTTCGCTTTATATAAAAAAAACTGTTTCCAAACAATGATCTTTAAACCGTTTCTGTGGAATAAACTGCATCCGAAGATCAACAGCAAAAACATGTTCAAAAGAAAAATTCATTGAAAAACTATAGTGTCAACTGAAATTTGTGTTTATGTAGACTCGTTGTTGTTATTGTCTAAAACAACAATAGTATTTAACTAAAAAAAAGAGAAAAAAAAACTACACCAACATTGGCTGGAAATTGTGCAACACCGATTTGCAAAAATGGTCATTTGAACATGGCCATTATTGGTCAATTGCATTGAAAATTTGCTTCTTTTGTTTTGTCCCCAAAATAAAAACAAACATTCGAAATCGATTTTAAATAAAAAGCAAAACTTTTTATTATTTTTATTTGAGGTCTAATGTAGGAAAATAAAAGAATGCCTAGACAATGCGACAAATAGACGCATGTTCAATGTTAGTATTAGTTTATCGTATTAACCCTTAAAAAAGCTGGTTGGCCTTTGAAGGGATTAACGATGTTTATTGCTTGTTGAAATCAAATTAAAGTTAAAAAAAAAGAATAAATAAGGTACGATATAAGTTTACAATTGATTTAGTAAAATTTGCCCTAATCCCTTAATAGGGTGTATTTTTTAGAAAACGGGGATAAAAACGTTTAGTTACAGATGTATTTCCAAGTAACGTGGATAACCGAAATTTCAACCTAATGGTGGTTTTAGCAGCGGGAGTTACCAACTCCTTTGAGTGGGGACACTGAAAAACATGTGGTTATTTAAGAAAGGGGTGTTGTTTTTAAGCACAACACTTTAAAAAAAAAAATGAAACAACAAATTCAATGAAATAACCATAATTGAGGCTTTATTAGAACTCTAATTTCATGGCATTTAATGTTTTAAAATAATTTCAGGCATATGGGCCACGGGACTGCGCCTTATAAACGCCATACTGTACGTCAAATTTTGCACACCTTTTTCGAACATACCCGGTCTTATTTCGTCAACAGTGCGTCGAATGTTGGCTTCTAAATGGCAAACTGTCGCTGGTTTAGCAGCGTCGACCAGAGATTTGAAGTATCCCCACAAAAAGTAGTCCATCTTAAGGCACACACAAAGGAAGTAACTTATTACAGGTACATTTATTGAGATTATTCGGTCACCAAACGTTTAGCACAACAAATGATGGTTTCACGCGCTGTATGGCATATTGCGCCCTCTTGTTTGAATCATTTCTCCTTAAAATGATTTACAATGGCATGAGGAATAAAAAAAATTACGAATCATTTGCCTGTGGTGTTCACTATTTATAGTAATGTATAATAAACCGGTTTCGGATTTAAAAATAAATCGGCTGATGACGCCTTTGGCTTGTAAATCGCAAGAAGCAGTAATTTCTTTTGAGATCTAATGGAGTCTCCGGTCTACCAAGAGGATTGTGATCTCTACGAAAATGAAAATCGGCTTGTTTTAATACCGTTGAGCCAGAAATGTGCTTGAAGATGATTTGACGATCAAATTCTGGTCTTTAGTTGTTTCTCAGCCCATTCACTGAATTTTACTTTACTTCTTGCACCAGTTATATAATATATGGATGCAGTCCAAGATCTTTCCTCAAAATTTTCCAACAAGTGGATGGGCAGAGCCCGACTTGCTGAGAACAGTGTCGGATCGCTAAGTTCTAGTCCTCTACCACACTCACGTCTACACGGCGATTTCTTCTTCTGTACGAATAGTACGGGCTCGATTTGGATGAATATTATCAAATGTGGTATTGAATCGATACATACAGGCCTGTCACAGAATACTATTACATACAGGCCTGATAGTATTACGTGTTAGCTGCTCAGATGGACAATTATGCGCACCGTAAACTTAATAAAATGCACTATAAATTTTGGCGAACAGAGCGCGGATTTTGGAAATAAATTCCCACGATTTTTATTTAAGTAAATTTTGAATAAAATCAAAAGTTGTGCACCGATTGCAATGAAATAAATATCACTCCATTCGAAATATATTTAACTAAATGTTTTTGGACCAAAACTTTGATTTTTGTAAAATTTTTATTTAATATGAATTTTTAAAAAACAAATATTGCAATTTCTAAACTTCAACGATATCCCTGAAACTACGGGCAAATTAAAAACCAATCAGAGCACGGCCTAAAGATAATATTGTTGATGAATTTTGAATTTTTTTTAACTGAATAGGGTGAAACGTTTTCAAGTTATTCCAATATATGGAACTTAAGTGCCTTAATTTTGGATATCGCGAAAAGTCGAGCTGATAGAAAAAACTAAGTGCAGAGTCCCAAATAACCCTATAAACTGCATTCAGTTCCTAATCAACAACAACCTTGTTCCCTTGTGTAATTTATAAAAACACCCGTATTTATTGTATATCTATTAACAATAAAATTATTAAATTTACAGTTGTAGATCATAAAAAACGAAAATTTTCTATTGAAGAACAATTCGTACATATAAAATATTTTCAATAGGGGTTGTTCATCTGGCAATTATCTTGATTCAAGTCAATGCAATTTTTCAACATAAAAATTAATTCGTGTTTTTTATGTCAACGTATAACTTGATAACGATTCTTTTGTATTTCAATTGAAAACTTATTTTTTATGTAGAATTTCGATGATAAATCAATCAAGTTTCTATAAAAAAAGAGATAATTTCTTAAAGTCATAAAGTTTTACTTCTACAAATAATTAATTTCAATTTGGCTGGAAAAACCTTTTAATACGGTTGATGATGGTTGTCGAGGCAATAAAGTTTATTTAATGACCAGGGGAAATGAAGAGAATGAGGAGGATTTTTATGTGTAAATCGTTTAATGAACGTATAATGCATTAAAAAGTATCAAGTCAGGTTGAATATTATGGAATAAACAGTATAACGCTTAAAATGAAGCTATTTACATTAAAAAGTAGTTAATATAATATTTCGAAAGTGCAAGTAACAAGTTAAATACCAATATTCTGCTATGCCGAATCTTTGACCCTAGTATTGAAAAATCAATTGTTCCCAGCTCTGATAGTATTGGTGCTTTCATGTAAAATCCTTATTTCGGGAGCATATTTATATGGGCCCTGGAAAAAAGTGGACCAATTTCGCTTATTTTTAAAACCAAACTAATTGTGTATATTGATAATATTGGAGCTCAATTTTAACAACATACATACGTTGTTTTGTATGGGCCCTATAGTACAAAACCCTCAACTCGGGAGGACACGTATGTGGTAGTCACGTGTACAAATATACTGATTTGGCTAGTTTTTCAGATCTGGGTAAAATTTGGTGCTCCTTGCTCATATGGTGTGGCCGCTATTGTGCCAAAACCATTAACTAAGTCATTTATAAAGAGATTATATTAATTTTCTTTACCAGCATTTAAGGTGAAACGGAACGGTGTCAAATCAAACGAACGAGTTGACCAACTTCTTGAGAAAAAGTGATGGTTTCACATGCTCTCCTCGAAATAATATGCAACAACATGAGGAATAACAAAAATTACGAATCATTTCCTTGTAGCGGTCGCCATTTATGGTAATGTTGGCACCGGTTTTGGATTTAAAGACGAAAAGTCCGATGACGCTTTCGGAATCTTAATCGCCCCAAACTGTGATTTTTCGGAATTTCGGGATGAGAATTGTGCTCTTTCCAAAAATGACAATTATACTTGTTTACATAACGTTAAGCCAAAAAGAGCCTCATCGATGAAGATGATGTGACGATTATATTGTGGTTCAACTTTCAGTTGATTCTCATCCCATTCACCGAACATACGACGCCATTGATAGTCCGCTGACTTTAATTCTTGCACCAGTTGGATCTTATAAGGATGTAGGCCATGATCTTACCACAAAATTTTCCAAGTAGTGGACAGCCCGAAATCGAGTTCCTAAGAACGGCGTTGGATAGATAAATTCGAAGGCATGCGTGGACATGCGCTAACATATCGACCTTAATCCTAGGTCAAGCAAGTGTAATGCTAATTATTATAGTATGCGAGTTGTCCAGCACTGTTTTAAAAACTTAGAATAATGTTAACTGCAACATAAGATTGAAATTGTAAGAGTTGACAGGCGGCAGTGGGTTGAGAAATTCATTAAAAAATGGGAAAAAGATCTTTCCATTGCTTACAGTATTTATGCTTTCCAATCCGAGCCACTATTTTTTTTATTAAAACTATAAATAATTAATATTGTGGTAAAACTATAAATATGTGTTTTCTCTAGGGGTTAATTCTTCCAATCTAATATTTTTTAAAATTATTGGTTAACTTTTTATTTTTTAATTTACCAAAAACCAACAACTGTTATTAAGTTACGAAAAGGAAGTATATTTTTCAATAACATTTTCTATATTTTTTTTTTCTCCAACGTTTTTCTCTGGTATGTAAATTGTTGTTTTCCTTTAATGTAATTTTTCCTCCTTAGACAAGTGACTAAAGGAAAATTTCAAGGAAATTGTTACAAACCATTTTTATTGCCACTCATATTATGTATTTGTTTTATTAAAAATTGTTTAGGCAATTGTTTTATCAACAACTTTTTGTTCGCTATTTGTTTTTGCCGTAATGAAAGTGTCACTTTTATTCACTTTTAAGGAAGACGGCAATAGAAAATAAAACTTAAAATTTAAATATTTTGTATATATATTTAGTATATGGGTTTTAAAATATTGTTTCGCAGTGTTTATAGGCAATAGACAATGTTTTCCTTAAGCTTGTTGTTTTTCTTTTTTTATTCGAAGAAAGTGAGAGTTTTTTGATTGTGGTGATGAAGCTTTAAGTGCGTTTTTGCTATTGCCTTATTGTAAATCATTGCATAATTTGTTTATAAGAGATATAGTATTTTAATATGATTGTATTTCCGCCTTAGGAATAAAGGAAAGGAGTTTTTGGTCAATGGGTTATTAAGCCAGTATTTTTTACATACGAACGATAGAAAATGAAAGTAAACTTCTTTTTAGTATGTTTCACTTGATTTATTTAAGCTGTAAGGACCTTAAGAATAAAATTCTTTTTTAGAACAGAGGATGACATAATGACCGCCAATAGTAATAATAAAATTAAAGGTAGTAATAATTCTATAATTATAAAATAAAGTTTTGAACATAACATACACGTAAATAACGGCGTCGGTTTGTCATTCTTAATGCTAAGAATTTTTTTGAATTTATGAAACATTTTTATATTTCAAAAGGTTTCACCGATCGATCATGCTTTGTATTCTGAAAAATTTATTGAGTGTTATTCACATTTTTTAAAAATAATAAAACATTTTTAATGTATAATGCAGGATTTGATGTTAAAACGCATCGAAGATTCGTTTCAATTGTTATAAATTCAACATATAATTTATTTTGTCAAAAAATATTGAGTTCTTACAAAGAAGTATTGAGCGTTACATTGACAAAAGTTTAATATATAATTTAACTGGAGGAAAAAGTTTATACCAGGAGAAAAGCAAAAATCATATGTTTTTCAATTAAAGTGGATATTTCTGTTGTTTTTTTTTTATTTTCATGTTTTTTCTTAAGTTGTTTAATAAAAAAATGGTTTTGCTCGAACGATTACATGTTGTTTTACCCACACCACAATAGTGAAGAGGGTATTATGTGTTCGTGCTGATGTTTTTAACACCTTTGAGCATAACGATCGAATCAGAATCACTTTTTGAATCGATTTAACAACATCCGTCCGTCCGGCTGGCTGGCTGGCTGTCCATGTAAATCTTGTGAACAACGTACAGGTCGCAGTTTTTATACATAACAATTTGATGAAATTCGGTACATAGATTATAATTATCATAAGACTCAAGCATATTAAAAATGGTGAAAATCGGTCTATAATTTCACATAGCCCGCATACAAGCTTCTTACCGGGATAGAGTCATCGCGCCCATAAATCATCCCTGTATGTTGGTATTTAGATTTTATTTGGTGCAAACAATATTTGACCATACAAATACAACTCGCGAAAATTGCTATTAATTTTCTCGATGTAACATCTGGCGACAATAACTTTTTTATCTGCTATAATATATCGATATATCGCCTCCCTCAAATCGCTGTAAAACGAAATCTCATATATTCAGATGTTGATATCGAGATAAGATTCGGCACCAAAAACTTTTAAATGAATCTTAATGTAATGGTATAATTTTGTTCTGGTAGGTTCTTGACTGCCTATGAGTCCCAAATAGGGTACACTTTCTTTCTTGTTTAAATTGGAGTCAAACCTTGATTTGTGTTACGTTATTTAAATTACATCAAAATGTAATTTTAATGAAGTTATACTTTGCTATAAAAGAAATACGCGGCCCATATAGCAATTATGTTTTGTTTCAGTCTACAAATTACGGAAATGCCAATAATTTTTTTTCGATTAAATCGCTTAGTAACAGCTTTTTTTTTGTAAAATAACGGTAATATTATTGTTTTAATTTTTAGAAGTATTATCTTTTAACTTTTATAATATAAACTAATTGTAATTTGATGCAGTTCTTAATATCAAATACATTAACTATGATTGCAATTGAACATTATGAACTACACATTACAGCTAATTACAATAGAATCGAAATGTAGTTGAGGCTTTCCAGGTCTGGTATTTTATTATTTTTAAAAACATTTTTTTATTTCTTAAGAAAGAAAATTTCAATCAAATTATTTAAATATCGATTTAGATTATTGATAATTATAAAATTCAATTAAAAATTTAATTGTCTGACAATTAAATTATAACTTATCGAAAAGCTTTTAAGTTTAATGAACTTTTGTGGTTATAAAATGAGTATTAACAATTAAATATTTTATTTTTATCTTTACAGTTTTTAATCAATCAGTAAAAACCGTCTTATATGGTAAGCTTTTAACTTTTTTATTTTTATTTTAATTTTAACCGTAAATAGCTGTATAATTTGGTAGTAACACTATAATTTAATCATCAAGTTATGTTACCAAAAAACTGTAATTTGTTTTTAAGTTAAACATTAAAAAAAAACGTTGCTACCTTTTAATTTGTAGTTTAAGAAATATAATTTTGGTAACAACCAAAAGAAAAAGCACAACATTTGAAATTTACAAAAATTAAAATAATTTAGCTAAAATTCATAGAATTGTACAAAGCAAAAACTTTAATTATTAACTTAAAATTCAATTAAATTATTAATTTACACTAGGGCTACGCCGTAAACTTTTTATGAAACTATTTTACACACAGAAAGGAAATTTGTTTGGAGGTCACCATAATCTAAAAAAAACATACAATTAGTTCTTGGCATATTATTGTTAATTTCACCATTTACATTATAGTTATTTATTTCAGACTTTTTTCCAAAAGCTTGTTTAATTTTACTTAATGTACACCCAGAGAAAAAATATGTTTAAATATGGTCACCTCCAACAAAACTATTTTTAAATAAAATTGTAAACATATTATGGTTATTTTAACCATATTATTGTCATTGACAACCATATTATGGTTAAATTAGTCCTCCATCAAGAAGTCACAACCATATTATGGTTGCCTCCAAACATGTTATGGTGTTATGATACTTGCTATTTTTTGTATTTTTTCTATATTGGAGAACAGTGCAAATATATTTGCCTAGGAAAACTGACTAAGTGTAAAGAGTTTGATTATACCATAAAAAATCTTGAAATGTCAAAAAAATAATCTTAGACTGTCAAAAAAAAATATAAAAATTTGTAACTTAAAATTGACATTTCCAGATTAAATGTTAGCACTGCTGCTAACTTTTTTAGTTTTTGATCGAAAGTAGCGGGTTTTAACTTTTTTTTTGCGATTTATAGCTTTTTTTGACAGTTTTTGTGGGAACAAAACGTGGGCAATATTGTTTGTTTTGTTTACATTTTATATTGTATTGTATTTCTTGTTCTTTCTCGCATTTGTTGTTTCATTCAGTCAATCCTAAAAAAATCCAATACAAAAAATAGCAAGTATCATAACACCTTACACAGGGTCTCCACCTAAGATAAGATATAAGACTTTTATATCAGCAAACGTCAAATTCAGTCGCAGAGAGTATTATCTTACGTGTGGACTCTCAAATAGTGTTAGTATTAATATTATAATAAATGTTATGAGACAGTTGCAGAGCTTTTTCCTAAAATTGAAACCCTCTGTTTATGTTATTAAAGTAAAAAACAAAAAATAATTTTTAGTAATATTTGAAGGAGAAAATGGTCATTACAGTTCGCGGAGATGAGCCCTTTTCGAAATTATTTCTTTAAATTTTCGTGGTCTCGGTGATAAAATGCAATTTTTAAAGCACACAAATAATTAGATACTCTATTAAGTTTAATCTATTAAAATAAAATAGATTTCAAACGTATTTTAAAACTAAATTTCCATACAAATTTTTCTTAAAACAGATTTCATATCCATTTTAGTTTTTTATGAATACGGCAGTAAATATATATTTTGCATGAAAGGTATTTATTATAAACGAACAATAAAAACATTTCGGTAAGTTTTTATTTGTTTATTAATATTACAAATTAGAAAATCATAATTAACATTCATGAAATAACTAAAACGAAAATATGTTACCAAGAAAAATATATGCATTAGACATCTCCTTCTACATCTGCCTGTAAATTGGCCATTGCAGAATGTCTTCATAAAAATTTTAGAAATCGGGAATATGGATATCATTATCCTCTAAGCAGCTGGATTCACTAATTTTCAAAATTAAGTTAAACAAAAATGTACTTATTTTAATTTTTCTCTTGAAATGGTGTTCAACTTTTCTTAGTAACGGCAAAATCAAAAATAATTTTTCATAACAAATTGACCACATATTAAAAACTTATCTCTCACTGTAAACAGTTTGAATGCAAAGTTTATTTCCATTGCTAACTTAAACATACATAGTAAATGATTAGACCACTAGCAAACACCGCTAAGTTAAAAAAAAGCAAAAATTCTGTAAAAGCGGCCAATTAATTAACTTTTTTACATGTTTCCCTAAGCCATTATCAATCTCGCTCAAAACTCGGTAAATTACGCGCAATTTTTGGTTAAATGTACAATACTCCTGCAAAACTCTCCCCAGTAAAAACTTCGCCTACAAAATAATGTGTGGAGTAATCAGGAGAAACCAAAAACGACTACTTACAATTCTACTGAAAGAACAATAGTCATCATTTTTTATCTACATACATCTGAAAATTAAGTAGCTATGGAAGTTGTTAGAGAAGAAAGCTTCTAAATAAAGAGTGATTTCAATTAAAAAAAAACTATTTTAATCGATTTCTTTAGAATTTTGTTTTTATATCCTCCACCACCACTAGTGGTGAATGAGGGTAAACTAAGATTGTCATTCCGTGTGAAACTTTTTATTATGCATCTAAGACCTGGCTTCTTGATTAAATCTAAGTCGATTTAGGCATGTCCATCTGTCTATCCGTTTGTCTGTCTGTTGAAAACACACTCACTTTCGAAAAACTCAGAAGAAATGAACAACCTTGCTGTCAAATTGCTTTAAGTTATCCTAAGCAGTTCGGGATTGAAATGCAGCAAAATCGGTTCAGTAGGATTAGAGCTATGAACCACCACCCTAAAAAATTTATAATTTTGTTACAAAAGCTAACATAAATGGTGGAATAATGCATGAAACGAAATAGGATTTTGCACAAATTCTTTTCATACTGGAAATCATTCCGTTACATTTTGTAATCCTTCATAATTTACCATAGGCCGCATATAAATCCTACTCTCGGAAAACAGTTTAGTACGCCTAAACCCGTAATAAATAACGCTATCATAGTAAAATTTGGTGCGTCACAGATTTATAGGACTAAAAATTAAACTTAAAAATTTCGTGATGTTCGGTCCATAATTTACCATAGGCCCCATATAAAGCCCACTTTGGGAAAATAATTAAATTCGACTGAAACCGTAGCAGATATATATATTGCGGTAACATTTTTTCCAACTTAGATTCATATGGCCAGAAATATATCATGCAATTTTGTGATATGCGATTCATAATGTACCTTAGATCCCATATTAAGCAGCCTTCTGAAACTCACTGTAAACGCTAAAAGTAATTTCACTGTTGCATTGCAAATTTAGTCTAATTTATTTTTTTTAATAAAAAAAAAACCAGTCTACATAATCTTGGGGTAAGTGGTACACAATTTACCATGGCTGCAATACAAATTTCCCTCCTGAAAATCATTTCAGTTGGGCTAAAACTATTACGAATCATAATATTTTACTCAAGTTTGTTCAAATTTCTAAAAAGAAAAGCATAAAACTTTCTGATTGTCGATCAATAATTTAATATATGTAGGTCGAATCCGCTACAAATTTTAATGCTGATGTTCGTTTTTGCGAAGATTAATTAATAATATATAAGTAGATATCATATAGAGCCCACTCCTTTCGGTGGAGGGTATCAAAGATTCGGCACAGCCGAATATAGCACTCTAACTTGTTTCAACTTAGCGCTGTTTGCAAGTGGACTACTCAAATATTCTTAGTAAATATGGAGATTAGCCCTTAATGTCATTCATTTTCAAAAACCTCCAGTTTTCACCGCTATGAAAAGGATATACAAACCCTGCATTGTCACAGTATATCGGTCAGTATGTGTACCAACAAAAAAGAGAATAAAATCCAATTCCCAAAAATTTGTAACTGAGCCCTTTTCGAAATTCATGATTAACTTTTATCTAACTTTTTTTTATTCCTATTAGATATTTGATAGTAAAGTAAATTTAATTGTAACAATTAAAAAAAAGTATTCGAGAATTTCGAGCAAACCAAGCAAGTAATTGAAAAGCATTGAACAACTGCAAAGAACAATGCCACCATTATTTTATTACTTTTAAGCAAATGTATGTAGTGAGACTGTGCTGGGTACCGAGTCACTGCAACATCACCCTTAACCCTTAGAGTACGAAGTGGGGGACTTTAAGTCCCCCAATGCTAGTTTTTCTTTAATAACTTCGAAAATTATTTCTTTCTATCTTTTTCGTCTTAGGTAGTCGAGTTTTATTTTTAATAGTATACAAAAACTTATAAGTGACATAAAAATATTATTCAGTTCGTAATTAGAAGGTAAGTTATTTGGTTATGGAACCCAAGTTACCCCACGTCGTGCTTTACGTTACAAATATAAGTCTGATGCAACGGATAATTATATTTATGTTATAGGTGTTGAATTATTATTATATTTATTTTATTTTGTATTTTTTTTATTGTTGAGAAAAGAATTTAATTCCTTAGTTTGTGTTTGTTAACAGTAATTTTAAGTTTATTTGAGGTCAAAACATAAAATATTTGAAAATGAAAATTATTTGAAAATTAATACTTTTTGATGCGATTTTTGAAATAAAATGCTGAAAATTAATAAAATAATCCTTTTTTACTTTTATAATAATTTTTTCTATACCAATATGCAAACCTTTATACTATATAATCCCATTTCTCTGTGGGGGACCTTAGTGACCCCACTCCTTACTTTATGTCAAAAATTAGGCTTCGTACTCTAAGGGTTAATAAAACGGCAAATAAGTTTTCAAGACCTTGGAAATGGATGATCCTGACAGTACAAAGACAATCAGACCTTCAATGGGCTTTTATTTTGGGAAGATTAAGGAATGGGCTATAAACGGGACTAATCGGGCATGGAGGAAAAGAAGGTATGACCGATGCTTAGGATGACTAATTCTTTTTCACTACTTTGCAGGATCAAGGTCTGCGTTGCAGGCATGATAGATATAAAAACGGGCAGCTGCATGGTATGCAGGATGGTGTTAATATTGGGATCTAGCTCGTCGGATATATGTAGGCTGCGAGGACGTGGTAGGAGATAGAGAAAGTTGAGCATATTCTGTACTACTGTCCTAGGCTATAGAAGAGCAGGCTGAGCTGGCTGGGTTTTAGATCGATATGCGAATTGGGAGATTCCTCAAGCTGAGCGCTCGATAATCTGATGAAATTCGGTGGTAAGATGGCCTGGCTGTATAATAAGAATCTGGAGACAACCCTTACTAAACACAATAGTTCAACATTGTGTTGATAAGTGCTTTTTTCTTTCTGGTCCGATATTATTTTCCTCTGATTCTTATGCTTTGCCTCTTTTTTCTTTTTCTCTTAGCCCTCTTTTATAACCTGGGGCCTCACAATGGACTTAACTGATTTCTGGGTGAGGTTGTGAAGATTGACGTTGCTTCAGCCTTTCTACCGAACCTAACCAGAAGCTATTATAAATATGGTTGTAGCTAAAATTTTTGTTAACTTAATATTGTCCTTACCAAACATATTAAAATTTTTAGGGAGGTAAAAATTTTAATATAAATCAAATTGTATTAATCGTAAGTTAAAACCACAATATTTCGTTTGTAGCCATTGCGGGAAACATAATATAGTTTTTTTGTAACCATATTTTTCTGCGCATATATATGAGCATTGCCTATATTTTTTTACATAAAGTGTTTAAATACATTTTTAACACTTAACAAATAAAAAAAAAAAGAAATACATACGCATATTGTCTATTTGTCCCTCCGTATATTTGTATACTCAAAATATTATGTAGCTAAATTCAAATGTAAATTCCTTTTAAACAACACAGAAAACATTAATAATTTTCACCCAATTTATACCAAATTCCTAATATCAAGCAAACAATTTGTTGATTTTGATCCTATTACCAAAGTGATTATATTGTTTACTAAAAATAGATATTGGAAATTATTTGTAAGCAACTTTATTATATTCAACATTTTTTATTTTTCAAATTTATTCTATGAGTTAAATTTCAGTTATGTATTTTATAAAGCTTTTTGTAATAGTTCTATTCCTTAAATTTTTAGGAATGACTTTATACACTACCAGACTATTATCTTGTATCTTCTTGTTACATTTTACCTTAGCTAATGCATTTTCTGGCCCGCTACGGCCTTCGTCAGCATTCTTTGTGTCACACTGGATAGTGATACTTTATAAATTGAATGTATTTAACTCAACTATTTTAACAAATATTTATTGGGAATTATTTCTAAAAATTTTAAAATTGTAAAATTGTAATTTTTTAATAAATGATATTTTTAATTTTAATTAAACAATTGATCAAAAACTTCCATTTCAAACAATGTGTTAATTTATTTAATAAAATATAGACAATTCCCAGCAACAATTCTACATGTTTAAATTATATTAATTTAAACGAAAAAAGTCAATTAAGATTTTTTGTTATTTTTTTAATATTTTAATTAAAAATTTATTTCAAAACAACTAAAATGTTAATTTAATCAAAATTAGATTTTTAATATTCTTTCAACTAAAAAAAATAATTGATTCAATTATCACATCAATTAAATTTAAATACTTTTTAAACTATTTTTTAATTGATAAAACACTTTTTTCTCTGAGCTAAACATTTATTTAAAAAACGGTTCATTCACATTTAATTTACAATAAATGAATTTTACATTTGTTTTTTAAATTTTTATTTATTAAACAGCATATTCCGTAAAATCCAATAGCTTTTCCTTTTTAAAAAATATATTTTAACGGACAAAAAATCAAATTTTATAGCAATATAAGTATAGAAAAACATTATGGGTTTTCATTAAATCGCTTAAAAGTTCGATTTGTTCAACTTGCGGGACTCTGTTCATGAAGCTCATTCTTAAATTTGTTGTAAGTTTAAACAATTAATGTTTGTTTGTGACAAACGTCAATACAAAAAATAAATTACAAATATATACATATAAAAAGTGTTAAAATATGTGTCTAAAACCTGAAATTTGTTTTTAAAAACTAATTTTCATAGATTATTTCAAGAATTTGTTTTTTGTGATCTGTTAACCACTTTTATTTTTCATTGAAAACGACGATAAGCATGAAAAAATCTCTTTCTACAAATGCACAATTGAACAGCGCAAGTCTTAGAGTCAAAATTGTTTTGAAAATTTACGAAGTTTGTGTAAATGAATTCTCATACTTTTTCTGACAGTTTATTTGCGAGGGCATACAAATGCACAGATTGCGAGACTTTTAGGCGATATCAAGAAAAACCATATTGGTTCTTATGATATTAAAAATAAATAACTTTATTAATCGTAAAATAACTAAATTTTTATTCAATTTTAGCAGTAGGAAACACGAATTATATAACCCACAATAAGTTACTGTAATAATTTTATGAGTGTATGAGTATATTTTTTTTTGTTGTACTCTCAACAAAATTCAATTAAAGCAAATTTTATAATTTTGAACTTGACAGACCATTGTGTCTTTTATGGAGATTTTATTAGAGGCTTTTTATGTTTTAATGTTTAATTAAAACTATCTAAAAAAAGCTTATGCTTATTTACTACACATGTTTCTTGCCTTACCCAGTAAAAACATTAAAATATTTTTTACATATACATACATACTTACATATGTATGTGTGCATTAATATTTTTGTCTTGAAAACTTTTGTCTTGTCTTTTAATTTTAGTTTTGTAATTATTTAGAAAAATTTTATTATATAAAGCAGTAGTCAATAGTTCAGGCGGAATGCGTAATAGACATTAAAAATGACCCTAAATGTGTATGTTGGTTCCAAATAAAAAATTATTTTTTCAAAGAATTTTCTAAGATATTTTTACAGAAACAAGAAAAAACTTTCTGAGAAAAATAATTTATTAACTTTATTATCATGTTGAAAGTCTTAAACACGTATTGATTTTGATTTTAAACGAGTTTGTTAATTGAGCTTTAAAAAATTGCCTAATTAATATTTTACAAATATGTCGAATTTTTATAATTATTTTTATTCAAAAATGCCAAAATTTTTATTACAAAAGGAAGTCAAATTGTTAAAAACTCGAATAAGGTTAATATGATATGTTTCAGACTAAAATATATTAAAAATTACATAATTCACTGTTTCCCAAACAATTTCAATTTCTTAAGAATACTCGTCCTTTCAAAGTCCCTGTTGCTGCATTTTTCATAGTAGAACCAACATCAAGGTGAGTTTAAAAAAAGGAAAGGGTGAAAACTTGAGTATAATGGTGCTCTCATTGCAATGCTTAAACTTTGCATTTCGCCGACCGGTGATTATAATCACAAGCACTCATATTTTTTTTTTTGTTGCTATGTTTTTTTCTGTCAGTTAATTAAAATCTTTTTTCGTTATTATATTGTCAGTTTACTTGGTGCGGCAAAAAATGGGTTAAGTAAAAAGGATTCAATGCAAATTATTTAACCAAAAATAGTCCTTCGACTGTTCAGATAAAATTTTCTTTTATAGTTCTCGTAAATCTTTGACTCATTTTAATTAATTTAATTTAAAAAAAAATTAACGAAAGGTTTAAAATGGAAATAATAATGTGAGATCCTAAATTTTATATAAAAATGATGGACTGTTGTTAAAGCGTAACTTTATTCTTTAGTGTTTGTATATGATTTCGGGTATATAGCCCAAAAGGCTGGCCTGAAAGTGGATTTCACCACAAACTTATTCAAGTACTGTTGGAGTTGTTCTAATTTGCATGTATTTACTTGTTAAAATTCAAGTGTTTTTTTTTACATTTAGTCAGCTTTTGTTTCTGGAACATGATTGTAGCAAATTCTATTTAATCGTTAAAATCGTTTATAAACTCGAAATTTCATGTTAAACTTGTTTGAAATTTATTAATTTTATTGAGGTGCCTTAGTATTGAAATTATGGAAGGAAATTTTATTTGTAGGTAAATTGTTATTTAAATTTTGAACATTTCAAAATTACGAGTTGTGTTTGTCTTGGGAAATTATTAATTATCATATACGTAAGCTTTTTTCAATTTGATTTTTATTGTTTTTTTTTTTTTTTTTTTTTTGGAAAAATTTTTTGGGATAGTTCAGTGAGGAGAACAAATCTAAAGCGAGCATGTAATGGAGAGTGTATATAACCTGGAAATAACAAATTATAAAATAAAAAGAACAGAATACTTAAAATACCAAAATTTTAAAATAAAAGAAATTCTGAAATAAAAAGAATGGAATATTGAAAATATTAAATTAGAAAATAAAAAGAACAAAATAGTGAAAATACCAAATTTTAAAATAAAAGGAATTTTTTAAATAAAAAGAATATAATTCTGAGAATATAAAATTTTAAAATAAAAAACCTTGAAAATACTGAACTAAAAAAAAAAGGATATTCTAGAGAAAAAACAGTTATAAAACAAAAACCAAAGCCAAAAAGGCATACGCATTCAAAACTGTAAATTACGCTATTTTGAATTATGTTGTGTGTTAAACAACTTAAAGTTTAAGAATGAAGGCAAGAAAATCAAATAAAAATTCATAAACTTCTGAATAGTTTGGGCAAAAATGTGATCTCCTAAAAAGTAAAAGCTTAAAAAGAAAAGCTCAGGAAAAAAACAAACCAATCAATATACTCTTACTTTAACGGGAGAAAATTATAAATTTATAAATATCATTAGATAAAATGAAGACAGTGAATGCTTGATATAAATTTTCAATATTTCGTGAATTCTTGAGTGCGGAGAATTACTGTTTACTATATTTTAAAATATATAAACTCTTTAATTTTTTTGTTATGTTATTTCTTAAATTGTTTGTTATGATTTAGTGATAAACTTAATTGCTTGTAAAACCCTGATATACATATCGTCGGCTGATTATTTAATTGTCGTATGTGGAATCCAATAGTTTCGAGTAAATTGACTTTGAACACATTTAATTTGAAAATTGCTTCAGCAAATACCACATATGACAAACTCAACACTCCATATCTCGAAAACTGTATGTGGTATCTAAAAACTGATTACGCAAAATAAAAGATCAGGTTAAAAAACCTAAGGAATCAATCTTAACTCAAAACCGCAAAAAATCCACATACGACATTTAAATTATCAACCGACGATATATCTTCGTTGGAACTAAAATAAATAAGTTTCATTCAATTGTAGTTTTACATTTTATATTGTTTTGTGTTATTACTAGAGTTTATGTTATTATAAAAGCGAAATGAAATATTAAAATTATCATTGAACAAGCTCTGTTTTCTTGAAATACTTTCTCGAAAATATGGGAAAAAAATGAGAAAAAACACGGGGTTAATTTTGTGGGTTTACAAATAATTATTGGGTATTTATTAATTTTAATATTTTGGGTTTTTTTTCTTCACTAGTACGTACCGTACACTTGGGGTTTACAAACGTAAGTAAAAATAGTATACATAAATAATAATAATAACAAAGACACAAATAACAACAACTTTAACTTAACGAAAACCAGTGAACAATAATTAGGGCCCGTTTACACTATGCGCGTAAACATCCCGCCCCCCTTGCTCTACTGCAACAACGAGGGCTAAGGATCACGCGGGTCGACCTGAAAACAAACTTGAACCAATAAAAAAAAGAAAGGGTAATTTTTTCCAAAAAAATTAAAATTCATTTTAACAATTCAAGCAAATATAAAAAATTATTAATGATAAAAAATACTCAGGCAACCCGACCGTTCATAACGTTGATCACGATAGTTGCTGGCGTGAGAGTCGCATCCGGGAAAGTTACCGGCCGGGGTTGGACGGAGTGCTGTAGCTGTTGTTGTATGGGTTGCTGCGTTGGTTGTTGGTGCTGGCAGCAGTGCTGGCATGTGCCTGCGGTTTTGGGTTTTGGACGAGATTTCCTCTTCCTTTTATCCTTTTTGGCTTTGGGTTTACTTGCCGGTGTCGATTGCGCGCCTTTATGCCGATGAAGGAAGGTATGGTGTTCGGCCATGCACTCGAGACAGCGGTCACGGCTCGTGCACTTGTCGCGCATGTGGGAGTGAGCAAGACAGTTGAAACAATACTTATACTTCCTCACTGTCTCCCAACGTTCCGTCACCGACATTTTCCGGAACTTCACACACTTCCGTAGTGCGTGCTCACCTTTGCACAAGCGGCAATCTCTCCGGCTTTCAGCTCGTGGGGGTTTGGCCTCAGGGGAAGAGGGACCTTCAATTGGTTCACGGTGGACCTCAAGGCGGCGTGATGCACTCGACATGTTCTCTACAGGGTAAAGACAAAAATAAAAGAGAAAAATAAAAAATTAGTGGGTATCTGAACTGGGTAAGAGAACAAGCTTCACTATAGGCCGGGTGAAAACGCCTGAAGCTGTTCTCACGTCTGCTGTGCGGACCTTCGAGTCACGTCCTACGTGAGTCTTCTCGATTCGTCCGAGTCGCCACTCATTGGGGGGCAAATTATCCTGACGGATAACTACCAAATCACCTACTTCAAAGTCTTTCTGGGGGTATTTCCATTTTACTCGACGATGAAGCTCTTTGAGGTATTCCTCCTTCCACCGCTGAGCAAAGTGGTGGTGAAGTATCTTCAATTTTTGCCACCTGCTGGCAACACTCAAAGAGAGATCAGAATGATCGGGTTCGGGGGGTGACAGAAGAGGCGCACCAATCAGAAAATGACCTGGGGTTAACGGAACTAAATCTGACGGATTATCGGTCATAGCAGTTAGCGGTCTTGAATTTAGGCAAGCTTCTATACGGGTCAGCATAGTAGTAAACTCCTCAAAAGTAAATTTCTGAACTCCAGAGATTTTCCGTAAATGAGTTTTCACGCTCTTTACGCCGGCTTCCCATAAGCCACCCATATGAGGAGCACCGGGAGGGATAAAATGCCATTCCACAGGCTGAAAACTGTTCCGTACAAGTACCTTCCTCCTTATTTCAGGTAAAAACTGCTTTCGGTCAACCTCGAGTAAGCTAGCTGCACCGACAAAAGCAGTTCCGTTATCGGAATACAGGTGAGAAGGACAACCACGACGGGAAAAGAAACGGGTAAAAGCTGCAAGGAATGTTTCCGTCGACATATCACCAGTGGCCTCTAAATGAATTGCTTTTGTTGCAAAACAGACAAAAACTAAAACATAGCCTTTTGTAATTCGACAAGCTCTACCAATGTAGGACTTGATGTCGAATGGACCTGCGAAATCTAAACCGGTATGAGTAAACGGTCTCGACATAGAGCATCGCTCGGGGGGTAATGCAGCCATTATTTGCTGACCGGACTTCTTCCGATAAATAGTACATTCCTTACAATTATGAATTACTGTACGGATCAGATTTTTTAGCTTGGGGACCCAAAATTCAATTCTAATTAAACGGAGCATCAACGAATGACCGCCGTGTGCAGAGCACTTGTGCACATGTTCAACAAACAAGCGAGTAAAACGTGCAGAATAGGGTAAAATTTTGGGAAATCGTTCGTCATACGTCAAACCGTGCGATCTAGCCAGTCGGCCATTTATTCTGACAAAGCCACTTGAGTCGATAAACGGATTTAAAGTGAGCAGGCTGCTCTTTGAAGATAAGGGTATACCTTTCGAAAGCTGACTATACTCCGGTATAAAATTCTGCTGACATATATGAATCAAGCGATTTCGAGTGAATTTCACTTCAGACTGGGTTAAATTCAAGGTATCGTACGAGCATTTTCGGGTTCTCAAATACTGTAAACACCTGAACCAATACGAAATAATTCGCATTGCACGGGGTAAATCGGAAAATCGCTCTAATATGTCATACGGGCGTTCGAGCTGAACAGAAAATGATTGAACTTCAAGGTGTTGGTGGTCGATGGGGGGGTGACGCGGCCAGCATTCACGAGGTTGTCTCAACCACGCAGGGCCATGCCACCAAAGAGAATTATCAATCAAATCTCTTGCAAGCATTCCACGACTTGCCAAATCGGCGGGGTTGTCCTTGGAATCTACATGTGACCAATTTTCATTACCAACTTTATTTACAATCAACGCTACTCTGTTTTTAACAAAGGTCGGCCAATGGCACAGGGGTTTTCTAAGCCAGGATAAAACAATAGTAGAATCAGTCCACAGATAAACCTTCCTCCTGTCTAGATTTAATTGGGAGCATAATGATTCTACCATTTTTGCCATCAAAGCCGCTCCACAAAGTTCTAATCGGGGTAATGTTTCAGACTTCACGGGAGCTACCTTTGTTTTTGACGCGAGTAAATGCGTCGTGATCACCATCGATGACCTATTTCGGATGTACAGAGCAGTGCCGTATGCCTTTTCAGAGGCATCGCAAAACGCATGAAGTTCAATTTCATTTTCGGGAAGAAAATCAACCCATCTTGGAATATTGATTTTCTCGACATTAGGGTAGTCGTTTAAAAATGCGCGCCATTGAGATAGGGTAAGGGGGTGCAAAACTTCATCCCAGTCTGTCTTGTCCTTCCAAATTTGTTGCATTATGATCTTAGCCACAATAATTTTCGGCGAAAACCACCCGGCTGGATCAAACAACTTCGCTATTTCGGACAAGACAGCACGTTTCGTGACCATATCCTGGCGTGGCTGCGATGCAATTTTGAAAAAGAAACTATCTTTAGTCGCATCCCATCGCAAGCCTAGGGTTTTGGTAGTACTGGCATCCGAAAATTTCAAGAAGTCTGCATTAAGCAGATTCTCAGGGGGTATATCTTCCAAGAGCCGTAAATGATTGGCTGTCCATTTTCGCAAAACGAAACCAGCAGAGCCAAGAACGTGGGTTAGTTCATTACGTCTCTTGAAAGCATCTTCTAGCTCATGAGAGCCAGCCAGCACGTCGTCGACGTACATTTGGGTTTTCAAAATTTCGGATGCCGCAGGACTCCGGGGTTTACAATCGTCAGCCAATTGCAATAGAGTACGCAACGCTAAGTACGGCGCACAGTTCACTCCAAACGTGACCGTACTAAGCTCATAGTCCTTTACTTCAGCTACAGGATCATCACGAAACAATATCCGCTGATATTGTGTTTGGTTGGGATGAACAAGTATCTGGCGATACATTTTCTCAATGTCTGCATTAAAAACGTAACGGTAGAACCGCCAACGCAGTAATAAAATTGTAAGATCTGTCTGTAAGACAGGACCGGGGTATAGGGCATTATTAAGGCTCACGCCATTGGAGGAGGGGTTTGAAGCATTAAATACCACTCTTAGTTTCGTGGTAACGCTATCAGCTTTAAACACTGCATGATGGGGTAAATAGTAACTATTCGCAGTGGAAACCGGGGTGTTGACGGCTTTTACATGACCCATTTCGAAATACTCACGAACCACATTGTCGTACTGTAATTTTAATTCGGGGTTTTTTAAAAAGCGCGTCTCATTTCGCACAAACTGGGAAAAGGCGCTTTTACGAGAATCTCCTAATAACAATTCATTTGAAAATTCTCGACGAAATGGGAGAGATACCACGTAACGGCCATCGGGGTTTCTATAAGTGGTGGTCCGGTAAAGTGTTTCACAATATTCATCGTCTTCAGATAACTGTATCGCTTGTGGAACTTCTTCAAGTTCCCAAAAACGCGATAGTTGAGTGTTTAACTCGAGATGGGTACAAAACGATGCTATAGAGTGTAAGGGTTGGGGCTGAAAAACTTCACCTGTGACGATCCACCCGAACACGGTTCTCTGGGCGATCAGGTTGCCATTTGGATGTATTCGAACATCCGTAGTTAAAATTTTAGGATACACATTTCCTCCAAAAAGTATATCCATACGGGTACACATGACGTCGGTCAGTGTAATGTCGGGGAATGTTGAGGTTACAATATCAGAGATATTACACGAGGGCAACCGACCGGTGATTTTCTCAACAACGTACGCATTAATTTCAAGTTTAAAGCCGGGGTCGATCGGCGAACCGACCGTAAGAGCGCACATTGTAGAGGATTTTCCAGCTAAGCAGTCCATCATTCCTGTGACACTTGTCGAAGGCACGGAAAATGTGGGAATAGCAAGCATCCTTTGTAACCTCCTTGAAATAAAGGTACCTTGCGAACCGGGGTCAACTAAGGCTCGGGCCGCACATCTTATGTCGTTTAAGTGTACTATGCACACTGCAGAGCCTAAAAGGACTGCTGAATGGGGGTTCGACTTCAGATGTGCGGAATAAGTATGCAAATTATGAGCCGCGGTAGAAGTTGAAGGGGAAAAATTAAGCGGGGGTTGAGAATGACTGCTAGCTGAATTAGGATTTGAATGAACGGGGGGTTGAGATGAAGACACAGTCACGCCAGTTGCTATAGGGAGCTGGGTTGAATTACTGGCAGACATATGTGACTTTACATCTCTATGAAGCAGGGAGTGGTGCTTCTGCTTACAAAGTGAACACACATGAATACTCTTACAATTCTTGTACTCATGGGAGGTTGCCAAACAGTTTGAACAACACTTCAGTCGCTTCACTGTTGACATTCGCTGATCAACATTCTGACTCAAAAAACTAGGGCAAAGTCTAATGGGGTGAGAACCTTGACAAAGGAAACACCGACAAACCGTTGGGGTGGGACCAGTTTTGGTCGCAAAACTTTGAACCCTTCTACTATCATTTGACGATTTTTTGGCAGCGTTTATACTAGGGGCATTTCGGGTATTGGCAGTTGTGGGGTATTTGTTCGGGTTTTGAACGGGGTTTAAATGAGACTGCCTTATGTCAGAAATTGACTCGAGAGTTTTAAAATGCGCTGTCAAAAAAGCATCCATATCATCCCATTTAGGGGAATTTTTAGAATGTTTTTTGGATTGTTCCCAGAGACTCAGAGTGTTTTCGGGTAGCTTTGTAGCACATATATACACTAGCATTACATGGTAAAATATTTCGGGGGTTACTTCGAGTAACGACAAATTCGTAATGCAATCATTTATCGTTCTTTGCAAATTTTTAATATTCGCTCCTGACTCTTGTGAAAGCGGTTTAATATTTAATAGGGCTCGAAGCTGTTCGTTTATGAGGGCATCTTTGTTCTCATATGTGTCAACCAACTTTTTCCATGCGACCTCATAACCATCGTTGGTAAGTGGCACAGTTTGTATGGTATCATGTGCATCTTTTGCAGTTTTCTGCAACAGGTAGTACAATTTTTGTACTGGGGTCAAACGGGGGTTATTACCATACAAAGCTGAGAACATGTCTCGAAATGAGGGCCAACTCTTATAGTCACCATAGAATATTGGGGTGTCACAAGGGGGTAAATTCATCATTGGCGCGGATTGCGCAATTGACCGCTCGACCTGCGCCGCTAATTTTAGTCGTTCTAGGTGACCTGTAATAAGAGATATCCCCCGGGTAAAGGTGCCGTAAGACTGGAAGTACTTGGCTTTCAGTTCTCTAATCTGGGGATCTTTTAACTTTTCGGCCTCAATTAACAAGGAGTCATATGTTAATCGAACAGCTTCCCATAACCGATTGAGTTCTTTCTCATGACTACTTAAAGAACCGAGTTGGTGTTCAGCTACGGGTATAGTGGCAATATATGCCTCAAAATCTGCCATACGGTCGGCATTGCGGATAAATGTAGTCATATCCATCTTTGATCTCAATCGATATGAAGGAATTTTTAGAGAAATTTATAAAAAACACGAGTAAAAAACAATTTAAGCTCAAAGTCAGGGGCAAAACCGATAAAAATTGCTCTAAGAATAGAAAAAGAACGATCACTAAACTTTCAAGCTAATTAAATAAATTTGATTTTCAACAAAAAAATAAAAAATGTTGCAAAAAGGGGTATTTTTATATTTATAAATATAAATTTATTAAATAAAAATATATAAAATAATGGGTAAAATAAAATATATTTATAACCAAAGTCAATTTTCTACACTAGGATTCCTTGTTTAATAAAATGGGAAAATAGCACGAGTAAAACTATAAAAAAACCGGGTTAAATTTGCGATTTTATGAAAAAATCGGGTTGAATTTTACTAAATAAGGAATTCTACAAGTGTAAAAAAGCTTTGTGGAATTAAAAAGGTAAAAAAATAGTTAAAAAACACTTGTGCCGCTGCGAAATATTAACGGGTACCCACTTGGGGTTATTCGAGTATTTTATATTTACTAAAAAATTAGTTGTCAACAGCGATTATCAATTAATTTAATTAATAAATTAATTTTTTCAGGGGGAAATCAATAAAAAAGAGTCAAAATAATCACTTTTCACAATCAATTTAATAGTAACCGGGTTTCCGCACGAATAAAAAGTTGCAGCACTAGTGTATGTTGTGTGTGTGATAATATAAAAGAAAACAAAACAAACCAACAAACACACAAACACACAGTAAATATACAATGTTGTGCTTTCAACAAAAATAATAATATGTATTTATTTCACTCACTTATTGTGCACAGGGTTATTTTATTTTTAATTATTTAATTTAATTTCTCAATAATTTAATGGGTAAATTTAAACAATCACTTATTTAAAATAAATTATTAAAAAATTCACGAATGTCCGTCCTTTCTCGTTGGCAAAATTAACGAGTAAAAGTAGCGAGTATTTATTCTCTTTAGAGCACGATCGGGGGGAAAAAAATAAAAGCTTTTGTTAACAGAGTAGTTAACAGAGAATAAAACCGCGGGTTAACAATAACACAAACACTTTATTTGTAATAAATATCACTTTTAAATAAATGGAGTAAAAATGGATGAAGAAGAAATTATTAGAATTTCTTTTATTTAAAATCGAGTAAATTACTTATTTAACACTTATTTAACAAATGATATTTATTCGGACTCAAAACACACTCGAATTTAGGGATAAAAAATTGGGGTTGAAATAAAGCACAAATGCAAATTCCACTGTGGTGTTTTGCCGACGGCAAATTGAATCGCGCACTTGTTGGTTTTGTTTTATCACAAAAAGGGCTGTTTTTTATATTATCACTTATTATTTTGCACTTCTTACAAATAAAAATCACACAACTTACCTTTTTCCAAAGTTTAAAAAATGGAGTTTGAAATTAAAAAATGAATTTTATGTGATGATCGCAAAAAATGAGAAGCTGGGGATTCTGAAAATAAAATATTTTCTTAAAAATATTTCAAAAACTCGGGGGGTTTCAAATCCGGGTTGAAGGACCAAAATGTTTTCTTGAAATACTTTCTCGAAAATATGGGAAAAAAATGAGAAAAAACACGGGGTTAATTTTGTGGGTTTACAAATAATTATTGGGTATTTATTAATTTTAATATTTTGGGTTTTTTTTCTTCACTAGTACGTACCGTACACTTGGGGTTTACAAACGTAAGTAAAAATAGTATACATAAATAATAATAATAACAAAGACACAAATAACAACAACTTTAACTTAACGAAAACCAGTGAACAATAATTAGGGCCCGTTTACACTATGCGCGTAAACAAGCTCTAATTGTAAATGGTATATGTCTTTTAAAAAATGTTGATTAATAAACGATTTCTTAATAACATAATGAACATTTAAAGAAAATAATGAGTCTATAAATTCTTTATTTGAGTTGTGGAAATAGGAAGTGAGATATGGTATAAATAGCAATAAAATAATTACATTTTCGGAATTAATTTCAATATCGCCTGAAATTAATCATGGTGGTACAATGATATCCTAAGAGTTGGGATACGCCAAACGAACACCTATATCTGATTCATGTCAAGTATTCAAATTTATTAAAAAAATTATAACGCCTTGGACCACTAAAAGCAACATATTCGGCGCAGGGCTTACATGAAGAAACAGACAACCAGTAGACCAGACGGACGATCAGGCGGAAATGCTGTAACGGGCTTTATATGTAATTTTGAGTTGTTCAGTATATTCAAAGATGGGTCTACCACTAATATTGTAATGCGTTACTAACTTAAGAACAAAACCGTAATGCCTCCCCGAGCTACAGTGGTGAAGGGCAACGGTTTCCAAATACACAGAAAAAAATGGTTTAAAAAGTATTTCAATTTAATTAATGTGATAATTGAATCAATTATTTTTTTAGTTGAAAGAAAATTAAAAATTTAATTTTGATTTAATTAACATTTTAGTTGTTTTGAAATAAATTTTCAATTAAAATTTTAATTAAATATCAATATTTATTTAAATAAATTAACACATTGTTTGAAATGGGAAAATTTGTTTGATCACTTTTTTAATTAAAATTAAAAATATCATTAATTGAAAATATTTTTTCAAAATTTTAAAATTCTTAGGGTTCAATATAATCATTTTGGTAATAGGTGCAAAATCAACAACTTGTTTGCTTGATATTATGAATTTGGAATAAATTTGGTGATTGGAGAAATTTAATAATTTTTTCTGAGTAGAAGTCCATGGCCACCTTCGGACTCCTGACAGTTTTCGAGGTGGCCCGCAAAGGAGAATACAAAAAACTTTCTTTTGTAACGAAATTAAATTTAGGGGTTAGCAAAAAAAATATTTTTCAAAGGGAACGCAAAGCAAAAAAAGCGGGAACCCCGGTTTTTTTTTACTTCAATCATGATGGAACGACAATCCAAACCAATTACAAAGTCTAAAACATTTATTACACACGCTCCTAAAATACTCAAAATAATCCTATGTATTTGTATTTTTTATTAGGCCATTTTAAATAGCTTTTAAAAATTATCCTTCGAACCCTTCGAACTTTTTTAAATCTTAGAATTATTTTTAAGCTTCCACTGCTGATTCAAAGATGACTGATTATTATATTTTTGTATGTTTTATTCAAAATTTTAAAAAAGCAGTAAAACATTTTATTCTTATTTGAAGAAATTTAACATTGAAACTTTTACTTTGAAGCGGCACCATACGTACATATTTTCGAAAATTATTACATTTTCTCGAAATAGCTTGAAATATTGGTTTAATGTAACTCATGAAATCGATAAGATTAACACAGAAAAAATTATTAATTTTAACCAATCACCAAATTTATACCAAATTCATAATATCAAGCAAACAAGTTGTTGATTTTGCACCTATTACCAAAATGATTATATTGATTACCAAAAATTTTAAAATTTTGAAAAAATTTTTTCAATAAATGATATTTTTAATTTTAATTAAAAAAGTTATCAAAACAGCTTGACATTTCAAACAATGTGTTAATTTATTTAATTAAATATTGATTAAAATTTTAATTGAAAATTTATTTCAAAACAACTAAAATGTTAATTAAATCAAAATTAAATTTTAAATTTTCTTTCAACTAAAAAAATAATTGATTCAATTATCACTTTAATTAAATTTTAATGCTTTTTAAACCATTTTTTTAATTAATAAAATACTATTCTGTGAATAGGCATAATAAATATGGCTCGTCTTTTGTTTTAAGATATTTATATGCCTTCACAAGTTTCGTAGGATCAATTGAATTTAACTGAAATGTTCCAGCTATTTTGCATGTTCAACAAAAATCGTTAAATTTTAAACACTATTTTCCATTATAACATGTTTAATTGTATAAACATCATAAATTTTTTAAACTTTAACTTAACCAAAAGACCTTTTTACCACCATAATTTCCACAATTTTCTCCAAAACTACTTTTTAATGTTTCCAAAAATCTGTGCTAAAACTTTGTGGTTGATCGTTTGTTTTTCTTTTCCTTTTTTTTTTTTTTTGTTTTTGGTCTATGTTTAAGTTATTATGACTTTAATGGTTTTAACTTAATTTGAACTATATACATATATAAATTTTCTTCATGTCTTTAAGTGTTTCATTAATTTTTATTGATCACGTTTTGACCCATCAGACAGGGATTACATGAAAACATATTTAAAAAAAAGTTATTATTTTAACAAAAATAGTGTGAATAATGTGTGCTAAAATGGTCAGACAGAGAAGAAAACATAATGAAATTTTGGTAAATAAAAAGAAAATTTATGTGTTTTTTATTATTATGAGCATTTTAATATACGAGTAACAAGAGTTCAGATATAAGAAGTACAAAAATTTTCGTCTAGAAATTTTTGAGATCTTATTTCTGCGCTTTTATCTTCAAGTCTTGAAAATTTACATTTTCTTAATTTGCTTTAATTCTTGTGCTCTAATGTCTCTTCTAGACTAGTTTGTTTTAATTTCGTGGCAAAATTTTTTCATGGCATTTTGTCGTAAAATGAAACTTTTTTAGCACTCATTTTCCAGCTCACTCTAATTATACTTAATAATACTTAACTACGGATAATTAATGGAAAATGTTACACCATCGAACCAAAGTAAACTACACTGTTTCTGAAAATAATTCATTTAATGCGTATTGTTTTGTTTTAAATTTTTTATTTTCTTCCATTTGAAAGCTTTTAAGGGAGTATTTTGAAAATGTACTACAAAAATATTTATACACCTAACTAACATGCAAGCAAATAAGCTCGAAAAATATGTGCCTTAAAATATGCAAAAGTAGCATAAATAATGTAAAATACCTCTAATTGTTACATGTTTAGTAAATTATTGACTAAAAATAGGGAATATTTGTTTAGTTTTTTTATTTAATTAAAATATCCATAAAATCTATATTTCAAGTAGAATGGTACCCGACCATTTTATTCCCTACAACACAATATATAAAGATACATTTTCGAGAGTGTACCCTATCTAAGACCCATGGGTATTCATGGTCCCGCCAGAACAAAATTATGTTATGAGATTAAAGGGGTTTGTACACGATTAATCATTTATCATCAAGCGCTATGGTAGTGTTAGTGAAAAACTGTTTGTATGTGTGCACCGACAATGATGAATGGAAAATTAAAAAACTATATATATATATCGCCTGCATGACAAGCATTTTGACCGTGTACAGACCCCTTAAGATTCATGTAAAAGTTCTTTGTGCCAATTATAATTTAGATATCTTCATCTGTACGAGATTTTTTTGCCTTTAAGTGCTCTTAGGAAGGGGGCTTGTTTGGGACCTATGGTTAGTTTTAGACCAGCACATAGTAGCTTTCCTACAATTTATTGTCACCAATTTGTCACCAATGCCAACATTTATAAGTAAGTTATAGCATTAAAAGCTACTTCGGAAGTGGTTTTTGTATGGGAGCTATTGCCAAATATAAACTAATTTCAATAAAATTTGGTAAGATGATTTAGATTGCAATAAAATAAGTGTTTATCAAATTAATTCGAAAAACAAACATATAAAGACAGTGGTCACAAATACTCCGAAAAGAAGTTTATATGGGGGTCATGTGAAATTATGGAATGATTTTCACCATTTTCAATAGGCTTCGTCCTTATTACAATTGAAACGTATGTACCAAATTTCATCAAACTTTCTTCAAAATTGCGACCTGTTCTTTGCGAACAAGGTAACAAGGACAGACAATCAGCCAGCCGGATGGACGGACATCGTTAGGTCGGTGCAAACAGTGATTCCCTGTTGATCGGTAGACTTATAGGTGCGTCTGTGACTAATATTTCCACTTCACTATGGTGATGTGTGTATGGAAATGTTCACAGAATTTTGTTAAGAAAAGTATTTGTAATCGTCCAGACTTGTAATTTTTGTTGAATCAATTCTTAAGTTTATTGGTGAGATGGTTGAGAAGATTGGGAAGAGGTGCTCAGTTTATATACTCTGCAATTCTGTTTTGTTTTGTAATTCTAACACTTTACAACTTGAAGTTGACTGTATTTGTATTTGTATTCATAAATAAAATATAAAAAGAACAAGATACAAATACGAAAATTGCAACCCTATAATTTCATAATCTGGACACTAGTGCAATTTCAAACCAGAATTTAAAAAAATTGCAGCAACAAAAATTGCAAGTCCGGACGATGACTATGCACATCTATGCAAATAAAGCACATTTCTTCAAACCTGGCGCAATATTCAAACACTTATTTTTGAAACAAAAAGTTTAAAAACTTGCCCGTTCATTAAACACATTTAAACTTGTGGAAAAATTTTATATATTTAAATTGCTATATCAAATATATTATTGTCAAAAATGGTCCTTTGAGTCTGATTTTGTTTAACAAATTATTGTGTTTTTTTTACCTTTTAGAGAAAATTTGTATTTATTCAAATTAACTTTAGTTGATAATATTCATTCATTCATTCAAAGAAGCCTTATTCCAGATTCAAAAATTATGGTACTTCGAAGCAAGTCTTTGAATTAAAAAGCATTAAATATTGTTAGGAAAAATTGTTAATCTCTCAAAAGTTTTTTTGAAGGGTTATTAAAGTTTTGTTAAATGTTATACTTTGTAATACCTTTTTCGAGATTAAAAAAAATGATGACCTTTCCAAAAATTATTTTAAAAAAAGCATTTTCTAAGGTCCTGTTTGGGATTGGGCTTAACAAACTATACTTTCTTTCTTTCCTAAGTATATTGCCTTTTAGCTGGCCAATGATGTTGCTTGGATCATATCATCCAAAAGCCTCAAGTAACGTCAATATAAACAATCAAAAGCCATATAGTTGCACTATTTGCAAAACTAATGTGGTGTTTACCGATGTGTTTCATCTTAACATTCCGGCCAAATGATAAAGTGCTCTAAACGCCGAGTAGACACAAACTGTTAACCGCAATAGCCAATGTTATTCATCATTGTATGGACTTTTCTCTTCCCCGTTCTTAGGTGATGGATTTGTTTATTCCGCAATGCCGTGCAGTATTTATTGCAAAAAGGGACACCCGCCTGCAGGCCAAACTCCACGCTAGCTTAAAAGTTTAAATCAGCCCTTAACCTAGCATTTTTAAGATACCTCTCCCAGCGGTTTGAGTTAAAATCACAGCCATCACGTGATTCCCGAAGGAACCTTACCAATGATTAGTCCAGCACCTAAAATAATCGTGTGGACTTTTTCCCGTGGCAACAGATAACATTCTTGACAGGTATAGTTTTAAGAAGATCTGCCTTTTTTAAATTCAAAAAAGCTTTAGTTATTGACGATAATATACACAAAAGCCTAACTCACACTAAACCGTGATTTTGGTAAAAATTGGTCTTAAAAATTTTTACACAAAAAAGAGCTTTATAATCTTAAAAAATATTAAATATGACTGTCGCTTGACATTTTAGAACTACAATATTATTTGCCTTTCTGGTGTTAACCAAGTCATTATAAAATATCCAAAACTTATAATGATAGAGTCTCCAGACCAAAAGATGAATGAATTTTAAGTAAGTGAAAAAAAAGTTTAAACTTAATGTTAAAATGAGAACTGAAAAACATAAATAACACAACCCGTAACAGTTTCTCATCCATATTTACTTTCATTTTTACTTAATTTTTTATTTAAAAAAATACTTTTTAGTAAAATACATGTGGGTTTTGTTTACATATTCAAAACAATGTCGCATACTTTGAAAGATTAAAAACGTCAAATTGTGCAAACTCGCGAAATATGTAACATTGATGCATGTCAAATTTTTCGCATGAAATAATAAATGTTGCTGAACATTTATCACAAATTGGAACAGAGTTCTAGTAGGGAAAAACTATCAAATGATTAATTTAGACGGAAACGGTGTTACGCTGTTAATAAAAAAAATTTGCAGTATTGCCTGCATTTTTAAATAATGACGGGCAGTTGTTAAAAATGTCAATTTATTTTTCTAATTCTTTAAGAAACGTCGGCATTCTTTTGAACATAATTTTAACAATATTTTTTATTTTTTCTTCATTCCACATTCTGGCAACAACGATCATCAACTCATATAAGAACTGATTTTATTATGACGATACGTTTTGCTTGGAACATTCATCTCTTGGAATTTTGCTGGTGAAGGGTGTAGCGAGGCTCTTTTGCCCCTCAAAATTTATTGTTCTACAAAAATTATTGCGCTCCCAAGCAAATAATTCTTAATAAAAATGCAGTCTTATATGAGGTTCATGATCGTTGTTGGAAGCATGTAGAAAAAATATCAATATTTCTTCTTTTTTTTCTCTAGTCTAGGAAAAAACAATAATTGGTAATTTGCTATAATTAAAGACAAACTTTATATTAAATCATTATAAAAATAAAAAAAAAACACAAGCAAATGTAATATAAAATACATTTTAATTTAATTTTATTGAAAAGCTGTTAGCAATTAATGTGAATAAATGGTGGCGGGCCTTAATACCCGCCCGTCATCATCCGTCCATTCACATCTATTCATCTTACATGTATAAGGGTAATAAAAATTTATTTTCGTTTTATTACAAGACAATTGTTTCTTAAACTTTTTTTTTATATTGTTTTTTTTTTTGTGGGTAAAAATTTACAATTACATGCTGGTAGCTTCATTTCAATTCTGAACTTTAAAACGAATTTTTTTTGTTTTTACTCACTTATTTTTATAGGCGTAATTAAAAATTACAGTTTTCTTTATATGAGTTCCTGTATTTTATTATTATGAGCAAAAAAAAAAAATCAACAAAATTTTTATTTTCTATTTTTGGATTTTGGTAAATCGTCAATAAAGTACCAAAAAAAAAAAAAAAAAAAAAAAAAAAAAAAAAAAAAATTGGAAATACAAAAACAAAAAATAGTCTCAAAATCGATTACAGCTATTAATTTCATTACATTGAAGTTGAAAGCTTTGTACTTAAATTCTTTTTATTTTCAATTGTTTAAATCCCCACTTGAAGTAGTGAAAATGAAAGCTTAATTTAAGCTGTTTGAAAGACGTAATAAAAAAAAGATTCAATACAATTATTTGTTTTAAGGGCTTAAGAGAAAACTGAAATGAAATTCTCTTTGAAAAAGTCACAAAGCAAATAAGAATTAATTCAGTAAAGTGTCTTCTAAAAGCTGACAAATTGTTAATCCCCTTTATAGGAGTAAAGCCGAAACATGGGAAATGTAAAGATGAAAAAAACGCAAGAAACATTTTTTCATAAAAATTGGTTTAATTTTGATTAAAAAAGAAATAAAATATATTTCTGAGTATTTCTGAGTGCTTTAAAGATTAAATAGGCTTTCAAAGTTACGCCCTTCTTCTTAAACTTTTAAAGCTTAAATTAAATATTTTGTAAAACTTTTTAAATGTTAAAGGTTTTTAGCTATTGAAGCTTTTAGATGTTTTTAAGCAGCTTTAGGATTTTAGAATACTTAGAGCTTTACCCCCTTATTCATAAAAAATATTTTGGGCTTGTAGCAGGTTTATGAAAATTTGTTTAATAAACCTTTTATTAATCAAAATATATTTTATGAATACGGGGTTTAGCCTTTAAGGTTATTAGATATTAAAACTTTACACTAAAGCTTTTATATATGAAAGGTTTAAGCTTATAAAATAATGGCTCTAAAGTTTTGATTCTATTAAAATATTAAGCTATATTTATACACACACCACAGGAGGAGAGGCTATTATGCATTTGTGGATAATAAGCCGATCTCACGATGTCCGTCCGGCTGGCTGGCGGGCTTGATGTCAATGTAAACCTTGTGCGCAAAGTATAGGTCGGAATTTTGCAGATATTTTGACATAGGTTCTAATTGGCACGAGGACCCATCGTATTGAAAATGTGGCAAATCCGTCAATAATTACACATAGTCCCCATACAAACTTCTTTCCGGAATAGGGTCTTTATGCCCATAAAACATCTTATGATGTTGCTATTAAAAATTAATTTGGCCAAAACTAATTTTATTGCAATCGACATCATCTTCATTGAAATCGATGCATATTTAACCATAGCTCAAATACAAAACTACTCCCGAAAATAGCTTTTAATGCCATTACTTCCTTATAAATATTGGTATTGACATAAAAAATGGTGGCAATCACGTGCGGGTAGGTCCAAAATAACCCATTGGTTCCATATAAGCCCCCTTCCTTATATCACTTAAAGGCAAAAATATTTCATATAGATGAAGATATCTTAATTATATTTGGCACAACGAAATTTTATATGAATCTAAAACTCAATTACGTAATTTTTTTTATTCGGGTCCATGATTGCCCATGGGTCCGAAACAGGGTACACTTTCAAAGATTTGTTCTTATATACTAGGGTGTAGGATATCATATGGTCGGGCTTCCCCGACAATAATTTCTTACTTGTTTTCTATAATATTTCTATATTTGTGAATGGCTGTGAACAGTATATTTAAAAAGCTTTAAGATTTTTTTAAAATTCTAAGAGTAAATTTTTTTAAGAAAACCTTACTGGCTTTAAAAAGCTATAGTGAAAGCTTTTAAATATTAGTAAAAGCAAAGTTTTTTAAATTTTTTTTTTCCTGAAAAAACCACTTAAATCTTTAATATATTTCAAGAATTCTTGATTGCATATAGAAACTTTACTTTGATTTTTCGCCAGCATAAGTCTCTTTGATGCGGTCACCTGTAGGAATTAACCTTGATCATAAAAAAGATGACAAATTGAGACCAAAGCTTGCTTAATGTTAGTTTAGACGAAGCCTTAAAGCTTTACTAGCTTTAAGCTTAAGAAAATCTCTTAATTAAAGATTCTCTTTGCTTAGTATAATTGGTGCTTACTCTACGCAGATGAGTTTAAAATATATACATTTAAATTTAATTCAAAGCGTTTTATATATTCTTTTATATCCCTGCAAAGTCGTTGCATAAACCAATTTTCTAACCCTGACATTAAATTAAAATCTTTTTAATATTTTATGTATGTGTTCTTAAATTGAAATTACAACTTTTGTTCGCAAATAACAGAAAACCTTCAAATGTCTATTTTTAACAACAATATTTAAATTGTATGTAAACACCCTTTAAAAAGTCCCCCAAAGCTTTTAATGCTGTATAAACAATTTAGGTCAAATCATACTTAAACAAATTATTGACAAGCAAATTACAAATTTTCCCAAAAAGAAACACTTTTTTTATGACTATAATTTTGGTTAAAGAAAAATAATAATATAAAAAATAACCTGCTTTATAAAAATAACAATTCTCAAATTAACATTTACCTAGTGAAGGCAACACAACACAGGTGCCTCGCAGACGTAAAATCCCACTATCATTGTCTTTGTTGGCCAACAACTTGCCAGGCAGGCAGGCGGATTAGTAATTTGATGAAAAATTTTCAAATATTTTCTTGATTTTTCAATTTTTTTTTTTTTTTTGTTTTTTTTGGCAATTCATATAATTTTATGGTAGGACTGTTGCAAACAAAACAAAACAACACAACAACAAACAGCCAAGCAATTGTTTATTGAAATGTTTGATTACTTGACTTCTTTAACTTGTTGCTTGGCAATTGTTGCAAAGAAATAATATTGAAAAAATCTCCCCCAAAAAATTAAATGACAATAGGACGGGAGCGAGGATAAGGGGAAAAACAGTCAGTCGGAAAAAAGAAACGAATGAATCTATAAAAATGAATTGGTTTGTTTAGCTTTGGCTTGTAGATGCTGTTGTTGTTGTAGCAGTTTAAGCTGCTATGGCTGCTGTTGCTGCTGCTGCTGCATGTTGCATGGGTGAAGCAAATTTTGGTAAAAGGTGTGTCAGTAGTTAATGCAACTAACTTAAAAAGTAAACAACATTGACTTACAGTTACAATAATAATAACAACAACAACAACAATAGCTGCAGCTAAAAGTTACCAAGAAACCATAAAGAAAAACCAACAAAAAACTTTAGCTGGTGGCAATATTGTTGCTGCTTAGTGTCTAATGTTTTTCAATTGTTTATTTTTTTAAGATTTGCTTAATGTTGCTGCCGCTTGTTGTGTAGCTTGCAAGTAGTGTTGCCAACAAGTCTAAGTATTGTCATTGTTTTGCATGCGTTCACCTTTTCGACAAGAAAAAAAGTTATTTTAAGATTGTTCGCAAAAAATTCAAAACAGAAGAAAAAAAGTACTGCAAGTAAAAATATGTTGCTATGAATTTTTACAGTGGCGGCATCACGTGGCGCGATCAATAATCCATAAGCACGCAAACACTTTATCCAAAAAAAAAACATTAAGGAAAAAAGTTTGACAAAACAAAAGTGGGAAGTGGGTTAATTCAAGTAATTGCTGCTGCTGTCATGCCAAAAGTAAGTCCACATAAAAAGTGATTGCATGGTGTTGCTGTTGCTGTTAAATTTTATATTAATTTTTCTTTTATTTTTTTTCTTTCTCGTCTTCGAAACTTAACGGCTCCCTCATTTTTAATATCGCTTCTTTTCTTTTTTTGCTTTTTTTAAAGCTTTTTGAATTGTGTGAGTTGGAATTATAATAAAAGAAAAATTTATAAAAAAGTAAGAAATGTAATTATTTGTTTTCCAATTCAATTTCACACCCAATTTGTTTATTTGTTTGACTTTAAGTTAAGCCCAATTTATTTAAAGAAGTCAGACATAAAATATTCATACAATGTATTAAATAAATTGCTTGAGTAGAAAAAATGATCTTTGGGCAATTGTTTGGGATTTGGATGAACAAATAGTTTCAAAAATATAGAAGTTCTCTGAAAGTTTTCAGCAGAAAGCTTTGAATGTATAAGAACTATGCATACTAAAACTGTTTAAGTCAGTGCTTTTAATTTGTGGAAAATTAATGTTTTCTAATTTAAAAGCTTTAAATAATACTTTAGAAAGCTTTATAGGAGATTTGAAGTAAAAAACGTGGGACTTGGCATTTATAAATAAACATTTATTAAAGCTATACAAATAACAAATAGCTCTTGATATATACAATCATTAATATTTTTCCAAAAAAAACTATTTACCTTTTAAGCTTTTAGCCTAAAAGCTTTTAATTTGGTATGAAAAGTAAGGAGTAAGTGTTTGTTAAAAACTATATATACGCTTTTACCCTTAATTTTGCAAGTTTTGTAGGAGATTTTAAGTAAAAATATATTAGAGCTTGTTATTTACGCTATACAAATAAAAAAAAATTTTGGATATGAACAATCATAACTAATTTTTAAACAAACTAGATTTACCTTTTAAGTCTTTGGCCGAAAACCTTTATTTTGTAATGAATAATAAGAAGTTCGTTAGTGTTCTATGTTCTTCAGTGCTCGTTTTAAAGGCAAATGAAAGCTTTGAATAAAAGCTTTATTGTTTCTTAGGTGTTTTTAATTAAAATATTTTACCGTTTCTTCTCCAAAGCTTGGCTCTAAGCTTTTAATATTTTCATGCAAATAAAGCTTTTATTTTTAAAAGTCTGGTCGCATTAAACATAACAAATCTCCTAAATTGCCTTTGGCTACATAAAAGTTCTTTTAGTTGGTAGTTTCTTTCTCAAAAAGCACCTGGGTGAAATAACTAAATCCGTTAAGCTTTATAGTAAAAGTATAAAATAATTATGGCTTCTATTTATAGAAGCACTTTTGAAAATAGGCTGAAAAAATACAAAATATTTCATCTTCAAAAATCATTAATCCGTCATAGGCCTTAATAATGCATTTGCTGTTGAAAAAATTTTAAAGAAAAATAAAGCTTTAAAGTGGTGTTACCAAAAGATACTCGCAGTTAACTTAAGGAACATTAAGTAGAATAGTTTTATGAAACTTTTATTTAAACAAAAAATAGATCACAAAAGCTTTCATAAATTTTAAACAAACCCGTTCATAGACTATTAAAAATATACCTGGATAAAAATCAATTTTTAAAGCCTCCCTAGAATTTAATTATTTTCCTGTTATCTTTTTAAATATACAAATCTTAAATCCTAAACCTCAGAAGAGTCTACCAAACAATGAGCTTTATTTAGATGCTATAATGATAAATATCTCCACTTTTTTCATTATCATCTCTATCAGCTTCATCTCTTAGCTTGTTCTGCAATTATTGAAATTCCCATAAAATGTATTTTTAAAAGCAGAACAATAATTGTTTTGATTTTTATCAACGCACAGACATATGTTCAATTTAAAAGAAATAGTTTAACCTCTTGTTCCAATTTTGTACAAACTAAATATAACTAAAAAGAAAAAAAAATGCTTTTAACAAGACGCAAACCAGTTAAACTCCCTCAACATGAAAAGAATTCTTACAAATAGGCATCTTAAGCACTTCAAAATACACACAGATACTTACAGATCTTACGATCTTAATGAAATTGCGGAGTTGGAAAAGAAAATATACATAAATTAAACAACAAAACTTAACTATTCAAGTATCATCAGCATACCATGAAGTTAATAATGACGATGATGATGATGACGATTATACAGCAGCAGCGCCAACTGATCATCATGATTATCTTACTCCTCATCTTCATCATCATCGCCATGATTGACAAACCTAAGAACAAACAGCTGATATTATTATATTCGTACCTACTTCTTCCCTCCATTCAATACATAAACATTTGAAAAGGAAAAAAAAAAAATTATACAAAAATTGAAAAAGAAATACTTGAAAACATTTTTACAATCAAAGATATAAATCTTATGAATTAACCAGATGAACGACATCATTCAGCAACAACTGCAACACAACTTACAACAACCAAGACGACGACAATATTACAACTTCAACAGTAACAACAACAGCTACAACAATATTAAAATTATAAGAAAAAAGAGTCGAATCGTAGAAAAATGGGCATACGGCGCGCGCGTTAACAATTCTTAAATTTCTAAAGGCATCATATTTACAAGTTAATATTTGTGCTAACAAGATGTTGTTGTTGTTGGTGTTTTTTTCTATCTCTTCCTTTTTTTAGACGAAATTTAGAAGGAACAAAGCTTTTGTTATAGCAAAAAAAAATCATTTTAAATAAAAATGTTTTTTGATCGGCTATAAAATACTTTATTTTTTTGCTTAGCCTGTTTCTATTCTTTTTACAAGAAGTACGACATTAGCAACAAATACAACAACAAAATATAAACAGAGACACATATAAGAACAACAAAAAAAATATCAACAGCGTTAAGTAGCAACATCATATTGCAGCAAACATCATGCATTAAAGGAATCCAATCTTTGCGATCACAATGACTCTGATTCAAAAATTTCCTTTTGATAATTTTTTTACTCTGCGAGGTTCTCTATTGAATATAGTTCAATGTAGGAGTCTAACATACACCTTTGGGCCAGATAATGTTATGAAGCCTTTGATTCACGAGGTTCATATTGTCATAGCTGAACAGTTTAGTGTGTTTGAGTACTAAGGTATTCATTTGGTTAATCGGTTAACCGATTAATTACCACCCAATTAACTGATCGGTTAATTTAAAATTGGCTATTTTTGATTAACGATTAACCGATGTAACGAAATTTTTAATTTTTTGTAGTATTAAAACATATTCTTTTGTGTTGTTGATTATATGTTTAGTCTCATATACAAAATATGTATGTGTTTAGAAAATATTTTTTCATACAAAGAAAGAAGGTGTTCAGTGATCTTCATTTTAAATAAGTGTTTGCTGTCAACATCTTTTTGTTTCACGTACTTTTTATATGTATGAGCTTAGCTATTTGATTTTTCTCATATCTTCTCATATCAATCTTTTAGAAGAATTAACCGAAACAATTAGAAGTGTTAAAAATGTTAAAAGATTTTAACAGGACTCAATGGGATAATAGAAGATTTATATGTATGAATAAATCTAGGAAAAGGACTGAGAAATAAGATATCTGTATTATGGGTTGCTTTTGATTTCTCCAACATCTACGCTAAATGAAAAAATTTTTTCGAAGTCAAGTTTTATCAAAACTAAAGAAATTATTTTTCTAAGAGATTATTTTATAAGATGTCCTTGAACTATTGAAATAGCTAATAAAATGATCTAACAGTTTATTTTTTATTTAAAACATAAAATACATTAATTAAAAAATATATATTACATATTTATGATTTATTTTTTTGTTTGCTCGTTTTAGTTCAGGAACTGTTATGTTTGTTATGTTATTGTTTTTTTTTTTCTAATAAACTCCAAATAATAAATTATTTATGCATCTTTATTTACTGAAACTACTTCATTTATAAAAAAAATTTATTAATCGGTTAACCGATCAACAACATTAACCGATTATTAACCGATTAAACCGATTAAACGGTTAATTAATTGAGCGATTAACCGATTAAAGCAAAAGCCTGATTAAATGAATACCCTATTGGATACACAAGGGAACAAAGTTGCATTTTTTTTGTGTTGATTGAAAGTTTCATGCAATTTTATTTTACTAATTTGAGGTCGCTTTCAAATATAATCTCCGTTGTTCTCCATCAGCTCGCATTTGTAACTTTTTTAAAGATGTCACAGTTAGCTTTTAACTCTGGATGATTGCTGTTCGTCGAATCGACGAAGCTCATTTACACTTTATCATACAACTTTTTCATGTGTATTCAAATTACACTCTTATTTTCAACAACGTTAGGTGATGACAAAAGCTTTAAAAAATAATAATTTAAAAAAACACAAAAAAGTGTTCCAACTCGAATCAAATTTTGAGAGAGATGAAAAACTTTTTTTTTTTGGTTTTATTATTTCATTTTTTAATAAAATGCTTAACAAAAAATTTTTTGCTGATTTTTTACTTCAAAAATCGTTCTGCTAGAAAGCATTTTTAAACTTTAAAATTTATATTAAAGACATATTTACTTAACCGGCGGTTAGTAATGTTAACCGGCGGTTTATAAAGTAATGGCTGGTTATTCTCATACTTTTCTTTATTGAAATTTATCAAGGGGAACCATTATTGTTTCATATTGTTCTTCGTTAAAAATCAAAAAACAATTCATAATATTATCGGTCTTTGCCCTAACTCGCAAACCAATCTTTATAAGGAAAATTAGTACTGTTAACGTCTATTTTTTTCTTCGTTCCTAAATGATAACCATGGTAATTTAAATTGTATTAATGTAATTGCTACAAATAAGTTAATTTTTTATTTATTTTACACTACTTGTAGGTCCTATGCACTCGAATTCGAGGCATTGTAATTCATATACAACATAAGTCGTGTTGGTCATGCACTTTATCGCACTTGTTCCTCTAAACAGCATCAACTCAAAATGTTTTAATTTTCACTTTTTGCAAGAAAACGATAAACAGTTGCCATATCTACCCACTGTAAATATCTTAGATCTATTTCTCTAGTATTTTGCCTAAAATAATACAGTTTTATCCCCATTTGTAATATAAGAATACATATAAAAGGAAAGTTTTTTGTCTCTACTGAAAATTTATAAATTTTGAGTTGATTCTATTTCGAGGAACAAGTGCGATATGTGTAACAGTAATTATAGGCCTTATGTTGTTCTCCTGTATATCCTTTTATAACTCATTTGCACCATGAATTGTACACTCAAAAGAAAAATCAATCCATCCGTACTTAAATCAATACGGTAAGTACGGATTTTCTTGAATCAAGTACATAAATATTGATATAAATACGGATTATTCAAGTGCGAATACTTAACTTATCCATATCTGATCCCGAATTCGTACTTGAAATAATCCAAAAATTAGATTGATTTGAGTCAAACTAAGATTGAATCAATCTCAAAATGCGCTTGAATTAAGTATTATAAAGTTGATTTAATCCCGAATTCGTACTTGAAATAATCCGAAAGTGAAACTAGATTGATTCTGACCTCAAACACTTACCCCAGAGAATCAGTGAAGAATATTATTATGTTTGATTAACTTACCCGTTTTACACCTTACAAAATCATGCCCGACATGGTTTCTACTATAAAAATTTGATATACATATTTAACTAAATATAAACTAAGTGAGAAATTTTGTTTTAGATTTAAGTGTGTAAACATCAAAATAATGTATGTTTTCTTCTTGTTCTGTTGTTGTTGTTGCATCTACATAAAACAAGCAAATCGTTTTTTAACTACTTGTGCAGTGTTGTTGTGGTTTCTACAACAAACTTTGACAAGCACACGCGTATGCACATATATAAAATGCACGCTTACTTTGTAATTTTACTCTCAGAGTGGCGCTACCAGCGAAAAGTTCAATTTTTTTTAATAGCCGAGTGAGTAAAACGGCAAATCTAAGCGCAGTCAAGAATGAAAAATTATCAATAAAATTTTAATTACTTTCATCTTGTTAAATTCCTGTCATCATGAAAATTAAATTCAATGAACTTAAGCCTAATTAAAATATCTAAATTTGGATTAAAAACCATTAACAGTTCAATAAAATAACCAAAATACTAATATGGTTTAAGATTTTTATTCTTGTATTAAGAAATTCCCTGATTGGTTTCCAAAGTAATCCCATTTAGCATTGTTTTAAGTACGTCTTAGTGTTATTCATAAATAAGTTAGTACGACTCGTACTTAAAGTAAGTATAAAAAAACTAATTTATCCCGAGTGTTTTTCTTTCTGTGTAGGTTTTTATGTAATCCATTTTTAACAACAATCGTAGCTCGTTATATAGTCTGAACCTTTCCTTAGTCGTAGGTCTGTTGAAATCCCATAATTAAGATCTCTAGGAAGTCCAAACTTGTCGTTTTTTATTGAAACTTAAAATTTCCATACCTTGCAGTTAAAATTTTTTGGCTATGCGGTATAGGGTATCTAGGACCCAACTAAAAGTAAACTTTTCGGCATCGCGATGCCCCAAGCAGTATTCACTCTCCAAAATCAGTTTGCAATACTCTCAAGTGGTGTATTTCTTTATGTTGTTGGGTCTTTAAGATGTTCATATTTCCAAATACATTTCATATCCATACATATCTCATTTGTTATCATGTGTGTGAAGCTGAATTTTAAGAATTTTAGCCCTAGACACATTCTGTTGTGCTTACAGAATAATGTTAACTAATTAACGGAACTTATACACAGCAAAAAAAATTTTGTTTTTAAAGCACTTAAGAGAAAAAGCGCATAATCGAGCGCTTCAATAAGAGAGCTCTAGTACAACCGTAAATGATAACGAATAAAATATACAAAAAAGGTGCTATTTAAGTGCTGACAACGAAGAAGGTATTAAAGCGAAAAAAAAAATAAAAACATATTATGGTTTACAAATATGATTGAAAAACGGCATTAAAACAAGTAAAAGCAAAACATTAATGAATATGTTAATATAGTTAGCCATTAAAAAAGCACTCTAGGAGTGCTTTGTTTGCATGTTTTATTATGTTAAAAAAAGCGCTTATTGTCAGTTCGCAACCGGGAACACCCCATACAAAAATCAAGCATCCCATTAGCAGGTTTGAAGCGATTTGGGGTATGAATTCATGCATAAAATCTGCTCCTTTTAGAGCGAATTTTTTACTGGGTATTAACGCTTTTAAAACGAATTTTTTACCCGGAAAATGATGGATGAATACTTTGTTCACAAATCCTATAAGCTTTTGTTCGCTCACGTTGACTCCTATTCCAGAAATCTGGACTCATCCCTCAAAGAATTTTAAATATTAAAATTTAAATATTTAATGGCTTTAGAAATAGTTTTTTTAAGTATAAATATTAATTTTTAAAAGCGTTACCACAAGTTCTGTTAAGCAGTTAACATTTTTCTTTAAGTACAACAGAATGTGTCTCACCATTGCGGACTCACCATTGTTTCACTAATTTTTATGTATTTTTGTAAAGGGTGTTTTTTAAGCCCGATAGAACTTGAAATTGTAAAAAATATCACAAAAAATTTAATTGTAATCAAAATTTTTTTTTTATTCGAAAGATCAATACGTGACATTAACATTTGAAAATTATTTCGGGCATATGGGCACCGCGGCTGTTCTTGACGAAGCGCATTCTGGACGTCCAATTTTGGGCCAGTTTTTCGAGCACTGGTGGCCGTATGTCACGAATAACACGAACAATGCTGGCCTCCAAGGCGTCAATTGTTGCTGGTTTATCAGCATAAACCAGTGACTTCACGTAGCCCCACAGGAAATAATCGAGAGGTGTCAAATCGCACGACCTTGGAGGCCAACTGACAGGTCCATTTCTCAAAATCAACTTATCGCCAAATTTTGAGTTCAATAAGTCGATGGTTGCGTTCGCCGTATGGCACGTAGCGCCATCCTGTTGAAACCACATCTCCTCCGGATCAATGTCATCCATATTTTCAAACAAAAAATCATTGATCATGGTGCGGTAACGATCTCCATTGACCGTAACGCGAGCTCCGGCCTCATTTTTGAAGAAATAAGGTCCGATGATGCCACCAGCGTGAAAACCGCACCAAACGGTGCATTTTTCTGGATGTAATGGAGTCTGTAGGGTCTCTTGTGGATTGGTCTCGCTCCATATGCGGCAATTTTGCTTATTAACAAACCCGTTAAGCCAAAAATGCGCCTCATCGCTGAACACAATTTTGCGAACATAAGTTGCGCGAATCGACGACTGATTTTCAAAGTAAATTTGGATAATTTCGTAGCGTTGTTCAAGCGTGAGTCTATTCATGATGATTTGTCAGAGTATACTGAAACGATAAAAAAAAATATTTCATCAAAATTTAATTTTCTGTGTTACTTTTTACAATTTAAAGTTCTATCTAGCTTAAAAAAACACCCTTTATATCAAAGAACTTATCTTATTAATGCACTTGAAATTTGACAGTTATAAAATTGTTCTTTGGTGAACTTTTACTAGACCAATACATATGTATATTCATATGTATATATGTGAAGGTAGAATGTCAATGCATATAAAATTCAAATTCAAAGCCTACCATGATGAAAATATGATACGAAAAACGGTTATATTCAAATGTATATAATAAATAATTATGATAACACAAATAATAATATTGCATATACTAATAAGGCTTATTAATAATTCAACCGCTCGCATTTTCAACCCAAACGTTTATTTTTCGGATATAGAATAATAAACGTAGCGTAATAAACGGAACGTAGAATAATATGTATTTAAATACAGTAAACTAGATGTTTCATTGGAAATATATAATAAATAACTATTAGGATAAATACTTGGATACTTATTTCAAATTTGATTAGAGATTCTAAAAGAAACAAAAAAAAAAACTTGATGGGATTTCCAAAAATATTGTACATTCGGAAATTCGTGTATTATCGAAATAAGCAAAAGATATTTTTATAATTTAGGGGGGGGGGAAATTTCCTTTTTTCACCCCCCCTGAATCCGTGCCTGATTGTGTCCGACATGTCCGACGGCAAAGAACATGAATTAACTGTAGGGATAATATTACAATCATATTTTTTCTTTGCGTGTAAAGAAATTTGGATCTCACCATTTTTTTTTTTATTTTCCTAAACGACAAGATTTTTTTATCGGAGTTGGTTTTTTTATAAGAACGTACGAAGAATATCAGGGATGGAAAATGGAAATTTTGTTCACTAGTTTTCACTATTATTTTTTTTCCAATAAAAAAATTCCAAAATGATAAAAATTAATACCAAATTTCACGTGCTTTCCCTTAAATTTAAAAAAAAGCAATCATATTCGTTGTAAAATGTTATTAAACACTGTCTACTGATGAAAAAAGTATGAAAAAGTACTTTCGTATCGACTTTTCTGCCATTGCTGAAAAATAATAGTGATTGAATAATTTGTAGCCAGCATCAGAATAATGTTTATTAAATTTTAAGGAGATATTATATATTATGTTGTTAGCTGCTCACTTATTTTACTTATTGTTAATATCTTGCAGTCAAGCCAAAAAACTAAAGCGCCCCTAAAATATTCCCTTTATTATATTGGACTGCTGTTTATATTCTACGAAGAGGTTTCTTTTTATTTGAAGTGTAATAGAGTAAACGCAGAAGGTAATGAAAAATCGTAGAAGTTTTTAAGAGCAAACTTCTTAAGACTTGTGTTATAAAAGTTTCCTAGTGAAGAAAATAAACTTTTATTTCTTACATTAAAATAAATTTCGATTTATATGATAAAATATGCTGTGGGTTTAAATACTTGAGTTCAAGCTTTGGTAGACAAATTTATTAAATTGTAAAAGTCAAAAAATAATTCAGAAAAGAAATCATTCCTTAACAATCCTGCTACTTAGTTATTCGGTTTATTCCTTTAACAATATTGCCAAAGAATTTTTGTTGCTATTGCAAACATTAGCATTTAAAATCAACAACACATTTTCAACGACATAATGTTGCTGTTGTTGTGTTTGTTCCATACAACAGATCAAATCGAAGAAAACAATCAAGAAAAGGCTCTAGAAAACCATAAGCCGAGAAGTCTAAAGAGACCACTACTAAGAAAAAAAAAACTGCTCTGTTGCCCCTTCTGCCTTCTTAATTCCAAAGACATGAGTAGACAAGGAAAATGGTTGTTAAAGCACAAAACCATGTAGATTTCATTAGAGATACAACTTAAGTTTATGGTCTAAAGTATCATTGTGTTGCATATAGATATAAAAAAAAAAGATAACACTGCCACAAACAAATGCATAAACCTACCATTTAGTTTTGTCTAGTTAAGGCTTGAGTCCTTAAAGATTTTTTTTATTTTAAATATTTTTTAGTTGATTTTCTATAACTGCTCAGTAAGAACCTTAAGAGGTTTGTATTACTGGCATTAAGGTCTCTCTTTTCCTCTGGTATTTTTTCATAATCTCTTTATAATATCATTGATTTTTATGACACCTTTTGCTGCAAGTATTACAGAACAAAAAAAGGCTTTCATTTGTACGATTGTAACTTGTAAAATGGTAGGCTTATTGATATTGTACGCTTCCTTTGAAAATTTAGTATGGTTTCTTTTTGGCCATAATAAAGTAATTTATGAAAATTATATTTTTTCTACTTTTTAATTTATACTCGTATATAACTATAAATACACTTGTGTGTGTGTTTAATTTTCTGTTAAACTTCTCAGCGGGAAAACGCAAGGCCTTTTCTTTCTGTTAACCTTCTAAAAGAGGTTAACTTTTTCCTCTTAAGAGATTCAGCGTTCATTCTCATCCGACTTCTCAATAAAGCCGCTCTTGTGAGCATAGCTTTTTTCCAAATTCTTATTTTTTTAAGTTTTCTTAGAGGTCTTCACCACAATCTGAAGCGAGTATCCATACAAAAATCTTGCAGGACGTCTTGCATGGATTCCTGCCATGATACGCTCTGTCAAAAGGTAAAATTAAAAAATACCGCTTTTAAATCCCGAACTAAGAAACTTTTGTTTTAGAAGCCGGTGTTTGTTATACCATGCAACGATTGTCTCCTCTATAGTACAACGAACACCGGCCTTGCTAACTAAGGCGTCTCTGCATAGCCGGGGTTCGGCCGGACGCAAGGTTTTTCTCTTCTATGGTATAACAAACATCGGATTTTGAAATCCGGAATTTTGATACTATACCTTTTTTGTAAGAATAACATTAAACAAAAAAAATTAAATTAGCAACAACACCATAATGGCTTTATTTTACTTCTTATATTGAAATAAAGCCACATGGCCTAACTTGTTAATGTGAAGTGAAAGGCTTTATTACCTATGGCTTTATTACACTTCAGCGGAATATACACTATAAACTTAAAAATGCTTGTTTGATTAATGAAAAAAATGTTGCAAAAGATAAAATATGCAAAAATATGCACCAACAAATCGATGCCAAAATTCATAAAAACCTCTAGTACGGATTAAAATATTGTCTTTGCCTCCATTGGTCGCCCATAGAAAACTATATAATTGCATATTTACGGTTTCTCTGGTGAATAGATTGGAATGACTGCGCAAAATAAGGCCTACAAGAGAGGCCGTTATATTACTTTATACCCCTGCTGGCTTAGTTTTATTACTTTTTCGTTGTAGCTAAAAAAGCAGGCAAATTTTGCGTGTGGTTTTGTCGTAATTATAAAAATTATTTTTATATTTATTCTTTAAAAATGTAGTTTTTAATGGTTTGTAAAAAATCCCTTTATTTCATTTTTTTATATCCTTTTTTTTATAAAATTTTTTTATATGAAATTTATATTGGTGTGCTAATGATTTAACACTTGTTTTCTTTATTGTTGTTGCTGTGTTTCTTCTATCTGTGACCATAGTTAAACTTATAGTTTCTTTGTAGTTGCTCTGAAGCTCTCCTTTGTGCGGTTTTAAAGTGCATTATGTCTTGTCTCTGCATTCTAGCCATAATTTTCATGGCTCATACTGGTAACATGAGCATAAAGTATTTTATATGTTTGTAAAGATAAACATCTATAATTTAAGGCCATTCAATTTCATCCAATTGGTGGACAAGTGTAGGTACCAGTGAGTACGCAAGTGGCTGTCGGTCTTAAGTTATTCATTGATATTGTTTTGTTGGTCTGGTTAGGAAATCGGCAAGTTCTTGTTTGCGAAAATATTTTGTTACTAGGAAATAAATTTTAAGTTGTGTTATTTTATGAAATTCAATCAGTTTAAATTTGAATCTAGATAGGTTATATCAAATTAAGAATTTGATTGCACCTGCCATGTAATGTCAGACCAATGAATCTAGATTTGGGAAGAGGGTTAAATTGGAAAAGGCCTGACACGTATAATGCTAAATTTGCAAATAATAGCAATTTAGTTTGTATTTAAAGATGGAAAAATTGTTCGAGACTATGGCTTCTTATTGGGTATTTGATAAAGGCTAAGTTTCAATTTAAAGCTTTTCTGGTAATATCCACTTCATATAAATCCTGAATAAGTGAACAGTTGTGAATTTAATGTTGTATATGAATTTAAACGAACATTTTTTTAACCCTAGAATTCTCGGTAACTTTTTAACACTAAGTTATCCACTTGGTCTGGCCTGACCATAATTATAACAGCTAAAAACCTCAATAAAATAAAAAGTAAATAAATATATTTTTTATTGAACGTATGCTTATAAATGTATATTATAAGAATTTATTCAACAATTTTATTAATTCATTATTTTATTCCTAATTCAAGCCATCCAAAATGAGGTCCTTAATTTCAGACATTTCTTTTTCACATCTTCCACAGCTAAAACAAGTTTTGATTTAGGTTTGTTAGTTAAATTGAAATTAGCACATAAATGGACGTAGTGTTCTGATCTTATTCAAACTTGATTCATTCGATTCAGAACATATCATTTATAGAATTCACGTTTCTGTTTTTTAATATTCTGTCCTCTTTGAAAGAAATTGCAAGCAATAAAAAAAAAATTTGGTCTGGCCAGGCCAAGAGGTAATTTTATAGACTTTTACATAAAAATGGAATCTCACCCCTCTTATTTGCTTCAATAGAATCCAAACAAGTTTCATTCGATTCAGCACATATCATTTATATAATTCAAGTTTTTTTGATTTTTTGTTATATTCGAAAAATTTTGCAAGCAAAACACACATTTGGTCTGGCCAGACCAAGACGTTAATCCTAGGGTTAAGCACTGCATGTGCATATAAACGGCCTTTTTATGCAGTTTTCTTTAAAAGGCACTACAAATGCATATAACCGATAAATAACAACCTTTGCGCATTTAAATTATGGATATACGTTTTATGACCTTTTATTATTATTTGCTGCCTTTTATTGAATTATATTCTTATTTCTTCGAAATTTTCTATTAAATAATATATTTTAATATATTCCTTAAGCTGAAGGTCGCTTTTTGTTTATTAAATTAATTAAAATATTTTTATTTTTAACGGAAATTTATTTTAAATTAATTAGTGTTATCGGTTCCCTGGACACAGGGGCATACATAGAATCTGTATGGCTGACTTGTTGGCACTCATGGAATAGGTGTTTCGGCCTCAATGATTAAGCAACTTCTTGCACACAAATTTCATCTCATTGCCAATCAGATGAAACTACATGTGGGAAAACCAGAAAAATTTAGCCCATCTTAGCTGATAAGAGGATACGGCGCGCATTAAGGCTGTCTAGACTTCACCTCAGAAACATTATTGCGGTTACAACTGGCCACTGGCCTATAGGGAAATACGCTCTAAGGTTGCGACTCCCTTACAATGACCTATGTAGAAGTTACGGTGAATAGGAAAAGGAAAAGGAGGAGTCAACGGAACATATTTTCTATCCCTTCCCGGCATTCGGAGACTCAAGCTGTTTGGTCAAAGAATCCTCAGAGACAAAACCTGTATCTCTGACATTGATTTTAACAGGTACCGTTCCTTCATTGAATCAACCGGATGGCTGCGTGAGAATGTCAACAGCCAGGTAATGTAGGAATATTGGGAGACGGTGTAACATGGTCACACAAGGGGAAGTAATTACTGGACCCACGTGAGCTGTGCTTAATTGCCCTAACCTAATGTTTTCGGTTAGGTTGGGTTGCATTGGCAAGCGTACTTAGGCACTGCTCACGTGGGTCCATTGATTAGTTCCCGTTGCGTTACCATATCATACCGTGAACAGCGTGTGTATTATAATAATTACTTATCTAAACATATCATTGTCAACTCTGGTGTTCCACAAGGTAGCCATCTCGGACCAATACTTTTCCTATTGTATATCAACGACCTGCCTACAACAATAAAATTTTCCAATATACTTATGTATGCTGACGATGTAAAAATATTTTCAAGTTTTGCCGACTCCATTTTTCAACCACACTTACAACAGGATTTAAATTTATTCTTTAATTGGTGCCAAACAAACTTACTGGATATAAACCTTAAAAAATGTAAACATATTCGTTTTTCCAGAAAAACAAGACCTATTGGCTTCTATTTTATTGGTGACTACAAATTGGAAGTTGTTAATGTTTTCTTGGATCTCGGTGTATTATTTGACACAAAGTTATCTTTTACTGAACATATAAATATGTGTACTAATAAAGCTCGTGGTGTACTTGGATTTATTAAGCGATGGTCAAAGGAATTCTCTGACTCATCTATAACAAAACAGTTGTACATAGCACTTGTCAGACCTATAATCGAATATGGCTCAATAATTTGGGATCCGTATTACAACGTCCATAGTGATCGTATTGAGTCTGTCCAAAAACAATTTTTGCTATTCATATTACGGAGCACTTACCCAAATCCATCTATAAATCTTCCTTCATATAGAACCAGGTTATTAGAGATTCATTTACCAACTTTAAAAAGCCGCCGAACAATGCTGAACGTGATATTTGTTATCAATCTGATTAAAGGCAATATTTGCTCGGAGTTCCTGCTAAAAAGTTTATTTTTTAATGTTCCCCGACGCCATACACGTTATTACCAGCCATTATCAATTGAATACTTTCAACAAAATTATGCAAATGCCGACCCTGTTCGTAGAATATGTGTAAATTTTAATGATCTGTACAGTATTATTGATATGACTTTGGATATTAACACTATCAAACACACTCTAATTTTATATTTAAATAGATGATGTTAAATTTATTTGTAAAACATTTTAATATTATGTAATTTTTGTCTGAAAGGAGTTAATCCATAGACTAATAAATAAATAAATAAAAAAAAAAACCAATGGTCCTATGTTATCTGGCTGCTAATATTCTCACTCAGCCACCCAGTCAATAAAAGAGTGGATCCTGTTTAATTCAATAAAAGAGAGACACGTTTTGCCTCCAAGGGTTCTTTGACCAAACAGTAGTGTTGTCGGTTAATACTGTTAAAATTCATAAATTTTGAATTTTAAATTAAAAAAAAATCAATATTATTGTTAAAACGAATGCGTTAGTGGTCTAATGAAAACATTTTATAAAAATGTATATGACTCATATTTAAATGAGACAATTCCAAGCAACAGCAAAAATTAAAAAAAAAAAACTGAAAAAGTACACAATATAAAATACACATAAAAAGAACATAAATATAAAAAAATATATTAACAACTTCAAAGGAAAGTAAATGAATAAGACAGAAACAGGATAAACTATAAGGAACGAAGCAAAGAAAATAAAACAAGTAAAAGTGTTATATTGGGCTGTGCCGAATCTTATATACCCTTCACCAGAGTATTGAAAAGCCAATTGCTCTCTAACTCATATAGTATGGGCGCTATCGTGCCAAATTCCTTTTTCCGGAAGAATAATTTTTAAAGTCCCTAGGTGACTTGTTTCACCTCAAATTTGAAAATTTTTAACATGAAATCTCATATGTTATGTACATTTGAGCCCAATTTTACCAGCATATTTTGTTTTGTAGGGATCTTATCGAACCAAAACCCTCAATTCGGGAGGACACTTTTTTGGGGTCAGATGGAAAATCAATAGATTTGGTTTATTTTAAATATTTAATACTCTTGTTTTTTAAGAATTATCAAAGCCTAATATGGTCCTCCCACACTCGAAAGAAAAATTCATCCATTCGTACTTAAATCAAGCCAAAGCGGTGTCAGTAATACTGAAAGTATGGATTTGTCTAATGGCGATTTCTTTTCTGAGAAATATGTTGCATAAATAGTACATGCTCTATCTCTTTTGTGTAGAGCATGTACCATTTATGCAACTTTTTTCTCAGAAAAGAAATCGCCATAAATCAGGTACAGAACGCTTGATCAAGTACGGATCATTCAAGTGACAAAAACATATCTTTAGCCATTCTTAATCCCTGATCCGTATTAAAATAATATCTCTTTTGTTGTATCCCTCTTTGTTAAGAGAAGAACACTCAATTATTATTAGACACTAGCAGAATAGTATCCTGCATTGAAAATTTGATGTATTTTACCAAATAATTTCAACAAATAGAAAATGGGAGTTTTTCCTTATTTTTATATTGTTTTAACATGAAAATAATATATGTTTTTCTTCTTGTATTGCTTTGGTTGTTGCAAGGCGAATTAAACTACAGGTGGTGTCGGAACTACAACAATCCAAAAACAACAGAAACAACAAAGTTGTTGTTGCATTGCATTGTTGATGCTTACGGTCCAAAATGTCAACCATTTCTAACAAAACAATAACAAATCAAAACAAATTGGCTCGAACTGTCAAAGTCAGATTGCGTTTCAACACCACCTGTAGTTGAATTCACCTTGGGTTGTTCCTACAACAAACAAGTCAATCGTTTTGTCCTACTTTTAAAGTGTTTTTATTGTTTCTACAACAAGCGTTGTCACCAGCGTTACCGTTATGCGACTAAAGTTTTTTTGCCCTTTTTTGACTGCCTTGCCACTTTCTTTGCCCCTTTTTTTCAAATCCCTTTTAGTATCATTTTGTATTTTTTTTGTATCCGTTTTGCCCCTTTTTGAACTAATTTCTTTTATATTGGCAGTAAAGGGCTGCAACAAGATAATCATACAAACATATGCCCATGTTCTCAAAAGACAAATTTAACATGATATAACAATAACTTGTGAACAAAATGTATTTTCTTCAAAATAACTATAATTAATTTTAATTTAACGCTACAGTAAAGTTAGAGCAAAATGACATTGATATTGAAATTACGTTACTATTCACGTTGAATGAAATCAAGTTAAAACGACAGGAATTTGAATTTGAATCGACATTAAATCAAATTGGATTAAGTTTGAAATTACAGTGAGAAGAAGCTACAGAGACAACATGTATTTATTTAAGAATAATTCTAAACACTTACCCGTGGAACCAGAGGGAGGGAGAATACTATTATTAATTTTCCTGTAACACATGTTTCACCTTTTTTGTATTCGCCTTTGTTTACAGAAGCATTCACAATTAAAAGACACCAGCAGAATGGCCCAATATGGGGTTCGTCATCATTCTACTTTGAAAATGTTATGCATTTAACTAAATAATTTTAACAAAAATAATACGGGAATTTACCTTCTTTTTATAAATTATATTAAACACGACAACCAAAAAAAATATGTTTTTTTTTCTTGAAGTGTTGTTGTTGTAAAACAGTCTTTTATGGACTCAATATTGAACAATGTTATTATTACATCTTTCATTTAAATTTAATATAAAACATTGACAGTTTAATATAAAGGCCAAGTTTTGTAGAAATTTACCATGATTTTCAATTTACATTGCGCCATGTTAATTTAACATTGACATTTTTTCTGTGTGCAAGTAGATTTTTTTTTAATGTTAATGTTTTCTGTGAAAAAAAACTTAATAAATATGTTCAATTTTTAAAAATGTTCTTGTTTTTAAAGTTGCCTCTTTTTTCTCAGAATTCCCCTTTTTGTGCCACTTATTTTTTGAAAATCTCCTTTTTCTGCCCCTTTTTGAAAATTTTGAACGGTAACGCCGCTCTTAAAGTGGCACGACTAACCAAATGTTAAGAAGTGCTGGTACAATGCATGCCAATGAATCAAAAAAACAAGATAACGCATTGCGCAGGTCAATTATTTTTTTGTGTGACGTAGAAAAAGAATTTGTGTATGTCTTACATCTTTTAAAACAAACACTCATTTGCATTCTATTTTGACGTAGATGCGCAGTACAACTGAGTACGCAATCTTGTTTTTTGATTCATTATGCATCAGGGCAAAAAAAATATTATTACGCAATTTAAGAAGTTGATACTTGGATAAACCCTTTTTTTATTTGATTCAGAGTTTTTAGATTGTTTTTTGGAAATTAGGAAATCTTTAACACGGTAATTTATAAACAGCTCTCGGTAAAATTCACTACCAGTTTATTACACAGTCGTGGTTTTTTGCTCATATTTCAGACATTTGTGGACCGATTCGGCTGAATTTCAATAGCAAATAATTCCGGAATAAATATGATATAAATATATAACAACCTAGTCCCCATCATACCTGTGGTCCTTGAAATCCCAATTCCAACAGACAAATGGGCATCTTTGAAGCAATTTCGCTACTGATAAGGATCCAAAATATATATGTCCTGTTTATAGTCTAAGATCAATTTCGTAGCAGTAACAAATAGAATGAAAAACTTATATATGCCCTTTCAACTTGAGGCAAAGGCTGTACAAATATTTCTTTCAAATTAGAATATTAGCAAAAAGATAATTGTAGATTTGACTAAGAAGAAGAAGCATAATTTCTTAAAAAACCTTAGGATCATTTTATATCCTTAACTGTTACTTCAGTGTAGACACTCATTAAGCCTTTAATGGAACACTAAACAACAGAAAAGTGTCTCATATTTGTTTACATCCTGTTGTTGTGGTTTCTTTACTATTCTCCCTAATTCTTTAGTTTCTTTCATAAATTTTTTTATTTTTTTTTTTTTTTTTTTTTTTTTTGTTCAACAGTAAAATTTATTTTTATTACTACGATCATCATCATTATCATTATAGACTTGCACTATGGGTATTTATGTTCTCTTTTTTTAGTTCCCAAGAAATGAACAAAAAAATCTTTTTGTTTAAAATTTCCCACTAAAAACAACAAAAAGTTTATATTTCTTTATTTATGCTAAACATGCATTTCTTAGTTTTGTTCCTACTCTATTCATTAAAAACTCAGCAGGAATTTAATAGACTTGACGCATTGATCACACAGTTCATAGACCAGCTAGACAGCCATCTAGCCAATGTGTTGCAAAGCCGATAAATTAAAATTAAAATGAATTAACCAAACAATAACGCCCCTGCCAGGAGGAATATGGCCACTGAAATTACAGCAATACTTATAATGAGAACTACGGCGCTCATACATATTTGTTTGGAAATGAGTTAAGGCATTTAAACAATAATGGCTAATTTTATGGTTATTTCTTTAAATGTAAATTAAAATTTTGACTTTTTAGTTGATGTTTAAATGAAATTTTGAATATTAACAAAATAACTGGCGCATATCCCGGTGTTAAAATTCTAATTTAGTGTTTTTGACGTTCAGAGGGGTTTCTATGGGGGAATTTTATTCGTAGACAATTGTTGATAGTTTTGACTTATAAAAATTATTGATGTAGAATTTTTAATTATCAACATATTGAAGATAACGGTCAATTCATTAACACTTTTATGGAATGGTTTGATAATATGCCTCTGTCTTGGAAACATATTCGACGATTAAAGAAATATTATTTGGAAAGAGTTTTGAAAAAATTTTAAGTTATAGGCAAAAGAATATAGATAATTAAGTGGTAGATAGTAGGGAGATCGATTATTCGACCTTTTTCAATAACCGGTTTTCGAATATTACGAATAGTTGCTATTTTAAAAAACCCGGTTTTCGGTTAAGCAATTTTTAAATAACCGGTTAACCGGTTTTAATTCGAATACTTAAAAACACAAAAATCAAATAAGTTTTTAAAATAAAACGTTAATTTGAATAAAAACAAAACCATTTGCACAGGTAAGGAACCAACAAAATACATAGATATGACTTAGATCAGAACTAACAAATATTTTACAATAAAATCCAAGAAAAGTGGGACCAGTCAATTGATCAAACGTAAGCTAAATTTTCACAACATTTTTTTATTGATTTACTAAACTTTATTTGTAAGAAGATATTTGTATAATGTGATTTAGAAAATGTTGAATGATATTTGATCTAGACTAACGTTTTGAAAAAGCAAATAAATTATAGGAATTTTATAAAGTTATTATTTGAAATATTCTCTCAAATTTATTTTGAATGAGTTTTAATTTGTTGGTGGTTAAGCTATCTATATAAATCAATCATATTTTTCAAAAGTTGCAAACAAAACCTCTTAGCCAGGATTATATATTTCAAATTATTTTGTTTCAGCATTATAGAAACGAATAGTGAACTGAACATTCTTTTTGTACAAAATATTTGTCAATTCGTCTACTACAATTTAAAACATTCCATGACATTGTTTGATTTCTTCAATTTTGTTTTTTAGTTCTTGGTCTTTTAATAAATAAAATAGGTTGACAATTTTCCCATATCGTTGATTCCACCGTAATGTTGTAGTTTTCACCTTGAAGAGATGCTAGAACTACATAAGAGTTGTTAGTGCCTTAACGGGCATTTCGTCCTCGGCAACACAACGGGCTAATATTTCACCCAATGATTTATTTTTGCAGCGTATTGTTGTAAAGTAATATTTGTTGTCTCCTTAAAACTACTTCGAACGGAGTTAAGTTTCATTTGGATCACATTAATGTCTAGCATTAAAGGTGATTAATAAGTCGTGACATGGAAGAACCATTGAACTTATCATTTTAGGGCACTTCAAGCACCTAACTTTGTCTTTTACATCGCGTTCGAAAAATATCTAGAGATAATCTTTATATAAAAATATATTTAATTTTTAGAATACTCTTGCACAAATTACTATTTACTTTTTAACTGCACACGTTTTTGTAATATTTTGATAGTTTTTGGTTTTTTATTCTACAAGAACACACGCTTTTTTTATAAGCGATTTGTATTTACAGTGTTCCTAATATTTTTTGACCTTTGTTACATTTTGTAATGACATTCTTCATAAAAAGTTTAAGTTTGTCAAATATTCAATAAGAAAATACTTAAATTACGGGTACATCTACAAAAAGAGTAATTAAAATGTATATAAATTATACAGTACTAAAATAAGCGGTTTATTATACCAAAATAACCGGTTTATTCGATATTCGAAAAATGGGCATTTTAAAATAACAGACTTAGCCAAAGCTAAAATAACCGGTTAAAACCGGTCGAATAATAACCGTTCGATCTCCCTAGTAGATAGAGTATGCATTTTGTGATACTAAAGGAATACACAGAAAAAATGAAAATTAATTTCAATTGAAAAAACTGTGATATTAATTAAAAAATTAATTAAATTTACACCAGCAAACAAACTATTTTTTTTGTAATTTTATTAAGTTTTTGATATTAACAACATATTCTGCATTTTTGTTGTTGATATAAGTAAACGTTTAATTCACTTGATTCAACTTTTAATTAAAACTGATTTTTTTTTTTTTTTTTTTTTATTAATGTTTAATTGAAAAAAATTGGACAGAATTTTTTCTGTGTATAAAGAAACAAAAGGCCCATAAATCTCAGTTATTTCGCAGCTTCCTTTATCGTCATATTCTTTGACCGAAAACCCATTTAGTAAATTAAACCTTTCTTCGGATTGTCTGTATTGTATTCTGGAGCTGGGCGGATTTAGGAATATGTTTCCATATACATTTTCCATATACTTGTATGTCTACTCTACAGTTTAAACTTTAAACTGCCTTCCAAACTTCATATGCGAATTAAATTTTTATTTGAGAGATTCATTATACCCACAACACCATAGTCTAGGGAATCACATTCTGAGTCAATCTAACGATGTCCGTCTGGCTGGTTGGCATTCCATGTAAACCTTGTGCGCATGGCTGCCAGCTAAAATAAGTCGAAAATTGGCAAATTTTGCAAAACAAATTGTCAAAATCGTCAAATGAACTTACTCAAATCGTCACAACGATCGTCATTGTAAAAAAACACTAACTTTTCTTATTTTTTGGAAATGTGTACCAATTTTCTGTTTGTTTTATTTAAACAAATCATACATATATATTTATTGTCTCAAAAATCGCTTAAAATAAAACCGCTATTCTCACTCCTTTTGACATGAAGGTTTTAACTCCTTTTACATACCAACATAAATAAGAGCGACAAGACAAAAAACTGTAAAGGTTTTAACTCCTTTTACAGAACAACATAAATAAGAGCGGCAAGTTACTTGCGTAACTATCTTGCCGAGTCTGAAAGGGGGCTTACACAGGACAGTTTGTTTCAACAAAATGAATGAAAGTATCCAAGAAGTTGTAAATAAGAAGAAATAATACTAAAAAACTATTAAATTTAATGAACTTAAGCCTAATTAAAAATATCTACATTTGGTTAAAAATACTAAAAACTTTTGTAAATTAGAACAAAATTCGTCATTTTGGTAAATTAGAACAAAATTCGTCTTATTAGAAATCGTCAAATTTAGGGAATAAATCGTCAAATCTTCAATGGGTGCATGTGCGCAAAATACAGCTCGGTATTTTAATAATAATTTGATTTCATTTTGGACATAGCTCCTTGTTGTCATAGGGACCACGCCGCATATTAAAAAGGGTAAGAATCGGTCATTAATTACACATAAGGCACCTACAAACTTCTTTCTGGAATCGTGTTTTTGTGCCCACAAACCACTTTATTATGTTGGTATTTAGATTAAATTTTGCCCAAATCATTTAATTGCAATTACAATCATCTTACCAAATTGTATCGCAATCAGTTCATCAGTCCGATATAAACTACATTCCGGAAAATATCTTTTAACGCAATTACTGCCTTATAAATGTTGGTATTCAGGGGTGTGCTGGAAATCGGAGACGGAGAATTTTAAAAGTCGTTTTTAATAAGATTTCTACAATAAAAGAATTTTATGACAAATATTATACCAATTTTTTCAATTAAACAGAATTTTATAATAAAAATTATTAAAAATAGATTAAAAGTGTATTAATAATAAAACCCATTTTCAAATTCTTGCGTTTTACGATTCCGATTTCCAGCACACCCCTGATTGATAATTTAGCTGCTATATTGCGGCGAAATGTTGTACCAATAGCTCCAGAATTATCCATAGGTCCGATATTAAACCCATCTCTAAAATTGCTTAAAGACGGAAAAATTCATATAGATGTTGATATCTAGATAATATTCGGCACAAAGAACTCTTATATAAATCTAAGCTTCATATTTTAATTTTATTTTCGGATCTATCATTGCCTTTGGGTCAAGGGTGCAATCTTGAAAACATTTTCTGTAAATACCGCGGTGTAGGGTGTCATATGGTTGGGTTTGACGGACTATACTTTCTTATTTGTTTTAATTTTGTTGCGATTTTAGACAAGTTTCGTTACCGACCATATTCAGTGCCAGCATAATAGTCATGATTGTACTAATGTACATATAGGGATCCAAAAAAATTTATCAGTCCCGATTCTAAAAGTTCAACCTATTTTAAGTTTTTTTTACGGACTTATATTTCAGTTCTTTTATGTTTGTGTTGTCTTCTAGTCATCTTCTATGGCTTTACTTTTTACGAAGTTAAAGTTAACAATAAAACATGTAAATAATCTTATTTTCACTTCCTCTTGGTTTAATGTTATTAAAAAAAATTCCATCACCTATGGAGATGTTTTCAAAATAATTCTAAACAACTTTTCTTAAAACATATTACATGCCACAACACGTTAGCAATATTAAAACAATTATAGCCGACATATTAGAAAGTACTTTAAGAACGTACTTAAACTTATTTGTCATTTTTGAAAAAAAAAAAAAAAAAAATGTTCAAACCTTTTGTAAGGTTTATGAACTTTAGCTTGACAAGTACCAGCAATAAGCAGATGATTAGTCAAAATAAATAAACCAATGAAGAGTGGAAAAATCTGTGAAAATCTACCAGAAAAAGAGCTAAGTCCCCTGAAAAGGCCACTTAATTCTATGTATTGTGTTGTAGTTCTTTATTATTCTCAGTTGAACATAAAACACGTACCACTGATGATGATCGCACTTAAACCAAGTGCGTGATATGCAGTTGCAATTGTGATGTACGAGTTGTACGATTATGTTTACAACAACATTTTTCTATATAATTTTTAACTTAAAAAATAAAATAAAAAACGTGATTTGACATTATTTTGTCAGGGGTTTTGAGGCAAATAAATGATAAAAAGTAACTGGAAAAAGAAGGCTTTACTGTTAAATCGATAATAAGTTCTAAAATATTATTAACTGTCCTGTAAAATAAAATTGATTAAAATTTTTTAGCACGTTTAAAATAAAATATTGGCAGGCCAATAAATTTATGGAATTTCATATGAATTCTAAAATTGTATGTGTGTAGATATGAGACAATTGCCCTGTAATTCGGATGATTATTACTATTACATAAAAAAAGTAGTTTAAAATTGTTGGTCTAGTACAGAGGGCGACAAACAGTCGTAAAAATTGGTTTCAAAAACTGACAAATGAAAATTATTTCTTTTCTGCTACTAGAATGTATAAAGATGTGCCAAAATGGTAACATTGAATGCAAACAACGAGCAATGGCTCAACTGTATCCCGCAAAAAATTAAGCGAGATTTAGTCCTGGTTCACAAACATTAAGTTTTAGCCGTCAAGTCTTAAAATGGAGGTCCACACCCCGCGATTTCGTCTCCACGCCTTGTATGATTTTTATACCTTACGGGATCATTATTTGTAACTTTCCGCTGCCGTTCTGTTTCGTTCCTTTCCGTAGCAAATATTTTTTTATTACTTTTTCTGTAAAAGGAATCAGCTGCTTTTAAAAAGAAAAGCATTGAAATTGTAAAAAAAAAACTTTTCGTAAGAAATAAAAAATTAATATTTTGTGTCAAAAATATGCAAATTTTTAAAAAAGTCATTAATTAAAACCAATTTTTTAAGCTTTAAACAAAAAATTACAGATTTTTCATATCACAACAAACTAATACATACACACTTTGGCAGTAACTTTACGTTGAATTCTATTTTCAACAGATTTGTCCGCAAGAGAACAAAACGACAAAGTAAAAACAAACCACACATACAGACTTTCAATTGAACAGAAACAAAACAGCTGATTCGTAACAGAACAGAATGTGCAAATTTATTCTGCCTTTACTTGCGTTCTGCGTCACAAACTACATGTCATGCTTTTTATGCAGTATCACACAAAGTAAAAATATCATTTCATTTGTCAAAATCAGCTGATTTGTTCGAACGCTGCTTGTGACGCTTACAAAATTAGAAAATAATGCCCCTACTACGGTTTACAACTCAACTCAGATGAGTTGAAATTAATACAACCGCTTGTGATGACTTGTAATTTTTGATGTTTTTGCTACCCGCATTAAAAGAGTTGTAAACCATAATACAAAAACTGTAAAACTTCAACTGAACTAGAGTTGAGTTGTAAACCGTAATAGGGGCATAGTCCTACTTTTCACATTTAACGCCTCAATGCATCCTTCGCTTTTATGCATGTAACTTGTTAAGTATAACTAAACAGATTCTACTTTTTTTTGAAATCTGCGTTGATAGCGAAAAGCCGTGTTACGCGTGGCATGGACCTCTAAGTTGACGATTTTAGGAGAGAGTTGCGCAAGTAACTTGCCTAGTCTGAAAGGGGGCTAAGCAGCTCATAATACAAATATTAAAGTTTACACTTAGGATTCAGGTAATATATCCATTTTTCAACCATTTTTGCAGATAATGCCATTTCTCTATTTATCTCTTTCGTAAAAACTGAAGAATTGACGACTAAAGGCTCAGTTAGGCAAATGTTGCTGCACCGTATCTGTACTGTATCAATCAGCTGTTCACTTTTTGGTATATAAAAAACAATGTAAAAGCTTACCGAAATATAACGTTTCATTCTGTATTAAATTCATAACGTTGTTACGTGACATTTGTAAAACAGTGATGGGTTGCTTCTCTGTTAAATTGAATGCGGGTAATTTCGCTCTTTTTTTGAACTTTTTTTCAGTATATCTAAGGAGTTTCGACATAACTACTTACAGTACAACATATTTCCATATATTCAAATATTCTTATGCTTAGATGCACAAAATAAACAATATAAAATATATAAAAGGCGTTAAATGGTTACAAAACATTTTTTTGTTTATTTTTTGTAAATTTTTTGTTTTTGAAATAAAATAAAAATTTTCGTTCAGAAATTTATATATTTTTTTTTTTTTTGTTGTTTAAATATACATATTGTTTTTTTTTTATTTTTTTTCTATAGGGGTCTGTACACGGTCAAGCATTTCTCATCAAGCTCTACTGTAGTATTTGTGAAAATGTGGTTGTATGTGTGACACCGACGATGCTGGATGGAAAATCAAAAAATTTAGATATGACGGCGAATATTACGTCCAGCACACGTACACGAGTGAATTCGCCGATATGACAAGCATTTTGGCCGTGTACAGACCCCTTAAGAACAGGCAATTTAAACTTTATTTTACCTTTTATACTCGAAACTTTATCACATACACATAGTAAAAATAGTAAATAAATGCTTTAAGAATAATGAATAAAAGGAAATATGAAAAGACATTTCTTATTCTCTTAAATTTAGGTAGCCCTTTTAAATAGGAACTGCATATTCGATACGTGCATAAAACGATTTATTTTAACTGTAAATGTCAAGTGGTCGAATTTCGGCCACCTGATGGTCCTAGTTTATGTAAATTTGTATGTATATGTTAAAATACATACTTGTTTATTGAAAATCTATAATATTAATATAAGATATTAAATTATTAAAGTTTTTTGACATACTCTTAATACTATTTTAATACCATATAAATGACTTGGTACTTTTTCTGCACAGCGGTCACCATTTAAACCTTTGGATTTCCCATCACTGTGTGTGTTGTTTTATGTATACTATTGCTTTTTTGTTTATGTGTGTGAACAACATATGACACGTTTTTAGATATTCTATAAGTGCACTAACGTGCTAGTGGTCCGGTATAGTACGTTACGGGTACAGCAACGTTCGCCTAATAAAGCCTTAAAACTTGAAGAGTGTGAACCACCACGTATTGATTAAAAGAGAATGAATAAACTGGACACTGTGTTGCCATTAGAGTTAAAGTTCTAAACCGCCTATAAAATGTTCAGCAGCTAAAAAAAAAAGTGGTTTATTTATATTTTATTTTTTTTTTTATTAAAACAAGTAGAAAACCTTGTTAACATTTTAAATGAAATGTTTAAATACACGTCTGCATTGTAATATTTTTGATTTCTTGTTATATTTCTTTACATAGGAATATTTTTCGGCTTTTACAAAATTTAACTGTTAAACGGCAAAGATTTGTTGAAGAAACATGTCAAAATCAGTCAAGCATGAAAACTTATCAATTTTAATTCATCTCATGTTGCAAAATTCCTTTCTTCATAAAATTAATTTAATGAAAATAAAATTTGATACACTTTAGCCTGTTTGAAATGTAAAAATTTGGATCAAAAATTTTTTGAGAATACTAGAAATTTCAACTAAATCATCTTCATCAACTACGAATTCTTTTTGGTACATGCAGATGAACCGATTTAATTCACATTATCTAATATATTAAAAGTATGCTCTTATACAAAAAAGCTTTGCATTCAGTCTTGTTCTGAGTTTGCTTTATATTAACTCCATTAAAATATGCAAAGAAGTATATGAAATATGCCTAACCAACACGTTAATAAGAAACTGTTAAAAACATAAAAAAGATTTTTTAAGTTTCCAAAAATCATAGGTTTCTCCCACGGTCCTGTTGTAATACGAGTATTAATAGGAAAAACTCAAATTGATATTAAAAAATTTATGGCTAAGTTGCAACGTATTCGTTTGTATGCAAATAAAGCATTCTTACCAAAAAGTTTATGCAAAACAATTTTTTTTTTGTTTAAGCAAAAATTATGAAAAACTAGCCCTGGTCATTTTCAACCCTTTCACTTTCAACATTAGCTGCATCATATTTTAAATGACTGTTTCAAATCTTACGTTTCAACATATTCACTGTAATTATTAAAATAAGAAAAAAAAAACTTGTTGAAGTGAATAAAAATTTAAAACCTTTCAAAAAAATTTCTTTGTGTCACGAATAACTAAAATATGTACATTATGCCATCAGCTATTTAATATTACAAATTACTTGTTTTTTATTTGTTATAAGAAAAAAATGTTTTTAAAACTTGCTACGCCCTCAAAAATGTGCGATCAATCGATCAATTTAGGGATTTTTTTTTTCTTAACATTAGATCATCTCTTTGTTTTTGCCAATGATTAACAAATTAAATTCAAATAAATTTCTCTAAAATTACAAAAGTAACTACAAAATTAAGTTGTTTAACTCATTAAGAATTCATTAAAAAATAATCTCCAAAAAAATTTATATAATCAATATAACAAGTTTAAAATAAAAAAAAAATAAATAAATATTTGCATATAAATTAGCAAAAAAAAAATAATCAAAAATCGGCATTCTAATTTTATTATGTTTTAAATTATACAAATAAAAATATATAAATCGTGCAAAGTTTTTAAAAAAAACCTTAAACTTTAATATGTTACCACTTAAAATCGTCTAACTTTTTTCTAGCGAATAAAATTATTTAACGTATTCGAAAAATAATATACAAATACAAAACAAACAGTTGATTTGTATTTTGTATCTTGTCAAACGTCTCAATGGTGTTTATAAAGCAGAACACCAACCACAAAAAAACAAGCGAGAAAGTATAGTCGGTCATGCCCGACCATATGATATCTTATACCACAGTATTTAAAAATAAATTTTCAAGAGTGTACTCTATTTGGGACCCACGGTCAATCATGGAACCGCCAAAACAAAATAATGTTAAAAGGTTAAGATTCGTGTTAAACTTTTTTGTGTCGAATATTATTGAGACATCATCATCGATATTTGTTTGCCTTTAAGTGATTTTATGTTGAGGGTTTATATAAGACGTTTGGGTGATTTTGAACCGAACAGCACAACATTTCGTCATGGCATAGTGGCTATCAGAAAAGTTATTGTCGCCAAAATTGATGTCAATACCCAAATTTATATGGAAGTTAGGGCATTGATTTTCAGGAGTAGTATATAAATGGGAGCAATGGTTAAATAAGCACCGAATCCGATAAAGATTGATAGGATGATTTAGGTTTTAATAATATATTTTTGGGCAAAATTAAATCTTAATATCTATATAATAAAATAGTTTATGGGCACAAAGACTCTATTCTGGAGAGAAGTTTGTCTGGGGGATATATTAAATTATGAATCGCTTCCCACCGTTTTCAAAATTTCATCGAATTTTTTCAAAAATTGGGACCTTTTCTTTGTGCTCAAGGCTTACATGGACTTTCAGCCAGCCTGCCAGCCGAACGGACGGACATCGTAAATTCGAACTAGAAAGTGGTACTTAGTCGATCATACTCAAAGGTGGGTCTAGGACCAATATTTCAAAATGTTACATAGATCAGCACAAACGCATAATACCCTCTCTACTATTGAGTTGTGGATATAAAAATAACAATAAAAACATGCTTGAATTTAAATCTGTTGTTGGTCTGTCTGTCTGTCTGTCTGTCTGTCTGTCTGTTTGTCTACTCTGCTCTTAACATGTAAAATAAGCAATTTATGTTAATGTGCCTTTACAGCTTGTGGCTACCAAAGAAGAGTAAGTAACATACATTCATAACTTTACTACTTATTTGTGGTCTACTGGTAAGCCAACTAGCAGCCATGAAAGAGCGAATACCTTAATAAGTTTAAACAAAACCCATGCAATGGCAATAATAACCAAATTGTTTTGTTGTTTTTGGTGGAAAAAGTTTTTTTTTTTTACTTGTAACATCACCATTGACATTGTAGGTGCAAATCCAAAAAAAAAAAACATGACATATTTTAAAATTTTCTATCTGCTGATTTCTTTTAAATGATATTGAGCCCGAAAAATTTCAATAAACAGTTATTTGAGGTTCAAAAATATTTAAGATTTAACAATAACTAAGTTATGAGATTTTCTCAAATTTAAAAATGTAATACGGCATATAAATAATTTATTCCCATTCCGAAAGTTAAGCAAAATGTTTGCAATATAGAAAACTAATTGACACGACGCACATAGCGGTTTTTTGCCAATCTAGCCAGTAGGGATGGGCAAATTGAAAAAATATATTGATATATATCGTATCGATATTTTTTAAGAGTATCGATACATATTAATTATAAATATGTCCATGTATCGAAAGTATTAAGGTGAAACTATTACCAAATTTAAAAACTTAATATACCTATGTCAATACATATTTACATATGTACAAACATATTACATGTGATTCCATTCTAACTTTTTATTGCTTCTTTTAATTGAAAATTTATTGCCTGTCCTTTAATTTCGAACGAAACTTTCATTCGTTTAACTTTTATTTAAAAGAAAAACCAATTATAAAATTTAGATTTTAAGGTAAGTTATGCGAACGAAATTTTCGTTTGAAATCGAGGGACCGGCAGTTAATTAAAAAAAAGTAAAGAATACAAAAAAATTTTTATTTGCTCGCCATATGAAATCTAAATAAAATATTTGGGAATTTATAATGCCGGATTATATACTGCCGGTAAACGAAACTTGTGACACATACTGTACTAGTAAACTGTGCAATATTTTATTTTTAATAAATAAAAAAAAAAAAAACAAAATATTTTTTTTATTATTAGCATTCCAACTTTCATAAGTCTATTGCTGCTAATACGCCATAATTAAGGCGATTCTTTGCATAATTCGCGCTTATTTTTTTGTTTTCATCTCTTAAAAAATCGAGACAGAACTGAACTATGTAATCTATGAAAATGGTCAATGGAAAAGCGCCGTTATTTGCTTAACATCCCTGTGGGAAATTTGTGTCAATTGCTCTTAAAGTACTTATCCCATGACTAGTGAACATAATTTTATAATTAAAAGCAACGAATTGTGATAGGTGAAAACAAGACATATCACTTAACTGGTGATAATGTGTTTAGAGTGTAGTTAGTCCAGAGGAAAGGTAATTGGCACAAAACTATACATGTGACTGGATTTTGTGCGGGTAGTGGCTGATTCTCTCTAGTTCTATTACTTTATATGAAGGGGATCTATCATATTGACATGGCTCATTTGGGATAATATCTGCGACAGGCATTATTTTAACCAAAATTGGAAGATTATTTCAGTTACCTGTTACAAAGTGTCAAAAAGGTGCCAATTAACCCCCTCGTAGGACATCGCCATGTTAAAGTGACTTGTCACGTGACAAGTTTAGTGTTAGTTCCCTTTCCCGTAGGGATTAGTTAAAAAACATATGATGCAATTCTTAAAAAACAACAGTATTGTAAGCAGTTGAGCAACGGTTAAAATGTTGAATTTTATTATAAAGAGATCTTAAAAATATCGAATTCGATAGTCGTAAATAAATATATGGGTATTTTTAATATCGGCGATATAAATCGATTATAATTTTTTTTAATATCGATATTTTGATATATTGATATTTATTGCCCATCCCTACTAGCCAGACATTAGGCAAAAAATTTAATTTAAGAAATGTTAAAATTTAAGTACGCAGTTTAAGTACGACAGACAATAAAATTCTGCATCGTATAGTGAATTTGCTTGAGATTTGTGGTTCTCTTAAAGTCAGGAAAGTTGTGTAAATTGCATGTGTTCATTGACTTTTTACGGCTTTGAGAGGCTTAAAATGTATTTTTGTGTGGGTAAACGAATCAAGATTTTACATTGATTTTTTTTTTTTTTGCGAAAGACTATATTAACAGCTACTTATAATAATTTTTAGAAAAATTTTATTTTAAATTTTTAAGTTCACTTTTTTGTAAAAAAAAATTAAAAAGTTTTTGAAGTGAAGCTCGTTGCGACTTTAAAAATGTATACATCGCGAGATAAAATTTGAAATCTCTACTTTTAAATTAAAAAAAAACGTTGCGCGTCTTTGCGACATTTTTTTTGGTGTTTTTTGAAAATTTTAGATTTTTTTTTGTTTTTTTTTATCTTAAAATGTTTTGGTTTTACGTAGATGTTTTTTATTTAATTTATTACGTCTAAGTCTAATATTAACTGTGTAAAAAAAAGGAATGTGCGAAATAGTAAGTAACGGTTTTTATCCACTCGTGCGGCTGCTAAATTTTTTTTTTTTTTTTTTTTTTTTTTTTTTTCATTATTTATTTATTGAATCTTCATATATTAAATATGAACTAACAATAATTAATCAAATCTTATACTAATACTTTATTTTTGTCCTGCCAATGCTAGACGAAAATTTTTCTCTTCACGGTTTCTGTTCACATATGTAGATGTTTAGCGCTCTTCTTGTCTGATGAGTCCTGCTGTATCTCTTCTCCTTAATCTAGAGTGGCCGCTGTAATTTAAAATATTTCGAGCTAGTGGATTTGGGTGCGACTCAAGTCTTTTTAAATATTTTACTGCATAGTTCGTAATAATAGTTTTTACTAACGGCACATTGAGATCCTTGTGAATATTTGAGTTTTTAACATACCAGGGAGCGGCTGTGATTATTCGAAGAAGTTTATTTTGTCGCCTTTGAATTTTTTCGATATTAGAAGCCGAGGCAGTGCCCCATAACTGAATACCGTAGCACCAAATTGGTTTTAAGATAGAGTTGTAAAGTAGAAGTTTACAATCGAGACTAAGAACAGAGTTTCTTCCAATAAGCCAATTAAGTTGAATTGCTTTTAGTTTCATTTGTGTTAGTTTTGCTTCTATATGGCATTTCCATGTTAAACGCCGATCTAGATGAATTCCGAGATATTTTACATGCGATTGTTGGGGCACTAATTGATTATTGATTTTAATAGGGGAACATGACTCCCGACGCAAGGTGAATGTTATATGTACGCATTTTTGCTCATTAACCTTTATTCTCCATTGTTTTAACCACTTTTCCAGTTCAAATATATGATCCTGCAAGTAGCGAGAAGCTTCATGACAGTTTTCGTGCACGCTTAAAAAAGCTGTATCATCAGCAAATGTTGAAGTTAGGGTGTGGTTGTTTGTTGGCATGTCTGAGGTATATATTAGGTATAACAGTGGGCCCATGATGCTTCCCTGAGGGACTCCAGCGTCAATTGGCTGAGGAGAACTTATAAAAGCACCTTCTTTAATAATAAACTTTCGACCGACTAAGTAGCTTTCTAACAGCTTGTGTGTGTTTACTGGTAAATTTAGCTTCAATTTATGTAATAAGCCTTCATGCCAGACTTTATCAAAAGCTTGAGAAACATCGATGAAGAGGGCGGAACAATATTTTTTTTCTTCAAAGGTTTTTCTTATGGCGTTTACTATACGATGGGTTTGTTCAATTGTGCTATGTTCTCTTCTAAAGCCGAATTGATGGTTTGGAATACATCTATTTACATTTAAAATTGGGGTTAATTTTGACACTAACAGCTTCTCAAACAGCTTTGATATATTAGACAATAAGCTTATAGGTCTATATGACTCAACTTTTGTAGGATCCTTTCCTGATTTAGGTATCATGGTAACTAATGATACTTTCCATTTCTGAGGGTAGTATTCAAGGCGTAAAATAGCATTAAAAATAAAGAGAATAATTTTCTTTGCTATGCTGGGTAGCTCCAAAAGCATTTTGTTACTGATCTTATCAAAACCAGGGGCTTTCTTCGGGTTTAAATCATGAATAGCCTTTTCGATTTCTCTTATCTCAAATCTTAGTGGAACAGCTGCTCTAACAGCAACAGGTGGTAACTCGACCGCCATATCGAGAGATGTGTGAGCGGTAAATACGGTTTTCAAATGATTAACAAAAAGATTTCCTTTTTCTATATCATTTCTTGCCCAACTTCCGTTTAAGTTTCTTAATGGTGGTTTAGTGATAACTGGTCTTTTAAGATTTCTAGCTGCACGCCATAATGAGTAGTCTGATTGTGGAGTTGCATCAAGTTCCTTAAGATATTTTTCAAAGGATGCAGTTTTTTGGGACTGCAGTAACTTTCTTAGCCTTTTTGTGCAGTCTTTTAATAAAGTCTTAAGTTGGGGGGATCTGTGCAATTGCCACTCTCTTCGAACTCTCCTTTTTTCAGTCAATAGACGCTCGACATCTACAGAATATATGATATTGTTTTTGGTTTTTTTGAGGGTTGTGCTGGAATGTTGAACAGCTAGTTTGAGATAACTGTCAAAATTAACAATAGCGAGATCCACGCTCTCCGGTGTGCTAAGCGGAATATTTTCTGTGCAATGGGCACTAAGATATTTTTTATATTTTAACCAATTTATTTGTGAGGGTGATTTGGATAAGTACCCAGACGGCGATACGATTCTATTTGGAATCATTATAGTAACAATTGTAGGTGTGTGGTCGGAAGATAATTCTAAGGAAGCCTCAACATAAATCGTTTCTGCGGGGATGTTTTTAACCACTCCAAAATCTATGACATCTGGAACTTTTTGCTGATCAGTAGGCCAATATGTTGGTTCACCGCTCGCGATCACATTTAGATCCATTTTACGAATTGTGTTAAACAAAACACGACCCTTAGGCGTAATAAGTCGTGACCCCCAGAAAGTATGTTTAGCGTTATAATCGCCAGCAGCCAGGAAGCAGGGTCCTAATGCTTTGAAGTATTTATTATATTGGCTTTCTGATATTGAAAATCTAGGTGGTGAATATATTGATGAAATAACTAGGTTTCGATTTAATTCCTCGACGCAAATGGTCGTTGCTTGGAGATAATCTTCACGATGATCACACATTAAGTAGTGTTTTACTCGGTTTTTTATCAAAATGGCAGAACCTCCACAAGCTCTACCTCGAGGGTCCTTGGTATCATATAATATATAACCATTGATTTTAAACGTATTTCTCGAGGTCAGATGAGTTTCAGAAACCATCATAACATCGATTTGTTTATTTTTAAGGAAGTATTCTAGTTCATTTTTATGTTGGCGGATGCCGTTTGCGTTCCAAAAGCAAATTTTTAGACAGTTCATGGCTTATTTAGTACAGCTTGCAATAACATCGATTGCATTCTTAACATTTCTTGCATCATGTTACCCATTGTGTTGGTAAAATTGTTAACGGTTTGCACTAATGTTTCCATGGTTTTTTCTAGCCGAGTTAAATTAGAAGTGGGAATTTCGTCATTATTTGGTAAATCACCTTGCAATGGCATATGATTAGATTTTAAGACATTAGCGTACGAGGTTCTGTTATTATTTGGCTGCGGTATTTGAACGCCGTTAGTGTTTTCTTGATAAGTTGCCTGCGTTTGAGGGGGATTAAGTTTCTGTCCAACAGAACGCTTGACAATAGAATATACCGGACATCCTCTATAGTTGGCAGTGTGATTACCACCACAGTTGCTACATTTTTTTACATTAGGGTCATTTTTTGACTTATCACACTGAACGGTACCATGTAGTTCTCCACATACGACACAAACAGGGGGTAAATAGCAGTATGCCCTAGTATGACCAAATTCTTGGCAGTTTAAACACTGAACAGGCCCATTTCTTTTGTGCGGCTCTTCTATCGTTATTTTCCTGTACAGGATGTATTTTAAGCTGTAAATGGGATGCGTTTCATTTTTTTTTAGCTTAACGTCGCCGGGCTCTAACTCCACTCGAAATAGTGGTTGGGGATTTTTTTCCCTATTTTTAATATTTGTAACATTTTTAATTTTGAAACCCTTTTCTTCTAAAAATGTTTTTATTTCGTCTGGGTCCACGCATGAGTAAATGCCCTTTATCACAACCTGCAGACCTTTGCTGCTTTTCAGCTGGTAAGTATAGAAGCTTTTTTTAAGTGCTTCAAACTTATTAATTAATTTACGAAAATCATTCTCATTATTAATCTGTATTTTTGTTTCGTTAATATTACCACGCTTGATTGCAGCTACGTAAAACGAATTTTCACCTATCACCGATATTAAACTTTTTATTAGCTCACTTGAGTTTTGCTCTCTAAGATATATCGGGGGTGGCTTCGACGATTTTATGACGTTGGGTGTTTCAGAAGATTCATCCTCCAGAATTGCAAAACGATTTTGCGAGTTTATTCTATCAAAAGATGGAACTTTCGAGGCAGAGGCAACAGCTGAAGAGGCAGGGCTGCGACCACGTTTAAGCACTGTTATATACCTATCCATACCAACTTGCACTTGTGGTTTTTGACAACTTTTTTCTTGTTTGTTTAACATTTCGTCTATGTTTGGGATTATGGTAACAGCGGTAACGCTTGTATTGTTTTCTGTTGTTGTGTTTATTTCCACATTGCTTTCACTAGCATGAATATCATTTACTTTTGTTGTTGTTTCATTGTTATTACTCATATAGAGTTGTTTTTGTTTTTTTCACCGTTTTTTTATTTTTTTTATTTTTTTGTTTTTATTTTTTTTGTTGACTGTGCTCTTTTTATTATGTAAATTAGTTTTGTTGTAATTACTTGCTATGCAAGTCTTGAGTGTCAATTAGTTTTGTTGTCAATATAATTAAAACACAATTCAATCTCTGTTCATTTTCCGTTTATTTAAACAAATCAAAAATAATTAAATAACTTTATTTAAACAAATCCAAATATAACTATAATTACAATTACTTGCTATGCAAGTCTTGAGTGTCAATGCTGAACTAACTTTTAATCTGAAAACTAAAGAACTCTACAACTTCTAGAGGAAGAAGAAGAAGCCACGGCAACAATGCTTATCAGCATAAACGGACTCACATTTCATGTGAACGGAATTTGCATGTAAGAAATGCAACGTAGCGTCTGCTATGAAAAAAAGGTATTATGCTTATCAGCATAAACGGACTCACATTTCATGTGAACGGAATTTGCATGTAAGAAATGCAACGTAGCGTCTGCTATGAAAAAAAGGTATTTTATTCAGTTATTTTGGGACGCGCGTGCAGCGCTAATTTTGAAGAAGTGTTTATTGTTGCAATTTTTTTATATTTCACAATAACTTTTGTTGCTGTACTTTCGTACCTTAACTGTTCCCCCCTTTAAGCATCGGACGTCCCCGTCTGATCATATCTGCTAAGAATATTGTTGATTTCAACCTTACGTTGCCTTTTGGCGAGAACGTATGCAACGCATATTATTACAATAAGAACAAAAAGAGAGGCTGAGGTGTAAAAAGCTCCTCTTACTTTCAAATGAAGGTGCGATATATGGTCTAGGTTTTCAATATTTAAATCATGAAGGTATTGAAGTGATAAGATAGCGGTATGATCAGTTAAGTTAACAGTGTGAGCTATAGGAATTTCGGGGCTTTTAAAAGCAATTTTTCGGCAATTTTTGAATTCCGTTGAATTAACTTTTAAGGTATTGTCAAAAGTTATGAGGTATGTACCCGTTTGTAGGGTTTTTGTTACATTCTCGTAAATCACTTTGGAGGGTTGATTATTTATAACAACAATGCCATCGTCAATCTCTTTCAGAGGTGGCATATTATGCGCGGAATTTGTGTTACAAGTTGCCGTGTTATTATTTAATAAAGTGTCTAGGCATGAAGTATTTTCAAGGTTAAATGTTTTACAAAATGAAGTTGTAGATTTCTTTTTACAATCTTTTAACATGATATATTTGTAGCCACATTTTGCTACATCACTTACTTTAAATGACAAAATTTTATTATTATGAACGACTGGAAAAATTAATTTTTTATTACAAAATTTTATAATTTTTGGAAATTTTATCAAAAACGTAATAACATTTTCGGTTTGCAAAATCTTTAGTTTTGAATTTACAATTATCTCAGTAATGCTTACATTTAAATCTATTTCGGATTTTAAAACAAAACTTACTTCCGAGCTATCTAACAGAATGGGATTGATCATTTGGAGTTTCCCCAAGGTTATGGACAAAGCTAGGTTATCTAGTTCCCTAAGTACTGCTCTATTTCTTTCGCCTAACAAACTATAAAGGTATCCTGAATCGATTTCAGTAGCCTTAGTTTTACTTACAAGTGTGTTCACAGTCGTAGTTAATTTGTTTATTTGCGATTGCATATCGGTGTTTATGATTATCTGAGCATTACTTGCAGTAACTAATTCATCTTGTTTGCTACGCACTTCGGTAAAGTCATCGTAATCTGGCGTACCAGCTATGTATTTTAGCGCGGTTCCAAGAACGTTAATGCTACGTGCGTGCCTGTGGTGTATGCGCAGGGATTCTATTGTCTTCTCTATTTGGTCCACATCTGATTCCAGCAGTTTTCTCATGTGTGATTTTGGTAGTAAGTCCGTTAGATTTCTGGTTTCTTCTGCTATGGTAGTAAAGTTTGTCAAGTCCGTTACATGGGCCAACATTCCATAATTTTCATAGATTGCAACATTTCCGTCTGCTACAGGAATATAGTGTGAAGAAGTATAGTCCAGGATGGTGGCATAGGTAGCGAGTACAAAGACTGCAAATATTAGGATGCTGCAATGAGGAAACGAATGTTATCTTTATGCACTATTTTGTCATCAATTTTAAGAGTTGTGCCTAGATCTTGTTGGACAGTCTTTTCGACAAAAAGTTTGCTAATTTTATTCCCCAATCTCTTATTAACTTTCACAAAAACTTTATCTCCAGGATTATATGTTTTAGTTACTGTCTTTTTGTTATGATAATCAAGGTCTGATTTTTGTTTGGCAAGAATTTTCGCACGAATACTTTCTTTCAAGTTTTCTGGAATTGATTGAATTATATCTATGGGCTTATGGTTAGTAGTAGAATGGATTGTTCTATTGTATTTCGCAGTTGCCATTAAGACAAGCTCTGTAGAGTCATCTATTGCGTACTCTAGTTTTAGGCATCTTGCAATTTCCGCAAGTGTTCCGTGGAAACGCTCGACTTGGCCATTAGAGGTACTATGCATGGGTGGAGTTGCGTAAATGTTTGCTCCGAAGTTATTCTTTATTAACGATCTTATGGTTTGTGAAGTTAGTGACTTTTCGTTGTCGCAAACTATTGTTTCCGTGCCTTTGTAAAAGTTAAGTATCTCCAGAAGGGCTGGTTTAACGTCTACTATCGCTCGAGAGGGTATAGGTTTTACAATAGCGAACTTAGAAAATTTATCGAGACATGTTAAATAGAATTTCTTGTCAGTATTGTAAATATCGACATGGAGGATCTCGCCTGGGAAGGAGGGTATGGGGGTCTCAGCGATCTCATGTTTTTTTGGATGTCTTTGATATTTCGCTAGCCGACAGATTTTGCAGTTTGCTGTAATTTCTTTTAACTTTTTAGCTATATCTGGGAAAAAATAATCCTGAAGAACTTGTTTCGTATTTTCTGAAACAGAACGGTGTGCCCTATTGTGTTCATTTGTTAAAATTTCAATTTGATCACTTGCGTTAAAGATATCTGTAACAAATTTATTAGCGTACCTGAATTTTACAGAAGGGAAATTCGATATAAGAAGGTGTTGGATTTGAGCAAGGGTATGTAAATCACAATTAATCGCGTTCACTACTTCTGGGTTTATGCAGTCCTTAATAGTATTTAAAAGATCGTCAATTTCTTGATATGAAATGCGATGTCGAATGCGATTTTTAAAAAGAATTTTTGTTTCTTTATTTTGTTCTGAACCATGATTGATTAAAATCTGGTTTTTGAAACAGTTAATTGGGTTTTCGACCGCGGGAATAATTTCGGTGAGTGACATCTCACTTCCACAAGCTTGTAGTGAGCATGTAGATGTGGTATCCATTGTAATGTTAACAAATTGTCTGGAAAGGGCGTCTGCAACAATATTGTCTTTGCCGGGCTTGTAGAAAAATGTTGGCGAGTACTCTTCAATGAAAGCTCTCCAGCGTTTTAATTTAGAGTTTGGGTTTTTATCAGATATCGAAAAGGTTAGGGGTTGGTGGTCGGTGAAGATGTTTAAATTATTTACCCCGTAAAGATAGTGTCTAAGATTTTTTAAGGCCCATACGATAGCTAAAAGTTCGCGTTCGTTGGTTGCGTAGGTTTCTTCGGCGGGTGACAAGGTCCTTGAAATCATGGTAATTGGACGACCATTTTGAGAAAGAACGGCGCCAATAGCATGGGATGACGCATCAGTCGTAAGGTCAAAAGGTCTATCGAAATTTGGATAAAGGAGAAGTACATCTTCGGAAGAAAGGATATTCTTAATTTTTTTGAATGAGTGAATAGCATCAGCATCAAGGTCAATTTTAACTTGCTTCGAATGTTTTGTCCCCACATGACCATTTTCTCCACGTAAATATTTAGTCAGAGGTTTCGCTATAGCCGCATAGTCTTTAACGAATTTTCTATAATAACCGGCCAACCCTAGAAATGACCTTAAGCTCCTTAAGGTTGTTGGCGTTTCGTAATTGACTATGGTTTCAATTTTCTTTGGACACGTTCTGATACCGTCGGTTGAAACGACAAAGCCCAAATACTCGACAGAGGTTTTAAAGAATTTGGACTTTTCTAAAGAAACTCTCATGTTAGCATGGTAAAGTTTTAGTAAGATGTTTTGGATGTCATCTATATGCTTCTGCTCAGAGTCAGAAAATATGATGATATCATCGATATAAACGTGACATGACTTTCCGATTTCATCACGTAAAACATCATCGATGGCACGCTGAAAAATGCTCGGGGCGTTTTTTAATCCAAATGGTAAACGACAGAACTCGTATTTACCATTATTCACGCTGAAAGCAGTTTTTTTCCGGTCGTGTTCGGCCAAGTTAATCTGGTGGAAGCCACTTTTTAAGTCCAAGGTTGTAAAGAACTTAGATTTGCCAAGATTTGAAAGTATAACAGACGGATCAGGTATAGGATATTTATCAGGGATAGTTTTTGAATTAAGTTTAGTGTAGTCGAACACGAGGCGTTTATTGGGCTTGCCCAATTCGTCTGTGCCTTTCTTGTCGACAACCCAAACAGGGCTGTTATAGGGAGATCGGGATGGCTTTATAATGCCATTTTTTAAAAGTTCCTTAACCTCCTTATTGACAAATTCTATCATCGAAATGGGGTAGGATTGGTATTTAGAATATATGGGCTCCTGATCTTTTGTTTTAATTGTTGCGGAAATTTTCGTGTTAAAGGGTAAGGCTTCATTCGGGTTAGCGAAAACACCAGCATTTTCGTTTATTATTTGGAAAAATTTCTTTTCTACATTTTTTGGGATAGAGACATTTTCTATTAAAGAATTCACTGCATCTAGCTTAAGATATTTCAATTTTTCTTCGCCGCCGTTATAATAAATCATGTCTTTTTCTGTGTTAATCACGCCCTTTATGCTTTTTATGAAGCTAAAACCTATGATACCGTCAAATAGAGACAGGTTCGGTAAAATAAAAAATGTTTCAGTATGATTTAGGACATTTACTAGTGTTTTGTTGTTGATTGTATCAGCACCATGAATGGATTTGACTAAAAATGGTTTTTCGACTTCTTTAATGTTTTTTAATCCGTTAATATTGGTGATATAACTTTTAGAGGCACCAGTGTCGATTAAAAGTTTAATGTTTTTGCCACCTATCATTCGCTCAATGTAGGGGAGAACTGACCCTCCCTTAAAAAATTAATCTCATCTTCGAAAGGTGAATCAGAAAAAGTAGGGTTTTCATACGGCTCTTGGTTACCAGAGAAGTTTGGCTCATCGCCGTAGTCATGTGTTTCCAAGGTTTCGAAACCTTCGTTTTGCAACATCTCTTGGCCAAGGTGGTTAATCCTTTGGACCTTCTGAGGGACCTGTCTTTCGGATGTTAAACCTCGCTTTTGTGTTTGAAAACCCTGAAAGTTGTTTGTTCGCACCGTACGCATGCTTACATCAGTGTCCAGGGATTGGGATACTGGTTGAGAGTCACTAGCTTGTTGGCCTACAGGCTGAAAAGGATTTTGGGCGAAATTTCGGAAATTCGAATTTGCAACATTATGGCGTTGTGATTGGTTAGATGCCTGTTGAGGGCGATTTTGATAAAATGGAGTAGTTTGTTGACCGACAAAGTTTTGCGGAGGCTGAGAGTAGTTATTTTGCTGACCAAAGGAGTTCTGTTTAACATGCTGTATGTTTTGTCTTAAGGCTGTGTGTGTTGAGGGACTCATTAAAGCCTTGTTTAAACCATTACTGTAAATGGCAGCAAAATGATAGCGGTTTTGATTTGCTTCTAGCTCTTGTGCTAGTGCCAGAGCTGATGGCAAGTCTGCAGGCTTGCACGAAAACAAGGTGTCACATAAGGGCTTCCTAACTCCCGAAACAAAGACACGCAAAGCCTGTTCACGGTATTTTTGGTTCAGTGACTGAATCAAATTGGCATCTCCTTCATTCGACATTATAATTTTGTTCACGATCGCGGTTAACTTACGCTCTACTTCGTCGTAAAATTGGATAATAGTTTTCTGTCCCTGTCTTAAAGTGGAGAGCTCTTGCTCTAGTGTAAAGATGGATTTTTTATCCATGTAAGTAAAATCAAGTCGTGCTATAATAGCCTTAAAGTTAAGGACTGTGTTATAAGTGCTTAACGCAGCATCTGCGTTACCCACGACTTTGTTTCTCAGAATAGCTACCGCCTGGTAGTACTTTGAGCTTCCTACATAAGGTTCAAATAATTTATGGGCTGTTGTGGCGGCCTGACGCCAAGAGACATATCTGGTGGGGTCGCCTTTAAATTCTGGGACAGATTTAATTATATCTAGAGTTTCCTCACACGTCTTATTGGGTACTATTTCTATTTCCTTATATGCTTCTACGGCAGAAGGTGGCTCTAAGGATTGGAGTCGCCTAGTAAGGTCGGCAATAGTTGCTTCAAAGCTTTCTTTTGTTCTTTGGACTGCTTGTTGGATAGCAGTGTCCAAGAGAACTTGCAAATTTTCAGAATTCATTTTCTCTTTGTTCTCAATTCTTTTTTCAGAAATTAATAGTGATTGTAGCCTAGCTAAAATAACGTCAAACTCTTCAGGATCTTCCTGTGGTCTTGACATGAACTCTAGGGAAAAACCAAAGATCAACTCAGAATTCTTTTCACGTAAATTTCACTTTAAATTGCAAAGGTAATAACTGTTACAATAATAAAAATAAAAAATTTTTTACGAAATTTCAAAAATTTAGATCCGATTTGTTTTTTTTTTAAAAAAAAAAATTTTATAAAAAATAATAGATAGCAATCAATAGTAATAATAAAAAATAGAATTCTTACAAATAAATCATCACGGCTTTGGCTCCTTCTGGTTCTAAATGCAACTTTTCTGGCTGGAATGTAACTGTTCAAGACTCGGCTTCACTAAGGGTCCTTTGCAACTGCTCACGGCTTGGCTTTTCTAAGTTGTTGACTGATGGATTAGTTTTTGTTATATTTTTTGCTTTTTGGTGATGAATGCTTTTTATATTTTTAAGAATTGTATTAGGTTTTTAGCACCAGTATGGTAGTAATTTTTTTAAATTTTCAATAAGCAATGTAATTTTTATTCACAAGTATGGTGAATGTCTTTGTTGTTTAAATTTTAATTTTTTCTTAAACACTGTTTTTTATTATAAAAAAGTTATTTTTCTTTTCACTTCAATGATGACTTAGTTTTTATCTGCTCACTGTATGGTGATTGTCTTTGTTGTTTAAATTTTAATTTTTTTTTTAAACACTGTTTTTTATTATAAAAGGTTATTTTTCTTTTCACTTCAATGGTGACTTAATTTTTATCTGCTCACTGTATGGTGATTGTCTTTGTTGTTTAAATTTTAAATTTTTTTTTTTAAACACTGTTTTTTATTATAAAAGGTTATTTTTCTTTTCACTTCAATGGTGACTGTTTTTTTCCGTTGGGCGCCAATTAGTTTTGTTGTAATTACTTGCTATGCAAGTCTTGAGTGTCAATTAGTTTTGTTGTCAATATAATTAAAACACAATTTAATCTCTGTTCATTTTCCGTTTATTTAAACAAATCAAAAATAATTAAATAACTTTATTTAAACAAATCCAAATATAACTATAATTACAATTACTTGCTATGCAAGTCTTGAGTGTCAATGCTGAACTAACTTTTAATCTGAAAACTAAAGAACTCTACAACTTCTAGAGGAAGAAGAAGAAGCCACGGCAACAATGCTTATCAGCATAAACGGACTCACATTTCATGTGAACGGAATTTGCATGTAAGAAATGCAACGTAGCGTCTGCTATGAAAAAAAGGTATTATGCTTATCAGCATAAACGGACTCACATTTCATGTGAACGGAATTTGCATGTAAGAAATGCAACGTAGCGTCTGCTATGAAAAAAAGGTATTTTATTCAGTTATTTTGGGACGCGCGTGCAGCGCTAATTTTGAAGAAGTGTTTATTGTTGCAATTTTTTTATATTTCACAATAACTTTTGTTGCTGTACTTTCGTACCTTAACTTGTATAATGTTGTTACACCGAGATAATAAAAGAAAAAAAGAATAAATATTTTTTTGCACAGATTATTTGCAAGTATGTATGTGCGTACGTACATACATACATATGTAAGTATATTTTTTTTTACTTGTATTTTTTTTTTCTTAATTTTTTTATAATTATTCTTTTGTTCACTTTTATATTGAGCGTCCAAATTCGCTTGTTACACTGATATTATTAATTAATTTATGTTAAAAAAAAAGAACCGTATGCGGAGTTAAAAGAAACACGTCTTTTCTCATCGAGCACGACCGACTGAATGCGGCTGCTAAATGAAGTTATTTTATGTATCATAATAAATGTACCTCTTTTGCATACTATATATTATGGTTATTGCATAACATTGTTATCAGAACTATTTTGAAACTTCGAGAGTAAAATGGAAAAAGTGTATACGAGTTATTCCAAATAGTACAAGAATGTAATGCTAAACTCGTTGAAGAGGAATTACAATTTTTCAATTTCGAATCAAAATTATTATTGAATTAATTACAAGTGGTCACAAAATGCATTTGCACGAGTTTGCCAACTATTGCTTAGACTCTGCAAAACTTTACGTTACTCTATTTCTCTGGCCTCCTATGACACCTACAGTGCACAAGATTTTAACACATGGCGCAACTGTAATGAGCGAGGCATTGTTGCCTATCGGGCTATTATCAGAAGAAGCCACTGAGGCACGAAATTTTTGGCTTTACAGGCAGAATTTTGCTAGAAAGTGTTCGAGGGTTCAGTGTCACAAAGATATTATAAATAGAATTTTTCTAAGTTCTGACCGACTGATTACTAATATAAGACCAACTCCAAAAAAAAGTCATTACACTTTTGGAAAGAATCAATTTCTTTTATGCTTCCACCTGTACTTGGCGCTGAAGAAAATTCAGATTCGGAAGAGTCCAAATACGGCAATTTTGTGTATTAATGTATTCATTAAACAGAAATGTGCTTCATAACTGAACGAAATTTCAAGATAAAACACCGGATTTTCATTGCTGTGCTGAAGAATTCGGAGATGGTGTTGTGGTGTCAGTCTTTCCATGATGACTTGCCAAACGATACTGAATAAAAATGGCAACGCAGTTTGATATAAGTCCCGCGTGATCAGTAAAAAAGCATATTGAAATTCAAACCTCACGGTGAATCGCCCTTTATATACATATCGTCATATAAAATGCAAAAGGGCCTATTACATTTTTAAACATTTTTCAGGAGCGATAAGAAATTTAGTGAGAAGTTACTTGTGCATACATGACTTAAAGCGAATTCCAAATCAATTGCTGATAAAAATTTATCGAATTAGGATAAACCGTTTTTAATTCAAAAGAAACTTAAAAATTAAAGTTAAACAGGAACCATAAATTAAGTTTTCATTGTTACAGCCAGTTTTGACATTTAAATGTGAAATACAAAATTTCGATAATATCTTAGAAAAATGTTTATCTAACCATTTTTTCTAAAAACTCGAAAAAATCAAATGATAACTTTTTTTGAATTTATTATTAATAACAAAAGGGAACAAGGTTTTTGTTGATTAAGAACTAAATGCTGTTTTAAGGTTATTCGGGGAGCTGAATCCGATTCTGCACTTAGTTTTTTTTATCAGCTCGGCTTTTCGCGATATACCGTTATGTCCAAAATTAAGGCTCTTCCGCTACATATACCTGCATAACTTAAAAACGGTTCACCATATTCAAAAAAAATGTTCAAAATTCGTCAACAATATTATCTTTAAGACATGCTTACATCCTTTTAAATTTGCCCAGTAGTTTCTGAGATGTCGTTGAAGTTTGAAAAGAGAACAATTTAAAAAAAATAAATTTTTTTTTTTTAAAAAAAATCATAAAAAATAACAATTCCACAAAAATCAAAGTTTTGGTATAAAAATATTTAGTTAAATGTATTTCGAATGAAAGGTGTTTTATTTCATTGTAATCGGTGCAGAACTTTTAATTTTATTTACAATTTACTGAGAAAACGGAATTGATAAAAACTGTGATTTCCATACAAAAATAAATTTTTTTAATGTGTGTGGGAGTTTGCTGCTGTTCTATTTATGGACGTTTTTTCCTCCACTTAAAAAGGATGTACATTCTAATGTGAATAAAAGCAAAACGCGTTCATCGATTTGTATGATCTACGTCTTTTATGTTCATAGGTTATTAGATTTTACGTAAAAGTGATATGACTTTAACTTTTCCCGTTTTGGATTTTCATGTTTTTAAAAGAACAAAATTTTTTTTACGTAAACAACTTTTTTGTTGAAAAATTTTACTATTTTTGAAAGCTAACTATTGCATCTTTAAAGAAAAGAAAATTTTTGAAAACCGCTGAAGAAGAGTAAAGTAAAGTTATGATTTTTTGAACTTTTAATTTTTGGAAAAAAGTCAAAAATGCGATTAGTACTGAAATTATTAATGATTAGTTTTGAAATCAGCGGCCATAAATTAGTAAAAAATTGCATCGTATTGATCAACACAAAAAAAGTTCAGTTTCGTTTCCTGGTGTAATTCATATTAGTCAGTTTCTTTGTATGCTTTTAATTTATATATAATTAATATCGTTTTTATTTCATTTAAATATTCAAATTACTAACAAATCTCTTTAATTAAAATTGCCCCAAAAAAATTTCTTTTAATGTATCAAATTACTAAATCCCCTTAAATTACGTTTAAAAAATGTCACAAATACATTTATTTAAAACCAAATAATCAAGACTTTAACTATTAATCATTTACTTAAAATTTGGTACTAAACAGATTTAAAAAATCCCCCCCAAAAAAAACTTTAAACATTTAAGACATTTTCTTTAAAAAAGATAAATATAGTGCCTGCATGTTTTAGCCAAGTGTTAAATACCATGAATCAGTTAAATAGACACTGAAAGATCTATTAATTATACAAACAAAATTAAAAAAAACAGCAAAAAATATATCTCCTAAACTCTATATTTAATACCAGTCATTTTCCCCAAAAGTAATTTTATACGATTTGTAAAAAAAAACAAAATGAGCCGAAAATAAATGTATAACTAGAAAATGATTTACGGCATTAAATGCCGTAAATCATATTGGAAAAATAGCTAAATGTACACTAAATATATTTTTTGTATAAATAATCGGCTAAAACGACATTTTTCTTAGGGACAAAAACTTGTTTGACGTGATCACCTACTCCTTATAACTCTATGAAGATATGAAAGGTAATACTAAGTTCTTTAGGGGCAAAATTAAATTATGGAAATGTATGAATTTATAGGCAGGACTAAGTCAGCTCTTGAGTACGCTTTAGTAGAAAAAAAGAAAATTTAGACACTCATTTTGTTTTTGTGAGTTTTGAAAGAAATAAACGGCATATAAAATGTTTTTGGGGGTGGTGGGCTAACAAATTGTTGGCCTTGTTGGATTCCGCGCAAGGCTGTGGTATAATTTTCATACCACCGCACATAAAAATAAGGTTTATTATTACGTCATTATGGCAGTTTTTAGTTTTGCTTAGACAAAGTGGGACATTACAAGTAGAACACATCCACCAAGTTCTTCGTTGTTGACCCGTCTTTTGCTACAGTGGGTACATCAACGTAGTGTGGTTTAGTTGTGGGCGAGATGACCAGTAGTCTCTATAACTGCACGCAAAGAAAAATAAGTTTGGTAGGATCAGAATCGAAAACTATCATTAATGATTGGTTTTTATATTTGTGCCAATCATATAATATATCTGAAAATTAAGAACACAATATGATTGCTGCAACTAACTACACAATTATCTACTCAAACATATTATTTTTTCAAACATATTGTTTTAAGTTGATGATTTAAATACAAAATAATTAAACGAAAAAAATAAAAAAAAATAATACCACTGTTAACATCTTTACTTATGTAATTTTTTTTTAACATTGTACGCTTAAGTTTAAATATCATTTACATAAACAAAGGAAGTTAAATACTTTCATACATGTACTAGATACATACTTACATATAGATACATTCGTCATAAAAATTGATATACCAATTAATAATTTTCACTTTGTAAAACTTTTCTTTGTTATTTATTTTCACTTTAAAAAATATTTTTAATTCTTTTTCTTTTTGACACAATTAACAACAATGTATTTTTGCATATTTTTAATTTAATTAATTTTATTTATATGTAAGTATAACTCGTTTAAAGAATTTAAAAGAACAATACATTACTATGATTGCAAGCATATTTTTACTTCAAGAATGTAAAAATTATTACGTTGTAGCAAAAATTTTGTTTATATAAGTTTTGTTAAAACCACCATCATTAATGGTTTAGGAATCGGGATCATGTAGTACTTATGTACAAAATTTTAAAATGATCAAAACAAAAATTATATTTTCAAAGCCAGTTTACATAAAAATACTTTAATTGTGGTTACCATGTCCGACGGCAAAGAACATTAATTAATTGTAGGGATAATTTTGCAATCATATTTTTTCTTTGCGTGTGGCCTCGTGTTTTATTCCCATAAGAAAATTAATTCCAGTAAAAGCATGTATTTCTGTGGCATTTGTTAAAGTGTAGCGTTTACCTTTTTGTTGAGCATACAAGTTGCTTGAAATACATCTTCAATAACTTCTTCTGTAAGAATACCTAAATTGTCGTACTATAACATATTTTCAACAGCCTCTGTAGGTCCTTGATTCCTGACAGTAAGTGAATTTATTGCATCTATTGCATAGTTCTTACTCTATTTTGGTGAAGATAATAACACAAGGCTGCTGCTTAAAACAGATAGTGGAATTTTATCATCTCTATCATATTGTTCATATGAATTATTAGCTCCACTGCATTTCGGATTGTTACCGTCATTAATGCATTTATCGACTGCAACGATGTGTTCAAAAAGATCCTGGATAAAAATTTTTAAGTTTCTAAAAATAAAAAAATTCTTTTTAACAAGAATTAAGAACATTTTTAAGAAAAGGCTTACTCTGAATTAGCTTTAGCAAAAAAAATAAGAAAATTGTCTTTCAGTTTTTACTGAATGGGGGCAAATATCTATGTCTACTTTATACAGAAAGGGGGCAGATTTTTACTTATCAGAATAAGATTAAAACAGATTTTTTTTAAGAATTTAGATACAAAAGTTTTGAAAATTGTGACTTTCTGATTATATTTGCAGTCTTCTTTATATCAGAAATAGGGCTGGTTTTCGCATTTAGAAATTTATTTTTTTCTTCGTTACTAAAATTGTCTTCTTCTTACAATAGAGCAGAGTTTTCTTTACCGATTTAGAAAATAAATTTTAATATTTTAAATCTGTAATTATATAAAGGGCCATTATTACAGCTTGCCGTTAGTAAAAGGTAGGAGTTTGTACAACGTATAAAAAGTTTTTCACTATTACAACTTTGCTTTAAACTAAAGTAAGTGATATGTTAAAGGCAAGTTAATCCTACCAGGTGGGTTAAAGTAAAGTTTAAATAATAAATAACTTGTTATACGTGCGACCAAATAATCAGCCTTATTCCGGTTGTCGTCGTCGTACACGACTGTGTCGTTTTTTGTAGTAGATTAAAGAACACAGGATGTGTTTTACTTTTTTTAACATACTCTAAATACTGGATTTTTTTGGCGAGATTTGATTTTTTTTTATAAGTTCATTAAAGACCAACATTTTAAGCAAAACTAAGATGTTCCTTAAAAATTTTGTATACAAACTAAATAATGCCGGCACAAATCTGTTTTCAGATTAACTAAACCTTGTTTAACTGAGATCTCAAAAACTCAGCCTGCGAGGACTTCAGACGAAAAGCTTTAGTTTTTGACATGTGAGATATATCCAAAATTAATGGGGCAGCTTTTTATAAGAAACTCAAGATCAAAAGGAAAAGAAGCAATTAAAAATATTACCTTTTACAAACCACTGTCTATGTTCTGTAACTCCCGCGTCGAGAAACTTTTCGATTTAAATGTGAGAAATGAAACAAAAATGCCATAAATTGAAATAAACAGCTGTTTTTCTCACTTTACTGCGTCTGTAACATTTTTGGCGAGTAATAGCTGTCACGTAAGGAAATTACTCGCCAATATACTGAAAATGTGTGTCTGTAAAAGTTTGTTGAGAAAGTTTTCGCTTTGAACTGTCAAATAAACTCACGCATAAAAATGGGCTGAGAAAAAATTTTAACACAAAAAAAAAATTAAAAATACAAAATGCAATGAATATGAACACGGAAGGGATAAGTATTTTGTTCTTGGCAGATTTTTTCATTGTTTAATTATTTTGCTTTTAACATTTTTGAAAAATATACGAATGTGTTCAAAGCAATTTTGTAATCAACAACCATTAAAGTCGCACTTTAGATTTTTTTGTGTATCCGACGATTGTATTTTCGCCGCCGTCGTTGAAAATTTTTCAATTTTAGTCAATTTTGGTCGCCGTCAACGTTATGTTTGACTGGCGCTCTCAACATCTGCAATTTAATATCGGCTTCGAGTGGAATATTATGACATTTATAACGTAACGACGTAATCTCGTTTGATAGTTTCTGACATGAGTTACAGACACACTTTTTTCTCACTTTTCGAGAAACGATGGAATGAATATTTTGTTTCACATGTTTTCGATGCGAGAACTTCTCACCAAAGTTACTGAACATGGGTACAGATCAACTTTAGAATGGGGAAGATTTTTTTTTTTGATTGTTTTTCTTTTATGAGTTAAAGCTTTAACAGATTAAAAAAACTTGCCTGAGAAAATGTACATTTTGTTATTCAAATATCATTTCTTTTAATTTGAAATTATTAAAAGGGTGTGTACTACAGGAAAATTTATTGGAACAACAGATTTGCTCTTTCAACAAGAACTCTTAACTTGTTCAATAATTTCCATGTGTTGCAAACATAATGATCATTTTAAAAATACTCTCCCATACTACTTTTTGTAAAATTTCTGTCGGCGACAAAACATTCTATACTTTTTTCAAATCGATAAGCTGTCACTGCATTATGATTTCTTAGTAGCTTTGGGAGGTTTATTTTTTTCTTTATTTTTTTTTTTTCTTTATAATAATGAACTGGAAACTATTTCAACTTCTTCAGCTTAGCCACATGCACGCACTTTAATAACCGTACCAAAAACACATCAATATGCTTCGATTCCATATGATTTGTTAATGTGGCGGTTAAGTTAACAAAGCGGTCTTTCGTTACAACAAACAAAATCTAAAGAACCAGCCAGTGAATGAATGAACGAAAAAAAAATTAATTTTGAATTTCTTTCGTTTTTCAAGACATTAAAGAATTAAAAGCACGCACCTTTCACGCTGATTATACAACGTATTAAAACCTTATTAATAACAACAAAATGTTAAAGCGAAATGTGGTGAAAGAATGGTAAAATAGAAAAAAACGAAAGAAAGAACCAAGCAACAAGTTCTTTTAGATTATAACGAAATATTTTTATTTATGAAGCTAATCGTTCAGTGAACTCTTTCTTCTCTATTGACAGTTGACTCCAACTATCCCCACCTTTTGACAGCTAATTTCTTTTATATGAGTGCTTGTGTGTGTGTGTTTTTGTGTAAGTTTTTGTTTAAGACAATTAAATTTGTCGTTGGGCGACAATATTTAGAATGATTGAATGGTTTGTCTGTCCGTCTGGCCAGTTTGTTTGCTTCACAAAGCTTTCTCTAATATGGTCTGATTTTTCGTAACAATTTGCTGTTGGGTGGTTTTTTCTGTTGAAATTGTTTTCAAATAAGTGTGTTTGATAAATCACTTTGACAAAAAAAATGTTAAGAAATATTTGCTTTTCTAAAATTTTATCAATTAATCTTTTTTAATTAAAATTTTTGGGGGAGAAATATCAAACAAAATGCATGATTTAGTGGAAAGAATTTTTGAGAAATTGTTTTTGAATTGTTCTTCTTTTAAGATATTTGTTGAAAGTGTTAAAGAAAAGCTGACTCTAATATTTTTTAATGACCATTAGCAAAATGCAATTTTAATCAAAAGAGAAAATGATTTCAAAAAATTTTTAAATAGTGTATAAAAAAAACTTGCGAAAAGGTTAGGTCTAGAAAATTAAATTAATTATAATCAAAGGTTTTTTGTTCGTCTCTATAAAGTCATACTTTTGGGTGTTTTTTAAGCCCGATAGAACTTACGAAACGGTTGGCTGTCAAACGAACTCTCATACTGTACTCATCTTTTCACATTTACGATCAGTTTACTCTGACAAATCATTATGAATAGATTTACGCTTGAAAAACGTTACTACATATCAACATTTACTTTAAAAATTAGTTATCGATGTTTTATTGTAAGATAGTTGCAGCAATTAGGTGACATTTTGGCTTAATGGGTTTGTTAACAAACAACACTGCCGCTTATGGAGTATTACCAATCCACAGCAGAATGTACAGAGTCCATTACATCTAGAAAAATTCACCATTTGATGCGGTTTAGATGTTGTGGCATCATCGAATCTTATATCTTCAAAAATTAAGCCGCAGCTCGTCAATTTTGTTTGAAAATTTGAATGACATTTATACGGGCGCCATGAGGCTTTAATATGTTCAAAAACTACATTGAAGTGAAATTTTATCATTAAACAAGACAGTCCCGATCCAACCTTTTCTTCTTCTGCTCCTGACGGCTTTTGGAGAACATCTTTCATATTAAGAAGAAAATTATCTCTTTAAGATGCCAGAAAGCTTTATATACATGCGCTCATACTTAGTTTCTGAAGAGAACTGGAGACCAACAAACAAATTTCGACCGTTTGGTGTATGCGCATTTTCAGCGAAAAGTATACTTTTTGTAAATATTTTACACAATCAAACCGGAATGTAAAATCTTCCGATTTCAAACAAATGATAGAAGTTGTCAGTTTAATGTATCTCTAAATAAATTCTACTTACTTCTTTCACGATTTTATTTTCATTTCTTATGTTGAACAAATTCAAAGGCGCCAAAATAAACTTCTTCGAATAATCACAGTCGCTCCCTGGTATGTTAAAAACTCAAATATTCACATGGATCTCAATGTGCCATTAGTAAAAACTATTATTACGAAGTGCGCAGTAAAATATTTAAAAAGGCTTAAGTCGCACCCAAATCCACTAGCTCGAAATATTTTAAATGACAGCGGCCACTCTAGATTAAGGAGAAGAGATACTGCAGGACTCATCCGACGAGAAGACCGCTAAAAATCTACATATGTGAATAGAAACCAGGAAGAGAAAAATTTTCGTCTAGCATTGGCAGGACAAAAATAAAGTATTAGTATAAGATTTGATTAATTATTGTTAGTTCATATTTAATATATGAAGATTCAATAAATAAATAATGAAAAAAAAAAAAAATTTCTTATGTTGCGATTTGACGACGATCTCCAGCATTTTGGAGCAAAAGCAAATACTCGTATGTCTAAAAATACGAGTATGTATTTCAAACAATACAATCGATTCGGCCTTTTCTCATTAAGCAGATAATTAATTTGCCATAATTAATTAAATCTATTCCGTGTTGCCGGAATCAAAACAGCCAACAAAATGTGGGAGGGATTGGTGAAGTGGCGTGGCACAATATATATTTATTTATATCTTAAGAACAGTAAGGTAACAATTGTCCAAATTTATGTATACCTACCCGCCCATATATAGCTGGGTTATCAGCTAAATATGGGCGGGATTGGTGGAGTGGGTGTGGCATTTCATATACACAGTCATTAAAGATTTCTGTTTATCTGGAGAACGGCACGAGCCAAAGTTTCCAAATAAGGTACAAACATCCGACAAAATGTGGTCGGGATTGGAGAAGTGGGCGTGGAACAAGGAACGGTATTTACATAACTTTCTGTTCATATCGCACCCTAGTGAAGGGTATATAAGATTATAGCGCTATTACTTGCTTTTCTGGGCAATAAACGTGTTAATATTTTATGCCTTTTAACTGAAATTTAGCTTTTCTTGCTTTTAATGCCTTGAAATTCTATTCTATTTGCTGCCTTTTCCACTTTTTTGTTGTTGTTGTTGGTGGTTAAGCCAATATATTTTACAACAATATGCGTTAAACCATATGTTATTGCTGCCGCTGTGGCTGCTGTTGCAAATGCATAGTATATGCAGCTGTTGCATCTTTATATTACATCATTTACTGTTTGTTGTTAAGATGTTGACTGGTATGAATATTTTTTTTTTCCTTACAACAAAAAATTTTGGCTTGGTTACCAAAGAAATTACATGTGTTTGTGCTTGAATACAGTGGCATGTAGATTATTCTACCTATATTCTAGTATTTCTGGTAACTTTAAGTTATAATGATTTTACTGTAATTTTTTGTAGGTAAAAAATATTAATGCGTTTTTTCAGTTTCTGAAAAGTGTAAAAGTTGTTTGGTTTTTTTTTTGGCTTGTCCATTTTTTAACATTTACATTGTACTCATTCATGTAAGATGCAGAAGAAGAAGAAGTTAAAACTCTTGGGCAGTAACAACAACAAAAAAAAAATTAAAAAAATATGTGTGTATATGAAAAAGAATGTGGCCAATATGATTTGTTGACAATACCAAATACGCAAAATGTTTAAAACAACAATGCAGCTGAACAACATGTTGTTTTTTTGATATAAAAATGTTTCTTGTTTAGAATTATGCAGGTTGTTGTGGAACGTGACTGTTGGTTGGTTGGTTCGGTTTGAATAAAAATTTTTAAGAATTTTTTTCCTTTTGAGATTTTAAGAAAAGACTTGGAAAAAATTTCTGGTGTTTAGTGCTTATGATAAAAGTGCTAGCCTCTTTTTGAATTTCATATTAACCTCTTAAAAGTCTTGTTCCAAATTGTTTTCAAAGACAGCGTTCGAAAAAAACGCGAGTTTGGTTCAAAAAAAGGTTTTTTTTTGGAATATCTGCAACATCACTGAGGAATCAATTTTGTATTATAGTGTCAACTTCAAATATCAGTTGTTTTGCATAATTTTAAATATTTTGCATAAAATTTTTCGTTTTGCAGATAAATATTTTAAATACGTACACATATTTTTTCTAAATGTAACTTCCGAAATCAATCTAAAAATAATAAATTTTTCAAAATTTTATAATTCTCTATTTTCTAGAATAATTCTCATTTTTGTTTTCAATCTTAAGAACTGTATAAAACCAGTTTTATTAGGCTTGTGGTGACTTTGCTTGAAACCTTGTAATATTGATTCCATTTTTATATTTTAACCAATTCTAACTGTGTGTTTACGAGTAATAACTTTATTCTTCTAAAAGCAGAACTAGTCAAGAGTGTTCCCATTATGTTGCAGAATTTTCGAAATCAATTTAATATTTATGTTGTAAACAAATGTATACATATACATATGTATGTATATATATACAAGCACATAAATTATTATATTAAATTATTATAAAAAAACGCTGCAGTTTAAGTAGGCTTTGTCCTTCTGACAATTGAACGTGAAAGTGTGTACCAAACTTCATAACATTTTCTTCAAAATTGAGACCTGCACTTTGTGCATAAGGCTTCAGACAACCCGCCAGTCTGTCAGCCGCAGGACGGACTCAGAAAGTGATGCTGAGTCGATCGGTATACTCAGGGGTGGGGGTAGAACCAAAATGTATATAGGGTTTTTGAAATTATTTCATTCAAATGAAAAAAGCATTCAGCGCTCTGCTGGTAGGGAAATCTGCTGAAATTCTAATTTGATTAAAATAAAATATCTAAGAAAACTGCTGAAATTCTAATTGGATTAAAATATAATATCTAAGAAAACATAACAGGTATCAACATAATGTTATAATACATCAATCCATCACTCAAATTCTACTATCCAACCAATATAACAAACCAAAAATTGCAGACCAATATCGGTAATAGTTGGCGAGGAAAATTTAACAAAAATCTTTGTTTTCCACAGCTTGTCACGCATACAATTACTAATACGAGGGCGGATCAATAAGTCCGTGACTTTTCGAACTTCCCTCGTACTTATATGAATTTCAAGACTGCTCCTATCAAGTACCACCTGTTAATGGACAAGTTCTGTCATTTACTTTGGGTTTAACAGCTGCTCAAAACCTACAACCTCGCGGATTTTTTTAAAAATGGAAAAAAGTGAATTTCGAGTGCTCATTAAACATTATTTTTTGCGAAAAAAAACGTCAATCAAACCAAGGAAAAGCTTGATAAATACTATAGGGACTCTGCAGCATCGATTTCAATGGTAAAAAAGTGGTTTACTGACTTTCGTTGTGGTCGCACAAGTACAAATGACGCTGAACAATACACTCGAAAAAATTCACGATATGGAAAAGGAGATTATGTTGAAAAATAAATTTTTTTTGTAAAAAAAAACTGTGTTTCATTCACGGACTTATTGATCCGCCCTCGTAATTTGCTTTAATTTTTGTGGCTACCTTTGTTTTAATATGTTAGCTTCTGAATGCCATTAGAATTTTAGAAACCAGCGATAACAAAAAATTTAATTGTTGGCCAAAGGAAAAAAATTCTAAGCCACTGTGCACCGCTGCTAATTTGCTCTTAGTAGACTGTTCCCATTTTTTTTATCACTTTTAAAGGTTTTAGGCGTTTAAGACTTAGCTTTAGACAATTACAGAAAAAGGTGGCAGAATCACTCCAATTAAGCCACGGAATACTCCTACCATTTTATTTAACGAAAGAGGGAATATAATTTGTTCTATAATCGAAACAATCTAAAAACAATGAAAATTTAGAATTTCTATAAGTCTTATTAACTACCCATTGGCATTTTTTTCAAGACCCATTATGGCATTAGTACTAGCTTCTCCCGTATCGTTGGTACCAAAATTCCTTATCGGTTTTCTGTTATGCTGTAAAAGTGAGAACATTTTCCTTCTATTATATATGGGCTTTTGGACTCTAATTACCACACAGGTTGGCCTAGGTATTCGAAGGAACGTGAATATGCCACAGATCATATCCAAACTTAAGAATAATATTGAAAAAGAAATTTAAGTGGTAGTATCGAAAAATTTCAATTATGTAATGGAAATACTCGCGCAACTATGCAAAGCTAAAAATGGGCGGCACATTATTGGAACATTATTTTCCACGTCTAACTTAACTTGCATCCCTATTCATTCGGAATTTATGTAATCAAAATGTATAACAACATATTCCCCATCTTATATGTACATAAAATTAACTGAAATTGTAATATAAAATAAATGAATATTCAGTTAAAAACCGGTCTACTTATTTTTCATTTATTTTTAACGAAAAGTTCATTTAATTTTTACTGTCAAAAATTCAACTGCGAATTCCGTAAAAACAAATGAATTTTCAGTTATTTTATTAAAATTAACTATCAAAAAATAACTGACAAATTCCGTAAAAATAAATGAATTTTCAGTTATTTTATGTAATTCAGTAATTTTATATAATACAGGTTTTACTCGATTTTCTAAAAAATACCAGACTCCTGTCCGCTTGTTATTCTAATGAGAGAGCGAGAGAATATTTATTTTTATTTACTTATCCCGTTATACATATTTGCTTTACTTTTGTTGCACTGACCACTTTGTTTACAGAAGAACTTTCAATTATAAGACACCACCATCATGGCCGATATGGTATTCGCAATCATTTTACTTTAAAAATTTGATGTACTTAACTAAGGCCCTAATCATGTACAACGCAGCGCAACGCCACAGAACTAACGCAACGCCAAAGAATAACATTGAAAGCACAAACAATGTCATAAATATTTTGTAATTTTGTTGTTGCTTTCTACAGAAATTCACATTGCGTCTTAAAATTTCAAACGCTCCATTGCTTGTGTCGTTGAAAATGTTAAAACGGTACATTAATTTCTGTTGAAAGCAACAACAAAATTACAAAATATTTATGACATTGTTTGTGCTTTCAATGTTATTGTTTGGCGTTGCGCTGCGTTGTACATGATTAGGGCCTAAATAATTTTAACAAGTAGAATATGGGAATTTTCTACACAAAACCAGCAAATCGTTTTTTACTTTTATTTTTTGCCACAGATCTATAAATAGATAACTGAAAATTTATTTTTTGATAGTTAAATTATATAAAATAACTGAAAATTAATTTGTTTTTACGGAATTTGTGGTTAATTTTTTATGGTATTCGCGATTGAATTTTTGAAAATTAAATTAACTTTTCGTTAAAATTAAATGTAAAATAAATAGATCGGGTTTTAAGTGCCGGGGTTGAGTTGGGTGCCCCGGTAGGCTAGCTGGTAGTGAGTTAGTCTATCAGTACCGGGGTTGCGGGTTCGATTTCCGCTAGAGACTCTGGCCTCCTGGAATAATAATAAAAAAAAAGTAAATTTCAATTTGTTTTAAATTTCATTTTCATTTAATTTTACATACAGAATACTTTTACTTAATCAACTGACAATATTAAATGCAACCGAAAATCCGTATTAATGTGCACTTAGTTTTTTTAATAAATGTTAGAATCAGTTAAAAATAAATTTGCTTGGAATTTTAAATGTTTATTTATTTAAAAATTACTGAACGGAATACTTCTTGAATAACCTCTAGTCCGTTACTGTAATAATATTGTGAGTGTAGGGTCTCCGTTAAACTCATACGGACATCATTCAATCCACTTTGGTACTCATCAGGACTTTAAAAGGTCTAAAATCTATTTTGTAAAAGTTACAAACAGAATGACAAACTTATATATACCCTTTCCACCTGTGATGAAGGGTACAAAAAGCTTTTTGCTTTAACACTTTTAATATTTGTTTTGTATTTCGATAACCTCCATGAGACTAATCTTAGGCTGCTTAAAAGCTTTGTCTGGTATTAGAAATTAAATTTAATATCAAATTTAATGGTTTTTAGTGAAAAAAAAAAATAAAAATCTTAGAAGTGCACGTACTTTATAGCCCTACACTTGATGCTTTAACTTAAAAACACATTACCTTTAAACGTGCTACAATATGTTGTTAACAAATGTTATTGCATGATGATGCTAATGCATCATTTTGCTGTTGCTGCTTATGTTTTCCTATCTATTTAAAAGCATAGAAAACAAAAATAAATAATGAGAAAAAAACAACTAAATATCAAGTAAAAGTGTTTTGTTAGTTTTCGCGTAACTATAATCAACAACATCGCCATCATCATCATCTTTGCCACCATCACCAACACATCTCTTCTAGTGAATGAATCCCTGATGTTGTTTAGTCTATTACCAGTCAGCCAGGCACGCAGGCTTCCAGTGCCTTCTTTAAGCCAGTTTTTTACAGCCAGGTTGCCTGGTTTGTTGCTGGTGTTGTTGTTGCTAGTGTTGGTGTTGGTGGTAATCTATTATTTGTCTTGAAGCCATATAAAAATCTATTTATTCTTAATGCTTCACTGAGTATCTAAGTTACTTACTTTCGCTTACAAACAACTTACAGCAACAGCACAAAAGATAAAATTGTTGTTGGTTGGTTATTATTATTATTTTTGTTACTATTTTTATGTTGATATTTTTCTATGGTGTTTTCTTGCTGTTTTTCAGTTGTTGTATAATGCTAATATGCAAAAGCATTAGTTTGTTTTAAGTCTTTCTATTTACTTTTTTTCAACAAACTTGATGATTCATTATTCACTGTCGTTTTTTCTTAGCAGTACGTTTGTCTCTTCTACCAAAAAAAATAAAAAATAGAAAAAAAAAAACTGAAACACTCTGCATCATCTAACTGATAGTTTGTTGTAATTTTTCTAACTCTTTTTTTTAAGTTTTTAAGATTTTCTTTCTTCAAATCTACCTTTTACTAAGTATTAGTTATTCCTAACGTGACCAACTTAAGCCGCTTATTGTCATGTTCTTTTGATACTTTAATCGGTCATTTGTATTTGCTTCCTTGTTTCTTATTTGGAAAGCTCTTAAATTACTTAAGATTTATTGATTTTATGTTTGTTATATTATTATGTTGACTAAAAATTTCCTAAATGCACAATGGGGCTGACAGTACAAAATGTTACAAATTGAACTGCATTGAAATATTAAGTTTAATTAAAAGTTTATTAGAACAGATTTTTTTAATTAAAGTTTAATCGGAAACAAAGCTGGATATAGACGAATCAGGCAAAGTTTCCTCACTCTGCCAAAGCTTTACATTTGGCGTAAAGATTGAAATTTTTTACATTTAAATTAGGCTTAAGTTCATCCAATTTAAGCTTCAATTAAATTATTTTAAGGCCAAGAAGGAATTTAAAATATGCAATGAATTTAAAAAAAGAGTTTGTCTAAAAATCGTCCTTAAATATAAATCTCTCAGTCGATTATTAAGATTTGGTCTACTTTTCTATTTTGGTACTGATTTCAAGGTGAATTATCTTGAAATCCTTTTTAAAAGGACGCCTATACAATGATTGATCTCATTCCAGTTGGTCCCTTTTTGATTTTACCCAAAAGTCATCTCTAAAATTATGTTAAATGTTAACGTTTTCGCCTTAGAGAAACACCCACACATATTATTTTTAACATTAAACATTTTGCTAAATAGTTTTTAAGCAAAAAATAAAGAAAAAAAAATTTAAGCAAAAATTTTAAAATATTTGAAGGGAACAAACAACATTGCAAAAACTAATTTTTCTATACAGACTTCTCGTTAAACTATTAAAAATTGTTTTAAATTTCAAAAGAAATGTAACTCGTTTTTTTCTTTCGAAAACAATTTGTAAATAGAGAAAAACAGCTCCTTGAAAAATGTTTTAAAAATTAAAAAAATTATTATTTGTTTAAAAAAAAAATAGCTAAATTTTTCTAACTAGGGAACATTTGCAAAGTTTTCTATTATTATTAACTATTCTTCACTAAACAACCTAATGACCCACTCACTCACTGACTTATCATAATTTCTTTACCCATGTAGAACATAAAAACGGACAGGCTGTCTATAAACCTCAACATCATTTGTTAGTCAATATCAATCTTGGCAATCAGTGTTCCGTTTCATAATCTTATATATTTTGTTGAAGTTTCTACTATTTTTTTTTATTAAAAACCCATCACGTTCTTTCCTTACGGCCATCTTAGAAAATCTTTAAAAAAAAAAAATATGAAATAGTGTTTTTCTTTTATTTTTCATTGATGTTTTCAGTGAAAAAAAAACGTTGTTCAAATTGTAGGTTAGTGAACTACTAGAGTAATTTAATATTTTTTTTTTTTTTTTTTGACTAACATGATGCAGATCAATCAGAAAAAGAGCTGACTTAGTGTTGCATGTATCATCATTTGCAGTAAGGCCAAGAAAACAAGCAGAGTTTCCCAAAATTTCCTTTTAATTATTTTTCTTCAAGTAGATTTAAGGCGAAATCGAATAAGAAATCGTATAAGATAATGGCACAATAAGTAATTGGTTTTCCGATTTTTTTCTCTACAACTTATTCGCATGCTTCTTATGACGAATCAGTTAAGTATCCATTAGGGTATTCATTCTACCCGGATAACTGATCGGTTCATTTAAAATTGGCTATTTTCGATTAACGATCAAACCAGTTAATTTCAGTCGATTAACTGAGTAACCGATGTAGCGAAATTTTTAAGTTTTTGCAGTATTATCAGGCCAGTTCTGAAAATCAGTTAAATCAAATCACGTGATTTCAAATCACACACGTAAAGAAAAAACATGGTTGGGGTAAACATATTCTAAGAGAAACATATTATGATGAGATTCATGATTGTAGTCAACATATTACGATTATTATTGAATCATATTATGACCAAATATATTCGTAATATTACAACATAATATATTTCCCTTAATCCTAATTTGTTTTTATTACATCATATTATAATTTAATGTAATCATTTTATTATCATGTTAATAATAATAAGTTAAGAAGTAATTATATTATTATCATTTGAATCATAATAATATGTAGATTAAATCTAAAACCGAAAAATATTTATAATGTATATATATGCTTATTTACTTACTGTTACAGATATTTCCCATCATATTTTTGGTGTAGGTCGCAAATCTTGATAAATCATTTTATATAATTTTCCTTCTTTTTCTCTAAAATAACAGATAACAATGGTCAAAATTTTTGCACCATTTTCAAACAATATTCAAATTTTTTTAACCATTATTATTTTATTTTGTGACACTTTGAAATTTTTTTTAATGTACCTACAATTTCTTTATATTTTAATTTCTTTAAAATTGGGTTTTTAATGGGTAACAAATAATTCGATGGGCATATGTAAAACAAACGACCCAAACTGATGCACAATTATTTTACAAATGGCGATAACAAAATATTATTAGAGTAAACATATTTTGCTTGCATCTTAAACATATTATGAAACACGTATAGAAAGTTATCATGTTATGGCTATTAAGTATCATTAAATGGTTGTGAGGAACATAATACGTTATAAAAGTTATCATTCACCCCTATTATGAAAGTCGACGTCGACATAAGTCGACGGCATCGGAACAGTAATTATATTTTCTGAGTCGTTATTGACAATAATCGATTACTATTGACAGTCACTAGATATTTTCTAGGGCGCTTTTAAGTCGACGTCGAGTAGAATTGTCTCTGTTTTAGTCGACAGGAAATTTTGCGACGACTCAATGAAAGTTAAAGGAATTTTAAGTAGTATGTAAACATATTTATTAAGGACGTAAAAATAAAAAATTCAAATTTAAAAGAAGTTATGGACACAAATTTTAATAGTAAATTAAACGCGAAAATTCGGAAAAGTTTGCTAAAATAGAGAAAATTCGCGAAAATTTTTTAACTTAAGACGATTGCCTCAAAGAGCAACAAAACTACACAAAATTGCAAAAATTTGGAAAAGTTTTCAAAAATAGCGAAAATTCGCGAAAATATTTGATACAAGCCATAAAATTAATTAAAAGTCCTTAAAACAATAAGGATTGTCAAAAATTCGGTAAAAATTGCAAAATTAGCGGAAATTCGCCAAAATTTGCTAACAGCGGCATGATAGCAAAGTCTTATTTATATTTATTAATAATCGTTAAAGCTATAAAGAATCAGAATACTTACAGTAAAAAATAGCTCTTATCGCGAAGCTGTCAAAAATTCGCGAAAAATTCAAGATCGGAAACAAACTCTAAAATTAATTTGATATCGCTTAATCGGTTAAAAAACAAAATGTCGAAAAATGGCATAAATAGCGTTAAAAAATTAACTTTAATGATGAAGAACAAAAATATTAGAAAAAAAAAATTGGAGATGGGATTTTTTTCTGTCAGATTTTCGATAACTTGTCGACGTTGACACAAATTTCTTATAAAATACCAAATTAACGTCGAAGTGATGTAATCGTCGACTTGATGTGACAACAAATAAAAATTAATGTCGATGTCGACAACGACTTACATAATAGGGGTGATTATTTATTTGTTAAAAAAAAAGTTTATTTTTTAGTGAACCATACCAAAATTTATAATTGCGATAAACATCGACATGTTTACAGTAACTATAATATTGTTGATATTAAATAAAAATAACAATATTTTGTGCACGACAACAATATATGGTTGCAATTAACATATTGTAGTTGCCGCAACCATGCCCAACAATATCTTTCTCCTAAAATTTTTTCATACCTAGAAAATTGAGAAGTGAAAAGGAGGTAATATATTAAAAACTTAAATCATCCGAGTTTCGCCAGGAATTTTAAAATTTTTCTTTCTTTACAAACCATCTCGTGAAAATTTCGAATCGATTAAAATAAATCAGCCAAATCGCTCCAGCCGTTCTCACGTTATGCGATGACATACACGGACCATTTCATTTTTTCCCTCAAAAAAATCTCCTGGGGACTTTTACGAACTGTTTCTCCCAAATAGAAAATAGTCCCCTCTTTGGGGACAAATACCCAAAACTGAGGACGCCGATTTCGATAGTAAATCAGTGTTAGAAAAGTTGGTAAAATTGTACTCTTTAGTACTATTCGATATTTAAAAATACAATGAGCCACAAATGGCTAATAACATACTAATTAAGTACAAAATTATTCTTCAATTTATGGCTGAACACTAGAACTTGCCATAACCACCAGCAAAACTATTCTTTCTTCCGACCAGCTATCAAGTTTAATCACCCTTATTCTGAATTTCAAATACTTTCCCGCATTCAGTTACGCATCAATCTAAAAGAGGTATTCCAAGAAAAAACTTAGACGAAAGAAAAAGAAGAAGACAAGATTTGCAGTTTTGCGTATGAAATCGGAACAGAAAATATAAGTAATTTTGTAAACATTTTAATAAAAAAGTTAAACTAAAAAAAGCTTATAAGCTAATTAAATAAATAAAATAAACAAAAATTAAATATTTATAGTGAAAAAATTAATTAAATAAATTTGCCGGCTTTTTGTACTGTTCAGGTGTCTTATTTTTGATCTGCTATTAATTAAATAAAACTTTTAAATTCACGTACGAAAAAAAATAAATAATTAAAATAATATTAATTGTCCTTCATTTTGCATACATATTTTTAATTACACAGTTTGTTTAACGAAATAAACAAAAAATCGAAGAACTTTCCTGAATTAAATAAACAACTTAATAAAACGCAGCTACGATCGTAATGCAGAATACATGCAATCGAAAGAACTAAATTTAAACGAAACGCAGAATACCAAAGTTGTCAAACGGAGAAAATTTCGATCTGAATCGAAAACCAGAATAAGAGTGAATATTTAATCTGATCGAAGCTAAACATTACTTAAAACAATCGACTGTCCTTCGGACTGAATAATATGTAGTGCAAAAAGAGGTTGGGACTTAGTTTAGGATATCGAGTTCTGCAGAAATAACAGAAGGTACAATAAGCAATATGAATGCTTTATACGCGTTTTAATTCTTTAACTACGAATGGGGTGGACATACATATCTCTACGACTTCTGATATATTAGAAAAGGGCATGGTAAGCAATATGACTACGCAGTATATTTGTATGTTCTGGGGTATACATAAAGCCATCTATTGACCAACGAAAAGATGCAAAGTTCTCCGCAGTATTTATCAGTCAAATATTTTGATCTAAGATAAATGGCACTTGAAGTAAATTCTAATAACTTCAAATATACAATTAAGTAAAACTGTAGTCGGCTGTGTCGAATCCTATACACCCTTCACAATAGTATTGGAAATCCAAGTTGGTAGTGAGCTAGTCTATCAGCGCGGGGTTACGGGTTTGAGACTCTGGTCTCCTGCAGACAAGCGTAGAACTTTGCGAAATTAGCATATGAAAACAAATTTTCCCTAGCTAATATTATATATCGTCTGTATCAACCTAGATTGTTTTGTAAGGGCCCGGTCGTCCCAAAAGCCTTAATTCGGATTGGCACTTGTATGGAGGCCAGGTGAAATAATGGAACAATTTGGCTTATTGGCTCAATATGTGATACCCTAAATTTTAATTTAAGAAATATCTGCGCCAAAGTTGTTGTGAAGAAAAAATAATTCAGTTATTGCATGACAAAGTTCTGGCGATGTCATTTGGCCGCCTTATTTCTCTGATTTTTTTGCGGCCATATGCTCATTCTATGAGTTAAAAGGAACAAATATATTCTTCTGATTTGACGCCGCTGGACTATTTTCTCTGGGGCCAAACAACTGAAGCTCTGGAAGATGACATCCGGCGCTGCCTTTACGAGGTTAGCGCAGCTATGTTGCAAAATAGTACTCAAAAATTTGCGAAGAGACCGAAAGCCTGCCGACTTGCTAGAGGTGGACATTTGCCCGACATCAAATTCCCTTTAAAATTCCCATATTTATAATTTACTAAAAAAAAAGGATGTGTGTTAAGCCAATTCACTTCACCGCTTAACATTTGCGCACTCTTTACTTTAAAAACTTAATTTTCTGTTCTCTAGTTGTTTTGGTTGGACTGTTCTTTAAGTAAACAATGAATGTGCTGCCGACTACTGGAACTTTAGCTTAACCTTTAAATCAAACCTCAAAATACATTAAAAAAATATTATATGGTTTAATGATTCTTTTAAAAATAATTTTACACTTTGTATCAATATTTAAATTGCTCTTCCCCTTTGGGACTCCCTTCCTTTTGCAAAATTGCTTTACTCTTGCATCAAGTTTAAAATCTAAAAATATTTGTTACATCTTAAATTATTTTATATTCTTTTTTGCAGAATTTACTTTTTTTCCTCTTTATATCTTTTACTAAAAAATTATTTTTTTGCGATCTTTTTCTTCTCCAGCTATAAAATCTTGTGTTTTAAGTCTTTTGTTTGCTATATCTGCAAGATAATGACTCAATTAGTGTCAGTTGTGGCATTATTAAATATATATATATATTTTTTTTTAAATTGTAACTAAAATTTATTATTAACATGATATTAAATACAAAAAAAAACTCGAAATAAAATTTTAAAAATATATATATAAAAAAAATGCAAATTCTTTAAGTTCATTAGGGTTAAGAGCTGGAGACAAAGTGATTTTTTAACAAAAAAATAAATAAAATTGTATATATGAATACTTATATTTGCATATTTTTCAAATTTTTCTTTTGTTTGAAACCAACCACACAAGTTTGTACTTAATAAAAAAAGGTGTTTTAAGTTAAAAGTTAAATTTAAAGATTAATGGGGTCTTTAAACTTGAGATTACAATAAAAACTGATAGGAACATTCTCAATATCTTGGTAAGCTTGCGTAAATAACAAAATTTCTGTCGCTGCTTTCCCTCGCTCTCTCTTTTTACTAACTAAAAATGTTCTGCTCTTTTGCCCACCTCTGGTTTTAAAGTGTTAAAAAGGAATCAAGTGCTGTTTGAATGCTATAATTTATATAAATTAAAGAAAATTATTATAAATTAAAAAAAAGAGAGAAAAGACATAATAAGTATATTAGAATGTTTGCAACAAAGACAAGAATGGAAGTCATGACTTATACGAAGCCTTTTTCATACGAGATTTCCCGAAAAATTACACCCAGGATCCCGCACATTTTTCAACACTGCCGATCAAAGAAGCCAGACAAGAAAAATTTCACATCAACTACCACGAGTTGAAATTCGTGTCCTCCTTCTGCCACTCGGGTAGCTCTAAAGACGATATTGGTCACCGTATTATAAAAGTTAGACAAACCTTTGGTCGCCTGAAATCAATGTGGGGCTCTCAAATCCTTTGCCATCGAGTTAAACTTAAACTATTTGATTCGAATGTGAAATCCATCCTGGTATACACAGAAAAAGTTATTAGTCATTTTTTATCAACTAAAAAATTTGTTTAAAAAGTATTTAAATTTAATTCATTTAATAATTAAATCAACTTTTTTTTTTTTGTTGAACAAAAATAATTTTGATTTGATTAACATTTGAGTTGTTTTGAAATAAATTTTTAATTAAAATATCATTTAAATAAACAGAAATCTTTATTGATTTTTTCGTTTAAAATAAAATAAAATAATTTTAAATTGTAGAATTGTTATTGGGAATCAGTGATGCCAATAGTAGGGAATTTTCCCTTTTTGTAGGGATTTTTTCGGAAAATTTACGGCGTAGGGAAAAAAAGACAGATATTTTATTTTAAGGCAAATGTAGGGAATTTTCAAAATATTGTCTCATTTTTAATATATTGTGTTAAAATACGTAAATATTCGTATTATTTTCATTTAAAAATTAAAATTTTTCATATACCATAGCATTTAGGTACAAATGTAGTATTTTTCTAAGAGCCCTAATAGCCTGGCAATCTTCAACAAGTGCCACAATCATGTACGTATATATTAGGGGAGCCGAATATTTGGGTTCACATTTGCGAATTAATCGCTCATTTTTGTTATTTGCATTTGTTCTCACATTCGCTAAAAATATATGCGAATATTAAAGGAGAATGTTTAATGAATGAAACAAAGAGAAATAAAGTCATACAATTTGGAATTTTTGAAAAATTTTAATAAAAACTTTTTTTTTAAATTTTGAAATAAAGATTTTTTTATATTCAACAAAGCCTTCCCTTTTATTTGGTACCGAGTTTGGTAAAAAATATTAGATACTTATATTAATAAAAAAAGTATTCTTGAAAAAGGTTAAGTCCTTTAAAAAGGACAACAGACGAGGAGATGAAAATCAAACACGCAGTTTGACTTAGTTTTGACTCTAGATTGATGGATATACAGTGGCGTTTCTGCCAATTTAAATTATTAAATTAAATTAAATTTGTCACACTGTATTTTTTTTTAATTGAATTTTTACATGTGTGCGAATGATTATTTTGGTTTTTTCTTGATGTTAATAAATGCTGTTTTTTAATAAATGTTAATAAATCCCTTAATTATAATATTTACGAAATGTTAACAGAGTATGTATTTGTTTGCCTGAAGCTAAAACCAATACATTTTTAACGTAGGGAATAGTGTAGGGATAATTTTTTTGTTTGTAGGGAAAAAGAGGGAATTTTATTTAGACACGTAGGGATTTTTTTGAAATTTCTCTTGGCATCACTGTTGGGAATTGTCAAACCCTGAGCTTTATTTTATTAAATCAATTAACACATTGTTTGTAACGGCAAATTTTTTTGATCATTTTTAATTATAATTGAAAATATCATTTATTGAAAAAAAAAATATATTCACAATTTTGCATTTCTACATTTTTTAGTAATCTATATAATCATTTTGGTAATAAGTGCAAAGTCAACAAATGGTTTGCTTTATTCTATGAATTTGGTGATTAGAGACAAGTTTTTCTTTTTTCTTTTTATGGATGCAAAACATGGAACGCTGCACCTCGAGATACCCAGAAACTGAAGGTGTTTGTAAACCAGGATCTCCGCATAATAATACGCATATTCTGGCCAAATGTTATTTATATTAACAGATCAACTGAAATAAAAAACGCAAGTGAAACTAAATTGACCACATTCTCAGAAGACCCCCAAACGACATCTCCAGAAATGCCATCGACTAGAACCCCCAGGGTTACCGCAGAATTGTGAGACCTGGTTATACGTAGAGGCGACAAATCGACATCGAAGCTGCTGCCATGAACAGAATCTGGGGAGAAACAAAATGTATTGCCTAAGATAAATCATGTTGGAACTTGTTTGTTGGATCCGTACGACGGACAGTTATATATACATATAAACATATATATATATATATATATATGTGCATCAATTTCCGCTATTTTTTTTTTCTTTTTATTTATGCATACAAGACTTTTTGGACTAGATTCTGAAAATGTAGTAGATAGTATTTATGTAAGAGGTGTTGAGAAAAAGTTTTAAATGTAGCAATTTGCAAAACCACCGCTGATTCGATTGAAAGAAAATCATTTGCTAAAAAATTGGCTCTTATTGATAGGACTCTTTTAAAATAAAATTAGAAATAGGCTCTCAGGCGACCCTATAAATGCCTTTTCTGTATTAAAATCCTATTTTCAAAGAAATTGTTTTTGGTTTTATAGCGTTTATTGCATTTTTAAACTTATTTAATAGATCTCATTTGTTGTCATTTGTGTTAAAAGCTCAAGCGACAAAAACAAAATTTTACAGGAGAAGGTTTTTTTATTATATTTCATAAAAATTTTGTATGAAAATTGGCGCTTAAACTAATATTGTTTTTGCTATAAAATTGTAAAGTACCTTCTGAGATTTAAGGAGATATTGCAAGTGTTGCCAATAAACTCATTTATTAAAAATACGAAAGTTGAAAATATTGTCGCTTAAGCTTTTTTTGGGCGCGAGTTCTCGAGAAATTATAAAATCAATAGTTATACGTTTCGCAAGTTTAGCGTCAAGCTGTGGCCGTTTAATGGCCGATCCTCTTTCTATAACACGACCGATCAATTAATTATCTGTTCGAACCAAATTGTGTAAAGTCGCTTACGTTTATACAAAAGTTACTTCATAAACGTTAAATGATTTATACTGGTTCACAATTTTAAATTTAATAAAACACGTTATACACATCACTTCAATATGTACGAGATAATGAAATAAACAGTGTCAAATTTCGACAAATTATTTTCAAGATTACGAATTGTTGCTTGATTAAAGCTTTCCTTGCACAGATAAAATTAAAAATGGTGTCTAATGCCTAGAACTCTGTTTGAACTCGCGAAAAAAAGTTGAGCAACCTTATTTATTTCACACTTAAATTTTGACACGTATCAATATTATCTATCTCGCGATTATTCAAAATTTAACGTTTTTATAAGTTTCAAGTATACAACATTGTTCTGCGAAGGTAAACAAAAATAATGTTTTGTTTTAATTTTCATTAAAAAATTTAAACAATATTATTTTTATAATTTCCCAAATCAAAAAATCAAAAAAATAAATTTTTTTATTAATTTTAGCACTTTTCTACATCTTTCTTTCTGAAACGCTTGTTATAAAAACCACTCTACAAATACAAAATAAAAAATTACCAAAAATGATAAGCTGTTGCTTAAAATTCAGTGCGAAATAATATGAGCTGCACTTGTTCAGCACAGAAAAAAAATGTTGATAGAAACATTTCGAATGTTTTTCTTATCATCATTTTTCGTCTGTATTCCATAGAAATTTTTTAATATATTGAGTTTGTAAACATTTCGCACGAAATACTGCACAGAGTACCAGTCTTAATCGCCAAATTCATAGAATTAAACAAACAATTTGTTGATTTTGCACCTGCTATTAAAATGATTTTATTGATTACTAAAAATTCTAAAATTTGAAAATTGTGAATATTTTTTTTTCAATAAATCATATTTTTATTTTAAATTCCAAAAATTGGTGATGAAAATGATATTTTCAATTTTAATTAAAAAAATCATCGAAAGACTTTGCCGTTTCAAACAATGTGTTAATTGATTTAATTAAATATAGTTCAATTCTAGACATTCAAATTATTTTATTTTAAACCATGAAATCAATTAAGTTCTTTGATATTTAATTAAGGTTTTAATTAAAAATTTTTTTAAAAACAACTGAAATGTTAATTAAGTAAAAATTGTATTTTTAATTTTCTTTACAATAAAAAAATAATTGATTCAATTAATTTAATTAAAATACTTTTTAAGCAATTTTTTCAATTGATAAAAAACTACTGATAATTTTTTTTGTGGTGAAATTATGGACCAATTTTTACCAATTTTAAAAGGATTCTAAATTTTATTTGATTAAGTTTTATTTGAAAAAGTTGATTTAAGTTGCGATCTGTATCTTGATCACAAGCTTAACATTCATGCGCAAACAAATCTGAATCGGAAAGTGATCCGCAGTCGATTGGAAAATATCTTTCGTGGTGCTAAAAACACACCCTGAACTGTGTAGGACACTAAAACCAAGGAAAATGTTTACTTAATATGATAAAATTTGGTACATACGTCTTAATAATCATAAGGACAATGGCAATTTGATGAAATTTGGAACAAAAGCCTTAATTATCATAAGGACAATGCCTGGTGAGAATCGGAGCATAATTTCTCATGACCCCATGGAAATTTCAATCTCCTATTCATATCTCCTCTTTCATGGCATCATTTTGTACTCGTAGGCCCAGAATTAACCATATGTCCTATATAAAGCCATGGTTCCTATATGTGGTACACTCTCGAAAATTTGTCTGAATATACTGTGGTGAAGGGTATCAAATGATTCAGCTTGACCGACTTACTTTCTTACTTCTTTTTCTTTTACACTTATTAGAAAAAAGTTTTACAAATTCAACATTACTAAAAAAATTACAAGAAATTTAAGTTTCATATCCTGTTTTAAAAGTTCATATTTATTGTTATATTTTAGATTAAGCCATTAAGAAATATTGCAAAGAAAAAGCAAAAATCCAATAACCAATTTAATCAGTATACCTTAAAACATGTAAACATGCGTTTGGCTTTTAAGTACTTTCCATTAAAACAGTAAGAAATATTAGCCCTCGAAGAGAAATCTTAATACTCCCTGTCCTTGCCTGCCTCAAGCAACAGCAACACATTCACTTGCTTAAGTCTCTGTAACAATCTATTATTATCATTATCATCATTATCATTATTATTATTATTTATTTTATGATGTTGGATTTTTCTTTAGCATTCACAGCATTTTGCTTCTCTTTTTCTTTACATCTCGATGAGATTCCTTGAAATAACTACTCCAATTACATGTATCAGCAAAAGCAGCATTAACATTAGCTGAGTGCAAGCAGTGTAAAGCCCTTATTAAGTTTTGCTTAAATTAAAACACTTAACTGGATGCCAAAATAGCTTTTGGTTGTAAAAAAAAATTAAAAATCCATCTAAAGTAAAACTAAACCAAGGTAAATGTAAAGCAGAAGAATAATCATAAACAAAATAAACGCCCACGCATGCGTACAAGTGGTTTCAATGTTTAACCAATACGTTAAGTAAAATGCAGGCAATGCATTGCAATGGCGACAAAGCGACTACATTAAAATATTTTACAGAAAATGAGTCAAATTGCTTTTGAAGTCATTAAAGTTAACCCGTCAAGGGTATCAGTTATCTGGCGGCATTTCTTAAAGCCTAATTAAGGCGAATTCATATAAGGTGCACGCTCAATAGCAGATAATTATATTGTGTGTTCTTCCGTGTTCTTCCAGTAACTATAAGAATTCTGTTATCGGCCAATATACGAGTAACAATATCTTAAAGTCGTACCTAAACAAAAGCGGCACGCGCTTTCTAGTTGCCAAAAATTTTCATGCCCATACAATTTGTATGAAGCATCCCTAAATAGCGCGGCGTCAAGGCTTTGTAATTGGGAAAATCCGATTTTGATTATTGTTAATATATTATGGCAATTTAGCTATTTTGTGGTCAATCTAGCGGTTTTATCTCCATGTATTATTTACAGTATGTGGGTTTTATTAAACAAGAAAGTTAACACTACGGTTCGTGGCACAACGTTAACGTTCTTGTTAAGGTATGACATATCAGCGAAAAGCTAAGCGGAAGAAAAGGTTCCGCCTTCCGCTTTTGCTTAAGTTAAGCTTATATAAAGCAAATTTAAGGCGAATTTCTATAAAGCAAACACAGAAGAACGAAGGATAATTTGTTTATTCGCCTTAACCTAACTTAACATTCTTGACTCCGCCTTTAGTTAAACGAGGATAATAAAGCTTTACGGGTATTTCAAAATTTGTTGACTTCTGAGACAAACTACTGGCTGAGTAGTTGTACTCTCTGAATACCTTTTAGCTGTTTTCGTGTTCGAACTTAGTGTATTGTTATTTTAGTTTTTATTACGTTTCTGTCATTCCCTTAATGGGTTAATTTTATGAGTATTCATTTCCATTTATTATTATCAACATGACTCATTCACTTAAAGGAGATTTTTTGTCAAAGCAATTTTTACAACCTCATGCTTGTTTTTGTTTAATTCTTTAGAATTTTTGTTTGTTTCTTTAATACAAGAGAATGGAAATTAACATATAAATGTTTAAGAAAAATCATATATTTTATTTATAAAAACCTCAATTTCATAATTTTTCATATTGTTGTAACCATACCCCAAAAATCAGAAGACCGTGTGGGTTTCAAATCACTTGAAGAAAAAAATAATAATACAAAAAAACTAAATGCCTTTAAATATTTTATTGTTTATGCAAAAACAAACCAAAAAAAAAAAAATTATAATTTTATTTATAACACTTTAAATTCATAACAATTTCATATTTTGTTGTGAAAACGCAATTTAATATTTTGCATGCAGGCAAAATAATATGTAAATTAAAATAAAAATTATAATCATTGTTTAATTTTCAATGCAAATTTATTATTGTTAAACATGTCTTTTGGCATACAAAGTTTTGCTCTGTAGTTTATAATATTATTCTTAATGCTTAGCAACATCTTGAAAAGAAAAAAAGTTTCATTTAATTATTAGGTGCGTTTGAGTACTTTTACAGTAAAATGCAGTAAATGAGTAAACTGAAAAATGTTCTCTCACAAAAAGCTGTTGTCCAGAAAAGTATGCGAACGCAAAATTTGTAAAAACTCGTAAAATAAAGGCAACAGCTGATGGCAAATAATTTCAGTATTGAAAAATGTTTACACTTTTGAATACTTAACTCGTTTTCTTATCGGTACTCGATTAAATAATTTTTATAACACGAACATTTTATGATAATCCCAACAATTTATTTAATTTTTCTTTCACATTTTTATTTTTTTTTTTAATTTTATTTGATTTTACTAATTTGTGTCTGGCTACATTTGTTCAAAAATACATGAATACATTTTTTGCTATTGATTACTTAAAAAATAAGTGAAGTACTAAGTACCCAAATACAAATACTTTTACCAACTCTAATAAATATAACAACAACAAAAAAGCGTAAAAGCTGGAATTTAGCCATATAAATGCACCACAAAGAAGTTTAATTAATTAATATTTATTAACTTTTTGTTATTGTTAAATTTTTATTTCAACTTTCCTTTTTTAAAACAATTTCTTCACAATTTGTATCCTTTTTGTTTGTTTCTCTTGCTTGTTTACCTTTTGTAACATATGTTTTTTTGATTTACTACATTTTACTGCAAAAATTTCTGCAGTAAAAATTTGTAAGTACTCAATCAAGAACTGTCACTTTACGCTCTCAATTTGTGATCTCATTTACTGCATTTTGTGTACTCGAACGCAATTTCGTAAAATGCAGTGAAGTTCAGTAAAAATAGTAAAAACTTTTGTGTTCTCGAAGGCAGCTATTATAAACGGAGTGCTTTGAAACATGTTGCAATAGAAACTGTACATAATTTGCATATATACATATTGGTGCTCAAAAAAACTAAAGGCAATACGATAATATTTTAAATTTGTAATATTTTAATTTGCTTTGAACATGTTAATTAAAAGAAAAAACTTGCAACATGTTGTTATGAAATTTGTGCTTTGCTTAGTAAAAACATCTTCAACAATTTGTGGCTTAAAATTGGTTCGCGGAACATGTTGAATATTACTAAGGAAAAAATATGATTGTTTTTGCAAATTACGACTTTAAACAATCTACAAATCCATAATCGTATTGTTAACATATTGCAAATATGTTTGAGCTAAAAAGAAGTTTGCTATAAAATTATAACAACATTAATGAAGAAATAAAATTGTTGCATATTGTTAAAATTTATTTCAATTTATAAATCTTTCTTAAAGCAACTCGATGCGAAGATATTTTGTCACAAGAAATTAAAACTTTTAAAAAATCATCTTGTAAGAAAATCTTTAAAAATAAAGGATTGGAAAACTTAAGCTAGATTTACACGATTGAAATTTTCTTCAAAATGCTTCAAACTCGTGTAAACAGCAAAATTTCTTGTTTACACGAGTTTGAAGCATTTTGAAGAGCAATTTTGAAGAAAATTTCAATCGTGTAAATCTAGCTTTAGGCATATCTTTTATGATCTTATAGGATATATAAAATCACATAATTAATTTTAATTTAAAAAATATAAGAACTACAAATTTAACTGCGTTTCAACGTGTACGTAAGCAGTCATCTGTGGATAACTCTTTACGCCGCATGTTGCTAAGTACTTTTTAAAGTTTTTATATAATTTTTTAATTTTCAATATACTATTTTGTTTACATACTCATTAAATTGAAAAAGGTTTAATTAATAATTATAGTCGGAATGCTTAGAAACATGTTGCAAATGATAGTAGCTAGTCTGAATATAAACATATTTGGGTGATTCACAAGGTAGTCATAAAGTTGTAAAGTCATATGACTTAAAATAATTACAAGAAATTAATTAAAAAATTTAGATTTTTACTGTACAGTTATGACGAATCAATGAACACAGCATTAACATTTTTATTTTGTTTGAAACACAACAATAATTTTTTTTAAACAATTGTAAAATATTATTTAGGACATTATGATGATATGACTTGATAGCACATCTTGTGAATCACCCAATTAGCTGTAGGCAATATGATAATTTTAGATGCGATCTCGTACTTTTTGGGGAAAATTCGGTAATTGAGAGTAAACAAAAATGTCTCTCACCAAAAGACAAAAATGTACAAAAGTAAGAGAACAATAAAAACCAAAATTCTAACCCAAAAGACAACGTTAATACGAAATATGTTCAAAAAAATACATAAATACACATTAGCAGGTATGGAAGTAAAATTCAAACATATTACTTAAAAGAGAAAAAGGAACATTTAGGTAACAATACCAAAAATCACTTAAAGAATTTTAAAGCTTTGAATCCTTTGATATTCTCTATTACTAATTAACGTTTTAAGGCTTAAAGTTCATTACCAGCAACATGCTGAGAACGTGCTAAATTACTAAACACAAAACGTTATTAAAAACATTTATTATGTTGTTATTTTGTTACACAAATCTTTTAAAAATGAGGCAAAATAGCAGCACGTGGCGAAGGAATTTAGTTGCAAGAAACAAGAACTTCTATAAAAAATACTTTTAAGAAAATCTTAAAAAGAGGATTCAGGTATTTTAAAATTCCAAAAAAAAAAAAAATTTACTACATTAGATACAAAAGGTTTAAGATTTAAGATCCATTACCATCAACATGTTGCTTAAGACAGACAGATGTTTTAAGATATTTGAGGAGGTAATTTTTAACATTGAATTGAAAACTGGGCTAAAATCCAAATTAGGCCAAAACTCTAAAATTACAACAGAAAAAAAATAAAAGGTAAAATTTCGCCAGAATAAGATAATTCCCGTTCAAAATGATATTCCTAAAAAACTATTTTCTCGAATTGTGCAAAAACACAAAAAGTGGAATAGTAATGTTTTGAAAAGAACCCCCTCATTTAATGCCGCATCATTAGTTTATATTTTAAGCCTAGTACTCTGTTCAACATTTCACGTGAAATGCTGTCAAAACTCATATGAAAAAAACTTGTGCGGAATTTCTATGAAAAAATGTTGATAGAGTTGTACAATGTTTTATTTGTGAAAAAGTTGCGAAATGTTTCTAGCAACATTTTTTTTTACCACTGCGAAATAATATAAGCTGCACTTATTTCACGTGGAATTTTAAGCAATAAAATGAGAACTGCATAACATAAATAACACAACCGGTAACAGGTTTTCATCAATATTTAATTTTATTTTTACTTAATTTTTTATTTAAAAAATACTTTTTAGTATAAAGCCTGGTACTCTGTTCAACATTTCACGTGAAATGCTGTCAAAACTCATATGAAAAAAACTTGTGCGGAATTTCTATGAAAAAATGTTGATAGAGTTGTACTCTGTTTAATTTGTGAAAAAGTTGCGAAATGTTTCGAGCAACATTTTTTTTAAAACTGCGAAATAATATGAGCTGCACTTATTTCACGTGGAATTTTAAGCAAATGAAAAAAGTTTAAACTAAATATAAAAATGAAAACTGCAAAACATAAATTACACAACCGGTAACAGGTTTTCATCAATATTTAATTTTATTTTTACTTAATTTTTATTTAAAAAGTACTTTTTAGTAAAATACATGTGGGTTTTGTTTACATATGCAAAACAATGTCGCATACTTTGAAAGATTAAAAACGTCACATTGTACAAACTCTCGAGATAGGTAACATTGATACATGTCAAATTTTTCGCATGAAATAATAGATGTTGCTGAACATTTTTCACAAATTGGAACAGAGTACTAGGCTTTATACATGTGGGTTTTGTTTACATATGCAAAACAATGTCACATACTTTGAAAGATTAAAAACGTCAAATTGTGCAAACTCTCGAGATATGTAACATTGATACATGTCAAATTTTCTGCATGAAATAATAGATGTTGCGGAACATTTTTCACAAATTGGAACAGAGTACTAGGCTTTAAAATAAAATACAAACTCCAAATTTTGCCTCTTATCAACATGTATCTATCCAGTAATCTGCAGTTAACTTAAATTGCGACATGTTGCTGTTTCATAATTACAGTTTTTTTGACTTTTAATTTTTTTTTAATAAATTAGCACAATTATTGGTAAAAAATCTATGGTAGTGTTTACCTAATTTTACAATTTAATTCAAATAGGAATAATTGGAGAAGGGAAAACATTTCCAGTAGTTATTTTTGTATAGTTGGGTGGGTTATCAAAATGCTGTTAAACTAAAGTTTATGAATGTATCTCGATTATAAATTTTATCGATCTTTTTACCATATCTTTAAAAATTAAATATTTACTTGCAAATAATTTTCTAGAAATGTTTCAAATCGTATATTTTTTTATTATTTCAGTTGACCGTTTTCAATTTTCATTAAAAGGAGATATTGGTAAGTAATTGAATAAGATATTTTCTAAGAACAAGAGAAAAGATTGTTTTCGACTAATAGTTTAGCTATTTACAATATTTTAAATAATCATTTGTTCAGCATTTCTCATACGTATTGCGACATTTTCGCTTATATTAATTGGAAAATATTCAAAATTCATTTTCTCTTATTATTAATAAAAACAAACAAACAAACAATTAAAATTATTTCCCCAAATTATAGTGTTTATAGTGTGTAATACGATTGTTTAGATAGCAATCTAAAACACGTTGTATTGCAACCCCAAACTCTTCGAATCGACCCGACCACCAGTCTAATGCAGTGCAAACATATCAAAAGCAAATATGGTAACCCAATTTTTTTTCGAAATTTCAATCATAATTTTTTGTGGTTTTAAATTAAATTTGAAAAGAAATTATGATTTTCCCCGATTTTGTTTATTTACAATAATAAACATCCGCACAGCGTTCAATACTGAAAACTAGTACGGAAAGGAAAAGTTACATGCTGTAGTTTTAAATAAAAGCAATTTTTAATTTTTTTTTTTTATAGTTTTGAATTGAATTATAAAAAGATGTTTTTTTACAATTAGGGTTTCTTATTTCCTATATTGTTTTTCCAATCCCGAGAGCACAGAAAATTATTTCTTGTGTTCGAATAAAAATCTCCCATGACCTGACACCGAATGAACCACTAAAATTGTTCGTACTAGAGTGATGTCCTCACAACAGAACTTCAAAGTTTTCCTTTAAAACCCTGACCGGACCAGGTAACAGTATCCGTCGAAAGAGTATGTGCGCTGTTAAGGGAGATTACACTGCAATCAATTACTGACAATCAGTCAAGCAGACAATTAGTGGAAACTTAAGCCCTAATCCTGTAAATGCAACGCAACGACAAATAATAAATTTCTGTAGAAAGCAACAACAAAATATTTATAACATTGTTTGTGTATTCAATGTTATTCTTTGGCGTTGCGTTGCATTTTACATAATTAGGGCCTAAATCGTTTGTATTGATCGAAACTAGCTTCAGACATTTGAAACGCTCAGTTTGCCTCTTTTTCAAAATACTTGGCATCGACTTCAAATCTCACTATCGTATATCAAAAGAATTCGAAATACCAATCGGAATAAAAATAAGGATAAATAATTTTGAGACAACTTTGAGCTGATATTGGCTTGAAATCAAGAGCTTTACCCATTTGGTCGAGAACTTGACGTGTGAAAATAAATCTTTATATGTACATACATATGTTCATAAAAAGTAACTTTTTATATATCCTTTCAATCGTTACCTTATAGCGAAATAAAATCATAAAAAATTTTATTTAGCAAAAAATTTGAAAAAATTGTGACTACAACCAAAACGACTACGGTGCAGCAACACAACACCTTAACCCACTAGCGCCCTATGATTTTCGGCTATTTTCGAAAAATATAATTTTATTTATTCAATTTATTCAATTATTTGTGCATGTTCCCAAATGGGATCATTGGGCGTATTTTTTTCTTATGCTAATCCCGCGAAGCTCTACGCCTGTCTGCAGGAGAGCAGATTCTCAGGCGGGAATCGAACGCGCAACCCCCACACTGACAGTCTAGATCACTACCAACTAGCCTACCGGGGCACGCAATGGGTTAAGAGAGCCAATGAAGAAAATATACAGAACCCTTTGAACGAATATACATGTGTGTTTGCAAGTACAACACAAAAGCGAAATACTAATATTTATATTGCGTTTCGTTGTTTCTTTTTGAGTAAACTTTAAACAATTTTGTACCACTAAAAATATTTATATTGTGCATATCTAGTGAAAAATACCTTTAAAAGCATAAGCTTTGTAAGACTATTTTTTCGAAAAAATTAAATCGCCATCGTTTTAAAAGTACAATTTTACCTTGCATTGGATATATTTGAAAAATTTTAAATCGGCAATTTTTTTTTAACATAAATACCTACTAAAAAATACCTTAAAAATTAACGCGTAAATAATATCGATTTTTCGACAAAAACTCGTCCAAAACTTAAAGAAAAACATTTTGTTGAGAAAACTGCTATCGCCATCGCTTTTAACGTACAATTTTATCTTGGAAAGGTAATATAAAAAAAAATTAATAAGCCGTTTTGTTTTTTACCTAATAAAAAAAACCCTAAAAATATAAATAAAAAAAAGTAACAAAATTGAAATTTTTGCGCCTCGAAAATGATTGTTTTGATATGTCGTAGTGAAGTTTTTGTTTTCTCATGCCAAAAGCTATCGAAAAGTCGATTGCACAATATCGATTGCTAAATAGACCCACCATAATATATGTTTCATCAATATTGGTGGACGATAAGATACTTAAAAACGTACGACAATTTTTTCCGCATTTATACCTTTAATAAGTCGTTTTTATACCATTTGATGATTTAAAAATTTTTTCGCTTTTATATTGATGATAAATTAATTTATTAACTTCTGAAGCAAAATCCTGTGAGGGCAAATGGAAATAAAGTTCAGTTTCTTAAAGTGCGGTAATTTCGAAAAATTGGTCTTGCACCAACCACAATTAGTTGTGAAGAGGGTATATTAAGTTTGTCATTACGTGTGAAACTTTTTTAATATTCATCTAAGACTCCATAACGTAGAAAGCTCAAAAAACAGTATTGGTATCAAATTCTTTTTGGAATTGAAATCCAGTACAATCGGTTTAGTAAAATAAGAGTTATGAATCAAAATGTGGATCAACCACACTAAAACATTGATAATTCTGTTAGAAAACCTAACAATAATTGGCGACAGAATGCACCGATTGTTTTTAAATTTAGCAGAAACTCGTTCAAAATGACTAGAAATCGTTTTACGAAATTTCGTGATAATCCGTTCATAATTTACTATTAGTCAATTCACAAGGTATCCTAACATGTCATATTGTCAAAATGTCCTAATATTTCACAATGGTTTAAAAATATTGTTGTACGGCTCAGCCGCTCAGCGCTGGACTTTTCTGATAAATTACGACAGCACAATAAACACAGCAAGCAACGTTCTATTTATTTAAGACACTTTTTGTTAACAAACCAACAACAATATTTTTAAACCATTGTGAAATATTAGGACATTTTGACAATATGACATGTTAGGATACCTTGTGAATTGACTATATATGCCCCATATAAAGCCTACATGAGGAAACAACTTTAGAACGGCTTAAAGTGAAACGAATAATGGTATTGTAGTAAAAGTTGGTTATCAGAGTTTTAAAAGACTAGAAGTCACACTGTCAAATTTCATCAAGCTTGATCCATAATGTACCATGGGCCCCACATAAAGCCCACTTTTGTGAAACACTTAAGTAGGCCCTAGACTGTAACTATATTTGGTTGGGCATAGTTTCGTAAAACTACAAATCACAGTGTACAATTTTGTGTATCGGCCCATAACTTACCATGGACCCCACATAAAGCCCTCTCTCGAAAGACACTTTAGTACTGTAACGAATAATGCTATTAAAGTAAAATTTGGTCTATCATAGTTTTATTAGACTAGAAATCGCACAATTAAAGTTTGTGAAGATCGATCTATAATATACCATAGGTGCCATAAAAAAGCCTATTCAAACTCTCTGTGGAAGAATAAAGATAGCACTTACTTGTTTTTATTATTAAAAGAAAACTAAAACCAAGGTCGAAAACATTGGGACGAACTTTTCATTCTAACAATTCCCGGAAACTTTAAGAATTTTTTCCCGGGAATTCCTAGCAATTTTCTCACAAGTAGAATCCCTCTTTACAAATTCTATGTTTTTTAAAGGAAAATAAACACTTTGTAGTTTTCTAAAAAAGAAAATTTTTTATTAAACTTTAGTTTTCTATAAGAGGTTTTAAAGAACGCACGTTTATTTTTCTTTTTTTAACAGTTAATTTCTTTCAAAAAATGAAAAATTGAATAGTAAAAAGTTGTCAAACAAAATGTTGCAGTGCAAAAGGTAAAAAAGAAAGAAATTGCTGTAAAACAAATTTTTTGTGAAATTATTGCCAAAAGGAAAAAGTTTAGTGAGTGAGCGTACAAGCACAATATTGACAAACTGATCAATGTTTTACATTGATCAATTTGTCAATACTTTAAGCCTACAAAACGTGTTCTCCATTGACAATTTTGTTTCGCTTAAGTTTCTATACAAAATCATTAAAAAAAAAACGAAACGTTATACAAATTTACGATTAATGCCCGGCATATAATTTCGTTTATCTTGACATTTTGTATGAATATTTGACGTTTGTCAAGGCACACGCACGCACCTTTTTTCAGCTCTCTGGAAATTTGGTGACTCTAAATAAAAATAAAATAAAAAAAAAAAAAAAACTAAATATAAACATAAATATCACATATTTTAGGCTTAACAAAAATTAAATACCAAACAAATACAAAAAATAGCTATAAATATATTGGCATATATTTGCATAAAAACTCTTTAATCACCTTTAAATTATTTGAATTTTTTTTTCATACAATTTGCAATCCCAATAAGAAAAAACTTAAACGTATATAATTTATTGAAGTCTGAGTTGTCTGAAGTATTTAAATGATTCAAGTTTTATTCACAAGTCTTATTGTCATGTCCTCTAGTCTTTGGTAAATAATATTTTGATTTGTACGCAAAAAAAAAACTATGAAAATCGATTGCTAAGAAATTTTTGTGTGTAAATAAATCTTTAAATTACCCACGATTTTTTTTTAGTTTAATTGTAAATTATCTGCTTAAAATGTTGAGGAAAACACAGTTAATAATGATTTATCGTTAGTCCAGTTAAAAGCTCATTAAAGTATCAATTACTGGTTCATTGTTCATAATAAACGAAGTTTCAATAAAAATGTTTTATTTAATAGGAAAAACGTCGGTGAGGGTTTTATTGAAATGTTGTTTTTATTAAATAGATTTTTGAAATAGCTTTGAAAATGGGAAGGAACCTGAGCAAAGATCATTGAATAATGATGAGAAGATTATTTTGTAAAATGTTCTTTTTTACTTCTTAAGTGAAATGTTTAACTTTTTGGAAAAGTATCTGGTTTCTGAAAAAAAACATCTACGTAAAAACTTTTTTTTCTAAACGGCTTTCATTTAAATAGTTTGAAATTTATGTCGCATGTTGTTCTTTTCAGCCCATTTACTTGTAGATTTCATTAAAAATCTTCTTCAAAATCTATTGCGTTTACTTTTCAATTTTTTGACATCAACTAGATTTTCTTTTCATAATCAAAACATCTGACTGAAAGGGTTTTGTGTATTACAATGGGTGATTCAAGTAGAGATTCTTTTTTCAATAGCCTTTTTTTTGACATATCACGTGTGAGTCGTGTCATGTTATTTTTGTTATGTATTGTTTGGCATTTCATAATGGAAAGACTTATGCCTGAACAACGTTTACAAATCTTTCAATTTTATTACGAAAATTCACGTTCTGTGAGGAATGTGTTTCGTGCACTTTGCTCAACTTATGGTCAACATAATCGGCCTACTGAGCGTACTATTCGCAACACCATCACCCATTTTGAGACCCAGCATTCATTATTGGATAATATTCGACCGAATAGACCACGTCCAGCACGCTGTGAAGAAAATATAGCGGCCGTAGCTGAGAGTGCACACGAAGACCGTGGAGAGTCGATTCGTCGCTGCAAACGACTTGGCGCATTTTACGTCGAGATCTTAAATTGAAAGCGTACAAAATACAGCTTATGCCACAACTGAAGCCGCTTGCCCTTCCCAAGCGACATCGCTTTGCTCCATGGGCTCTTGAAAAGTTCCAAGAAGATACGGCGTTTTCGAGGCAAATTTTGTTCAGCAATGAGACCCATTTCTGGCTCAATGGGTCTGTAAACAAACAAAATTGCCGCATTTGGGACGAAGAACAACCTGAAGAGATTCAAGAACTGCCACTTCATCCAGAAAAAACAACGGTTTGATGTAGTTTGTGGGCCGGTGGAATCATCGGTCAATATTTCTTTAAAAATGATACCGGTCCCAACGTAACCGTCAATGGCGACCGTTATCGTGCCCTGATAACCGACAATTTGATGCCTGAAATTGAAGCTCGTGATCTCGGCGAGATTTGGGTTCAGCAAGACGGCGACACTTCCTACACATCGCATCAATCAATGGATTTATTGAGAAAACACTTCGGTGAGCACATAATTTCACGTTTTGGGCCGGTCGATTGGCCACCAAGATCGTGTGATATCACACCGTTAGACTTTTTCCTGTGTGGATATGTAAAGTCTTAAGTTTATGCGGACAAACTCGCTTCAATTCAGGCCTTGGAGGAAAACATCATGCGTGTCCTTCGCCAGTTACCAGTCGAAATGCTCGAACGAGTCATCGAAAATTGGACTCAACGGATGGACCATCTGCGACGTAGCAACGGCCTACATTTGATAGACATAATCTTTAAAAAAATAAGTGCCAAAGAATGTTCTTTCAAATGATAATAAACATTCCCCATTAAATTTAAATATTCTGTGTTTTTTTTTTTCTTTAAAAAAGTAGGGAACCCCGAAATGGACCACACGTTACATATAAAAAATAGACATTTAAATAAAAAAATATGTTTAATAAAATTAATATATTTATATAAAAAAGACCTCAAGCTTAAAATAATAAAGATCGAATAAGAAACAAATTTATATTGACAAAAATAATTTTTGCAAGATGGCGTCACTTTTAATTCTTTTTCAAATTATGAGTTACCATAAATACCTTTCCCAACCTTTCAACATAAGCAGAGCAATTTTATAAGAAATATTTACCATTAAAAAAGCTTTACAATTTTTAAAGTTCCAATGTAATTTTTTTTTTAATAAATCTTTTTTTTTTTTTTTGAAAGAAAATCGCAACATTTGAGCTAGTTTTTTTTAACAATCAAAATTAAAGACGTTTTTATGAAAACCTTTTGAGAACAATTTTTAGTTCAATAAAAACAAATAGTTTTCTAAAAAATCATTAAAACCAATTTTGGAGATCTATGTTAACGTTTTTTAAAATTTTTTCTAAAAAATTGCTGAACTCTTTATTATCACATTTTAAGGAAAGTTTTTTCTGAGAAAATTGTTTTTGGTAAAACATTTCGGAAAGCTGTGTTATAAAAGCTTGCAAGAATTTTTGTTTAAAAACTATTTTTGTGTTCTATTTTAAAAATTCAAAAACTTTTGATAGAAATTTTATTTTTTTAGAGCATTTTTTGTTAAAATATATTGAGCCCTTACCGCAAAAATAGCTTAAGCGACATAATTTTCAATTTTTGTTTTTTTTTTTAATAAATGAATTTATTGGCAACACTTGCATTATCTCCTAAAATGTCATGCTCACATAAGGAACCGTTACGATTTTATAGCAAAAACAATTTTAGCTTAAGCGCCAACCTTCATATAAAATTTTTATGAAATATAATAAAAAAAAAACTCCTTTAAAATTGTGTAGGTAAACACTTCCTTCGAAAGCTATTCAAAAATAGCGCATTGTTAAAAAATATTTTTTTCTTCGTCATGCTTAATTGCAAAACCTTGCAAGAGCTTTTATTCATAAAAACTTTTTAAACATCTTCTATTTTATTGATCATAAAAACTTATTAAAAATAAAACTAACAGAATTTTTTTAAGGGATTTTATTTTTTTCAAACATTTCTATTAACAAAGAAAAAAAATTTTTTTTTTCTTTTAATGACATCTCTGGTAAAGGCTTTTAAAGATAACTTTCAAACTCTTTTTTCCCATATCATGCTGCCCCTTTTATTTGTTCAAAAGTTAAATATGACACAAAAAGCAATGATTTATGTGCATGTTGAAAGCAAAGCTAAAGAAATGGACTTCACCATTCTTTTAAAATAATTTTTTTTGCAAAAATTTACCACTATAAATTATTGGTCTAAAAAGCGTTGTTGTTTACATACAACAAGTGCATGAAAGTGTTGAAATAATTATTATCATTTGCCATTTAAAAGCTTTTAGATACGATTATTGTGAAAAAACTAACCATTTAAACAAAACTTTTATAAGAATAAACTGCTAAAGCTAACCCAACCCCTAATGCTGAAAAAAGTTTTAAAAATGTGTAAACATTTTTCCAGCAAAAGAAAGCTCTTCAAGCTGCCGTTGTTTTTAAAAAAGCGTTTTCTAAATGAAATTCCTTTGAGACAAAAATAATTATAATATAATATTATAATATAATATTATAATAATTATGTTCTATCTATAAATAAATCATATCGAAAAAAGGTTTTCTTGAAAGGCTGGTCTTCTGATGGCTATTATTTTGTGAAAAGAGCTTTGTAAAGCTTTTTTGTAAAATGCATTTATGAAAGCATTCGGAAGAAAAATCTTTACAAATGCGTAAATTCCTGTTGAAAAATTTTCCTTTGCAAATAAAAAAAAAATCATTCTAGCTTTTAAGCATAATTTTTTAAGAGAAAAAGTGTACAAATCTTGTTTTGTAAACAGCTTCTTGGAAAAAGAACTTTTTAAACCAGCTTTTTTCATATTTAATGAAAAATATAAAGAAAGTGGTGTAGAAAAGCATTAAAAATTAAAAAGATTTTTAAAAGGAAAGTGAAAAGTGTGAAAATGTATTAGATCTCTGATTCCTTTATCCGATTTTCAATAAACAACAATCTATAATGAAGCATCTGGTTAGTAAAAACCCGTACTTGAAGTACTTAAATTTTACCACAGAATTGTTAATTATAATTTAAAGACCTTTTTCGTCTTTTAAGTCTATTCGAACATTATTACCTCTTAAAGTCATTTTTATATCTAATAAATACCTCCTAATTGACATTATCTCTTGCAAACATCAAACATTTTAACCTTCTGAACCTCTACGCATGCGCCATTTACAAACCTTATCTTATTATACCTGCAGTTTGTGTGGTTACTTAGTTCACACAAAATCAATTCATGTAAAAAAGCAAAAAAGAAGACAAAAAAAAAACTCAAAAACAAATTGTGTACTATTTAAAACTTTTACTTAATACGAACATAAACACTATATAATTTAAAAAATTTACAAACAAAGACCAACAGCAACACCGGCAGCAGCCATTAAAGCGGCAATTAATCAAAGAGCTTTTTAAGGCTTTCAAACAAAACCAAACAAAATGTGAAATATGTTCACCTTTACTTTTTTGCATATTGCACCTCTTTGCCAGCCCCTGACAAAACTTAAGACAATTTAACAAATTTGTTTTTGCCTAACAATTGGTGGAAAAAAAATCATGCGTTTTTTTTTCGTAAATATGAGCTGGAATCCCAGGATTTGTGGTAGTGACTAGTGATGTCACCACAAAAAATTTTATGAAAAACTAACAACTTGTAAACATTTGACGGTTTAAGGCAGCAGTAGAAAAAAAAAACTATAAAATGCTAACTCTACAGGCCATCACATTAGATGGCAGGCATTCAAAAATCATCATCTACAGCCAGCATCACATGTGTGCATATCTGAGGCTTTTCCTTTCAAATTTTTCACAAAAAAATGGAGATAAAATTAAATGGAAAATTAGCTTTAGTTAAAAATCAATTTAGCAAAATGTTCATTTTCTTAACGTTCTTTAAGTTGATGGGGTTGTTTGTTTAAATATTTTAAATGGCAAAATTGTAAACTGCCCGCTTGTCCATCTTTCAAATAATTTTATATTTTCCATTTTTTACATTTCATCCTTTTGTGACATTTAAATAAAAGTTTTTTTTTTTTTGTTATTAAAACTCACGATTATTGTCTTAACTTCAAGTTGTCTGAAAAGCTCAAAAATATATTTGAAATCTTTCTTTTGAATGCTTGTCTTTTGGAGGTTTTCGTTCGTTTGTTTATGGATTTTAAAAAGTTGTCAGGATTTGTTGTCAAATTTGTAAAATTGGTTACAAAAATTAATTTAAATGAATTTTGCTTGAAAAATAGTTTCGTTTAATAAAAAAAAAGCATTAAGTTTGGAGTTGCTTTTAACTGCAAAATTAGTAAATCTAACAATTTAGATACACTATTTTGAATATTAGAGATATAAAATTAAGAAATTTCATAATCAACAAATAAGCCTTTTTAATCTTTAGTTTTATTTGTGTATGGATGGCTTCTTAACTACAAAAGAAATTGTAAATAATTACAATTAGAAAAACTGAAGTTGTTTATGCTTCTATTTTTTACAGCGAATTGCCTACTTTTAGGCTTATTACATTTCATTAAATGCTGCATACTTTTTGGGATATCTTCTATACCTATGAAAACGAATTTTGTTTTAAACTTTGAGGAGATCTAAGTAAATTTATAAAAAAAAATAAAAAAAAGTTTACAACTGGAATTTGTTAAACCAAAGCAAAAGTATTGCGGATTGTTACAATACCATATAAAGATGTGTTGATCTTTGGGCTTAAGAAAAAGATTTGGAAGTTATTGAGCTTCTGTTTCTTTAAAAAGTAGTGCCTAACTTAAGGTTATTTTACAAATCATGCTGCCTACTTTTTAAAGTGTATATTTCGCGCAAACTAATTTTATGCCGAACTAAGGAAGGAAATAACAATAATTTTCTACATCGCTTTTAGTTCTAACAATTTTTAAGAATGGGACCTGTTACCTTTACATGGGGTTGTCATTGGAGGGGGTAAATGGACATCTAATAGCCACCATTTGACAAGTCACTCATCTATTCTCAATGAACGTGTTAAGTGTTAGTTACTACAATGGAGTATTATTTCAATAAAACAAGTCCTATAACTAAATTTAAGAACCAAATTTTAGAAAATCCCAAAAAATGTGCCATACCACCGGTGAATACTGTACTGTAACTCATAACTTTTTGGTTCTTCATATACCAGTTAAATGATTAGTTCTCCATTCACTGGTCATGAGTTCTTTATTTTCGTACTTGTTCTTTTTCACTAGTCCCAGGACCAGTCTGTTGGAGCGATTGACACAAATTTTCCGCAGGGATTATTCTGATGGTCTGGGTAGAGCTATAGGCTATAAATTTTTTTGAGAATTTAAGTGGACGTGGCACCTTCCATACAAATACAATATAAATTTCTGTATATCCGGAGAACGGTAAGCGGCAGTTTTCAAATAACAAGCATATTGGTTATCAATACACAACATCCGACAATACGTGGCCGGAGACGTGGCACAAGACATATTTATTTATGTCTAGAAATCGGCAAGAGAAAAATTGTCTCATTTTAGTATATATAGCTGGGTAGTCAATACAGAAACTCTCTAAAAACATGGGCGGGATGAGAGAAGTTGGCGGGGCTGCTCCTATACAAATACATTATAGATTTCTGTACTTCTAGAGAACGGCAAAAGCGAAGCTTTAGAAATAAGGTAATTGTTAGCAATACGCAACATCCGACAAAATCAGGGAGGGATTGGAAAAGTGGGCATGGCATAAAATAGGTTTATTTATATCTAAAGAGCGGTAAGAGAAATATTGTCCAAATTTGATACACATAGCTGGGTTATCAATGCATAATATTTGTCAAAAACTTCCAAAGGCAAAAGAGATTTCTGCTCATCTGTTCAAGTGGGCAGGGTGCAGAATAGAATTATACATACTTGAAGAACGGTAAGTGTAAAATTGTCCAAATTTGGTACAAATATAATGGGCATCAATATTCAGCATCTGGCGGGGTTGAGAAGTGAGCACTGCGCAAACTAGAATTCTGTATATGTAGAGAACGGCAATAGCTACAACTTAAAAATTTGCTACAAATAGCTTCGCACCAAATGCCCACCCAACATCTGTCAAAAAGTGGGCCTTATTGTAAAAGCAGATGGATTTCTAGAGAATGGCAACAGTAAGATAACTCCAACTTGGTACAAGTAGCTTCGTAAACAATGCACGAATCTGTATTTAAGAAAAAAAAGTGAAATTATCTTATTTTAACGAGGATAGCGAGGAGCGCTGAGTTAAGCTAGTTTCTTAGAAAGAATAAATTATAACAATCATATTATTAAGAAAACAGTACTACCACTTCTTAGCGTCTCTTAAGGCTTGTTTACACTATCTCACAAGTCTAACGTATTCCAGAATACTTTGTGAGATGGAAATCTAATGAGTTCGGCTGCGATTGTCAAAAAATCTTATTTAACATGATAATTTATGTTCACACCATCACACAATGTATAAGCTATCTCACAGGAAACAAAATGCAACCCTGATCCAATGAAAAGTATTATTGATTAGAAAAATTTCAAAAAACGATGAAGTCGTATGGGATGTCAAATTTATTTTCATAATACTTGTCATTTTTATCACACATGCATTCACACTTTTACATATTACTTGAGTTTTTGACATGTATTAATACAAAGTATAATAGTGTAAACTAGCCTTTAGTAGTTAAATATATATAGTCTTTTATCTTCTGAGATCAAAGTTTATATTTTTAGACATTCCTTAGATCGCATTCAGACTTAAGTAGGCTTGATATAAACACTGTTGAATTAAAAAAATTACAACATTTTTTTTTAAGTAAGAAACTGTCGAAAAGATTTTTTTTTTTTTTTTTGGAAATTTTCCATATATAAATTTTGGATTTTAGAAATATGGCCGATAAATTTATTTTGATGGATCAGTCTAATGCAGGCTGAAGGCCGAACAAACAAATCATAAACAAGTAAGAGTGCTATATTCGGCTATGCCGAATCTTAAATACCCTTTAGCATGGTGCGGAAAGAACAAAAGGATATTTATATAGATATTCATATAAAATATATCTGTGGCAATAAATAATAATGGCTTAAGTTGAAATTTCTTGTTTTGCGATATTAAGGGTTTTGTCTTATATAACATTTCTTGGTTCTTATATAACATTTTTAGCCACAGAAAAAATGCACATTTATTTAGAACAAAACTGTAAATTTTATAATAAAAAAAGAGTGTTTTTTAAAATAATAAAATTTTTTTTTAAAGGATATAAAAGTAAAAATAACAAAATCTGATATATTTTTTATTTAAATAAAAATAATTTATAAATAACAAGAGAAAAACAAAATTAATCGAATGGGATTCGAACCCGCCAACGCCCAGAAGTTTTCTGGTGACATAACGGATAGACCACTCGGCCACTGGTACGCAGGCGAAATTAACGTTAATATAAGTAAATGGGCCGTATGTAAAGATTTTTATATAAACAATATCTTTGTGTGATTTTGTTGTTTGAGTATGATAGGTGAAAAGGCCAATAAAGGAAACACACACCACCACTATTTAAAAAGAAAAAACTGCAAAAATTACGAAAAACCCAATACACAAACTTTTTTTCAAGTTTGCAGGGCTACCGTTCGCAATTATTAAAAAGTCGCACAAAAAAAAATCGTTTAAGAAAATAAAAGTCGCAAATAACGGAAATAATGTTAAGACAAACATTATTTTTTTTTCCTTAATGTTATATTGCAATAAAATATATCTTGAATATTTAATCCTATTTGCATGATTTTTATTCGATAACGACTAAACGGTAAGATTACGTTCATAAACGACTTGCGAATCCTACACTTAACACATTTACTTCATAGATCAACCATCAGTTCAAAATATTAAAAATCTATATAAATGACAACACTTACGATTATCTCTCCATATTATCATTAATATAACGACTTTTGCCAAAATAAGACCACAAACAAAACCCAAAAATTATATTTACAAGATATTGCTTAAAGACTTACTCATTATAAACTTTAATGTTCATTATTAAGTGAATATTATATCATATTTGCAAGACATTGACATTTAATGCACGTGTCGAAGTTAGACAATAAAAAAACAGAAATATAAATAATAATAATCATATAATACCCTTGGCAGCATTTAAGATAAGATAGATACTCAAAAATATTATAAGCAAAATTATTAGTTATAGACGGCTGATAAATAAAAAAAAAAATTAAATAAAAAACGCGTATAAAATATGAAGACAATAAACCAAACCACACCTAATAAATAAATGCAATATGAACGATTTATTTGTAAGTACCCCAGTTACGACGAGAGTTGAACAAGCAAATAATCATTATATGTCAAATCAATCGAAATTCAAGGGCAAGGACGTAACGTTTTTAAATCATACTAATATCGATAGAAAAAAACACTTAAACTTAGACTAGAGAGAGAGGGAGAGAGAGAGAGAGAGAGAAGTAAACAAATTAATGAACATAATAAATTACGATTAAACTAGCAAAAATAAATTTATAAAAATGGGAAAGTATACCAATTGCTATTTATAGATAAAAAGCAGAAAACAACTCTACGCTGCATTATATTTACTGCGATCTGTTGCTTGTTCTTTTTTTTCTATTAGCTTAATACACTTTTCGCAGCGATATTAAACAGCATTGATATCTTGTTAATATTCATCTTGTTAATATCCATAAAATATCCATCTACTGCAGACTTCAACGCCTAATTGTTAGCAGAGCTTTTACTACCAAGTCATGGATCCATGACTGTCCATAAAGGTTTTTCGAAAAAAAAGTTGAGCCAATCACCCCCTACGAGTAAAGATTAGTTGAAAAAGATTCCAGAATTTTTTTTAATTGGTTGCAACGCCTTTGAATACCGCCCTTTTAGTTTTTTATATACTGCGCCGCCATTTAAAGTCCGATCATAACATATTGCATATCGTTATCGCAAGAAACCCCTTCTTAAATTATGTACTTCTAGCTTTTATTGTACTCACTTTTCTGCCACGCCCCGTAATTAGGCCCATTTTTCTTTTAATATATCCGGCATGTTCTAAAAATCACAAGATTTCAAATCACTTGTGATTTTAAAATCACAATTGTCAATTACACCCTTAATTGAAACCCCAAAAGTTTTAACTAGGTTTAAAATGGTGGGAAAAAATAAGCAAGTAATTTTAAATCGGCTGCCGCTTAGCTGACCGGTCTTATATGACAATTATGAAAAACTTTTTTTTTGTCTAGAACACCTTTCTTGTGACTTAAAATCACTTTCACAAAAAGTGATTTTCAGAACATACCTGTATATAACATTTCACTTTTTGTTTTTTATATATATGGCAGCCGTTTCAAGTCCGATTTTATCGTTTCGGATATCATTATTAATGACCTCACTATGCCTTCATTTTTGTCTTTGGTGACTTTTTAATCCTACATCGAATTCTGGGCGCCACTTATGCCATCCCGAATCCTTACCCCCAATGTCCATCCTTTTGCGCGTTGCAAGGAAGCCCTTCTTATACTTAGTATGTCTAAGTATTAATATGTTCACTTTTGTGCCACACCTCAAAAGTACGCCCGATTTTTCTTTAACGTAACCTACATATTATATTAAACCAGGGGCCAAATTACGGCATTCGATATCGAACGAAATTCCCATTTAAATTGTATTGTAATTTCGATCGATATCGAATGCAGTAATTTGGGCCCAGGTAGATCTACATACAAAACAAAGAAAACTACATCATTCAGAATAAAATGTTATATCAATATAGTATCTAGAATTGTAAAAAAGGAGTTTTTTTGAACTGTAACCTATATCCTGTAAGTGTATTCCATTCAAATTAATGATTTTTTTTTTATTTATTTATTTAATAAAAAAATTTTCAAAACACCAAAAAGCTATATTGTTCCTTGAAAATAATATAATCCTAAATAGGATAAATTTCGAAAACTAATGTGCTTGCATGCGCGTGTGTTTGTAAAAATAAAAAGCAAAAATTCCCAAATTCTATTTGTAAAAATTATTTAGTTTAATATAATTTAATTTTGAAAGTAGAATGATTACGAAAACCATATCGGGAATCCTGCTGGAGTCTTATAATTGAGAGTTCTTCTATAAGCAAACGGCGGAATACAACAAAAAAGAAACGAACATGTGTAACGGATAAATAAATTATAATAATATTCTACCTATATCTGGTTCTCTGGGGTGTGACTGTTTCGGTTATAATCAATCTCACTGTTAGATTATTTCAAGAACGAATTTCGGATTAAATCAACTTAAAAATTCTTCAATCAGGAACAGTTGGAGATTAATTTTTATTTCACTTTTTCTTAAGTCAATTCAGTTTTCGGATTATTTTTAGTACTGGACACTTGTATAATCCGTACTTGAATCAAGCATTTATGTACTTGATTTAAGGAGATCCGTACTATTGGCACCACTTTGGCTTGATTTTAGTACGGATGGATTGATTTTTCTCTTTAGTGTAGGTATTTGAACGTTTTAAGATTTTTCTTCTTATTTTAATTCGTGTTTGTAAGAATAACAATAATTTTGTTAAAAATGTTGGGTTAATTCGGAGAGGCTAAAAAATACATAAGCAAAGCCACTGCCACGTTGCCTAACACGATATTGCTAGTCAACAGTATTTAAAAATTATTAAAAAATAAAATAAACTAATCAACGGAGATGGAGATGAGTCCCAAAAAATTTGCGGCTTACTTAGCATTGCTCTGAATAAAAGAATTGAGGGCCTAGAAAATAGTGAAACCTATTGTTTATCTACAATTCATGTCCCTTCCCAATAAGCAATTTTGATGGAATTCAAGTATATATCAAGTGTAATTCCAGTCCTGTTTTCCATTCTACAGCCTTGAATTATACTTGAATTACATTGTTATTCAGGAGCACACTCCAGTAAAATTGGTACTGGAAATCCAGTCGAACATAACACTGTAAATAAAGTGTAATTCAAGCGTTGAATTACAGTAAAATGCCAGCCTGAAACACATAAGAATTTAACTTGAATTCAAGTATTGAAGGCAAGTATAAATCAAACCTATAAAACTAATATAAATCAAGCCTACACAGAAAAAAATATTAAATATCTCCAATCACCAAATTTATTTTGCACCTATTACCAAAATGATTATATTGATTACTAAAAATTTTAAAATTTTGAAAAAATATTTTCAATAAATGATATTTTTAATTTTAATTAAAAAAGTGATCAAAAAACTTTGCCATTTCAAACAATGTGTTAATTTATTTAAATAAGTATTGACAATTCTCAACAACAATTCTACATGTTTGAATTATTTTATTTTACACGAAAAAAGTCAATTAAGATTTTTTGTTATTTAATTAAAATTTTATTTGAAAATTTATTTCAAAACAACTAAAATGTTAAATAAATCAAAATTTAATTTTTAATTTTCTTTCAACTAAAAAAATAATTGATTCAATTACCACAATAATTAAATTTAAATACTTTTTAAACCATTTTTTCAAGTGATAAAACACTTTTTTCTGTGTACAATTCCAATGAAAATCAAATAAAAAATCTCAAAGGGTTTGGTGGTTTATTAACATTTTCCTATAAATCCTCTGCATACAAATGTGATATCATTGGAAAGAAATTTAAAAGTGCTATATGATGGTGCTAGAGTAATATAATATGGTATTTAAGATAGATAATAACGCAAATGCTACTATTAGATTTACCTTTAATTTTTTTCGGTTATACCACATAAATATTAAATAAATATATAGTACATACAGATGGATGCATTTATATTTGTTTTTCGTTTTTGGAGACCTCGTTACGTTCGATTTAAGTCCAAGGAAATTAATAATTTTATTTTTTTTCGAAATGATTAAAATCCTTGTCCTCCCTATTAGCGCACATATATAAATTTTTTAAAATATTTTTTCACAAATATTTTTTTTTGATAGCTTAAGCAATACAAAAGTTAAAAGAACTAGCTTCAAACGTTTTTGTATGAACTGGAATTTGACTTGAAAATTGGGCATAAATTAATGCTGAATTCCAGCAATATTTAAAGCTCTTGAATTTCTAAAGTTTGAGTGCTTATTGGGTCAATACGAAGCTCGAATATTTCGAAGACATATTTATGAATTTTTAGATATATTTTTTGAACTATTAATTTAACTTGAAATACAAAATACATCCTTGGCTTCAGAGGGGGTCCGCCAAAAAATTTTTGTTATAATGGATCCTTTAATTCAGAAATAATTTTAAAAATCGCTCAAAATTTAATACAGCGATCGTTTTGAAATGGATCGATTTTCATCGCATACCTGAATATTTATTATTATAAACCTTAAAAAATTAAATTCTTCTGTTTGTTAAACTTCACGGGAAGGAAGCCTTTAATCAAATCTTTTGTTTTATTTCCACAATTTTATTTTTTAAATTAAAGGTTAATATTTTCCTATTATAAAAACTAACAATATTTCACTTTCCCACATTTTTTTTTTAATTCAATAGTAATTTTTTAACTAATTTCCTTTAAATAAATGCAACAAAACTCTTTTGTATTTATTAAATAAATGCATTTTACAAATTGCTATTTGTCTACTTACAATATTATTTGTTTTTTCCTTTATGGCCAATTACATTTTGAAAAATGTTTGTTTCTTTCAAATCACTTGCAATGGCACCAAAAAGTACTTACAGTTTTACATACAATATATCGCTCATTTCGTGCAAGACCGTCACAACTCAAAATTTGAAACTTTACAGGAGAGCCTTTTTAAGATTCCAACCTATTATTTCTCACCTTCTCTTTCACTAAAATACAGCTATAAAATCAAATGTTTCTTTTTTGCTACAAAGAAAACCACATGTACAAGAGGAATGCCAAACACAAACTGAAATGTGACCTTGTTGATGTTAATTGCTCAAGTTTGTTACGAGAGGTCATAGCGTGACAAGCATCTGTATTACCGTTATTTTTTCGATAATTCTCTCCGTTCTTAGATCAATTTGTAGAGATTTATGAGAAGAACATTTCTGCATTACTAACTCGAAAATGCCAAATTTTGAGTTGTGACGGTCTTGCACGAAATGAGCGATATTTTTCTGCTGCTGCTGTTGGTAGTTGGACTGCTAGGTTGCCAGTCTTTTTGCTGTAGCTGCTGCTGTTGTTACCGTAAGTGCGTTTTAACTGTCAACTATCCCTCTTAGAGCTGTCAATGAATTTCGGTTTTATCTATTTAAAAAAAAAATTTGTTATTTAAAAAGTCTTAAAAAAAGAAATAACAGTATTGTAAACTATAAAATTTATTCGTTTAAATTTGTGCGTTTTATGAACATTTTGTGTTTTTTTGTGTATATTTTAATTCGGTTTCTTTTGATATTTTTATTTTGAAATAAAAAAAATTCAATTTAAATTACCAGTAGTTACCATTTGACAGCCATCAATCTATATAATGGGCATTAAGTAGTTTTTGGATTTTTCGATTGATTTAATTTTACGACCATTTTTTTTTTTTAATATGTATTTTTTAGGTTAAAGTCAATAATTTATATTGAATCATAAATTTTTACAGTTTGTTTTTACATCATGTTACAAATTTCTGGGTAATTTGAGTAATTTAAAGTGATTGAATTTAATTTTTTTAGGACAAAAACAAAAGTGATTTAATGTAACTAAATGTAAAGTTTATAAAAAATATTTTAATCGCTTTTTTACGAAAATTTTCCCATAGAAAAGTAGATTATATTTCAGATCAATGAAATTAAAACTTTTTCTTTTCAAATTTATTTCATTTTATGTGGCCCTTTTTTTGTTTTAGATAAATTTGATAGAAAGCTTTAATGGAATTTATTGCTCGTTCTTAATTGTTTGGTTAATAGATTTTGTTGACAAGATTTCCAAAAGTGTTAAGCATTCTTAACTTATTAAAATAACACTGTGCAAAATTGTTTAAGTCATCGAGTGCAAGAGCTTTCTCGTGTGGGAAATTGCATGTTTTTTTTTTTTTTTTTTTTTTTTTTTTTTTTTTTTAAATCAAGTTTTAGCCAAGATCTACAACAGACCATAAAACGCGAACGGCAGCAAAGCTAATAAAACCCTAAGGGTATTGTTGAGCTACGTTCACACTTGTCGAACATTTGACGAAAAAACAATATTTATATTGTTCATAATACCACATCTTACTTAAAACAGTTTTCTGCTATGTCTTGCAGTTTTATTTTGTGATATTAAGGTCATGTTTACTCTCACTAACTATTAACAAAAGTTTGTAGTGGTTTTGCTTATTTGGTCAAGTATTTAATAAGTGTGACCTTAGCTTAAGTTGCGATAAGTACTTCGAAAATTTCCAAGCGAGAAGGAGTTTGCTTTTCATGTGTTGTATAGGATAATTAAGCAATTATTAGTAGTAAACAAATTATTGTAATATTTCACCATAACATATTAAGAGAAATCCATAATATGGTTGTGGCTTCTTGTTGGAGGACTAATTTAACCATAATTTGGTTGGCGGTGACAAGAATATAGTTAAATGCACTAAAATCACCACTATTATGAAAGTCGACGTCAATGGAACAATAATTGTAATTCTTAGTCCATATTGACAATAATCGATTGCTATTGCCAGTCGTTTGATAATTTTCTAAGGCGCTTTTAATTCGATGTCGAGTTGAATTGTCTCTGTTTTAGTCGACAGGAAATTTTGCACAGAATCAAATGCAAGTTATAGAAATTTTAGTTAGAATGTAATGACATTTAACTATTTAATACGTTTAAAATAAAAAGTGCAAATTTAAAAGAAATAATGGGCACCAACCGAAAGTTTTATAAGCACCTTTATAGATAAAATTTATTTAAGACTTTGGCTAAATGCCAACAATGGAGTAACACTAAAATAACTTGAGTTGGTTTAATACTTAACGATGATTGCCTCGAATGCTGCGCGAAAATTGCAAAAATTCGGAAAAGTATGCTAAAATAGCCAAAAGTCTCAAAAACTTTTTAAGTTTTAAACAATCCAAAGGCCCTTAAACTGTAAGGAATGACAAAATTTCGGTAAAAATTGCTAAATTACCGGAAATTCGTAAAAACTTGCTAAGAGCGGCAAGATAGCAAAGTCTTTTATTAACTACAAATCGCTAAAGCTGTAAGAAATCTGAAAACATACAGCGAAATTATCGCTTCTATCGGAATATGGCAAAAATTCGTGAAAATTTTCAAAATTGGAAATAAACCCTAAAATTTATTTGAAATCACTAAAAACAAAATGTCGGAAAATACAAAAATTATTAAAGTGATGTTGTCATCGACTAGATGTGACAACAATTTAAATTTAAAGTTGACGTCGAAATCGATAATGACTTTCGTAAAAGGGGTGAATATGGGTATGGTTTGTTGGAGTCGAAATTCAGCCTGCTGCAGTGACGTTATATATATGGAAAAATTCCTGTTTGTCGGAATTTTCTTCTAAACAAATGGCTGTAGGGAAAATATTTTGAAATCATTAAAATGTGGGGACTTTTCAAAAATTTGGCGAAACTTTATATATATGGCAATCTCTTTCGTTATGTGTCAAAATACCAATAAAATTGTTTAGACGGCAACATTACAAATTGTTTAATTTCTTTGAGTGATCGCTTGTCCCCATTTCAACTTTGATTTAATGGTAAACTAGCTTTACCCGGTGCGTTTTGCTACACCCCATCGAAATAAAATTAGTAAACATTTTTTTTAAACAGAACTCGTGTATTGATAACAGACACACTTGGACTTAATTTAAATGCTTCTACAGTGAACATTCTACAGATAAACAGAAATATCAAGTGCCTTAGTATGGGAGGTAACATGCCTACTTTTCCCATTGAACAACCTACCGTTTGAAAGATGTTGTGTATTATTATCTATGCTATTTGTACAAAATTGGGATACTTTCACTGTTACAGTACTTCAAATACGTAGAAATCTGTATTGTCATTATATGGCAGATGTCGTGCATTGATAACCAAGTTATTTGTTGCATATTCGAAAACTCTTACTGTAACCGTCCTCCAGATATAAGGTTATTCATATTTACATTATATGGTTGGTACCACGCCTACATGAAAATTAAAATATATTAATAGCCTATATTGAGTGCCGGGTAATGAGGAAATTACTGTGAAAATATGACAACAATTTTATCATTTTTCAATGAATTTAAAATTATCAATAAAAATAATTTTAATTGATTTCATGTTGTAAAAATTCCTGTCTTCATAAAAATAATTTAAGGAAAATAAATTCAATGAACTTAAGCCTAATTAAAAATATCTAAATTTGGATTAAAAACCATTAACAGTTCAATAAAATAACCACAATACTAATTATTGAATTTAAAATGAATTTAATAAAAATCTGTTTAATTATCGGTGACCATTTTTATATTACCCTAGACAGGACATGTTCGGTTGCCTTCACTATGTGACGCATCACAAAGAGCCAAGTATATATAATTTACCACCTCCTACGCCAAAACCATGATAATCCCCTTCATATAAAGTAATAGAACCAGAAAGAGTCAGCCACCACCCGCACAAAATCTAGTCACATAAATAGTTTTGTGAATAGTCTGGGCTAACTACACATTAAACACAGTATCACCAGTTAAGTGATATGTCTTGTTTCCACCTATTGCGATTCGTTCCTTTTCATGGCAATATTGTGTACACTGGTCACGGGATAAGTGCTTTAAGACCAATTGACACAAATTTCCCGAAAGGATATTCTTATTTATTTTTCCCATAACTGTTCGATTACTAATTCATTTTTCAAACATAAAGAACTTGGGTAATAACTTATATACATAACTTTTTATAAATACTTCATAAAAGTACATGATTTTTTGCTTTGCATTATTTTATGAGGCGCCACTTGGTCAGCCCCGAAAAGGTTGTCCGAACAAATGAATACTACTATTGACAGCGGTTACTGTATAACAAATTTGACTGAATTACTTGACACATTGCCTAAATTTGGTGAAAACGAAACAAACAAACTTTAATAAAAAAAATGAACATGACGTTTTCACAAGATTGACATTTGACGATAAAAATTACTCGAACAAATATACTTTCCTACATAAATTAAATTAAACGATTTGTTTTTTTTTTTCGATTTTTATGGAAAAACTATAAAATTTTATAAAAAAAAAAAATTAACAAACAAGAAATCAATCTATATATAAATTCCCTAAACAGTTGATCAGTTAGAAATAAAAATTTTGTATTTTGAATTTTTCGCACGTATTAAAATAATGTTAAGTTTTCATGTTATTTATGAGGTCTAGACTGGAGCTCTACACGAACAATAAGTTTATATGTTTTCATGTTTATTTTTTTTTAAGGTAAGAATATGTCCAAGTCAACACCTTTAACAGGCAATACTAAATACATACTAGTGTCTCCATTGTCGTTCAATATCACAAAACAACAACTAATGAATATTTTATAAAATGCTTCTCAAAATAAAATTAATACGAATTAATTACTAATAATACCAAGGGGTATTAAAAATTAGACAGAAAACGAAATAGCAAATAATTGTAAACAAAACATGCTTGTATAATTAATTTATTAAATTCAAACGTGAGATTTTTTATTAAAAAAAAAAAAAAAAAAAAAAAAAAAAAACAACTTAAACACACTCATTGTTTTCAGTTATTTAAAAAAAAAAGTTTATGCAAACAAATATTTGTTGAAACCTTAAATATAGTCATGATTTTTTTTAAATTCTAAAGAGAAGTTGATGTTTTTTATTTAAGTTAATAATTTACAGTTATAAAATACAAACACTGGCAATAAGTTTGTTCAATAATGTGGCACCTAAAAGTAGGCACAGCCTTTAAAAATAATAAACAATTTTAGATTTCCGGCAAGCCCTTTTCCTGTAATTTGCTTATATTTATGCAAACATTTTAAAAATTGTTCATTAAATTATGAATTAGAATTTCATTTGCATATATTTTTCATACATGTGTTTACTAGGGGCAGGATTTTTAAGCAAATGTATATTTTTCTTTAGCGTTAATACCAAGTTAAGTTGGTGTTTAATCGAATCACACTTTTTGCTGAAAAATCTCTTAAGATAGAAGTACATAACACACTTTAATTTTTCGATAAATGTTGTGCGTTTAAAAACTTTAGCGCCTAAAAAATTGCAAGTTACACAACGCGCGTTATAAAAGCCTGTTTCAGCTGTTTTTTTACTCGTTTAACACTTTTTTTTAAAGAACTCTAAGCTTCAGCACTTTTTTTTTATGATACTGTATATTTTATAAACTTTTTTCCTCCATGATTCCAAAATGTTTCTTCCATGATTCCCAAATTTGTTAAATTATTTTTTTTTTGTTGTCAGCTGATTACTTGTCAAAAATACACAACGCTTTTAAAAGTTAAACAACTTTCTGCCCCGTACGCGACAAAAAGTTTTTTGTGTATAAAACTTTAACTTTTTTGACAGAAGTCTACAGAGCGTGCGCGCACTAACGCGTGCTATGTACTTCAACCTTAAAGCTTTGATATCGTTGCAAATAAGACGTGCTTGTAATTCTCATTCATGCTTTAAACACATTCGAGACAGCAGACTTCCGACTTCAATATGTCAACAATAGAATACATGTGTGTATATGGAAATGATTATTTTAACGACGACACGGCAAAATGGCTGCAGGTTGTTGTCTATGCTAATTTTGTCGTTGTAGTCAAATTAAACTAATTTCTATATTTGTACGCTACAAAACAGAAAAAGTGCTGCTAATATAATCAAAAATTAGAAGAATTAGTGCTTATAATATATAATAATAATTTTTTGGTTAAACAGCAAAGAACCGGATTGAAACAAGAATATAAGCGCGGCTCACCACCAAATCTATATTATTATTACTTTTTAGTATCCTTAAAAGAAGTTATATAGGAAGATGTTGGTCACGTCAACGCTCTTAGTTTTAGCAGTATGGGTATCATTGAAAAATTGAAAGTGCTTTTCACATGGTGTTTAAAGCACACCGATTTATTAACCCATTAAGAGCCCATTTCAAATGCTCATACTTCTTGACTGACTTTTTTACTAAATTTGCTTTATCTTTAAATTATGTCGATTTAATAATAATTATTTAACAATAATATACACATGTTACCAAAGTTATTAGGACTTTGATTAATAAAGTTTTTCTGTATTGCGGGTTTTCAGCCTTCCGGAACACTTTTCAAATATTTACATATTACTATATTTCAATATGTAACAAGTGCATAAACTATTACCACTAACTCAAACTTATAAATAAATTGTGAAGTTTTCCAAAATAAAATTTTTTTAACCCTAATAGCCTTAAAATTTTATATGATGGAGTTTCTAAAAATATTGCATACAAAAACTTGGGGTGTTCTCTATAACATATTATATTTGAGGAAATATTATTATACATATCGACAAAATTTTAAGATAAATCCTCTTAAGGGGTTAATAAATCGGTATATTTAATACATCATATGAAATGTGTTTCGAAAGACTTCATTATGATACTAATACTTTAAAGATTCAGATTATATTTTTCTTCCTATACTATTGATAAAGTGCCCTGAAACCTTTACGACCTATAATTCATAAACTTAGTGCGTTGAACCAAAAAATTACAGTAGAATCGCGATACAGTAATCTTGCGTTCAAGTTAACCAAATTTTAGCGCTTCTGTGCCGCTATAAACGTTGACTCTAAGTTAACTTTTCAGATCGTATTAGTAAAAGTACTGATTTGTACAAACGATAACAAATTAGATTAAATTTTAAGCTGAAAGTTTAAACAAAATTAAGAAATACATTAAAGAAAAACTATCGGCGTTGGATTATTGTATGTCTGAAGTTGCCATCTCAAAAATAAAAACGAAACGTCACAAAATTTTCGAGGCTTTGAAAAATACATAGGAAAAAGCATACAGGAAAATAGAACAAAATATGCCGATCTTAAAGCAAATATTTTCTTGAAGCATCGAAAACGTAATTGCGCAATCACTGTTCTAATTTCAATATCAATAGCTAAGCGCGAGTTCGTGTAACTGCAACCTGAAAAGACAATAATGTCAGTAATGGATGGCTGGCAAATGTTTAGAAAATACCCAGAATTCGCTATCTGAAAATTTTTGAAGAACTAATTTTCTGACAAACGTCATATGTAGCACCTAACACATAATACATGACTGATTGTATAATTATTAATTATAAATTGTAGCCGGTACAAATTAGATCTCAGTTTCTTTTTTGTACAGATGAAAACTAAGTCATTGAAAAAAATATAGGTACATATGTTTATTATTGCATTTTTTTACAATTTAGAAAAGTAAATAAATAAGACGAAAAAGTTAACAACCCTTAGGACATTTCAGTTTACTTTTTCGCGATTATACTGTATATTAGAATTTTTTTATTCAACCTGCCATGAAGATAATATTCTTCATGAGTTCCAAAAACAATAAAATTAAAATATTTTAAATGTTTTTTAATAAATTCATTTGTTTTTACGTTAAGAAATTTATCATAAATAAGTGTTTATATTTTTGTAGGCTTAAATTAAGTTTGTGTACGAGTCTGCAATTATGCATGTTGTTAAATTTATAAAAATTAAAAATGATAGTGGCACCACTGAAATGTAAATACATAATAAAAAACACAGCTGTTTATATTTGTTCAATTGTAGCTGTCGTCTTCAAAATAATTCAGTAGCTGATTACGCGACTACAATTGCAAGCTGCAGCATTTGTAGTCGTGCCTTCGTGTTGCCTGCTGTCTCGAATGTGTTTAATGCATCACTCTGCAGTTTTATTTGCATAATATCTTTAGCTTTTCTAAAATCTTTGGAATAAGGTTTCCTGATGATCTGCCCTAAGCAACCAGTGAATTCGCATAGGAACTAGCTTAACCTCTAACACCAAATTCCTGTATATTTATCAAACTATGAAAATTGGGAATTAAGCACAACAAACAAAATCTCATTTGTGCATACTATAATTTTTTTTAAAAAATTCCATATTAATTTGCCTACTTTTAAAATGTTCGCTAACAAAACATTATTTTTTTTAATTACAAATTTTATGTCTTTACACAGTTTATAGCACTGAAACAAAAATCTGAAAAATAATGTTTGTTTGCGTGCTACAAAAAAAGCTTTTATTTTCTTGTTACCAATGTGAAAAGTTGACATACTCTTGGCCTCTAGTCATAACTCCATTCCAATACGATTAAAATAATAAAAATCCCCCGTTGGGCTTTCAATACAACCCCCGGCTTTCAAACGAACTCCCCCGGGGGATATTTAATCGTCTAGCGTTACATCCTCCAAGAAAATCAGGTGCAGTCAATACCTGGGATTCGGAAAAAATCCAAAAATTATAGATCTCAAGAGATTTGCACATTCTCTTGCGATAGTGGCTAACCGGAGATTTTATCTGGTACCAAAAGAGCCAGTAGGAAAATAGTCTTTGCGGAAGTTTCGCTTTTCCGTTCAAAACATGCTTTTGGGGATCAAGTGGTGGTTGGGGCTTATTATATGAAGTCGCGGGAAGGGATATCCTGAAAATCCTACTAAAGGCTACTTTTTTACCACTTGCTGGAGAGTTTGCCCTGAGGTAGGAATATTCCTAGGTACTGTTGATAATCAACAGACGCTGCTAGCATCTAAAAGCAGTGGTGATGAGAGAGGTTCAGCAGCTAAATAAGGGGCGAGTGTATAATCTTGTCGAATTGCTACATGTGTGTGTTGCTTGCGCTCACACTCGGGGGGCGATTGGTAAACGCATTGCTTGTCACCCAGAGGATAAGAACCATCATGGAATAGGCCCCAGAGCAGGTATCCATGTAAATATTGTCCACAGTGAACACACGAACTATCATCCCTCGCTTACTTTGGAATATCATCATGAATAGATTCGTGCATGAATAATGTTACCAAATTTACTTTGACTATCAGTCCTCGATTCGCGCAACCTTTTGAAGGCATTTTCTCTAATTTTTAGCTTACGGGATTTGCTTATTAACTCATTTGCCACATAAGGAGTGCGACCAATCCACAACAGAACCCACAAACACCATTACCTTCAAAAAAAAAATATGCACCGTATGGTGCCGTTTACACGCTGGTGGCATCATTGGGCCTCATTTCTTAAAAAATTAAGCCGGGGCTTGCGTTACCGTCAATTTAAATTGGTACCGCTCAAATGTCCCAAATCGTTTCAAATTGGTAATTCTATGTATTGGTATTTTGAATAAAGAACTTATTTTGATTATAAAAGTAAAGTTTTACGTTTTACGTTTTCCAATTTGAAGTTCTATCGGCCTTAAAAAATTCTTTATTTTATATGATTTTACCAAATATCCATGTCTTAGAAAAATATCTACATTCTTATATTTAAATTTCCGCAGGTTTTTGTTATCAACATTGAAATTGCACATCTCTGATGAGTTTAGCGCAACCTCTTTGATATTAATTGCACATAAATCCTGACCCTAGGCATGACACCTCAAGTACAGAGAATCTTAATGTCTTGACTATAAAAAATAGGATAAAAAACGCCAGCTCTTTTTATCGCTGTTTACCATAAAAATGTTTAGTATGCATCATTGTAACTTCAGGTATCAACAATTGTAAACGACAATTTACTACAACAATTGAAAATCATTTAATTAATTATTTTTGCACACTTTATTTTACTTGAATGTGTATGTAAAGTAAAAGCCCAACTTCATTTGGCTAGAGGATATCCGGCCATAATAATAAAAAATACAAAATCACATTTGCTCATTTAATTTATTATAAATGATTCAATCGGTGGCATGACAAGTATTTTTATTGAACGAGTGTGTTATGAGCAATTGCAAGTGCAAAAAATGGCCAAATACTATAAATTATTTTTTAAATAATATTAAATATGTTTTAATTGTCCATAATTATTAAAAGGGAAACGTTTCAGTAAGAGATAAATTGAATTTGTTTTTTTATAAACACGTTTTAATTGGGTGCTTAGAAAAGAAATATAACAAAAAATTATTAATTCAAGTACACAGAAAAAATTAAAAATTGTTTCTAATCACCGAATTCTTAGAATCAAGCAAATGATTTTGCACATATTAACAAAGTAATTATATTGATTAATAAAAATTGTAAAAATGGAAAATTGTGAATTTTTTTAATAAATGATATTTTAAATTTTAATTTAAAAAAATATCAAAAAAACTTTGCCATTTCCAACAATGTGTTAATTGATAAAATTAAATATAGCTCAGGTTTGACAATTCCCAACAACAATTACACGAGTTAACATTTTTTTTAAGCGAAAAAATCAATTACAAATTTTAGTTATTTAATTAATATTTTTATTAATAATTTATTCCAAAACAACTAAAATTTTAAATAAATCAAAACTATATTTTTAATTTTTTTCAACAAAGAAAATAATTGATTTAATTAAATTGCAATACTTTTCGAAAAAATTTTTTAACTGATAAAAAAAAGAGCTGAAAATTTTTCTGTGTACATGTAAATAAAAGATGTTATTATATAAGGTTAGGTTCAATGGTTGGCCGAGACATGGACGGCTTTGATCCTATAACAGTCCCGTTGGGATACCCTAAGTCAGTGGCAAGTGTAAGAACTAGATTACTCCATACATCATTATGATTTCCCGCTGAAAAGAAAGATTGACCTTAGTCCTACTTTGGGTAGAACATCGCAACTGGGCAGGTAGTTCGGTACCTACCTCTAACATGCCTTTTCGTTACATTCCTTAGACGAGGGTATTTACAGAAAAAGTGAAAGGTTGTCTCTTCCCCTTTTAATATTCTGACAATTTTTACAGATGTCACTATATATTTTGGGGCTAGTTTGATTTCATGAGTCCTTATTAGAATTTAAACACGCCAAATTATTTTTACAATTCTCGGGAATTTTTAGAGGAGAAATTTAAGGATTTCGTGCCCAAATTTCCCAAATTCGAGCCCCAGTTTTTACCATACATTTTGATTTTTACATTAATTGGCACTCAATTCCAGTTTACTACACTTTGACTGCCTTTCTGAAAACAGGGTGTAGATTTAAATTTAAAATTACCCCAGTTTTCATAAACGATTGTTAAATTTAACAAACGCTTATTAAGGAAAATTTTCTAATAAAAAGTTTTTTGTAAACCTTATTAAATTTAAGATATTTTTATGAATACAGCATAAGAGTTTAAGTAATTCTTTAGGAATTAAGGGAATAAAAATCCTGGTACAATTACAGTTTTTTTTCTGACTTATTGTCCAACAGAATCTTAATAAAATGATTAACATAATTAAGGCCAGTGTGCCAAATCAGCCAAATCAAGTAAAAACCGGAAGATATAAGTTTTTCACGACGATGCCAAGCATTTAATTTTTTATTCTAATGCACATTGGGAGATTTCGAAAACCCTATAATTTTGTTATTTGTTCTCGTAAAGCGATACAAGTCAGTACGTAGATGAAGAAGCTAAAGGCCGTTATAATGACGTTTTCAAAATTTTCACGCCCTTATGTAGTGCCCATTACGCCACCATTTGTTGTCCAATCTTAAAGATATATATCATTGTGAATGGTCTTAAGGCAGCTGTATTTCTCAGATTAGTGGTTCCAAAAACCTGTCTTAATATCACTTTTAATTTTTATATAATAAACCAAATTTTCATAGATGACCAAATTATAAGTTTTTGGTTATTTGTTTTTTATTATTCCCTACAAGAAAATATTAACACAAAAAATCAAAATGTTTCCAATATTTTTTTAGCTTTCTCGATGTTCTCAACAATACCTGTAACCATTTCTGAAAGTTTTTTTATTCTTATGTTCGTTCACACATTGAAAAGATTAATATTTATAATAAAAGGGATCACTAAAAAGATAATAATTAAAAATGTCGGCCGAAGACGGTTATGAAACTCATAGTACTTACCTGTGGGCGGGCCTTTGTACTTCCCTGTGGAAAGGCTGTTCAACTTCAAAAAACCTTTAAAAATGGTAGACAGCTAACCAAACTTTGCACTTTTTTATTGATGTTATATTTTTTTTCGAAATTTTTATCACAAAATTTATATGAGCGAGGCGGTCAAAATTATCAAAAATAATATGGATCACTTAAAAGAGTGTCAGTTTTTAAAAGCCGTTGAAAAAATTTAATTTATATGCAAATATCAAAAATTAGCCACCTCAATAACGTTGTTCAAAAAGCCAAATAATTGTATTAAAAACTAAAAATGAAATATGCTTCTCCTTCTCTGCGTTGGTCCCCCTCGCATCATAATTGGGCCATAGACTTGTGGATGAATATGACATAATTAAAACTAGCCATCCGAATAAGTCATTCCTTTATGAATCACGTCGATGAAGAGTCCTGCAATGAGCCGTTGAAATGTCAAGTAGATAGTCTTGGAACATATTGTCTAAAAAACATCGCTGTTTGGCTAGATCGTCTTCCGTATACTGGGATGCATGCCAGCGTTGGATTATGATGTTTTGCAATCTTGTTCAGAAATATTTGGCATTGCAAAGTTGATTTTGACCAGCTGCTGTCATCCGTATTGTCCGTACTGCCTATCGTAAAACCTGTATAGCCCTTTATGTTTGACTGACAAGACTGCTTTTCGATTTTTGGCTATTAAAAGGATCAGAGCCACTCTAAAATCTATTAAAAAGAGTTTATCTGTAAGAAATTATTAAAAACAAATAAATGTAAATAATTTTGTAACTGGAAAACTTACAAATCTGGGTTATTTCAATTTTTCTATACAAATTACTTTGGTTGAGTTCGAAAACATCATTAAACTTTGCTGTCAAAGCTGGCAAATGTACCTACCATTAATTTTATTGATGCACAGTTGAGCGTATTGTCTACGCATTGATAAATTTTCTGGTGCACCTTGGGACAGATGTGGAAAAGATTTACATGAGCAACTGCCATCTGGCCTTATCTCATGGTGGATCTAACCATTGGGAAAAAATTAATCCGTTTACCAACCGCCCCTAAGATGGAGAGTACCCAGCACATACAGGTAGCACTTTGAGTGCATAATACCGTAGTAATATATAACCTCTGCTGCTTTTAAAAACATACCAGCCGCTTTTGTTGAGTAGCAATAGTATCTAGGGATGATCCGTCCCTCAGGCCGAACTCTTCCACAAGTTGTAAAAAATCATACCTTGCAAGGATTTTTCAGGACCTCCACAGAAAAATATTAAAAAAAGCTTAACGAATTGATTAGTCTTTAAAATTAGAAAAACGACAGTGATAGAATGCGCACTAACATTTTACCTGGTTGAGTGATCAAACAATTTTAAGTTATAATCTTTACAGAAATGATTAACTAGTCTTTAAGTGTTTACTTGCCGGAGCGCCTTTTACACAAAACAGAAAAATAGGGGCTTTCAGATGGAAAAATTCCAAAATATTTTTAAGTTATATTTTTTTTTTTTGAATCCAAAACTACAATTTGCAAAGAAAAATTTTTATATCTCACTCCTATCGCCAACTTTTCATTAAACAAAGTCATTATTTAACAGTTTTTAAAAATATCAAATAAAATTTCACTACTTTTTTTTAAAGATTAAAAAATAAAATTTTAAGTCAAAAGTTAACAGGCCCATACGCATGTACCGAACTAAAAAATAATAACAAAAAAATACCACATTTTTATTTTATAATCTTTACTCAAGTTATTCGTATTGTATTAACTGACATTTCTTAAATGCTTTTAAGCTTCTTTCAGTTTCCTATAAAAATGTGGCCTTACCATAATTATGATAATAGAAAAAAAATTGGTTACAACCATAAATGACTGGAATTCGTTAGGCATTGCGCATGTCTAGTCATAAATGGAAGACGAACAAATACAATTTTAAATAACCGCAACGCCATCTGGCTGTCATGTCGTTTACAGAAAAAAGAAAAATGTGGCTGAAATCTAAGAGTTACTATAGAAAAGCGAATTTAAATTGGGGAAGTTATTGCTCGTTTTTATAACAGGCTGTTTAAAAGCTTCAAAATATGTTATTTGCAGGGCAAGTTTTTTTATATGCAATACTTTCGGAAATATGAAAGCTAAAATGCTTGTAAAACAAAGAGATAATCTGCAAAAGACTTTATTGAGACCGTATCATTATTATTTTCTTAAAGAAATAGTTAATTTAAAATTATTGCTTTCGAGTTTTTTAAAACTAAAATCAATATTTTTTCGATAATGTGGAGACTATTTACATGCACCTGCCATATGGCCCATTCTCATGATGAATCCTAACAACTAGTGTATTTACCAACCGCCACGTGAGGGATCGGCAAACACGCGCACAGGGGTACCAATCTGAGGTGTATAATCCGAAAAAAATTTACACTCGCCCCTTGTTTAGGAGCTGGAGCTATCTCAACTCCGCTGCTTCTATTCGAATAGCAACATTACCTAGGGATAATTTGTTCGCTCAGCTAGTATCCTTTACAAGTTGATACTTCTCCTGAAGATTCATGACACCCCTGCCTGTTATTTCAAACAAAGCCACAACATGATCCCCGAAAGTATCTCTTCGTCAAAAAAGTTTCCTTTCGTTGAACACTTCTGGGAGTGTATAACTTGAAAAATAGGATTCCCCCATAAAGCAGCCTTCTATCAGAAAAGAAACTGTTCCGCAAAGACAATCATCTTGACAGACAGAAAGCATTTTCTATAAGAAGCATACTAAGGAGGCCGCAACTACAGTTACACCAGTGGCTTGCTCACCGAGGGCTTTCGTCTTCCGACAGACCATATAGGACAGATATCTGGTGAGCCGCGGTCTCAAAAGATCTACCAATTTAGAATTTTTGTTGAGTTCAAGGTATCAGCTGCAGCTGATTAGGCCATAGATTTTCAATGTCAAAAAAAGATATCGACGCAACATAAATGCCATGCTTCTTGAGTCCATCTACCATACTCCAGGGTAGTACGACTTAAAAACAGAAAAGGAAAACCTTTTCCAGTATCTCTTGTAGGCTTCCCTATGTACCAGGCGTAGTATATTAACCAGGGGACGTATGTTTTTGCATTTAGTTGCAAAAACAGCAATTTTTCAAAAATCTCGCGAGCTATAGGTATTTGTTAAAGAAAATGCTTGAAAAACATGCCCTGGTTTTTAGATTTCATATTTTAGTACAGGTACACATTTATAACAAAGAAACACTTTCGATGAATATAAATATATTTAATAACTGACAATCAGTTGATGTGGTTAAGTAATCTATAAGATTTTGTCTGTTTTTAGTTATGCCGTAAGTGATGCAAAACAGATTAAGTCAACAATTTGAAACAATATTTTAAAGGTTTTAAATTAGAAATGTTCTTACCAATAACGAAAAAGTTAATAAAAAAAACTGTTAAAAAGGTTTTTTTAAAAATATATTAGCTTCTTTTCATTTTTTTAACTTCACTTAGTCCGTTTTACCTTATAAACGTTTGATATCAATATAACCCAGTATTATGATCAAAAAGACCTCAAGGCATAAAATCAAAACCAAAAAATGTTTAATATAGATTTTTATAGTTTTTTTTTGGCGAATAAAAATATGTCGATGAATGATTAAGTGTGCACAACAACAGCATGTGGTCTGATTCATTTAATTGCAAAGCTGTTACAACAAAACAACATCAGCAGCACAAACTGCAGCATCAATAAAATCAAAACAACCAACAATAGCAAAAAAAATCGCACAGTAGAAAGAGGTAATGAAATGGGGAGAAATAAAAACAAAAACTAATTTCTAGCCTTGTTGTTACCTTGACTTGCAAAAAGATGTTGTTGCAAGTTGTATTGTTGCCAAATACTATTTAGCAAGGCAACATAGAGATGTTGTTCGTACGATATAAGCTCTTTTTACTAAAATGCAAAAACTTGACAGCTTTTTTTTTGCAGCAGCAGCAACCGCTACAACAACTAGACCGAAAAAGTCGGAAAAAGATGCAATATTAACGATTTAATGTCTAGAGGGCATTTGGCAACAGGTAGCTTTTGTAGACAAGTAACAGCAAATGCAACAGCAGCAGCAGCGATTTTTTTTTTTTTTTGCTCCAACAAACTTTGCCGCCATTAAGGCTGTTTTGTATAAAAATTGTATTGTAGAAAATTGCAATCATTTTAAAGTAGAAAAAGCACCGCCTAATGTGCTGGTTGTTGGTGTTTAAGTTTAACACTATTTATGGCTTTTTTGCTGCTTCATGTAGTATTTTTTTTTTTACAAAAAATTGTATTTCAATATTGTGTGTTTATAAAACATATATGAATGATTAATATGTTTTTAGCCAGCAGGAAAATTAATTCAACAAACTAAAGAAGTTTATCAACACACTTTTACTTACTGGAAATTGTTATTTTATTTAAAAAACACTTGTGCCGGAATCGGCGTGATTTAGTTAACAGAAAAAAATAATAATAATAAATTCAACAAAATCGACAAATTTTTCTAACGTTAATAGTTATTAAGGTGGTTGCTTTTAAGATTAAAGTTTATATGTAGTAAGTCTAAAGGCTTTAAATACTCCTTTTATATATGCTACATATTTTAGATTTAGATATTGTTTTTTTATCGTAGGAACACAATTGCACTGTATGCGATACGTTGTCAAATTAAAACGTCCCAGCGGGAAAACTCAAAAGACCTTCTTATTTCAGGCCTTATTCAAGGCCTGCCTATAAATATTTTTGATTAAATTACCATTCTGATCTAACCGATTAAAAAGGCCTCATAAAACCTTGGCTATTTTGTGTAAAAGATAAGATACACATTTCACACTCGCTTCTATGAGACGGGAAGGAGTAAATTTTTTTGTTTTTTTTCCAAAGAAAAAGTAAAAGAATTATTATTTTTATTCCGTAGCCATTCTTATGTACCTGCCAAAGAAGCGAGAGCGGAAGGCCTACCCCGCAATGACAACGTGTGTAAAAAAGATATGAGTATGGAATGGAGCGAGAAGGCCTTGTACATCCAAAAGAAGGAGTACAGAGGCCTTCTAGAAGCCAGCCGTACTCCTCTTTTTTCCGTCTGGGGTATAATATTTAATACAAAGGCATACAATACCTGGGGTAAACGTAAATGCGTATCCACGTCGTACGTCGACAAAGATCTAATTCTATATCATGCGGTAGGACCGGTTACGACCGTATTGTCGTAAAAAATAAGAAAAAAGAAAGAAAAAGAAATTATATTTGTGTATGAATTTATATTTCTATTACGACAGTATTGTCGTTGAAAAAGACAAATTAAATATATAAAATGAAATTATTTTTGTGTTTTAAAATTGAATGTTTGATAACAAAATTAAAGTATATAAAAATAAACAATAATTTGAATTAATTTGTAATTTTTTATTATTATTTTCAAGAGAAAACCAAATGCGTTTACGACGCCATTGTGGGTAATTAAAGCGCGTTTTAGAATATTTACGACGTTACTTCCTACGTTCACACGATGTACGACTCAATTGGGTTCCTAACTGTATTGAAAAAACACTTGTACCGGAATCGGCGTCATTTAGTTAGCAAAACAAAAAATAATAATAATAAATTCAACAAAACCGCCAAATTTTTTAAAATTTGCTAACGTTAATACTTATTAAGGTGGCTCCTTTTAAGATGTTCAGGTCATATCGCTCATTTGCAGCCACGTCATTATAATTTAAAAAAAAAAAAACTTTTCGAAATAAATGAGTGTAATGTTTTTGAGTTGCTCGCACATTGTATTCCAACAGGACAAGTATAAAAGATATAAAGATAAATTTTATACACAATATAAAAAAATCATAGCGAACAATTCTGCATAACTAACTCCAAATTTAAATTTATTTGAATTACGACAGTTCGTTGCAGAAATGAGCCTTTAAGGTATGCTTCATTATTCTGAACTTAAATTTCGCAAATTAAGTTCAACATTTCAAACTACTGAATCCAGTCTATGAGTGTTCATAAAAGTAAAAAAAAACGATCATATAACTAAACAGATAAAATGTCTCCAAAGTTTTTCACCAATTAAAGCATTAATCAAAAATAAAATCCGTTTTAATTAAATATTTAATCAAGTGAATTAAACGCTTAATCAAGTTAGTTAAACGTAATATCAAGTAAATTAAACATTTAATTGGTACTAAAAATTTGTTTACTGGTGCAAATTTAATTAATTTTTTAATTAATATAACAATATTTTTATTCGAAATCAATTTTTATTTATTTCTGTGTATAGATCGTAATATTTCAATATTGTTTGCAACATTATTTGACATATTTTGTAGCTCTAGTCTAATTCTCCGAGGGTTGTGTGTATGCGTATTACAGATCACCTCTTACTTTTTAACTTTCGAGGTATGTGCGTGCTTACTTATATCTTATTTATATGATAAGGTTGGCAGATATATGGGAATATTTTAACACTTATCTGGGGAAACAGTTGTTCCTAGGGCTTAAAGGTCCTGGACTATTAAGGTATATTTGTTGGCGAATCTTATAAATATTATTTTATACGCAGAAGTTCGATCTGCTGATAAGTTTCTCAATGTCCTGTTGTTGTTAAAAAAAAAGTTTGATAGCTCCGCCACTTACGAATGAGTTACATAAATGAAATATCAGTGGCGTTGGAAAATACATGACATGTACAGATGATATTTTGGAACAAATCTTTTTAAGCGTAATTTCTCTCCTGAAATCGGTTCAGAATCCTCTCCATGGTGGACTTTTCCTTGGGCATTGTGCCCTAGGGGAAATAGGTGCAACCGATGTCTCAAACTTGGCAAGTGCCTTCACATAATAAGGTGGATGTAAGATCTTTGGATTTTAAAGGTCCTGGAATAGTTATTTCTGATAGGTTTTCAGAGATTCAGAGATGGCTTTAAACTATATCCGGCATAAGAATATCTTAATGGGAGCATATTAAAAGTTGATTTTAAAACTAAACCTAGTGACGGAATTCGGTCTGCTAAAGAACGGTACATATTTCTGCTTTATCTGTTCGACAGAGCTTTTCAAGTAGTCTTGTATTAGTATTTTTTATTTAAATAAAATATTAATTGTAAAATATTTTACTATCCACATCTTTTTTATAGATTCTGCCCATTTTGAATCCCCCTTCTATAAACCCAATTTATCAACCTCTCCTATTTTACCATGCACAAAAATATTTGATTTTTGCATTTTATTAACCATGTAAATACAATTTAATTTTCATTTTAAAAACTTGCCACTTCATTCAATGCTTTTTGTAGCAAATTTATCGTTGACCAGATGTGTTAAGGTTAAAAATTACAATCATTTAAAATTTTTGTGATTACATTGAATATTACAATGTATTAAAAACACAGAGACATGGCTACCAAATGTTTGCGACTTTAATTCCCGAAGATATTATTAAGTTGTATGTACACCCATAGAAAAAATATGTTTAAATTTGGTCATCTCCAACAAAACTACTTATAAAGAGAATTGCAAACATATTATGTTTAAATTTAACCATACTATTGTCACCGACAAACATATTATTGTTAAATTAGTCCTCCATCAAGAAGGCACAACCATATTATGGTTGCCTCCGAACATCTTTTGGTTAGTAATAACTAAAATATGTTTAACATTTATAATAGCATGGTTGATTTTCAACCAAAGCATGTTGCTCTTAGAAAAGAGGAAAATGCTATTGTTAATTTAAAAACAAATTATTGTCATATTTAACCATAACATGTTTAGAGGCAACCATAATATGGTTTTGGCTTCTTGATGGAGGACTAATTTAACAATTATATGTTTGTCGGTGACAATAATATGGTTAAATTTAAACATAATATGTTTAAAATTTTGTCTAAAAATAGTTTTGTTGGAGGTGACCATATCTAAACATATTTTTTCTCTACGTGTAAAGACCATAAATAATAGGAAATTGAATTAAGGAATTTTCTCTTTTTCTTTCTTTAATGATTGTAATTTAACAAATTGCACAAAACATGTGTCAGTTAGTAACGAGAGATCTCCGCTAAAATGTTTAAAATTGTACAGTTGTTGTGAAATATTTTACAATAGATATTAAATAAAGTCTATAACAAATACTTACTAAAGAATTAAACAAAATTCTTGTATTTTCTTAAATGAGCCGGATCTCATGGTACTAAAAATGTATTAGTTTGTAATGATTTATAAGATTATATTTTTTTATGTTTTATTTTAATTAATAATATTAATATTTTTGAAGAAGATTTTCCCTTCTAAAAATATCAATTTCTAATTATCATTACCGTTTATTTCTCTCTTCCAGAATCACACTCCATGGCTATACGACAATGTCCAATGCTCGTGAATTGGCATTGTTAGAGAAATGGTCGTCTGATGGTGCTACAATTATACCACCCCTTTCTTCGCCCACCTCTCCCAAAGCAACAAAATTTTGCTGTTGTCCCAATCGACGTCGCTATAACATCAAACAACCTAAGTTAACCACCACACTACACGTTCGCAACATTTTCGTCGACAACGATTTCAATTTTATCGACGATCCTACACTTAACGAAGACGACAACGACAACGGCGATAGTCAAGAATTGCAATTGTCTTTAGAAACTACTAAAAACTATAAAAGAGCTGAAAGTTGGCCCAGTGCTAAACGAGCACACAAATATAATTTGAACAATACAAAATTGTTAGAAGCTGAAGTTCACAAGGAAAATTTACAGCACAATGTGGCTTTAGCAAGAGAAAACAATGATTATGATGATGTTGACGAAATTGTAAATAATAACAGTAGCAAAGTCATAACGACAGAATTAAAAACGAAAAAAGAAAACGAATTGGCAGAGGTCGCAAAAATCGTTGGAGAAGTTGAGGAGGAAGCAGCAAAATGGCGGCAAAATAAAAGCTGTCATAATAATCGAAGCAATTGTTTAATGAATGAACACGAACGAAAGTTTAATAGCAGCAGCTGTTCAACAAATGAATTCACTCACAAACAGCAATTGCAGCAGAAGCAACAACAGCAGCAGCAGCAAAAAAAAGAACAAGTAGAGGAAGTTTTTAGAAAATTAAATGTCAAGAAGCCTTTAAAACAAAGTGGCAATGAAGACGGCAGTAATGCAAACCAACACAACAGAATACAAACGACGACTACAGACACTGAATTTAACAAAGAGTGTGAGAATTTTGAGAAGACAAATATGAACTTAGAAGCAACTAATGAACAAATCTTAACAAACACAACAACACAAACCACATCACCATTAATCCAAAGACTTAGTGAAATAAGTGAACTAAAATCTATTTTAAGTAAAACAGCTTTTAACAATAAAACACAAAAACAAGAGCAGCAGCAGCAGTCGGATACATTGCAACATTGTAACAATTGTCAGTTTTGTTTCAATCAAAATTGTCGTAACTTTACACTACTACAACAAAGTTTACAACAACATAACGAAAGTTGCCTTAACACCAATTCCTCTTGTATAAACAACAAGAACAATAAAATGACAATTACTACACAAACGAATGTGGAAAATAATCAGCAACGTAAGCGTAGTATTGTCAACAATAGCAATAATACTGCTAGTGAATGTGATACATTAACATTGCCGCAAGAGCAAATAGCAGCAGTAGCTTCTAATAACACAACAACATTGCCTAGTTTATTAACAAATTTAACAAAAATGCCAGCAACAACACCAACATCTTCTATACCACGTTCTAATGCTACGAACAACACTCCTTTATCACCTCTAACAACAACTGTGATTAAAACTACAATGGTGAAACGTAGTCCTGCTAATGAGTCGACAGTAATGACGACAACATCACCACCACCAACATCTCCAGCAACGACACCAACATCCGCCTCATTAACGATAGAAAAATCTTTAGCATTTTTAAATAATGTACAAGATATGGCTAAGGAGAATAAACCTGCGAATAACAAGTGTCTGACAGTTCCAAAACCGACAGCAAGTACTGTAACTGCAACAACAACAGATTCGACAAATACTACATTCGCTTCTTTAAGTGTAAAGGAACGAATTGCTGCTTTAGTAGCTGGAAATGGTAAGTTAAGATTTTTTTTTTTTTTTTTAATTTTTGTTGTCATTTACAAAAATGATAAATGGAGTTTTTAGCAGATTATATTGAATTGTATTTGGATGTAATGGGTAGCAACTTGTTTTAGGGAATTAACAATTGAAATTTTAAGCTTTAGTCATGTTGTCCTTAAATCTATTCTAGAAATCATTATAAAAAAAATTTTTTATGTTTTTAAGTTTATTTAAGCTTTAATACAAGGAGAATTTTCAAATGGCGTTGAAAACAAAGCTGAGCTACTTTTTTCATACTTAGGAATATAAATGTCAAAAGTTACTTGTGTTTTTGACGTATTGATCAATTAAAGCAACAATAAAAATACAATATTGTTTTTTGTTGTAGTATTGCCACGGTCGTTTACATGAATTCGCCTTGCTTTAATTTTAACATCTGCTCTTTTGAATATCTGCTAAGTAAACCTTAACAGATTTATTGCGAGATCGAATTTTTCACTTTGTTAAAAGCTAGGCTCCTGACAAGTTCAAATCTTTAAAAAAAAATATTTTTGTACATATCTTTAAATTATTTGCCTTGCTAGAATATATGGCGCCAACGGATAAAATAGATTTAAAAAACTCTTTAGGCCGTGTCAGATACAGCTTCATCGCTTTACGTTACGTTTCTTACTTTGATAGAAATTGTTTGCTTACATATAAAGGCGGTTGGAAATTTTTACATTTAATTATTTGTTATAAAAATAAAAGTTAAAAATGTTATTGGATGATTCATTGGAATTGAATCTGGCAAAAAAAAAGATTGTCAGAGCGTTCATAAAGATGAGAGGTGCCTAACTTTTCGCTTTGTCCTGCGTTAAAAGTACTTATGTGACATGTTTTGTACAAGTATGTATATTTCATCTTAGATGTTAAAGCGAATTCTTACGCAACACGAAGCAAAAGTTTTATCTGGCATGCCCTTTATTAAACGAAAATCCTAAGTGTCTGATGATTTTTAAGTTTTTAAGCATTTCATTTAAAACATTTTCCAGAAGACGGTCATTTTTTTCCTCCCGACATATATGCCCTAAACATGTAAAACGCATCGCAACGCCATAGAATAATATTGAGAGCACAAACAAAGTCATAAATAATTTCTAATTTTGTTGTTGCTTTCAACAGAAATTCATGTACCGTTTAAAAATGTTCAATGACACAAGCAATAGAGCGCTTGAAATTTTGAAACGCAATGTGAATTTCTGTAGGAAGCAACAACAAAATTACAAAATATTTATGACATTGTTTGTGCTTTCAATGTTATTCTTTGGCGTTGCGCTGCGTTTTATATGATTAGGGCCTTAATTTTATTTTAACTAATTTTTACCTTGAAACCTGATTAAATAGTTTTTATTTAGGTAAAGTTTTTTTAACAAGCAAATATTCTTATTATTTTAACTGGCAGCATTGTCCCCCTTTTTTCATAAAAATGCAACTCTGTTAACTTACTCATCTTTCTCCTTTTTCTTTAGTTGCTTGTTTAACTAGTCACGCGTAACAAGTGTCGAAAATTACAAAACATAATTATTCTTAAAGCAATTAAATTCTTTATAGCGCATACTCAATTTAAAACTAAGTGTTGTGTTATACTAAATATAATTTTAATAAATTATATAATTATTATAATGAATAATTAAAAAATCGGTGCTTTAAATATAAAATAAAGTTTTAATATGTATATTACATAATTTCAATTTTCACAAGTAAAGAAAAATAAGAAATAAATAAAAAAAATTGTTTGCTTTATCATTTGCTTTGTTTTTGTAATTAGTGCGTAAATAAATGTGTGTGAGACAGAGAGTCAATTTGGTGAGAGTAGCAAATTATGTTAGTGATAAAAAATGTAAACAAATCAATAAATGAGCAAAAAACAATATCTACACTGTGTGAGAAATGTATGCATGTAAGTTCAAGCAGGCAAACTACTCGTATGTATACTAATGTGTTTTAAATATACATAAAAGTGTTTCTTTACTTTTGTGCGCTACTGTCGTAATTGTATCACGTTCAGGGATGTTAAATGGGGTTTTAAATATTGTATCAACTTTCAAAAAAAATGTACTTCTTGCACCTTCACGGTACCATTTTTTTTACTTTATTAAAACAACAAATAAGTAAATAAAAATTCAATTGCACACAAAAAACAAAACTTTACATTAGCATACATTATATGTATGAATTAAATAAGCTACATAAAAGCCTTATAAATATATGAGATCAAAATCGGGCACTTATTTGTTTAGTTAATAAACTATTTGGAATTTTTGCATCACAGCAGCATGAATTTGTCGATCTTAACTAATCGTTTGTTTATATGAGTCATTTGCAGACGAGTGTGGAATGGATAAAATTCCAGCAACGGATCTAGAATTGTCAGGAAACATATGGACATTCAGCTCATTTTGTAAATTAGCTACTGCCTACTACAAATGTTTTCCGTTTTTAACGATTGCAGTTGCTCGACATCAACTAAAGCTCTAAATTCGGGAACAGTTTTACTAGAAGAGGTACAATACTACTTGTTTTACATGAAATAATATTTTCAGGAGTAAATTTATGGAACCACATTAAAACTTCGTTATTCAAGTTGACTTTGGTTCTCAAAACTTCGCAAAAATTTATATAAAATTGTTTGGCATTTTCTTTCATTTCTTTAACAATATTAATATTGATATTATTTGTAGAAATATATATATCCACTTCTGTGTCGCAATAAATTTCTTCAAAGGGTACGTGATTTTAAAGGGGTACGTTAGGGTAAAGGTCTACGATAGATATATCACATTCATTCAAAACATTTTTATTGATGAAATTAGGTTCTATTTGGCGAAACGAAAAAGATTGCCTTTGTAAAAATACATGCATTCGAGCATCTTCTAATTGCATTTCTACATTAACCATGTTAATAATTTTAAGTGCATATGCATAAATGAAAAATTAAATTTAAAAGAACGATTTTTAAATCCTGATGAAAGAAATAATAATTAAAAAAATAAATGCAATAAAATGGAATTAATAATTTGTTTGCTATACTAAAAATTAAAAAATGGGGAATTATGACAAATTTTTAAATTGTACTAAATGAGTCACGGTAGTACTACGGTACTTTAGAAGGTCAAAATGTACCAAAAAAAGTACAATTTACCAATTTTAACATCCCTGATCACGTTTCATTTGGATATTTGAATGTCTCTTTTATTAATATTTCTAAAGAAAAGTTACATGTGATCCGATTGAATATGTTTCAAATAAAATGTTTTAAAAAATGTTTATGCATAGGGATTGTATATTTGTTTACCCACAAAATAATAGTGGTAAGGTTATTCTGCGTTTGTGCTGATGTGTGTAAAACATAAAAATATTGGTCCTCTATAGCCTCTATTAATTATCCCGACAAGCCCAGGATCACTTTTTGAATTGATCTAACGATGTCCGTCCGGCTGTTTGGCTGACTGGTTGTATGAACATGTAAACCTTATGCGCCAAGTACAGGTCGTTAAAATTGTATGTCCGTAAAAAAATATTTATAACATTCCACTATTATGAAGCTTGAAACATTTTATCACGATTTTGAATAGCTGCTTACACACGAATTAAAAACAAAATTTTGTAAAAACATGCAAAATAACACTCTCTAAATATTTCAATAATATTCATAAGCATACATGCAATTTCATGATAATAATTAATAATAAACAATTTCTTGCAGATAACACTAGTTGCAACTTTAATAATTTTTTTTTTTTTTTCTATTTATTTATTTACAATCTATTTGTACAATATTTAGTAAATGTGTTAATGAAAATTTTTACTTTACATATGTCATTAAACTTCAATAAATTTAACAACCTTAGCTTAAAAATTTTTATTTACACTGTTATCAATAAGATTTAGTAGTATTTACAATATTTACATTATATTTACATTACTTTTATATATAAATAAAAGTGAAAAAAAAGAAGAAAGATGGATTATTTCCTGTACGGAAGGCCTAATACATGCAATCTTTTGAGTCTAATAACCTCTTCACTATCATCTAATAAACTAAGTCTATCAATATATCTTGAGCTTAATCGATTTATTTCATCAATAACAAAGGAAATTTTTAAATCTTCATGGATTCTTTTGTTGGTTACAAACCAAGGTGCATTCGCAATTGTTCTCAAAGTTTTTGATTGATAGCGTTGTAAAATTTCTACATTCGAATTACTCGATGTACCCCATAATTGTAAACCGTATGTCCATACAGGTTTCAAAATAGTTTTGTACAATTTAACTTTATTTTCAAGACTTAAATCGGACTTAGGCCCTAATAATCAGTACAATTTTTTTGTTTTGAAGTTAAGATGTTCTTTTTTTGCATTTATGTGTTTTTTTCCACGTAAGACGTTTGTCCAGGTGCATTCCTAGATATTTAACTCAAGTTGCTTTTGGTATTTCGGAGCCATTAATAAAAAGAGTAGGACATTCTTCGCTTCTAAGGGTAAAGGTAACATGATTTGATTTATCCGTATTAATTGCTATTTTCCATCGAATAAGCCATTCTTCAAGTTGATTAAGTTCTCTTTGAACTAAGCAAGACGCTTCAATTGGTGATTCGTTTGATGCCAATATCGCAGTATCATCTGCATACGTAGCCATTGTTACATGCTCGACTATAGGTATGTCAAATGTATAAATAGTGTATAACACTGGACCCAGTACTCCAGTAAAAATAACTACATACAAAGCAGCAAATTAGATCAGCTTTACAAAATATGAATATTTACCAGTAACAATGAATCCTAAAATTACACGTAAAACAAACACATTGTTCTCAATGGTCACCTTCAACAGAACTATTTTTCACGTAGGCAACCATAACATGGTTGTGGTTCCTTGGTAACACACTAGTTTAACCATAATATGGTTGCCGATGATATTGTTAAAGTAACTATAATATGTTAAACACATTTTTGTTAAAAATTGTTTGGTTGGGGGGTGACCATATCGATAAATGTGTTACCTTTACGTGAAGGTACTGTATTTTAGCAACATCCGAAGCAGTTAAAGCTTATACTGATTCAAAAGAATATTTCAAAGACTTTGAATCAATTGGCGTTTCTAATTGGAATGAAAAATGCTAGAAATCATAGTAAGCGAATCATTTCAGCATTTACTTTACGCACGTTTTAAGACCAATGAATTACATAATTTTTTTGTTAAATTACCACCCACTTTTATCATTAAACAACAAATGTCAGAAATTTATTATTTAACTATTTCACACTTTTGGGTGCGTTTAAAAAAAATAATAAGTTTTATTTTATGGCAAATTCATCTGAGACATATTTAGTACATACTTATAAATATAAAAAATATTGGTGTTTTTAGTTCACATATAATTATTATTGAAGTTTGAAATTAGAGAGTCTTCCGCATTTCCAAAAAGTCAAGCATCAAAACCTCATATTTATTGTTTACTACATTCAAACGTATTATGTGTTCATTTGTTTATATTATAAATAATTCATTTTAAATTAATCTAAAGCAATCATTTCCGTTACATATGTACATACATTTAAACGCACACTTACACATGAAATACCCTCATTTTATAATTTTTTTGTAATGTATGCAACCATATTGTTGCGCTCATGCATACATCAATTAAATGTCAAAACAAATTGTTGTAGAAAAAGAAAAATAACAACTGAAATAAAGAAACAATAAAAAAATCTATATAACCCTCTAATGATGAGAGGATTTCTTAAAGAGAATAAAGCTAGAAAATCAAAAAATTGCATCAATCTAAAATGTGACAGGAATATAGATGGTTACAAATTTATTAGACAGCTATAGAGTCAGACAGTCGAACAAAATCACAAGAAACCAGACAGCAGATAATTAAACAGTTGGAAAGAATAAAACCAGAAGAATTTGTTTTAAATCGACGTTAAAATATTTTTAGCCTGTGTCATTCATTTAAGAAAAACGTCATATAATAAAAAAAAACAATTTCAGACGGAAGGGTTTCCTGAATTTATGTAAACTTGGATCACGCAATAAATTTTATACTTTTTTGTTTTATATTTAGAGTTTACAAATTGTATTTGTTTCTTATTTCTTTAAAATTTTGTATATAAAGATTTCTGAAAGAAAATTTTATACAAAAAAATACCTCTTAAAAAATATTAGATTTTTATTTAGACTTTTTTAACCTGTGAAAAAAGTTGCTCTTTCTAGGGTTAATAAATTGTACTTTGTTTTATTTTGCTTTATGATTTTTTTCAGTTTTTGTTAATAAAACAAACAAAAAAAAAATCTCTTGTGTTAAATTTGAAAAAACTATTGCGATAAAGAGACCTCCTGATGTGAAAACAAAGACATAAAAACTTTTTTAAGATATATTTTTTTATTTCACAAATATTCCTAGTTTACATATGCAGTATTAAGAATTTACAAAAAGGAGAAACACAATTTTATCCACAATAATAACAAATATAGGTGTTGGTTTTTGGGTGCAGCCACTGCACGCAGACGCAAAAATCGTCTTTCACATATGTAACACTCGCTTGTACTTACATTTAACTATTGAATACATTTTAGCTTAGACATTTGTGTACAAGTTTTATAGGAATAACAAACTTTGGTTTTTGTAGCTTAAGCACAGCTAATAGAACAGACGGATGGATATATTCACATGCATATTGTACATGTTAAAATAGACAGACAGTCAAAGTCATGCAAAGTGCACTTAATTTGATTTAAGTTTTTTTGATTTGGAAAATTAAATTATAAAATATGGACATAAAGTGGCATTATTGGTATATTTTTATATTTTTGTTGATAAAAATAATCGAAATTCTTTGTATTTGTAATCTTGACAAAAAAACTTAAAGAAAAATTAAGGAATGTTAATTTCATAAAAAGTGAAATTTGACAAAAAAAAAATACTTTTCAATTTCAGTAACATTAGCCTTAATAATGCTTAAACCGTTAATAAAGACTGGGTGGGTCAAAAAAATTTCTGCCAGTCTAGAGGGTGACTGAATGAAACGTATGTCAATAAAGTTTCTAAAACAGGAAATTATTTTGTCCGCCCCAAAATATAGCGCTCTTTGTTTTGCATATATAGCGCCGCTATTTAAACTCCAATCTCAACATATTTAGTCAATTCACAAGGTATCCTAACATGTAATATTGTCAAAATGTCCTAATATTTCACAATGGTTTAAAAATATTGTTGTACGGCTCAGCCGCTCAGCGCTGGACTTTTCTGATTAATTACGACAGCACAATAAACACAGCAAGCAACGTTCTATTTATTTAAGACACTTTTTGTTAACAAACCAACAACAATATTTTTAAACCATTGTGAAATATTAGGACATTTTGACAATATGACATATTAGGATACCTTGTGAATTGACTAATTCTATATTATTATTAATGGCTTGACTATGGCTTTATTTTCGCTTTTGGTGCATTTTTATTTTGACATAAAACTTTGGGCGCCACTTATGTCATTTCGGATCGTTCCCCCCGAATGCCCAATTTTTTGCACGTTCCAAGAAAGTCCTTCTCAAATACTTGGTTTGTATGTATAGTGTTTGGGGGTTGATTTTTTGTGCTGGTTCTTTTTTTTGTTGTTAAATAAAACACTTTTTTTTGTTTGTTGTTTTTGTATTTTTTATTTATATGTTTATTTAAGTTTTTTGATGTTTGTCTCACAAAGGTCGCAACTAGAGTGAGTTTTTAATGTTTTAAAAATGATCTTACAAGCTAAGTTTCAGTACATAGAAAAATAGTGCAATGACAAATGTGAAAAAGTAAATAACAATTTAAGGACCGTTACTATTTTACAGGGTGCTGTGTTCATAATGAGTCATCATTAAACACCGGGTGTTTTGATTAACATGGTTCATCATTAAACATTCCGGCCCCCATGACTTGGTGCAGGTTTACCAAAGGTCCATAAAACAGGAAACAATGTGGCACGGTGTTGTGATGAATTTGACAGATATGGCATCTAGGATCTCAATTCGATTCAGGGTTGCGGGTCGTGTGAGGTTGTATATGTTGACGGCAATCAATCTATTGAAGATACGCTACGAAATGTTTCGTGGGATGCCATACCTGTAAGTAGGAATGCAGAATAAAATTAGTGTGGAAAATTGTAAAACTTATACTATATTTCAAATAAAACCACAATTTTTGAAATGGGTCTGGTAACGATCCCATTTTTTGTCTGGATGTCAACCACTCTACAGTTTTTATCAGTTCCAATATGAGTCTTTGTGATGCGACCCAGTTGCCATTCATTGGGTGGCAAATTGTTGTTTTTGATGACCACCAAGTCATTGACTTTAACGTTGTCCTTTTGATACTTCCACTTGTACCTGCGATGCAGTTCGGCCAGGTATTCGGATTTCCATCTTCTACAAAATGAGTGGTAGATGACCTTTAGGCGTTTCCAGCGGTTGATGAGGGTCAGGTTTTCGCTGCTTACATCAGATTCGGCTGGGGTCAATAATGGAGTTCCAATAAGGAAGTGTCCAGGGGTCAATGGGTTAAGGTCATTTGGGTCATCGCTAGCAGGACTTAAGGGTCTAGAGTTTAAACACGATTCTATGCGGGTGAGAATTGTTGACAGCTCTTCAAACGTGAATTTCATATCTGGTATCATTTTCTTTAGGTGGGTTTTGAATGATTTTACACCGGCTTCCCAGAGTCCGCCCATATGTGGGGCACCGGGGGGTATAAATTTCCAAACGATATTTTGATGGCTATAGTTGTGAGTAACTTGGGTTTGAAGAGTTTTTAGAAATTCTAGACGATCTTTTTTGATGAGTTCTGCTGCTCCGACAAAGTTCGTGCCGTTGTCCGAATATATGATTGCTGGACATCCACGCCTTCCAATAAAGCGGGAGAAAGCGGCTAAAAATGCTTGAGTCGATAAATCACTAACTGGTTCTAAATGTACGGCCTTAGTGGCAAAGCATACAAAAATGCAGACGTACCCTTTTGTGATGAGGCAGGCTCGACCAGTAAAGTTTCGAATGGTAAAGGGTCCAGCGTAATCGACTCCAGTTGTGGTGAAAGGGCGAGAAAGTGTTGTGCGCTCTGGTGGTAAGGAAGCCATGATTTGACTCAGTGTGTGTTTTTTGTACAAAACACAAGTTTTACAATTATTAATCACCATTTTTACTAAGGGCCTTAAACGAAAAATCCAAAATTCCGTCCGAAGTACTCGGATCATAAGTTGGTTTCCACCATGAATAGTTATTTTATGAGTGAACTCGGTCAGCAATCTGGTGAGCTTAGAGTTGTACGGCAACAAAATTGGATGTCGTTCGTTATATGTGAGCGCTGGTGATTGAACCAGACGTCCGTTGGCTCGGATGACGCCTAGTTGGTCCATGAACGGGTTGAGAGTTAAAATACTGCTAGAGGACGATATCCTTTGTTTGAGTTTTAACTGCTTATATTCTTCTGGGAAGTGTTGTTTTTGCGTCAAAATAATGAGTCGTGTTTTGACATCTTTTATTTCTTCTGGTGTAACTTCGTTTGAAGATGTCCGAAAGCTGTTTCTGTTTACACCAGTATTCCTCCAGAATCGTAGGGCATAAGCTAATACTCTATATGCGCGTGACAAATTGGAGAAACGGTTCAATGGATCCTCTTGAGTCGTAGTAGTTAACGTCCTTACGGTTTTTGCTTCTAAGTTGGTGTCATCTGGACTTCTGGATTTTGGCCATTTATCTTTAGGTAATTTAAGCCATGAAGGTCCAAGCCACCACAAGTTGTGGGTTTCTAATTCTTGGGGCGTACATCCCCGGCTGGCTATATCTGCGGGGTTTTCTTTTGATTCGACATGTTGCCAATGGCTATTGCCGACTTTATCTACAATTTCTGAGACACGATTTCCAACGAAAGTGTTCCACGTGCAGGGGGGCTTCTTTAACCAGGCCAGTACTATTGTTGAGTCGGTCCAAAAATATGTGTCGATTTGCGTAGCTTGAAGATTTGGCAGAATTCCTGAGGCTAAATTTGCCAGTAAAACGGATCCACAAAGCTCCAAACGTGGTAGCGATATTTGTTTAATGGGAGCAACACGAGTCTTAGAGGCCAGTAAATGTGTAAATATAGAATTTTCAGACTGTATTCGGACGAAAAGAGTCGCAGAATAAGCCTTTTCTGAGGCGTCGCTAAAGCCATGTATTTCCACATTTAAATTAGGGCTGTACTGGATCCAACGAGGAATTTTCAGGGCATTTATTGCAGGGCAGTTTTTGACGAATTTCTGCCATTTGAGGCAAGTCAAGGGTTTTAGGTTGTCATCCCAGTCGACTTTATCTAACCAAATCTGTTGCATGATTAACTTGGCATCAACAATTACTGGAGCTATCCATCCGCAAGGGTCAAAGAATTTGGCAATTGTAGATAGAACTTCCCTTTTTGTGTAATTTTCTTTCAATTCAACACCTGGGGCAGTGAATGTAAAAGAGTCTGAGGAAATGTTCCATTTTATCCCGAGTGTCTTGGTTCCGGCGTTCTCGGATAAGTTTAACCAGTCGAGCGGTAGTAGGGTCTCATTTGGCAAATCTTGAATAACTCGTGGATCATTTGAGGTCCATTTCATCAGATCGAAACCGGCAGATTTTAGAACAGTTGTAAGTTCTTTTCGTGATTTGATGGCATCGTTTAATGTGTGGCCACCAGCTAAGACGTCATCTACATACATGTTGTGTTGTAAGATGTTTGACGCCAGGGGGTGAGATGTCCCGATATCTTCGGCTAGTTGAAGAAGGGTTCTTATGGCAAGAAAGGGCGCGCAATTAACTCCAAACGTCACTGTGAGGAGTTCGTAATCCTCAATAGGATCAGTCTCGGATTTTCTAAACAATATCCTTTGATATTTTGTTTGCGTAGGGTCAATGAGTATCTGGCGATACATTTTTGTGCCATCTGCGTTGTACACAAAACGGAAGAATCTCCACTTCAATATTATGAGCACTAAGTCTTGTTGAAGTATGGGTCCTGGATACAAAATGTCATTCAAACTTCTCTTATTTGAAGACGGGCTCGATGCGTTGAAAACTACTCTAATCTTCGAAGTCAACTTTTCGGGTTTTATTACTGCGTGATGCGGCAGGTAATAATTTGGGTATTTATTAATTTCCAGGGGAGATATTTTCCTCATATGTCCTAGCTCGAGGTATTCTACAATAACTTGGTCGTATTGTGTCTTAAGTTCTGGCTTTTGGCTAAGCATGCGCTCCATTCTCAAAAATTGGGCCATGGCAATATTCCTAGATACGCCTATTTCTTCGCCATTTTTAAAGGGTAGGGTAACAATATATCTACCTGAATCACTTCTACGGGTTGTAGACTTGTAGTGATTTTCACAGTGCGTGTCCTCTTCTGACCTCAAAACCTTTTTTGGGGTCTCCTCCACCTCCCAAAAGCGTGAGAGGATTCGGTCCAGGGACGATGTGTTCAGTAACGATATCGTTTTTCTAGGTGAAGTTTTTGTACAAATTGGTCCCCCCACAATCCAGCCAAATACTGTTTTTTGTGCCAAAAGGGATCCAATGGACCGCATCGGTGTTTCCATACTATATATTGAGGGGCCTAAGTCGAGGCCTATTAGTAGGTCGATGGGTCGACTTTGATGAAAGTGTGGGTCTGCAAGTTCTAGTTTTGCAGCCTCTGCGAATTGTTCTGCGTTTAACGTTTGGGGCGGTAAATTGGATGGAAGGGTCTTCAAAACTGGTGCCCATACCTCTAACTTAAACGATGTGTCCACCCTGGAGCAAAGGTTAAACAAACAGGCCTTGGTCGAAGTTTCAGAAACTGTCTGACTCAAGCCGGAAACGTGTACTATATTACGTTTTGTAGGTAAGTTTAATCGGTTTTTCAACTTGTCCGATATAAACGTGGATTGGGATCCAGGGTCGATGATTGCTCTTGCCTGGTATCTTGCGCCTCTAGTTTCGATTTGTACTATTGCAGTAAATAACAAAGTTTCTTTGTCTACTAGTTGTGTCGAGGACTGATTGCTTCCCCGTAGGGTCAAGGAAGTCAGGTTAGGAATACCTGATCTGGAAGTGGACTGTATATATTGGGCTTGCGCTGCAGCACTTGTACTAGCTTGCTCGTCAGCGTTATTTGGTGGTAAACTTATAGGCTGGGTCACCGTTGCCTTGTGCAACAAAGTGTTATGTTTTTGTTTGCACAGCCTACAACTATATTTGCTTGAGCAGTCCTTGACACCATGATTTATTGACAAACAATTAAAACATGAATTTGTGACTTTTACTATGTGAATTCGGTCATTCACATTCTTTTCCAAAAAGTTAGGGCAGGATCGTAATGGTTGGGGCTCTTTACAATGTTGGCAATTGTGTGTAGAGTCTTTTTGTCCCCCCTTTGATGGAAAACGTTTCTGAGTTTTCGACTCGTTATTGGTTTGAGTCGCGTTTGTTTGAAAACTGTGAACCTGTTTTTGTTTAGTGAACGGCTTAGAACATTCCCTTTTTTGTTGACAGGGTTTGGGTTTGGTGATGGCCGCTATTGACTCTAAAGTCTTAGAGTGGTGTGTCAAAAAAGTGTTAAATTGTTCCCACGATGGAACCTTTGTTATTTCTTGAAGAGAGTTTTCAAATTCCTTCAAAAGTGTTCGGGGGAGCTTGGTCGAGCAAAGATATACAAGAAAAGGGTCCCAAGTGCCAGTTTCTACCCTTAAAGCATTTAAAGCTTGAAGGCAGCCATTAACGGTTCGTTGTAGTGTCTGAATAGATTGGCCTGAATCTTCGGTAACTTTCGGAAGGTCAAATAAAATTTTCAACTGTTCGTTGACCTGAATCCGATTGTTCTCGTATTGAAGAACAAGATTTTTCCAGGCTATATCGAAGCCTTCGTTGGTTAATGGGGCATTTGAAACTATGTTCCTAGCGTCTCCTCCAGTTTTTTGAAGCAAATGAAATAATTTTTCAATTTTACTAAGTCGCGAATTATTTAAATATAGGGCAGTAAAAAGGTCGCGGAAGGTTGGCCATGTCACAAAATCACCTGAAAACGTATCTATGTCGCAAGGTGGCAGCCGAATAGACGAAACGTCGTTGTTTCCTAAAATTGGGGTTTCGGCAGACGAAAAACGCTCGTGCTTATTCGTGTCATCAGTTGGGGCAGAAAGCGCCAGAATTTCCGCGTTAAGTGATGCCAAACAAGTTTTGTATGCAGCCAGGGCTTTTTTGTACCGATCGCGAAGTTTCTGCCTGTCTATCGGTTGTTCGCCCGATTCCGGTTTCTTGTCCCTACACTCTTCATAAGCCCTTTTGATTTGCTGCCAAAGTGAGTCTAGTTCTACACGAAGAACTTCTAAACTATGAATGTCCTCACCTGCCTTTGATTCTGAATACTCGCTTTCAAAATCTAAAAGGTCATTTGTACAATTAACAAATTTATCGAGTGCCATTATTAATTTTTTGAATTAACCAGAATCGTGAAAAAACTATTTTAAATTGGGTCAAAAAAGTACCTGCTAGCGATTTAACAACAACAAGTATCGAAAAAATTATATTATTTTTAAAAATAATTAGAGTCCCACAAAGCGATTTGTTTCCCCGGTATTTGTTTTAAATGTGATGGGGGTGGTAACCCTGTTGGTTCTCTTCGTTTTGTTGTTGTTGGGTCTTTTTTTTATTCCTGTGTCACTGCTTGTTGATTACTTCTTCTGTTGTTTTTGTTGTTGCTGAGTCTGCTAGTACTGCTGTTGAACTTGCTGCTACTGCGCCAAAGAATTTGGGTCCCGTTAGCTTGTTCACTATACAACTTTGCAAATTTGTTTTTTGGACACACTTTTAATTTAATTAATTTTTATTTTTTAATTTTTTAATAAAAACTTTACTTTTGTTTTTTAAATTATTGTTCACTACACTTTTTGCTTCGGTTCGAAGTGACCAAATGTTTGGGGGTTGATTTTTTGTGCTGGTTCTTTTTTTTGTTGTTAAATAAAACACTTTTTTTTGTTTGTTGTTTTTGTATTTTTTATTTATATGTTTATTTAAGTTTTTTGATGTTTGTCTCACAAAGGTCGCAACTAGAGTGAGTTTTTAATGTTTTAAAAATGATCTTACAAGCTAAGTTTCATTACATAGAAAAATAGTGCAATGACAAATGTGAAAAAGTAAATAACAATTTAAGGACCGTTACTATTTTACAGGGTGCTGTGTTCATAATGAGTCATCATTAAACACCGGGTGTTTTGATTAACATGGTTCATCATTAAACATATAGCTTTTAATATACTTGCTTTGCCTCAAAACTTAGCCACTTTTTTACACCCACACCGCGATGTGTGGAGAGGGTATTATGTGTTTTTGCTGATGTATGTATCGCCTTAAAACATTGCTCCAAGACCCACCTTAAGGTATACCGATCGACTCAGAAAGTAGGCCATATATGAAAAATAAAAGTGCAGTATTTGCGTGCGTGCAAAACAATTTTTTTTTAAATTCTAGAAACTACATTGATAAACCTTTCATTCAAGGACGTGATTCTTACAAATTGTTTTGTTTTGTATTGGCATCGACCTGGTTTAATGTTACGTTTAAGTAAAAAAGAAACTAGAAAAAAAAAGTCCGAGCATAGAATATCCAACAAGAGTGTACCATATTTGGGATCCATGGGCAATCATGTACCCACCAGTTCAAACTGTTAGTAATACGCCTTAATATAGCTTTAGAAAATATCTGTACAAACGTGATCGGTTGTTTTTTATTTACATAATGCTAATGAATATTTTAGTATTATTCCACTTTTAGGAGCCTCTTGTAAAAAATTTTTACCGTTTAAAAATTTTTCTTAAAATCTTAAATATTTATTATTGTAAATTTTAATAATTTACTCTCTAAAGACCCGCATTTATCTCTTTAATATGCAAATGAGTCTTGGATAACTATATAATACATACATTGAATTGATTTGTATATTTGAACATGTTTATAGTACATGTGTCCATATATATTTAAGAGTACACTATTTTTAATTTTGTATATCTATTTTGATCTCTTCTCATCATTTACATACTCAATACATAAACAACTTTAAAAGAAAAAACCACAATGACTTCAACAAATCGTCGGTCTGTCCTTTTTTTGTATGTGCTGGCTTCATCTACCACTTGAAAATAATTGAAAAGAAGTGCAAGTGAGTCGGCCGGCTGGCTCAAATCCAAAACTTTGTTAAATCGCTTTGCAAGCCTTTTTGATTATAATTTTTTTTTCAGCAGAAATGACTGTTGCTTTCTTTGTGTAAATTGTGTTGAACGATAGAACTTTTATTCCTCTCCCTTTTATTATAGAAATAATATCGTTGGTACTAACTCCTTTTTTGTAGTGAAGATTTCAAAGTAAAAAAAGTGATTTCTTATTTAAAAAAAAAGTTATTTAAATTTCTGTCTGCGAGAAGGATGAAAAACTATTGTAAATGTGTGTATTTTTCTTTAATCACAACACATGAACAAATTACATGTCATTAAAACTGATTAGAATTTATGGGATGTGGACAATTGGTTTTAAATGAGATCTGATAATGGTTGCAGAAATGCATAAGACTTTTTTATTTAAAATGCGAGTTTTCTTTTATGGACTTTAGGAATTAAAAATTTCTAGAATTTATAAAAATAAAATCATTTAAAGTTGATTGGACTATTGTAGAAAATTTTTTACACAGGATAGATTTATTTAAAGTCATGAAGCTGAAAATTTTCCTCTATTAAAAATGATTTTTAAATTTATGGGATTAAGTAAAACTTTTTAAAAATATTACTTTGGACTAGATCACTAATAAACCAGGTCGGTGATGAAAAAGTTGTTTACATAACTTCATATAAAACAAGTATGTTGATTAGAGTGGAGCGGCGCGCCGCGGCGGTGTGTGAAGGAAAAAAAGTCATCTAATAAATTTCGAATAATACCAGAATAATGCATCGACCTAAATTATATACAAAAAAAAAATTTAAATTACCAGTAGTTCACTAACTTTTAACACTTTTGCAGGTGTTAACTTTAACCACACATTTTGATGTTTGCACTATCCACTATGTGATTCACTAACTTATTTATAACCATGGTAAACAGTTTTATATGTCTTTGTATTCAAATTGATATATCGTGGCAACTCTGCCAAGCGAAACATAAAAATAGGATAAAATAACAAAGAAGAATAAAAAAACAAAACAAAAACCGTTTGATTAATAGATTTTAAATAGGTTTGTGCAAAATGCGTAAAACATAACTAATTTTTATTATTAAATTAATTATTTTATTTTATTATTTTATCAATTTAGTAAACGCGTATAGATATTTTAATAGAATGGCTAGTACTGCTGCCAAAATAAAGCCGGGCGTCTGCCGAGCAGCTGAGTCAAATGGTTGGATTTATAATATATAAGTAGGAAGCTCCACGAAACATTGGTGTGCGACAAGAAGTTGATAAATTGTAGGCTAAATACCTTTAAGTCAAAATATGGACAGTAAATAAACACTTTTTTAAACGAATTAAGCCGCACTAAAAATGCTGGTGCTAATAAACCACAATTTGTTTTGTTAAAGTAACAGCTGACGGAAACAGCTGGCTTTAAACACCATCAGATATCGTTAAAAATGTTAGTGAATAGCAAAACAGGGCTGGAAGTTGGAGAAATTTTGTGCATTTTATTTCAGTTTGCTTAATTAGTATAAAAAATTTGACCATATTTTTCTCTTATGCCTAAACGTGAAAAAGAATTTTGTGCTTAATAAAAAAAAACTCCAAATCGAGGAAATCTAACAGAAAATAAGAAAGTGATACGCCATTAGTGAAAACCCCGTTGTTATTTCCCTTACAAAATCTTTTTAAACAAACCGAAAAATAATTTATTTTAAATTGAATTAGATCAATTTTGTGTGATAAATAAATTCCAATTTTTCCACTTAATGGCTTTTAACTTGCTTAGTATTTATTTCATTTTACAAATTGTATACATTCCACAGAAAAAATTCTCTTTCACTTTAACCATTAATTAAAAATAAAATCAGTTTTAATTAAAAATATAATGAAGTTAATTAAACGTTTATTTAATCAACAACAGTACTGCAGAAAATGTTGTTTATATCAAAAAATATTTAATTGATACCATTTAATTTGTTTACTGGTGCAAATTTAATTAATATCGCAAATTTTTGAATTGAAATAAATTTTTATTTTTTTCCTTGCATGTGATCGCAACAAAATTATTTTTGAAATACATTCCGAAAACGAAAATACTCAGAAAATAAAATAATGGTGTTTAACAGAATGTCTTCAAATGAACTCTTTTGAATTTTAAGGCCTGTAACTCAATAAATTTTTATCCGATCAACACAATTGCTGTATTGGCTGAATGACTGGAAAGATATCTTTTTAACAGTTTAAATCTTATTTTATTCGGATGAACTGTGAGGTAAACTGTCGCCAATAAACTAAAGCACTAAAATTATTTTTCTTATTTTCGCGAATATCGCCATTACCCTAGAAAATTTTTTTTATTTTATTTCTGACAAAAACTTAGGAATCATAAGATTGGCCTCAAATCTGACCTGCAATTTAAAAAAAATAGTGGATATATTGAGCGTAATGAGTTACACCAACTATTAAAAAAGGTTTAATGTTGCATCATAAAATTGATCGATTTGATCTTATTTTCAAAATATTGATGCTGCGGTAGAGGACCCTTGTATCTAAAAATAAAATGCAACGTTTTAGCGCTGTTCGAAATGGAAATGCGCAAAAAAATTGTGTCGTTTCACCCTAATGAAGATGTTGGTCTATATGTTGCAATTATAAACTTTGTTTAAATGTATCGCGTCGCATTAATCAGATAACGGTATCGTTAGCTGGTATGAATCATATCAATATCGTTTCCTGTTACTTTTACGACAATAATTACAAATAATTATAGTTTGAGAAAAAAACTTGCAAAAACATTTTTTCGCAGGCCTGTGAAATTAAAGATATTACGTTTTTGATTGTTTACCCCCAAAGAGCTTCTCATTAGTTAATTTTTAAATGATAATTGATCTTAGATTATATAAAATCAAACATGCGGTTAAACAAACTTTTCTACACTTTGGTTTTTCTCTCAAACTTTTTCCTATTGCAAATACATAATTTCCCACCAACAATTGCTAACAGGAAAGAAATACTTATACCCAAAAAAAAAAACATCAGAATGGTAGTTATCGTAAACTAACAAAATTTGTGTTTGTTAGCAAAACAAAATCTTTGGCACTATCTTCAACATCATATCAACTATACAAAACGATTCATCTCAAGAAAAAAACAAAAACTAAAAAAGAAACATTACTAATTGAGGACTACCACAACATGGTTTGCAGTGACTTTAGAAAAAAAAACACCCAAGAGCAACCACAAAAAACTAAAACATGGCCAAAAGTTAAAAAAAAGAAACAATGCAACCAAAGAGAATACAACAAAATTTAACAATAGCAACAACTAAGGCTAACACTTTCCTAAAGGCCCCTTTGAACAATGAGCAACATAAAATTAAAAAACACAAAACTTTACAACAACATTGTAATGTAATTTAGAAAAGATTAAGATTAATTTTCAAACGCCTCTAAAGGTTAAAATAGGTGGATACCAAAAATATACTCACATGAGGATAAACAATAACCACTTACACACTCTCAAACACGCACATGTCAAATTAACCCTGGGGTGAATAGGGCTAAAATGGTACAATTTAATTAGAAACCTGTATTGAAATGAGCAAAGTATCTAAAAAGTTTTATATTTCAAAAGATTTTATAGGCCACCTTCAGTATTACTCGAAAATTGTTGCAAAGCCTGGCCCACGATGTCGATCGGCAACTTAAGCGAGCAATAACAAGTCACTGATTATTGTTCCCTTAAGCGGTCCACTAACTATCGACTCCTCGGTCGACAGGTTTTACGTTTCTAACGCAATCCATGCATTTATTGTCTAATGACTGTATTGCTGCATCAATACTTTCCCAAAAAAACGATAGTTTAAAAATAACAATCGGCAAAACATATAAATAAAGCCAAAACAAACTTTGTAATTAAATAAATATTTATTTAATTTATTTTAATGTAAAAAAAAACATTAAGCTTTTTTTTTTTTTTTTTTGTCAAAATTTCGATTAATAGTTCGACATCGACACAAAATTTATAGTCATTTGAATTTTGTCCTCAATTCCATATAACGTCAAACAAAAGAAAAGCACTAAACGAAATTGACACATGCGTCAAAAATCAAATAAATTAATTTTACATTACAAAGAAAACATTCTCCAAAATTCTGGAACTTATTATACTATGGCCGAAGTGATATATACATCGATTTGATGTGATACAAATTAAGAATGTCTGAATAATTTTTTTAATGTAAATTTTTGTCCATCTGAATCTGGCATCCCATATATGATCCATATGTTTAAATGCTAGAGCTGCCACCTCTCAATAAAATGTATTCAAAAGTAATTTTCACGTCAAAAACTTTTTTTCACAATAGTTTTCCCAAACATTGCATAAAAAAAAATTTTACACCTTAAACACATTTAAACTTAATTTTTTCAACAAGTCCGGTTACACAGGTTTTAACGCGAAAACCTCGAAAAAATGATTTCTGAAAACATAACAATTTCCACAGACAACAACAATTTGATGCCCAACAACAGTCACTGCTCCAACAAAACAAACAACGGAAAAAACAGACCATTTAACAACTTAACATAATGATCATGACGCGACGTAATGTCTGATACAAACATTTTAACAACTACACTGCCCAACAAGCCCAACATGAAACGCACCTTTTACCAGATTATTTCTGGCAAGAAACAACTTATAAAAACAGAATCCTGACTTAAAGTTACACAAAAATAGACTTAACACGCCACGCATACAACAAGAACACCGAACAACAAACCGACATACCAAACAGAGGAATAGAACATGAGGGTTTGGGGAAAAAAATCTCATTATTTAACTATTAATACGAGTGAAGAAAAAAAAACTTCAACTACAATAAGTATGACTAAAAATACTTATCTTTAAGTAATAGCCAGGGGGAGCAAATGTGCCACAAATTCCCTGGTCAACCAACAATTCTTTATTGTAATCAGCATGTGATGCAAATCATCTTTAATAGAACAGCATCTTTATCATGGCAATAATAATAGCATTAATGATCATTATTAAGAGTACTTATAAAAAAATTTACATAAAACTCATACAAAGACAGGCCAGGCACTATGGGGTGGTAAGGTAGGAAGTTGTAGAAAAATTTTATTATCCAGCATTAAAATCTATTCCAATGGAGATTTTAAAACTAGGTGTCTGCCAATAAACTTGAATTAATAGATTTTGGATCTAGCAGCAAACAAAGAACCCCTTCAGCATGTTAAACTTTGGGAAAATCAGACTCTAGTCAAAAGTGTTTAATGCCTCGATTTAATTTTGATTTGAGGTATTATAACACCCACTGAAGTCCACTTTCCGTGATAATAGATTTCCGTGATAACATATTTCCGTGATAACAGATTAGACCATGAACAACCGCGATCGGCCAATCTTGATTCTCCCGAATGTTTTTATGCACCAGAGCAGTAAAAAACTGCCATCAATTGGCATTGAAATCCAAATGATTTGAGCCAAACTGATCAAAAAAAAAAAATCTTTGATTTGAGAATGATTTCAGACTTAAAATTAAATCTTGTCAGAATTGCACTATTTGCGATTGCAATCATTTGAAAATCAGTCTTTTAAGAAATCATTTAATGCAATTAATTTAATTGCAATAAATTTTTATATCGAAATCATGGAATTTCAATCAATTCCTCTGAAATCACAACTATAGTAAAAGTTAAGTTAAAATATTGCAACCAAATTTATTGCAATAAATTAATTGGGGGATTCACAAGGTGTCATAAAGTCATATGTCTTAAAATAATAACATGAAAAAATACGACTATTGTGAGCAACCCCTCATAATTTAATGTGCTATTAATTACGACAGCACAATAAACATAGCAAGTAACGTTCTATTTATTTAAGACACTTTTTGTTTACAAACCAACAACAATATTTTTTAAACCATTGTAAAATATTAGAACATTATGACAATAAACCATGATAGCACACCTTGTGAATACCCCAAATATATGAATTGGTTCCAAACAATTGATCGCATTTAAAATCGCGATATTGACTGCATGATTTTAAATTAAAATTTTGATACTGACTATGGTTCTTTATATAACTGAAATTTAACAAGCACTTAAGGTAACTACTAACTTTTTTATTTCCAAGCACTTCGGACATGTACGTGCTGCCGCCAATTTGAAACACCAACTATTTTCGGGTCTTCTTTCACTTGGTCTTTGGGCCGGAGTATTGGTCTTCCCTGTCTCTGCTTTCCGTGGTATTTCGACATTGAAGTATTTAACGTGTTGTCGGATCTTCAGCTACTAGTTTGTTTTACTAAGATAATTTTTATTAAATAGGTTTTTAGAGCTGGCAGGCTAAATACGATTAGCTAAACTATAATATATACGCTGAGAAAACACATTTCTCGATATGGTCACCTCGAACTAAATAGTTTTAGGACACATTTTTAATCTAAATCTTAAATTTCTCCTATTTTTATCCATAGTGTTTTGCGGTGTTGCGAACTCTTGATACACTAACCGCATGAAGACAGAAAACGGGCTAAAAAAGGGCTAAATTGAAAACAGACGTTTCAGTACTTTTTCAGACATTTTTCAAAAAAGGGCAAAAAGGGCTAAAACAAATATCACTATCTATGTGATCTATATGGTATGATGAATTTTTGTAAGTTTCATCAGAATTGGCTTTCATCATAATTAGTCAGGTATTTTGTAGCTTGAACAACAACTATTAAGACTATATGGAGGGCCCACATCTGAAGCGAACCAAGTTAGAAGAAGACAGTTGAAGATATTTTGAGGCTGAGTAAATAAAATGCCATTAATTTAACCGAAAATGAGGGGCGTTGGCTTGGTATTTTTACCGTTACCTTAGGAAAGAAACACTTTATGACTAAGTCCGTTACATAAATGAATAGAGCTAAACTTTGCGGAGAATTTCTCACTAGTATTTAAATATTTTATATTTCATGACTGGTTTGATTCAGATATGAGCCCTCTATATTAAATTCATCGACATTTTAGTTTTAACCAAATTCATGACACAATGTCCTCTCAAAGTCAGCGGGTTAGAACGTATACATCAATATATGTTTAGCAAAACTAGAAATTTAATAAATGGATTGTTCCCGTTTTAATTATTACAACTAATTACCGATCCAAAACTTAACCGGACTTTCAATGTTTTTCCATTTGCATTAAAAACAAAAAATATACAGCCAAACTATAAATATCCCGGCGAAATGAGTTCCCTTGTAATTAGTTTTTCCCGGTAATAAAATTCCCCTATTCTTAACAGACGGGGAGAATAGTATTATTATATGAAAGGGAATTTCGATTTTTCGCGGTCAACTGTATTGCTTTCAGCTGTTTTGTTTTGTTTTAAAAGATTTGTGAAAAACTAACGTACGAAGCAGTGTGGTCATTTTGGCATTTTTGCAGCTAAATTTAGCATTAAAAATTTCTATTTAGCTTTTTTTTAGCATTATTTTAAAAATTTGGACCAATAGTTTTATTGATTTTACTTACATTTTTTTTTATTGATTATAATAAATTTTGACTAAAAATAGTTGTACCCAAAAGGTAATTTCGTATGAAAATGGATAATTTTTATATCAAGAAACATCCTTCATATCTTGTTTAAAAAAAAAAATAGAAAATTCAGGGAATATTAAAAATGCCCTAATCATGTTGATTGTAAATATTATTTGCCCTTTGATATAACGATATAAAAGTACAAGGAAATTTCACTTTGTATTTAGAAAAAAATTTTTGAAAAAATTTTTGCTCTAAACTGCTGGAAAAATAATAATTTTAAAACTTCAACTTTTCTTAAACTATAAAAAATAAAATGATCTAAAAATTGTTGCATGTCGTAACAATAAATCGTTTAAATTTTGCTTGTATCAGGGGTTTGCGGGCCGCCTAAATTTAAAACTTCATCTCAACTGCCTGTACTACATAATTATATGTATCAGATGCTTTACCAAAATCTACCCACTAGTTTATATATAACCATTTATTTTAATTTCGTTAAAAAATAGATCACTAAAATGTATTTAGTTTCGAATAAAACTGCATTCTGGTAATAAATTTTTAACAAAAATCTTTAAAAATTTTAGCATTTTTTAAAATCATTATTAGCATTTTTTGGCCACGTCTAATGCTTGATTTAGCTGTAAATTTATTTTAGATCTGTTCACACTGTTACGAAGTGAAGAATTAAAAATTTTAAATAATTCAAATTGTTTAGTGTAGCATTTCTGGTGCTAGCTGAAGAAGCAGAAGCTGTGGAACAGCAAAATTCCAAAAACGGGCAAATGATTGCATATAGAATATTCATTGTACTTACAATGTTGGAGTTGCCGCAAAATACCATACCATGTAGGAAAATACCATAAAAATCGTAGCCCTAAAAATTACAAAAAATATTAATGAATTAACTACGTATACATTTATTAAGAGGGGACGAAGTATATCCATTCGAACCGTGGCCTCTGACTCCTCATAGAACACCAGAGGATGGGTCGGTAGAGTTAAAATTTAATGAAATTCATTCAAAGTTCCGCAACGTAATTGAGCGAACAAATTGTATCCTCAAAAATAGATTTAGATGCATTATTGGCGCTAGGGAGTTGCACTATGCTCTAAAAACGACAGCGAAAATAATAAATGTTTGTTGTTCGTTGCATAACATCTGCATTTATTATAAATGCGATACCAATGCAAATGATATTTAAAACTTAGAAACTTTTTCTGTTCAAGAAATTGATGTGGTGTCATTAGCCTCACAGCAGTATTTGTCTGCAGCCCAGACAAATACTGCCACATACATACATACATATGTATTTTATACAAAAAAATTAAATACTTAAATTTTTTAGCACAAAATCCCTTGCAATTGTTTGGCGCAACTATTTTCAAAATTTCTTATCAAACTCTCCCTTTAATTGACATTCGTAATATCTTCTCTATTCCCGGGGAAGAGCTTCCCATTTTCGAAGTTTGTTTAGAATAAGAGAAAATGGAAAAGAGTAAAAGTCCCCGGGAGATTTTAGTTAGAATAGGAGAATAGGGAATAAGGGAAAAAATCTTGGGGAATTGTTATTCATAATTGGGCTGATAATCATACCGAGCCAAAAACGGGCTTAAAAAAATAGAATTAACAAAAAGGGCTAAATATGCGCGTTTTTAGTTTACGGCTTAAGGTACTTACAATAGGGCTAACTCTAGCCCGAAAAGTGCTAAGTTGGCATCACTGGTACTTTGATCTCTTTTATTCAATTATATCGCTTCTTTTTATTTTATAAACACACATCATTCTCATCGCCATCATCATCATCATTAACATTGATGCCTTTTAATGATGCCCTCCAGTTTGAAAAGCGGACAACATCAGCCAATAACGCGTAGGAAATACGTTGAATAAGAACAAAGTGTTACATATGCCCGATATCTAGTTATTTTTGTTGTTACCTTTTTTACGATAACGTCTACACATTTTCATATTATATGCAGTTTCATTCTTCTTTTTGTTCTGAGTTCTTACAAACTGTCATTAGTTTTGTAAAGAAAAAAGGCTTCATTTTTGCCGACACGCCTGAAAATTGACCAAACCTTTAGAACTTGGGTCTAGAATCTATTATATGTCACATTTAATGAAGGATTTGGTAGATTGTTATGTCAACGTACAACATTCTGTACGACGTTATGTTCTAAATCTTAGAGACAGTTTTAGGAAACTTAAGGGTGTATCATGTATCATTTAAAGAAAGAAAATATTTCTTAATCAAGAGACAATAGTAAGTTGTAAGATTTTTGACAGATATTTTGATATTTTGGTAACATTATTGTATTTGAACTCGTTTTAAATTAAATTGAAAATTTTTATCAATAAAATCTGTCTAATTTGTTTTAGCATCTAAATGATTATACAAAAACAAAAATCGATATCATCATCAATGTTTTGTTGTCATTTGAACATGTTTAACTACTTAATTAATGTCATTGTTTTTTATTTTGCTGACTAGTTTTTATTTTTTATTTTATTTTTTCTTTAATTAAATTTATTATTATTAAATTTGTTAGCGAATTCCTCATAAATCTTTGTCACAATAAAATGTAAATAAAAAATATATGCAAAAGTTATACAATATCAGTCAATTAAATCAATTACCATGTAAAAGCTATTGAGTTGTCTTTTGTCTCTTTCAGTCACTCTTATACAAATAGACAATGGAATTGCAGGATCAATAACTTGATTATTAAAATATTTTTCTATTCTATTAGTATTTTCCTAGGAGCTATAATCAACACTTCCAGCTACCGGTGTCTAAAGTTATAACATATCGTTTGGTCTCATGTAGAAAGTAATTTTTTGCGAAATTGAGTTTTTTAGTGATTAAAATACACAGCAAGAAATTGAAACCTTGTCGTTAAACGTCCAGCGTTATATGGACTCTGCACCAAAAAACTGACTTATTTTTTTAAGTCAAGGACCAATTAAGGAAATTTTAAATACCTTGCTTTGAAATAAAACAATTTCAGTGAAAGCGAGTGTTCTGTACCAGTTGCAACAAATGTTAGTCGGACATGCTAACCCCTGGAATTCAAGACGGCTGAGGGAATATCTCCTAAATGGTCCTGCAACATGTTTTCTAACGATGTCATGATGGCTTCATCCGGTGCGATATTTGCACCATTTTTCGGCTCATGCTTTTTTTTAAATTAAGCCGCTAATTTTGGTACAGGGTCTCTGTGCTCGCCTGATCGGATTTTAGCAGTTCATAATTGATATGAACTTATGGTCACGCCAAATACAAAGAATTACCTTGGTGGCTTAGAGATGTAGATTTGGTGTTCATCAAAAACGTTTAAAATATGCTGCTTGAATGGTCCTAAATAATGTAACGAGTTCTTCTTCAGTTTTACGGCAATCTCCAGAGCGTTATACCTAGAAATCATCATCTTCATTTATTTTTTGTGACCACCACCTCTGAACCACATATATCTCTCGGGATTAGCATAGGAAGATACAAAAAAGGAAAACCTGAGTGTTTAAAATTCTTATTCGTCTTACAGTCTTATTTGTATAATATTTTTAGCTTTACGTCAGGTATTCTGTTCAACATTTCACGTTAAATGCTGTCAAAATTCAAATGAAAAAAACTTGTGCGGAATTTCTGCGGAAAAATGTTGATAGAGTTGTACCCTGTTCAATTTTAAAAATTGGCGAAATGTTTCTGGCAACTTTTTTTACAGCTGCGAAATAATCTAAGCTGCACTTATATAACGTGGAATTTAAAGCAAATAAAAACAGTTTACACTTAATATTAAATTAGAACGAAAAAACATACATAACACAGCCGGTTACAGTTTTTCATCCATATTTACTTTAATTTTTTATTTAAAAAAATCTTTTTAGTAAAATACATATGGGTTTGGTTTATATACGCAAAACAATGTCGCATACTTTGAAAGATTAAAAATACATGTCAAATTTTTCGTGTGAAATAACAGATGTTGCTAACATTGAGCAACATTGATTATTTCACACGAAAAGTTTTTTACGAGTATAAAAACCACATTACAAATACAAAATAAAAAATTACAAAAAAAGATAAGCTGTTGCATAAAATTCCGTGCGAAATAATATAAGCTGCACTTGTTTCGCACGGAAAACAAAAATGTTGCAAGAAACATTTCGAATGTTTTTCTTAATGTAAATAGAGTACAACTCTATCAAAATTTTTGCGTTTGTATTTCACAGGAATTTTTTATATTTAGTTTGACAACATTTCGCACAAGATACTGAACAGAGTACCAGGTTTTAATAAAGTCTTTGGAAAAAGTTTTCCGGACGATCTAGCCTAAACAGCGAAATGCGCATAGAAACTAGCTTTCCCTCAAAAATAAATTTTAGTGCATTTACCAAAAATAAAAATTGGGAACTTAGCACGTCATAAATAAATCTTATTAATAATAAATTTTGTATTCTCAAAAATAACTTTTGCACAATTTTTTGCAACGAATATTCTTCGGCAGAAACAAAACACATTTGCGTTTATACAAATGCACACAATCAGTGCGTCGGCCGAAATATATCATACACAACGAAATCTTCGATTGGCTTATTTCTATTTCTTACGTCGACGAACGACTAAATTGGGGAAGAGGGCATTTTTCTTATCATCGAGTAAGTGCAAAAAAGTAAATGCTTATGCCTTTCTAGACATTTTAACAAGCCTTACCTATCATATATATTGCTGAAATTTACACAGGTGTCAAAACTTTGTAGAATCAAAATGTTATGAAATTCTCTTTGCGTCTAAGAAAAGAGAACAAAGGTCTGTTGTAGGTATTTTTCTGCTTAGACAAATGATGTAAATAAAATCAAAGCAAAGATATTAAACAGCTGATTTAATAGCAAAATAAAGCTGATGGCTACAGTTCTTCAATATTTACAAAAACAACAAGAAAATTTCTTCAGTTGATTTTGGTTGTTCTTGTAATTGTATAAAATTGTTAACATCTTCATTATATACTGTTATTAAAATGGCTTAGAAAATAAACGTTTACTGACCGCTTGACCAATATTGTATCCGCATTTTCTCCTAATCGGTGCATTTTGCTTTAACATAAAAAGATTTGTTCATTCTACATAATTTTTGACATGTTTTAATACATTATTACCATGCAAAGATGTTTTAAGTGAGAGTAAATGACAGATATTTACACTCAAAACTGCTATACAGGTTATTAAAGACACAAACCCAGTGTAAAGGATACGCTGTTGTTGTTGTTGTTGTAACAGCTCAACTTGTGCTGATGTTGCTGAGTTGACAATCTTTGATCGGTGCATATGATGATCCGAGTCGTTCCGGTACGTGGACCCAATTGTCGCGGGGACGATGATACGCTGTTGTGAAGCTCGCTGTTATAGACCCAGTATTTGGTGTTTTATTTGTTAATTTTGTTTTCCAACTTTTAAAAATTAAATCCATTGTTTTATAAAATAACAACCAATGCAGTATTAAAATATATAATACAAATTCATATTCCATTTTTTCCGTTTGGCTTCAAGTTCGCCTGTCTCGTTGAGTGTGTTTTGCCGGCATGTGATAACTTTATTTATATACTAGTTCTAGTCACAAAAGTAGCCAAGTTATAAAAAGATTTAAACTTCCAAATCAAAAAACAATTAATCATTCATATTATTACAACATCGCTCACACGCTTAACGGCCTTAACAAGTTCACAATCAAATATAAAATGCTATTGGAAATTGATGTAAATAATTCATGTTGCTAAGCCCAGCAAAAACTTTTCTTACAAAATAAGTAGAAAAATAATGAGAACTTGAGGAAAAGAGTACTTATTTTTCTACTAGAAAAAGTACTTATTTTTGTTCGCGATGTCCGAAAAGTAATCCTTTATAATTTGGCAAATTACAACCTAAAAAATAATACCTTTATTTTATACCTTAAAGTTGTATTAAAATAAGTAGTTACAAAAAGAGACAAGAAATAAATACTTTCAAATTTACTTTTAAAAAGGTTTAAACACTCTAATTAAAATCTTATGGAATTTTTGTTGAAAAAGTGTACGCAGTAATACATTTTTCGAAGTGAAAGAAAATATTTAATAAAGAAAGCTTCTTCATAAAACGAAAACCGATAAATTTTATCGGAATGAAATCACTTTTAATTTTTCGATCGAAAAAGGTTTTGTTTGGTTTGCACAATATTGCCACATTTAACTTGATAATAACAAATTTAAATTTGTCGGAATTACGAAAATCGATCGAAATGAAAATACGGGTTCAAACTAATAGGATTCTGTTAACAAAATTATATTGTGTGGGTAATTAATCAAAAGGTTATTATCATGGCCCGGATTTTTATGCAAATGCATATTTGTTGTCGTCAGTCTGAGATGAACATAAACTAAATATCTTTGCGCATCATGAAATTTGAAGTAAAATGGCATCGCTTTGTAAGTGCAGATTTTTGGATATTTTGCTTTAAATGTATATTTTTGCACATTTGGTTGACATTGCATATTTTTCTTGCAGAGTTTGACAACAAAACTTGTTTAGTTTGTTTTATTTTGTGATGCACCGTGCTGCAGTAGAGATAAGAGGCAACTGCGATGATATTGATTTACATATTGATTTCTCAGGTAAAAAATATTTTGCAAAGCACCGCGCGATTTGCCGCATTTTAAGCAAAGTTTCCCGATTTCCTTTTTTTCCACAGCCTATGACAACCAGGTGGGGAATGTGGTTGAAAGCAGTTATTTATTATGCTGAAAATTTTGACCAATTCAAGGATATGTTGGAAGGATTCAACGATGGTGATGCAGTTTTATTAAAAAAAGCATATTTATCATATATTAAAGCTCAGAAAATGCTTGTGTTTAAAAATTTGAGTTAATTTCCGATACTGTTGTGAAATTAAAGAAATCTAATCCATTGGCAAAGCAAATTCGTATCAAGCTTATAAAGTTCTTAGAAAAATTAAGGATTCAAAGCGACAAAACAAACTGCTGGCATATTTAATTTAAATTTTTACGAAAACAGCTTAGCGGAAAATAAATATACCACAGGAACTATCAGTATTTAAATATGTACCGTTCACTTCAGTCACTTTCAACAGCCATTTTCATGTCTAAAAGCTTTTTGAGGCCAAACTGCCTTAACTTTACATTTGAAAATATTAAAAAAAATTTATATATATAAACAAAATTTTTTCTTATGGATTTTAATTCATTTTATATGTAGGTTCAAATATCTATCTAAAAAGTGACTTAATTTACATGATTATTTTGCTTTCATGTTTTCTTTTTATTTTTGTGCTTCACTTTATTTAAACTTCTACTTTTGTGCTTATCGTACTCTATTTTCGTTTATCAGGCTGAATTTTTACCTTTTTATGTTATTATTGTTTTCTTCTTGTTATATTAATTTTTTTTTTTATCATTAATAAATGGGTTTAAAAAAAATTTTAATTGCATATTTTTTAAATTTTTAGCACATATTTTTCTATTTTTGGTGCATGTGCTATGCGCATAAAACGCGATTTTAACTGCATTAAAGTCCGGGCCTTGGTCATTGCTTTTAATATTTATGTTTTAATTCGTACACGCAGAGAAAAAATATGTTTAGATATGGTCTTCTCCAACAAAACTATTTTTAGACAAAATTTTAAACATATTATGTTTAAATTTAACCATATTATTGTCACCGACAAACATATAATTGTTAAATTAGTCCTCCATCAAGAAGCCACAACCATATTATGGTTGCCTCTAAACATGTTATGGTTAAATATGACAATAATTTGTTTTTAAATTAACAATAGTATTTTCCTCTTTTCTAAGAGCAACATGCTATGGTTGAAAACCAACCATGCTATTATAAGTGTTAAACATATTTTAGTTATTACTAACCAAAAGATGTTCGGAGGCAACCATAATATGGTTGTGCCTTCTTGATGGAGGACTAATTAAACAATAATATGTTGGTCGGTGACAATAATATGGTTAAATTTAAACATAATATGTTTGCAATTCTCTTTAAAAATAGTTTTGTTGGAGGTGACCAAATTTAAACATATTTTTTCTCTGGGTGTAACATGATGCTTAAGGAGATTATATAAATAGTAGATGCAACATATTTGTTTTTATTAGAGAATTCTTATTTTTAGGAAGAATGTTTGGCTACATTTATTTTGAAATTTTCAGCATTTCGAAACGTAGAAACACAAAAAACTAACAAAGAATTAACAGAAGATAAAAAGATTTTCATTTTTTATTTTCTATGTTATTTCAAATGGTTGCTCCCAACATTTTTATTAGTAATTGATGTTGCTAAAAAAAGTTATTTCATTTCAATAATTGCTTCATCAGTGTTTTGCTAAGAAAAAATAAAGCAAAAAAAAAAAACTATTTAATGATCTAGATGTGTCTAAACAACATTTACATTTTCATATGAATAATAAAAACTTTAGTTAAAAAAAAATTGTATAGCAACATGTTGTTTTATCCTTATTTACTTTAATCCCCGTTAAATGTTTTTATTTTTGATCAAAGATACTTTGAAAACTTTGTCCCATTAACTTGAGTAAAGCCCTTAATCCTTTAAGCTTTTCATAGGTGTATAACAAATATATCCAACAACAATTTTAAACGATAAATATCAATCACATTTAACACGTGAACAGACACACCCGTTAGTATGTCGTTTCTTGTCTTTTTTTAATTTCTTTATGAAAAGGGTTAATGATGGGGGGGGGGGAGGGTTTGGTGTTGGTATCTCCTCCCAAACAGTTCATTTAAGTCAAGACTACAAAGTCTAGTTTGCTTTGTATTTTTTTTACATTTTATTGTACATTTAATTGGTTACGGCTTTCAGATGGTTGTACTACTCGTTTCCACTCGTACTGTAAAAATGCACAACATGCTGAGTACGGGAAAATATTGCAGTACTAATAAATTTATGTTAAAACAATTTTAGTTTTTTTTTTCTTTCTTGTTGTTTTGCGTATTTTTGCGATACAATAATTGTTGGTGATTGGTTGCTCTTGGTGAACTGTCCGCGAAGTTGAAAGGTGTTGAAAATTCATAAATAAATAAATTTAATTTAAGGTAATGAAAAAAATAATAACTGGATAAAATTTTCGATTAATAATTAAATTAAAAGGTCGATGTGTTGGATTATGGATTCAAATGTTATTCATGTGCTGTTTTCAGTATTTATTTTAATAATTAACTTGTATGCCTGCTTTTGCATATTAATTGATTTTTGGTCAGGCTTGTTCTCATTTTTATCCAAAAATATTTAGTTTTCAAATATATTTATAGCAAGTTTGTTTTTTTTTTTTATTAAATATTTTTCTCTGAAAATGCAATTGCAAGTGAAAATTGATGCGAAAGTTATTGGGGCTGAAATTACTCGTTAACAATAACAAACAAGTACAACATCTGAAATGGAATTGGCAAACAACAAAATGTTTTATTTTTTATATTTATTCGTCTTTGTGAATGTTGTTGTTTTGTTTTTGTAACCATATATCATCTGGTTAATCATTTTTTATTCATTCATTTTATTTTCAACGAAATGCAATAACAAATACAATATCCGAAACAGCAACAACAACTTATAAGACCTCCCAAGCTTTTAAATTTTTTAGTCAAGTCAGCAAAAGACCGTTGTTGCTTGGGAAGAGGAGCAGTTGATTTCCGATTAACCCTCAAATGGGGGCAATTGTTACTCTTATTTACTGCTAAAAATAATGCCTTATAACATTTGAAGTTACAACACCTTTTTTATTGTTGTCAAAACCCTATATTGAGCAAACTGGTGAAATTCTTATGAAATAATATTGATAGAGTTGTGCTGTGTTAATTTAAGATACGAAATATTCTTTGACAAAATTTTTTTACAACTGCAAAAAAACTTGAGTTGTACTTATGTTGCGCAACGTTTTAAGCAAAAGATTTGTGGTGTTTAAGTATTAGAAACATGTTTCCTAAGCTAAAAATGTGACATTAGAATAAAAATACTTACTAAAATAAATACTTGCGCTTAAAGGGTTAATCTTTACATGCGGCCCAACATCTTGCTCTCCCATACTCTCATAAATATTAAGAGCAACAGCACGCATGTATTCATATATTTTCAAATGCATATACACAAACAGTTTTATGTAACTGCAACATTACAAAGTTTATGTTACCGTACTTTGTTTAATGGTCAGTTGGCCTTATAAAAATTTGTTTTATTTGTAAATTTGAGATTACATTTTTCAGCATTTCTCTATATACGAGTACATTGTTCGAATCAGCACAGTCCTCTGACTGACTCTGCTAGCGACTTGTTAAATCGCGTGATTTACGATCTCAACATTGAAATTGTGTAACGAGCAACCGTAAACTAAAACAGAAATAATAAAAATTAAAATAAATACAAACCCAAACAAATTCATTGAATACAATATGTATGATAGGTTTCTTAGTTTGGCTTGCCTTTACGAACTAAACATTTGACTTAGCTGCCTGCTTTATTGCAATACAATTGGTGGGATTTGGTTTTCTTTTTTAATTTTTATTATTTTATCATTTGATCCTCATCGGTCGCACGCATGAGCAATAAAATTTTATACGTTTATATGTAGAAAAAAGAATATAAATATATTCAAAAATTCATATGTATACGAAAATGTCTAAATTGAGTTAAAAATAATAACACAAAAGTCCATTCATAAAAAGAGGCTTTTCACGTTGAACAAAATTTAACTTTTTTTTTTTGCTTTGACTGCTAATCAATTTAGAGTATTTTTGGTTTGAAGGTTATTTTGAGACACTTAGATAAAATGTTTTCGTAAAGGTATACAAAAATACAAATAAGGACTTTACAAGTTGCCGGCAACATCTTACTAAAGATATCCTTCATAAGCATAAAAATTAAACCTTAAATTTTAATGTTTTCAGGTGACATAGAATATTAAAAATTGTATGTAAAAATATAAAAAAAAACATAAAATTCTTATCAAAAGTTGCTGGGAACATGTTGCTTAGGATCTTCATTTATTAAAATAGTCATATAGTCATTAAACAAATCAAAGCTTAAACTTTAATTAACGCTGTTTCGATAAAAATGTTACTAAACAGTATATATTATTACTTAATGTAGTTCGCAAAAGCTTCCTTTACGACCGACAAAAAACATTTTTAAAACTGTTTTCTTCTTACCGTAGCTTTTATCTCTTGCTCTCCATATTTTGGGTCAGTGTGACCTTTCCTTGTTGGCTTTCATCGTAAATATTTTAGTTCTACATAAATAAATCTAATAAATCACTTTGATTTGTACCAGAAACATCCCACAGACAACAAAAAACAAAATTTGCAAAAATGATGTTGTCTGTGCAGCTTGTATTTAAAAAAAAAAAAAAATTGTGGAATATAAAAAACGACAAAGAGGTTTGAGATTTTAAATTCGGTTTATTTCAGTTTTTTCTTTTCTTATTTATGCCGAAGATTTATGACTGTGATTTGATTAGTTTGGCGTGTGAAAATCTAAAATCTTGTGGAAAAAATGTTTTGCTGGTTTATTTTTTTTTTTTTGTTTATTTAAGGTTATTATCAAGAATTTAGCTTGAAACTATCAGGGAAATAGCATTAACAAATCTTGTGACTTTTTAAAAACATTAAAAAAGGGATTTGACTTAAATTTAGCTTAGCAACATGTTGTCCTTGCCGTAATTTTAATATAACAAAAGAAACAATTACACGGTCTTGTTGTTAATGTGTTGCCAGCACTTTTATTATATGATTATGTTTTGTTTTCAACTTGCTGCTTATAACAAATATTCTTTATTTTTGTTAGTTTAAGCCTCTGTTCCAATTTGTGAAAAATTTTTAGCAACATCTATTATTTCATGCGAAAAATTTGACATGTATCAATGTTACCTATCTCGAGAGTTTGCAACATTTGAAGTTTTTAATCCTTCAAAGTATGCGACATTGTTTTGCATATGTAAACAAAACCCACATGTATTTTACTAAAAATTATTTTTTTAAATAAAAAATTAAGTAAATATGAATGAAAGACTGTTACCGGTTGTGTTATTTAAGTTTTCAGTTCTCATTTTAATATTAAGTTTAAACTTTTTTCATTTGCTTAAAATTCCACGTGAAATATGTGCGGCTTATATTTAGTCAATTCACAAGGTATCCTAACATGTCATATTGTCAAAATGTCCATATATTTCACAATGATTTAAAAATATTGTTGTACGGCTCAGCCGCTCAGCGCTGGACTTTTCTGATTAATTACGACAGCACAATAAACACAGCAAGCAACGTTCTATTTATTTAAGACACTTTTTGTTAACAAACCAACAACAATATTTTTAAACCATTGTGAAATATTAGGACATTTTGACAATATGACATGTTAGGATACCTTGTGAATTGACTAATTATTTTTCAGTTGTAAAAAAATGTTGCCAGAAACATTTCGCAACTTTTTCACAAATTAAACAGAGTACTACTCTATCAACATTATTTCATAGAAATTCCGAACAAGTTTTTTTCCTATGAGTTTTGACAGCATTTCACGTGAAATGTTGAACAGAGTACCAGGCTTGTAAAAAATGTTAAGCAACATTAATTATATCACACGAACACTTTGAAATGAATCAATATTATCTATCTCGCAGTTTTGCAAACCTTAACGTTTTATTATTACATGTATACAACATTGTTTTTCTAAGGTAAACAAAACCAATATTTTCTTTGCACTTTTCTCAATTTTTAATTTTTCTTTTTTACAAGTATATATCATTAGTTTGCGAAGGTAAGTCCCAATCTACATTATACGATTTTTGTCGTTTCTTTTTTGGAGTCGGTCTTATGTTTACATTGTACGTTTTTATCGTTAAAACTTCTTGTGTGTATATATATTTTGAAACTACGAATGAATGAACAAAACGTGTATCCCTTTTAATTCCTCTCTCCCCTCTCGCTGTAAGGTAAGAATCGTAACGACAAAAATCGTATAATGTAAATTGGGACTAAACAAAACCAATGTTTTCTTTGCACTTTTCACCATTTTTCTTTTTGCTACGCTTGCTATAAAGCTACTACATAAATATAGAGTGACATATTGTAAGAATGAATTATTTTTTATAATCTGGTAGATAATTGCATGGCATTGATTTTTTAAGCTTGACTTGATATGTCCGCCGCGGCTACGATTTACACGATCCATTCGATCGGTCCAATTTTTGACTTCTTTTTAATATGGCCGTATGGCGTCAATGGTGGCTTGAATATTGGCTTCCAATGCTTCAATAGTTGTTAGTTGGCCGGCATAAACCATTGAATTAACATAGCCCCATCAAAATTAATCCAGAATGTATGGCAAGTTTCGCCGCCCTGTTGGAACCAGATGTCGTTGAAGTTTAGCTTATTAATTTTTGGAGCCAAAAATCCAGTCAGCATGGGTCGATAACGCTCGCCATTCACCGTAACGGCAGCTCCTGGCTTAATTCGAAAGAGCTTGTTAACCTCACCAAACAGTCAATTATTCTGGCAGTCGATATCAAATACAATTTTATTTCGAAATAAAAGATTTTTCAGTGCTGTAAAGCATTTATTTGAATCTTTGCAACAATGAAAAAATAATTTCGATTCGTTCAGTATGGACTAAAAGAATGATAAATGATATTGCTTTCGAACTGAAAAGTATTCGATCACGACTGCCAGAATAAGCCCCCAGAAATTAGCTTCGTAAAAAGGAGGAAGTGAAGACTTGCCAAACCTTACTGAACAGAAATGTCAACACAGTTTGACAGTCTCAAACCATTGTTATATCTTAAGCTCCCATACAGCTAAGAAAACACCATAAACAAAATAAAAACAACAAAAAATGATCAGAGAAATGATGCTTCAAATTTCGTGTGAAACTATAAGAGTTGCATAAAATGTTGCTAGAGACATTTCGTATATTTTTCTCAATATTATCAGAGTACGACTTTGTCAAACATATGTATTCATATGTATTTTAAAAAATTTTTTTTATATTGAGTTTGACAACATTTATCACGAAATACTGAACATAGTACCAAGCTTAACATTGCTTTTTTTTTATCCGAGACAATGGCTAAACCTACCAACTTTTTTTCTATTTCGTTTTGTTGTTATCTTTATAAAGTAAATTTTTGCATTGACCATGTGCTGTTTATTGTTATTTATTCAAATATATTAAATGGATACAAAATGATTGTCACAAAGTGTCACTAATGAATCTAAATTATGATTTTTATAATTTTTCTATTTTTTGTACTCTCGCAAAAAAATAAAAAATATTGTTATCAAAATGTCTGCAATATTTCAAACAACAGCACAACATTTAACAACAACAGCAACGGCTAAAAAGGCTGTGTGAGTGCTAAGCAACAACTGTTGCATGAAAATACATGCTAATAAACAATAATTTTTAAGGCTTTCATAAACATTGTTAAATGCAAATGTAACACCATTGAAACATACAACACCAATAGAAAAAAGTCATTGAGTGAGAAAGAGAAAAACATGGTTAAAAATAAACTACAAAAGCAACAAAAAAAAAATAATTTTGTCACGCATTGTATGACAACAAATAATATGAAAAAAAACAACTTGGAGTATAACAAGCTTTCAGTTAACCCTTTAGAGAAACATATAAGTTGGTTATTTTTGGTTTTAGTTATACAGTAGCCCGTTTCTGTATTTCTCGCATCGTAAAATTTCCCGCATGAATTATAACAAAAACAGTGCAATATGAAACAAAAAATGGTTTTTCACACATAAGTGTTTCTGTATATTTACTTTGGGAGAATTATCTGTCATTTAAATAATTTTCCAGCATTTATTGGAAGGATGTGAGAAAAAGTGTTTCTGTATTAATATTTTGCTAAAAGTTTCTCACAAGAACTGTCAAAATAAGTTACATTTAAAATTGATGCGAGAAAAATAAAATTTAAAAAATGGAGCACAAATTATGTATCTATGTACGCAAGTATGTGTATTATTTTTATTTTTATTTGAAGGGGAAGAATTTTAATGATGAAAAGAAATAAAACACAATTGTTAAATTTTGTTATTTTAATTTTTTTAAGCCCTTCATTGCTTTCGTTTTATGCAGGGCTGCCAGATAAATTTTTGAAAAAATCGTTAATTTCCAAGAAAGAATAAAAAAAAATCGGCTAATTTGTTTAAAAAAAACGGACAATTTAAAATTAATTTTGACAAATTTTGTTCGATTTTTATTAAAACATAATCAAAAAAATTGGTGAAGTTCATGGGTAAAATACATATTTTATACATATATACATACATACTTAAACTTGAGGTCTATTTAAATAAAATTATTTATTTTATTTTTCTCTTTAATCCGATAACAATTTAAAATTTCAGACTGTTTTTTTTTCTGAAAATATCGCTTAAAGGCGTAACAAAATATCATATTGAACTTGCCAAAAAAAAGGCCAAAATTTCCTATAGTGCATTGATTAAAAATGGTGTAATAGTTTAATGTATTGATCACATAAACAAATGTTTTAAATAATCTAAGGAAATAAAAATTTAACAGTTTTCCTTCGAAATTTTGATTTTGCCCATAAATGTTTAAGCTGCCATGTTTTTTTAAAGATATCGTTTTTCTGTGGTGCAGAATATATATAATCATACTAAACTAATTAAAATTATTTTATTTCGAAGACTGAATAATATCTTCACCAGAAAAAATCAGCAAATCGGCACTTTGCCAATTTTGGAACAAAAAATCGTCAAAATGACGATAAATCGTCAAATCTGGCAGCCCTATTTTTATTATATCTATTTCTTTCGCTGACGTTTCGCTGGCATTTGCCACTTAATTACTGGAAGTATTCCAATTAAAACAGAATCTGTGTTGTCTGTTCTCGCAATCAAATACAGAAACACTTTTTTCTCACAAATCGAGAAACAATGCGAGAAATACAGAAACGAGCTACAGTTATATAAAAAACTAAACAGTAGCTGCTGCTATTGATTGTTCAAATGAAAATACATGTTGCTAGCAACATTAGTTCAAGTTAAATAATTTTTTTTTTGTTTAAAATTTAATGATTTTCGAATTTTAAACAAAATTAAAAATATATACAAAAAGCAAAATTAAGCACTTACTGGTTTTCACAGCATCATGGTGCCAGGAAAATTTGTTTTGTTTAACATTTACCTGGCGTTTTTGAAACTTAACCCAGATTAAATAAAAAAATGTTTGAAGCCATAAAATAATTATAAACATTAGCAATATGTTGCCGCCAACAGTATAAGAAAGAAAATTTCAACATTTTAAAAAGCAAATTTTTTTATGGCGATTGACAAAAACATTTCTTACACGTTAAACATTTATACGTCTTTAAGGTTCCATTTGAAGTAACAAAAATACAATGCCATTGCCTTAACCTGACCATAGAAACCAAAACTCAACTGGTTTGTATGGTAATGGCGTTAATGGCGGTAAGTTACTTTTAATCAAACACAGTGTTGCCCATAAGGTTGGTTCAAACCGCTGTTTTGTATGAATATGGTTAAAAACTCTTAGCAAATTAAAAAAAAGGCTACAAATAAAAAAATAGAAATTTCTTAAAGAACATGTTGCTGGTGAATTCTTTTCTGTGTATGCTATTTAAATTTTTTTTATTACACCATTATAAACATATTTGAATTTATCATTAGATAATTTTAGACTTCAACATATAAGATTCACTTCCCGGCAACACTAAACATTAACCGCCTTATGCAAAAAAAAGTTAAAGTTCACATTAGTTTACCAACACATTAATCCCATTTACTTTCGCTTGGCTTAATGTGTTGGTTAACTAATGTGAACTTTAAATTTTTTTTTTTGCATAAGGGGGTAAAATGTTTTACTTTACTTTTAATGGGTTAACCTTACTAGACTTTTTGTGCAAAAATACTTTAGTAATTGTGACAATTGTTAATAAAAAGCGCAAAAACGTGATTATAAAATATTACATTAGAAGCAAAAATAACCAAAACAACAAAAAAAAAACTAAATTATCAACTGACATGTTTATTAGATAAACAAATGACTTTAAAGAAAGAAAAACAACTTTTAACATAAAATTGATTTTTAAAAAATTATTATTTGTTTTTTATCGTTACAGAACAAATTCACAAACAACATGACAATTTTATTAAACACAAACCCCAGTGCAATAAACCTATGAAATTAATAACACAAAACATGACATGTCAACAAGCTCAACAAAAAGAGCCCTTAATTATCAATAATTCTAGCAACATGTATCAAAAATTAGCTGCTAGTAAAGAAAAATCTTCATATATAAACGATGAAGTTGATGGCAAACAAAGCTCAAATGAATTAAAAGATGACACAAATGACAATTTAAACCACAAATCATCATCAGAAGAATCGTCTTCAGCACCGTCACAACCCATCCCATCATTATCAACGACAACGTCATCGTCCATGTCTGCGACATCATTATTAAAATCCTCAAAACCTGGTTCAGCTGCCACTGTACCACGTTGTAGTCAAAGCCTTACAAATCATATTGCTGCCAATAAATACGGAAGCATTAGAGAGACGCCAACATCAACAACGTCATCATCATCGTCATCAATTTCTGAAGCAGCAACAAATACCATGACACTTGATGAACATCAAAATATCTTAAGTAATGTCTTGTTGACTACAACACAACCATCATCAACAGAAGCAGTAACAACGCGCTCGGCAACGTTGATGCCTTTAGCTTTTAAACAACCAAGTGACACATCAATTGATAACAGTAACAACATTTTAACAGCAACAACAGGGTTAGCAAAAGTAGCTCGTGGTAATACCAACCGCAACAAATTAGCTGCTTTGGATAATTTGGACTTAGCGCTCAATTTGTCCAACTTGCCATTGGAAGGTGATGAAGATGACGATCCATATTTCGAGTTGCAAGAATATTTAGAACGTGTTAAGGTAAGTGAAACAATTTATTGTTCTTTTTCACATATTTTCTTAAAAGCCTAAATTAATATTTTACTGTTGTTTATGGAGGGATAATTTAAAGTGCTTAATACTATTTTAGAAAACGTAGACTTTTACAATACCTTGATGATTTTCCTTCTGTGATTGCTGTATAAAAAGTGTTCAAAATTAGGTATAAATTTATCTAAAGGAAAAACGTTAGTACGAGTTTTATTAGACCCAAGAAATTTTTGCTTTAATATAAGTAGGCAACGTGTAGTTATCAACATTTTCCTTTAAAGTCTAGTACTCTGTTCGAACTTGCGCAAAATGTTAAGCAACATTGATTATTTCACATGAAAATTTTGATATGTATCAATATTATCAATCTCGCGGGTTTGCAAAACTTAACGTTTTATTTAGTTTGAAGTATAAATATTGTTTTGCGAAAGTAAACAATGAAACATTTCCCCATTTTTTCCTTTTGTAAAGCTTGTAATAAAAACCACTACACAAATTTTGCTTAAAATTTTGGGCGAAACAATATGAGCTGCACTTGTCTCGCATGGAAAACAAAAATGTGCTAGAAAAATGACGCATGTCTTTCGCAATATAAAGAGAGTACAACTCTATTAGTACTCTTTTATATTGGGTTTGACAGCATTTCGCACGAAATACTAGGCTAACGCCTGGTGTTCTGTTTAATATTCCACATAAAATACTGTCAATACTCATATGAAAACAGCTTGTGCTGAATTTCTATGAAATAATGTTGATAGAATTGTACTCTGTTCAATTAATGAAAAAGTTACGAAATGTTTTTGTCAACATTTCTTTAACAACTGCAATATAATATAAGCAAACTCGCGAGATATGTAACATTGATACATGTCAAATTTTTCGTATTAAATATTAAATGTAGCTGAACATTTTTCACAAAATTACACGAGTACTAGGCTTTAAAGGTTTAAAAATCTTTTACACTGTTCCCTTATATCAATTATCATAATGAAGAAAAATTTATTAAATCAATATAATTTGTATTAAAAAGTAACGCAACATGCTGCTTTTGTGTTTATTGTAGTACAAGAATAAACACTAGGGTATTCTCAGCTTTTATCTTGATATTTGTGTTTATTTAGAAATGTTGTATATACAAATGTGTTAATATTCCGTACACAATTAGTCAATTCACAAGGTATCCTAACATGTCATATTGTCAAAATGTCCTAATATTTCACAATGGTTTAAAAATATTGTTGTTGGTTTGTTAACAAAAAGTGTCTTAAATAAATAGAACGTTGCTTGCTGTGTTTATTGTGCTGTCGTAATTGATCAGAAAAGTCCAGCGCTGAGCGGCTGAGCCGTACAACAATATTTGTAAACCATTGGGAAATATTAGGACATTTTGACAATATGACATGTTAGGATACCTTGTGAATTGACTAATGGTGTTTATAGATATGATTTAACCATTTTCATCACTTTGATCAACAGTAATAGCTAAGAAAACGTTGGCAACATACAGAGTAGTTCCATAATGATAAGACAGAGGTTACAATAACAATTCTTAATAATATTGACTTTCAATTAAAGTCTTTTGTTTAAATGTCTCATTAAATTGTTGCTGAAGTATATCGATTCAAATTAGACTATACCTACAACATGTTGCACTAAGAAGTCTACCGATTTCAGTTTTTAATTTCATTTCTTTATAACATTTTTTTTAAACATGTTGCAGAAATGTTCACAGGTGTTCTCGTGTATATTTTTTTTATTAATTAATTGGCACAAATAAAAAATATGGGGGAGCATTTATTATTTCATAAGAAAAATTTTAAACGCATCAATGTTACCTATATCGCGAGTTTGCAGAAGTTGGCGTTTTTATTCCCTCAAAATATGCCACATTGTATTACTTATGTAAACAAAATTTGTATATAACAAAAAAAAATTTTTTTTTAATAAAAAATTAAATAATAAGGAAAGTAAATATGGATGAAAAACTGTTACCGGTTGTGCTATTAAAATGTTTCCTTTTTCATTTAATATTAAGTTCTTTTTCATTTGCTTAAAATTCCACGCGATATTAGTGCATCTTATATTATTTCGCAGTTTAAAAAAATGTTAGCACAAACATTTCTTAACTTTTCACAAAATGAACAGAGTACAACTTTATCAACATTATTTCATAGATATTACGCTCAAGTTTTTTCGTATGAGTTTTTACAGCATTTCTCGTGGAAAGCCTGGTAGTCTGTTCAGAATTTCGTGCGAAATGTTGTCATACTTAATATAAAAAAATTTCAGTGAAATAAAAACGTTTCTAGCATTTTTTTTTTTCTCCGTGCGAAACAAGTGCAGCTCTTATTATTTACACGTAATTTTAAGTAACAGCTTATATTTTTTTTGTAATTTTTTATTTTGTATTTGAAAAGTGGTTTTTATAACATTCTTTGAGAAACGAAAAATGAAAAAAGTGCTAAAATTAATAATAAAATAATTTTTTTTTTTTATTTGGGAAATTATAAAAATAAAATTTATTAGTATTTTTATGACAATTAAGAAAACATGATTTTTGTTTTTCTTCGCAAAACAATGTTGAACGTTGCAACTTGCAACTAAGGTTTTGAAAAATCACGAGACAGATAATATTGATACATGTCAAAATTTTCGTGTGAAATAATCAATGTAGCTAACATTTTTCGCAAGTTCGAATAGAGTACTAGGCTTAATGTTGAACAGACTACCAGGCTTTAGGTTATAAAATCAATATTAATATAACGCCTAAACCTTAAACATGTTGCAAGGGTAACATTTACATGTTCCGTGTATTGCAAATATTTAGTTAAAAATGTTGAAATATATTTTATATATGTATTAATATTTGTTCCCCTTTATTAGAAGTCTTTAAATTGGAATTCTAACTTCAAAATTTTTAGATTGCCATCAAGATTCTAATGTTTATTGTACACCATTCCATTCGATTTCCTAAATAAATGTTTACGATTTTTTTTAGCATAACAATTCAAAAAAAAAAAAAAAAAAAAATAGGCGCCAATTTTATTACACATTTTTTTCTTAGTGTAACCAGCCATATGTGGGCAGTTGTGAACAATATGAATTTTTTTCGACAATTTATTTTTCACACTTGTTTTTAGGATTATTTTTTTTCCTTAAATAAAATCAACAATTTTTGTTAGATCGTTTTTTATTTCATATCTGAAAAGTTATTTTTATAACTTTGTCATGTTGTTTATGTATGAATAGTAAAGCAGCATGTGTTTGCAACTTAAAGATAATGTTGCACATGTCAGTCCAGTCATATCACAGGCATTATCAACACTTCTGTTAAACATGTGAAATACTTAATATTTTGTTTTTTTTTTCACTTAAAAGTTCTTATTTAAAGGAATGTGTTAAAATTAAAATTTTTTAAATAACATGCTTAACAAGTTGCTAAAGAGATTTCTAATATTTTAAATAAATTTCTTTTGCTTATAAATTCAAATAACTAAACTATAAAATTTATTTTATTTTAAAATTCCATGAACTTTTTTCTTCAGTTTTGAAAACCACTTAAGCTCTCCTTAAACTCTAAGACATTTTATCTTAAACAAACTTATAGTAATAAAATGCGCCAACGCTTAAATCTTTAGCTCATAATGAGTTGAGCCGTTAAACATATTGTAGTTTAAGTTAATTGCACTTTTAAACTAAACATGTCTGGCCTGAAATATGTGCAATCGAAAAAAGATGAAACTTTTCAAAACATACAGAGCAGAATATGGTGTTTTTTTTAACTGCACATGTGGTAAAAATACTAAAATAAATGAATTATAATTTAAATAAAAATAACGGTCTATTTGTCATAATAAAACTAATAATTTTGCGCTTTCGGTAAGTGTAGGATGTTGAATTTGTATGGCAAATTTATGGCACATACACATATTACAAAAAAATATTTTTTTAAATAGTTTTATTTGCAAAAAGTGGAGGTTCAAACTTTCGCTGTTCTTTTTTTGCTTGTGCGTTAAGGGATTTTTTTTTTTTTTTTTTTTTGTAAGACTTAAGTTGTTTTTTATATGTTGTTGTTGAGTTAAATTGTGATTCCCCTGAAATTAATGGTAATTTTTCTTTTCCGCAAAATCGTAAAAACCAATTATAATTTCTAGTATTTATAGAAAAAGGTGATGACACCCATAATTTTTTCTTTCTTTTAGCTGTATTCATTTACGGTACGTTACTTATTTCATTAAATGTAATTTATAAACATGATCGTATTTAAAGTTTTATAATATTTGTTATTTTTTTGCTTTTGCTTTTTACAACTTTAAATACACTCGAAATGGAATATTAGTAAAATCTTTTTAAATCAGTAATTTAACATTATATATTAAAAAAAAGTAGGAGTGCTATATTCGGCTGCGCCTAATCTTTAATACCCTGCAACGAGAGTTTAAATATTTCAGAAATCGGCTTAATATGGGATCTATAAATTATAAGCCAATCTTTCTAAAACCTGCCCTCACAGTATTAAAATTTGTTGGCTAATATTAATTAAATATCATAATTTGTTTCTGAAACATTATTGGTTATACTTAAGTAAGTTTGGGGAGGGATTATATTCGTCCTGTCGTAAATAATGGATCGTTCATTGCAAAATTCGGTAGGGTGATTTCTAATATTTAAAACCTAAATTAAATCAAATTTCAAGGTATACAAATTTTTAAAAACTGAGCGCAAATTAAGCTTTTCGGAAGGCCGACTTATGTGGTCATATTTTGGACTGATTAACACAAAATTAAATGTTGGTGATTCACAAGGTGTGCTGTCAATTCATATCGTCATAATGTCTTAAATGATATTTTACAATTGTTTCAAAGAAATACTGTTGTGTTTCAAACAAAATAAAAATTTTAATGCTGCGTTCTTTGATTCATCATAACAGTACAGTAGAAATCTTAATTATAAGTGGTTGCCCATAGCAGTCATATTTATTTCTTTTTAAGACATATGAACTTACAACTTTATGACTACCTTGTGAATCGCTTAATTGCATCAAATTTTACCATAATATCTATATGGTTTTAGTCGCGTTTAATTGATTTGCCAGAGAGGGTTTTATATGTGGCATATCGTAACACCGATATATACGAAAGTTGGCAGGGTGATTTATAATCTTATGAAACTTTGACAGACAAAATTTAACTGCAATAGCATGATTCGTAACGGTTGAAGGCTTACTAAAGTGTTTTAAGAGATTGGTCTTATTATGGATCCTATGATAAATTATGGACCGATTTTCGCGAATTTGGCAGAATGATTTCTAATCTAAACAAAACTAGACCAAATTTCAATAGAGTTACAAATTTTTTTTTTAGAATTTATGCTTCTGAAATGGCTTTTGGCCGCTTAGTATGGGACCCACAGTAAATTATGGACCGATTATCACAAAATTACATAGTGTTATTTCTACCATATAATGCTAAATTAGACCTAATTTTAATGTGTCTCAAAGGAACATCTAGGAGGAAAATGTCGAAGACTACAATTTGTCTCTAACAAAATTTAGAGCTAAAGGGTAGTACTCTATTCGAACTTGCGGAAAATGCTAAGCATCATTGATTATTTCACACGAGAATGTTGAAATCGATTATCAATATTATTTCATAGATATTCCGAACAAATTTTTTTATATGAGTTTTGAACAGAGGCCAGGCCATACCAAGTAGTTAATGGACTAGCATACATTTATTTATGTTATAACTTGTTGCTGTTAATTTCTTTTGAAGAAAAGAACAAGTTCATAATGTTAAAAACATTTTTTAATAACATCATGTTGTGTTATGTCACTTGAAATGATAAATATAACAGAGTATCCATCGACGTTTGCTTTACGGACCCCCTATAAAGCGTAGTTGATATGATGTTCAGAAGCCGATGTATCCGCAAAGAATGACAGTTCGGGGCGATTTATAAGCTAGCGGCGTCATCGGGCCGCACTTCTTCGAAAATTAGGTCGACCAAGCAGTTATCTTGTATGGTTTTCGCTCTCGCGAGATGATAACGGACTTCTTGTGGCCAGAAATTGAGGATATGGACCTGGGTGGACGATATGTGGTTCCAACAGGATGATGCCAATTGCCATACAGCCAACGAAACAATGGCTCTTTTGCGCGAGAAATTAAATGGTCGTGTTATCTCACGTGGCGATGTTAATTGGCCGACATGATCATATGTTTTCACACCGTTGGACTTCTTTCTTTGTGGATATTTAAAAGAAAAAGTATAAGTCAATAAGCCAAGAACAATTTAAAAGCTAATGGATGAGACAATTCGTCACATTAACGACATTGAACCTCAATTTTGTCTCAGAGTCATTGCAAGTATGGACCATCGGATATGTCACCGTCGCCGTGGTGAGCATTTGACCGATATTTTGTTTCACACATAATTGTCATATATCCTTCTGTAGTAATAAAAAGTATTAAGATAATTATCGGAAAACTTTTTTTTTATTTACAATTAATATCGCGTGTTTAACAAAATAAAAAGTTCTGACTTAAAAATTATTTTACGAGACTACTTTTTACGAACATTTTTTCTTGAGTTTGTCCTCCAATAAAACTTCTTACGCATTTGAGGGTAATGCGCTCATAAAAAATCAACTTGTATAAATTTTTTTTTTTTTATCAATATAAATTCGAATACTAACTTTTTCATATTGCATATGTAAACATGTACATTTTTTACAAATACCCCCGGTGTGTGTACACACAATTTTGCAACTAGTAGTTTTGTCATTTGGTGTCATATTTATGCATACGTACGTTCCTCTTACGACGATTGTTAGTTAATACCTTGTTTAAGCCGATTTTCTTTTTTGTCTAAAATTGCCTCTACAATTACAAACAGAGTTTGCTGAGATTTCAAAAAAATTTTGTTTGCTGGCCTGTTGGGTTTCTTTTTCGCCGGTTTAACAGTTTTTTTATTTATTTTTCGCCCATGTGTCGTGCGATTATAATTGTGGGTGATAAACTTTAACAAAATTGCGTTAAAAGTTTCAATAAATTTTCTAAAACATATATTGTTTAAGAGATAAGTTGACAAATAATGGTAAATAATTTCAAAAATGTTTATTATGGATTTACAATGTCAATTTTAAAAAAAAACCACAGTTGAAAAACAAGTAATGATTGTGTTAGACAGTTTGGCTGGCAACTTGTTGGTTAATGGTGATAATGAAATGATTTAAAAAAAAACAAGTAGCTGGTAAATTTTAATGATACTTTTTTTTTTGTAAAGTTTCTTAATGTTAAGACACTTAAGGGGTATATGTCTAATGCAAAATGATGCATTAATGTTAATTTGTATTTTTAATTCATCCCTTTACTCCAATGAATTTTTTTAAAAGATGCTGATGAACATTTTTTATAAAAATTAGTAATCGGGTTATTTTATTAAACTGTGTATGGTTTTTAATCCAAATTTTTTTTCAGGCTAAAGTTCATTAAATTTAATTTTCATTAAATTATCGAACCCACGTTCGCGGACAGGTCGATTTTAATTGTTTCGAAAGTAATCACACTATCTTGTGAGAAATCTTCGCCGTTAACACAGGGTCTCCACCTGAGATAAAATCTGATATAATACCTGAGAGAACGTCGACAGAATGAGAGAACACATTTCTTTATGTTAATCTTGATATTAAACAAGGGGAACGCGTAACTTATAAGATTTCATAATCGACTGATTCTCGTACAGTAAACTTGTATCGTTTTTATTCTCTTTTTTAGTTTTTTGATTTTTTTAATTTAAAATATTGTTTTTTTTTCAACACTTTTCTTAAGATTCGCACTATTTGCATTAATAAATTACACATTTTAATAATGGTGGCTTGTTATTGTTTTATATGTGTGTATGCATGTGTATTTTTGACAGCTCATCTTATAAGATAGTATTATAATATTAATACTAACACTATTTTAAAGACCACACGTAAGATAATACTCTATGCGATTGAATTTGAAGTTTGCTAATATAAAAATCTTATATCTTATCTCAGGTGGAGACCCTGTGTTAACACTCACCGCCATTGACGGCGGCTGGCAGTCAATAGCAAAACATCAATCTTTAATGCAAATGGTATTTTCACCTTTTTGAATAGTCGAAGTTTGTTGTGAATGATTATCTATTTTAATTGATTTACATGTTCTTCCTAACTTCTGTTTTTCGTACTTTTTGTCAATAATTCTTCTTGAAATCCAAAGTACAATATTTGTTTTTCATGTTTTTGTCTTTCTTTTTCTTGTTGACCTTTTTCAGCACAACTTGAAGGACAAATGTAAACATATAGCTCGTGCCTTAGCTGTTAACAATAATTAGTATTGTGGTTATTTTATTGAATTGTTCATGGCTTTTAATCCAAATTTTTTATTTTTTAATCAGGCTAAGGTTCATTAAATTTAATATTCCTTAAATTATTTTTTATTTCTTACGAAAATGTTGACTTGAAACAAATGTTAGGTCTGTTAATTTACTTTACTATCAGGAACTAGAGAGACAACGAGAGAGTGAATTTAAAATTTACAAAAATTTTCTCAAAATCATGAAAAAAAAATAAAAAAGTTAATTAGGCATATTGACACTATTCAGCTGGATGATATGAGATTATTTCTTAATAAACTCAATTGTTTTCAACTATTTGCGCAAGAATATTGTCCTTAATTTTAGAAAAATAAACTTTTTTATTTTATTGAAAAACTTTTAATATAAAAATTATGTAAATTATTTTTGCTTTGTAAACAAAAACATAAAACAGGTGGTTGAATAATTATTGCTAGTAAAAGTTTTACTTTCAGAAACTTTCGACAAATTTTTTGTTTCCCAAATTTTAATGCGCTTTTCCCCTCTCTCGTTGCAAGTTTTTCGTGTACGTGAACACTTACTAGTTAGAATTATTTAAAATAAGCAATAATTTTCTGTAAATGAACACACCTGTTCTCTATCTTTCGAGTTGGCAGAATTTGACTTTTTTTTCTTTTACAGTAAGCGACAATGCTTTGTGTATGTAAACAAGAATCATATGTTTTATTATTTTTTCGTTTTGTAAAATGGTAAATTATAGTAACGTGTAATAATTAATTAAATTATAAAGAAAGTAAAATATAGATGAAAACTGTAACCGATTGTGATAACTTTATTTTTTCTTTCTCAGTTTACTTTAAATATATATTTTTCTGCATTTTTTTAAAATTTTATTTCAAAACTTATTTAAACTACACAAAACTGAATGGCTGCTGCTCAAACTGCCACTCGAAATAAGTGCAAAAAATGTTCCAGAAACATTTTGATTCTTTTTCACCAAAAAAAAATTAGTAAGTGCTGGTTCAGACAAGTCAGGGTTAGCTGAACAGGTTTTCTTTAATTTTCTTTTGAACCTGCGTGTACGTTCATATGCAAGTTTTGTCGTTTAATTGCTTGTTTTTTACCTTAATCTATGATCTAGCATATAACGAATACAAAAACAAACGGAAAAGAGAAAATCGACGAGTACAATTAAGTGTACCCCTTTACATTATCTTTTCCCCTCTCTCCTTAAAACTCAAGACTTGACGAGTAAAACTTGGTATGTGTGAGCCAACGCTAAAACTCTATCAACATTATTTAGTAAAATTTTCACACAACTTTTTCTATAATGAAGTTTGACATCATTTGCGTAAAATATTGAGTACCAGACTAAAACGAAAAGTTTTCTAAAGAAGGTTTTGGTTAAATTAAATTATTTTAGCTCATTATTTCTATTCAATTCAAATATCTCAATGTATATCACCATAACAATTGCTCATTAATTTAAACAAAGATTTCCTAATTTTTTTTATAAAAAATCTGCCAAATTCGGTTTTTATATTAAAAATACAATAGACATGTTTCGTAAAACCCCATTTGTACTCCTTAATAAACACTTCTAGTAATTGTTTTTGTATTGAAAGCAATATATCAACCTAACAATTACAATTTCTGTATGACAACATTTTTACTAGTGGCACAATTTAAAGACAACCAACCAACTCAAACGCTTTTTCTTAATTTCCTAACAATTGCTGCACCCCGAAAAAAAAACAATGCAATTTAATAAAAATATACATGCAAATGCCACTATTTATGCCAAACAAATAGAATTGTAGGCGTATTAATATAAGCAATCAACATCAACAACACTAGCAACAACATATTGCATCTCCTCACACCAAAAAAAAAAAAACCAGCAAATAATCACGGCTTCATAAAAGTTGCTAACAAAAAGAAAAAAAAAATCACCAACATAAGAAAAACCTACATACGAATTTTTACAATTGTTTGCAATACCAAACAAAATGAATACAAAAGGAAAAAAATAAACAGATTTAAGTGAAAAAATTGCAGTTATATGCAACATTTATGGCGGCATTTAAAGTGCCATAAAAGAGACGTGTAAACTGAAAACACTTAAAAAGGAAACAAACAAAAAACACAAGTTGCAAGCCAGAGAAAAAAAACTGTAATACAAAATGCATACAAAACTGACAATATGTGATGATACATAAACATTTTTATATCACTCGATGTTGCAGTTACTTACTTACAGCACAAGGAGCTAAAGGAAATTACAATTAACGCTTGAAATCCTCTCCAAAAAAAAAAAAAAAAAAAAAAAATAAACGAAAAACAACTCGATTCGTTTTATTTTTCAGATTGTGTTTTACTGATAAGGTCTGAATGAGTTGAACAATTTTCTTTTGCAAAAAAAATAAAGATTTTTTTTGTTGCAAGCTTCATTAGTGCAGTTGAACAATTTTAAGTAACTCTATTCACATTAAGTAATGAAAGTGTTAAAAATCTGATAACGTCATTTATAATAAATAAACAACAATTGCTGCAGAAGCAGCCAACGACAGCACCACAAAATGCCAAACAATTGTATTTATTATAAAACTCATTACATTTTATCATATACATATTTTGCACATGTATATACATTTGTTGCGAATGAAAAAAAAACAGACAGTTTACAATAGAAGTGTTCAGATTGAAATGGATTTAAAAAATATGTTTATCAAAAAAATTTGATTTTTGTGTAAATTTTTAGAGAGGTCTTACTCAGTCAGGTTTTAAATTGACAAATGTTGCCATTAACAAGTTGTTATGTTTTTATCTTGCTTTATAATGTAACATAAGAACATTTCTCTAAAAATATCTCTTAAGTTAATTTTTGTAGATATTAGGTCAAGTGATATTTGAACGTTATAACAACTTTTGTTTGAAATACAATCATTTAGCAACATGTTGACTCCAACTCCGTATAAAGCCTAGTACTCTGTTCGAACTTGCGAAAAATGTTGAGCAACATTGATTATTCCACAAGAAAATTTTGTCATATATCAATATTATCTATCTCGGAATTTTTCGAAACTTAACGTTTTTATTAGTTTTAAGTATAACACATTGTTTTGCGAAGGTAAACAAAAGTCATGTGTTTTTTTAATAGCCATTAAAAAAGTAAAACAATATTATTTTTATAATTTCCCAAATAAAAAAAAAAAAAAAAATTAATTTTGTTTATTAATTATTGCACTTTTCTACATTTTCCTTTGTGAAACGCTTGTTATAAAATCCACTTTACAAATACAAAATAAAAAATTACAAAAAATGATAAACTGTTGCTTAAAATTCCGTGCGAAATAATATGAGCTGCTCTTGTTTCGCACGGAGAATAAAAATGTTGCTACAAATATTTCGAATGTTTTTCGTAATATAAATAGAGTACAACTCTATCAACATCATTTTCTTTGAATTTCACAGAAACTTTTATCGTATTTTATATTGAGTTTTACAACATTTCGCACGAAAAACTGAACAGAGTACCAGGCTTAAGGCCTTTTCAAAAATGCATGTGGGTTTTGTTTACATACGCAAAACAATGTCGCATTCTGTGAAAAATTAAAAACGTCAAATTGTGCAAACTCGCGAGATAGGTACCATTAATACAGGTCAAATTTTTCGTATGAAATAATTGATGTTGCTGAAAATTTTTAATAATCTGGAACAGAGTACTAGGCTTAAAGTCTGGTACTCTGTTCGAAGTTGCGAAGAATGTTGAGCTACATTGATTATTTCACATGAATTATAGACATGTATCAATATTATCTAGCTCGCGGTTTTGCAAAGCTTAACGTTTTTATTAGTTACAAGTTTACAACATTGTTAGCAAAACCATGTTTTTTGTAATTAAAAAAAAATAAACAAGTGTATAATTTTAATAATTTCCGAAAGTAAAAAACAATAAAAATTTATTTAATTTTTAATTTTTGCACTTTTTGTTTTCAAACGCTTGTTGCAAAAACTACTTCACAAGTTTCGCACGGAAAACATAAATATTGATAAAAACATTTAGTATGTTTTTTGCAGTATAAACATAGTACAACTCTATCAACATTTTTTTATTTGTAATTTACAGAAATTTTTTTATACTTAGTTTGACAATATTTCGCACGAAGTACTAAATAGAGTACCAGGCTTATTGATGAAAGAAGGAAGTAGAATCTTTTGTCGCTTTACGTAACATTTGAAACCAAATTTATTATCATTTGATCAATCGTAATAAGCGCAAAAAAGCAATATGTTGCAGATAAAAGTATAATGTTGCAATGTGGGAAAATCATTTATTGTTAAAAAAAAGTACAATTTTACAATTTAAAAAAAAAAAAACAGAAATATATTCTACGTTTCTGATAATGTTGGTCAATAAAAGCATTTCTCTAAAACTATCACAAAGTGATATCTGTCATTATTATTCTAACAATGCAAAAATGCAGCCGTATTTTTAATTTGCAAAAACTACTTAATTCTTTATACACATTGCATTAGGAACATCAGTCAAATTTTAAAATTTTCGAGCATAATGCTGCAAAATCCTTTTATATATGTAAGTCATTGTCGAGTCGATAAAACTGAAGTTCTTGCTTCATCAGGTCAATGTCACTTCGACGTAAACTATGTATTTTCTAAAAATGTATCGACAATTTATCGAACATTCGACAAAAAAAAATCACATCTCTTATTATTTTTTCTTCGAAGCTTAAAGTTTTTTTTTACTTGTATATTAAAATAAATTAAATAAAACAAATAAAAAAAAAACAATTAAAAACTTGATTTTTTTAAAACTTAAAATAAAAAAAAAAACTAAAACTGAAGTATTGATCCTGACGGCCCTCGCTATTGGACATGTATTTTATGTACATATTTAAAACACGGTTCTTTGGCAAACTTTTAATGGACTAATTTAAACTATAAATTTTAAAAATTATTAACTGATTTTGTATTTATAATTCTAATTAGAATTCCTTTAACTTTCATTTGAGTCGTAGCAAAATTTTCTTTCTGCTAAAACAAAATCAATTTCACTCGAAGTCGACTTAAAAGCGCCTTAGAAAACACCAAGTGACTGCCAATAGTAATTGATTGTTGCCAATAACGACTAAGATAATACAAATATTTTTCCTTTACCGCCGACTTTGTAATAGGGGTGAATAGTTAAAAGAAAAAGTATTTCATAAATATATTATCATATTTGAAAATCTTAAGCAACATTCCAAGAAAAAGCTGCTCCTCCATTTATAAACAAATTAATGCAACATGCTGCTTAATTGACATGTAACTGAAGGTATGTAACTATAATTGCAAATAAAGGGCTGTACTAAAAACGAGAGTTTAGTGTTTGTCTGACAAACGCATAGTTAACCAATTCCGCTCTGTTCAACAGTTACCTTGTTTTCATCCTAAAACTATTAAGCTGCCTAAAGTCAACATTTTGTGCTCAATCTCAACAGATCGAAAGAGTTATTTATTAGTTTAGCTAAACCAATTAATTTTAATTATTTCTTTTGTAACGCTTTTATTTAATTTCAATTGTGTACATTTATTATTGGTTATATTTTATTCATCATGCCGTTTTTAAAGGTACGGTTACATATGTATGTCAAATATTTTCCCAAATTCTGTTTGACTGTATTTTCCTAAAATTTGTTTTAAACAATAAAAATTTTATTTTCTGGTCACACTACGCAAAGTTGTTTGCCCATTTTTGTTTGTTCAAACAGATATTATAGCTTCAAATAAAATACGGGAAATGTGTTTGCCCTTTGTTCACATATAAAAAAGTTTGCCTTAAAATAAATATTTAATCAAATTGTCAAAAAATAAATAAATTAAATTACTTTTTATTGAAACTAAAAATCAATATTTTTTGCAATGGTACAGAAGGGCGAGAATAGCAATTTTGAAAGTCAAAGTGGATTAAGATAATAAATATAGGGATACGGAAGGAAACATTTTTTAAAGAATTGTTGTAATTTTTTGGCTTAATATAGAAGTTTTTGGTGTTAACATAACAAGAGTATACCTTGGGTTTTAAAAATACTAAAATTTATCTGGTATAAACATATACCTAAGTGTGCTGTATTCGGCTGTGCCGAGAATATTCCTGAGCGCTTTATATGGGAACTTTAATAAATTAAGAAGCCCAGTATTAAACTGTATCTCGGTGCCGAGAATGTTCCTGGGCGCTTTATATGAAAACTTTAATAAATTAAGAACCCCAGTATTAAAATTAATCTCGGTTTAAGACGTATTACCCCTGAATTTCGTGAGTACGCTTTATATGGAACCTACATAAATATATGTACATATATACAAATGTATGTATGTTAAATTATGAGTTTAATTATTTTATATCTAGTTATATAAAACTTAATTGTACCTGATTTCAACAAAAGTAATTTTAAGGAGTGTATTTTATATCGACCTATGGAAAATCATGGACCGATCATCACGAAATTTTAAGCAATTTTCGATCTTGTGAAACTAAATTGGACCACATGTCACTACTAAAGCATTATTTGTTATGGTTTTTGACGTAATAAAGTGTTTCTGACAGTGAACCTACTGTAAATTATAGACCGATCTTAACGAAATTTGATAGTATGATTTTCATAAAAGTCAAGTTTGTGCAAAGCTTAGACACAATCGGTGCATTCCGCTACCATTTTATGTTAGTTTTTGTAACAGAAATATCCATTTTTCGAAAGGTTTATTCAGATTTGGATCCATAATTCTTTTTCTACTGTACCGGTTGTGATATAATAATATCCGTCCGGCTGGCAGTCCATTTTAACCTTTTTCGTAAAGTACAGGTCGCAATTTTGAAGATAATGTAATGGCATTTGATGCATACGTTTACATTGTTGTTAAAAGTAGAAGGAATTGGTCCACTACTTTACATTTCCCTAATAACACCAACCATTGTGCCCATAAAACATCTTATTATGTTAGTATTTGGATTAAATTTTCAACATTATTCACCTTACCAAATATAATTTTAATCGGTCCATGTTTCAGCATAGCTCTTACATAAACACCACTTTTGTAAATAGCTTTTAATGCCATAATTACCTTGTAAATTTTGGTTTTAACGTTAATTTTTATAGAAGGTTATATGTCATATCAAAATTTTGTCTTGGTAGATCCAGAATTGATTATACCTATGTCCCATATAATCCCAATTGTTGATGTCAGTAAATTGGTCGCACAAATAAGTTTTATATACATAAATCTTAATCCCAATTTGAGACCCATGATTGTCCATGGGTCCCAAAGTGCGTACACTCTTTAAAATTGGTGTGTATTCACAGATGCTCCATGTTTGTATTGCATAATTCGTAACTTAGATCCGTTTATTACATCCATATTAAAGAACCTAGTTTATTTACTTAAAAAAATTTTATTTTGTAACATATTGCATCCAACTTATCGCGCAACCCTTTGATAAAGAGATAACACAGGAAGAATCTTACAAAAACCTGCTTTTTGTTAATATTGTTAATTTTTTAAATTTTTTTTAGCAACATTTTTTTAGAATATGGTATATTTTTACTAGGGACGTAACGAATACAGATACCAATATATCGGCGATACTTCACGTTTGCCGATATATCGTTATCGGCGGTGTTTCACTGTCGATACGCCGATAAGAAAGAATCCCACTTCATGCTTTTGATACGTATAACTTTTAACTTGTTAATACAAGTTTACACTACGACTTTTTGGACTGATGCATTAACGCATTGACCTCCCATTGATATATTTTGTATGTGGTTGTACGTTTAAAGAATTTTCTGCTAATTTTTAATAATTTTTGTGAAAATAAAAATCATTTCGCTACAAACTCTGACGCAATTACGCTAGTTAACATTATTAGAAAATACGAAAAATTAATAAACTGAGATGTAGAATAGTTCAGATGCCCAAAAATTGGCGATTTACCCATCAGCTTATTTCGTTGTTTTTAAAATCTTATTAAAATCAATTTAAAATATTAATAATATCTTAAACTGTAATTTTTTATAATAAAGAAATTACTCGACTTGAATTTTGTTAATTTAAACTTGAATTTAAATTTAATATTCATATTGATATCGGTACCGGCGATAATAATTTTTGAGTATCGGTATCGTATCGATAAAAAGGCGTATCTTAACCATCCCTAATTTTTACGTAGCATTACATACATAAGCATTTGCTCACACTTTAAACAAAAATAATATCTGCTACACTTTGGAAATATAAAACACATATTGTTAAATCGTCAGGTTTATTTAAAAAAGCCAACAACTATCTTAAATTTGAAAAGGGAATACCCTTATTAATCACCTCTGATAGTAAAAATTCTCTCAACATCAACAATAACTAAATTTCTGACTGTTCTTGAAAAAAAAAAATAATTTTAATAGACTTGGAGATGAAAAGTGCATTTATTATATTTCCTTAATTTTAGTATTTAATCTCGTTTTTTATATTTTTTCCTTCTTATTTTTCTTTTAAGTCAAACCAGCCACTACAGATTGACCGCTACTTATTAAGTAAAAAAAAAAGAAATTTAGTAAGAAAATATAAAAATAGTATCTTAAGCTTTGAAAGCAAACAACTACTAATATAATTGCAAAACACAGTGGCTTTAGTAAGTAGCATTTTTCAGTAGCTATAATTGCAATAGCGACAAAAAATCTGAAGAAATAAAGAAAAACAATCTTTGTTAACATTGACAGCGGTAAATGAACTTTTTATTTTAGTTGTTATTCACATTAAGTTGTTAATAATGTAATAAAAATGATGGCTGAATGACGATGTTGTTATTCGTTTGTGCATTTGATCCGGCTGCTGCTACTGCATCTGCTAAAGCTGAGCCAGGAATCAAAGTGTGCACAATCAAGCAGCCAACAGTCTTTTGTCAATGATTTGTTGATAAACTTTCGTTTTTTATTTTATCAAGCATACAAATATATATATATATATAGGATTTTATATATATTACAATATTTTTTTCAAGTCATTGCTTTGTTAATGTTAATTCATTACATCTTCATGTAAGAGATCATAAAACACTTAAGATTTTCAAATTAAATGTTTGTTTTGAAGTAAAATGTTTTTTTGATTTGTAAACTTAATGGAAATGTCCTAAGAAAAAAAGATCTTAAAAAAAGAAGACAAAAACTAAGATCGTATGAAGATCTAAACTTATCACCATTTAGTTTCAGATTGTTAAAAATATCAAGCAAGTTTTTTTTTAGTTCTAAGCATTTTATGCAACATTGTTGTTCTTGAATAAAAGCAAAACAACATTAAGAATTAATAGTATTTTTTTATCAAGGATTATAAATTTTCTTTATGAAGAATTTAAAAACTTGTTTTTAGATTTAATTAAGAGTTTGGTGCCATCTATATAATGATGACGATATAAACTTATGGTTTGATTTTTATACTTTTTTGCTTTTACTGAAATGCTTTAAATACGTGTTAGTTTAAAAGGGAGTTGTCGAAGGCTCTGCATTTTCTCAGCAACATATTATTGAATTGATAAAATTGTGCTGTACTTTTCCTGAAAAAAAAAAAAAAAACAAATAGAATATCAACTAAAGCCTGGTACTATGTTCAGTATTTCGTGCGAAATGTTGTCAAACTTAATATAAAAAATTTCTGTAAAATACATACGAAAAAATGTTGACAGAATTGTACTCTGGTTACGTTGCAAAAACATACAACATTTTTCTAGCAACATTTTTGGTTTCCGTGCGCAACAAATGCGGTTTATACTGTTTCGTACGGACTTATTAGCAACAATTTATAATTTTTTAAATTTTGTATTTGTATAGTGGTTTTTTTAACAAGCATTACAAAAAGAAAAATGGATAAAAGTTTTTGGTTTTTGTTTACCTTCGAAAAAAATAATGTTGTATATTTGAAATTATAAAAAACTTTAAGCCTTGAAAATTCGTGAGATAGATAATATTGATACTTGTCAAGTTATCTTGTGAAATAATCAATGTTGCTCAACAGTACGAACAGATTACTAGGCTTATAGCTTTTTCACACTTGTCGGCATCTAACATCTTCTATCAATTAATTTTATTATAATTTAGTGTCATCACTGGAAAAGTGGCAATATATTCTATTATTATAGTGGCAGCACTGATAAAATTACATTTGTCAAGTTTTCCCTTTTTTGGTAATAATTTTTTTTTTTTGCTTAGTTTTTCTATATATTTTTAAGCAAAATTAATTCCAAATACATTGTATGAAAGTGTGAAAAGACATTTAAATTGTTGATATAGAGTTATAGCCATTATGTTGCTTAAATACTTTAGCAACTTGTTGTTTTTTTTTATTCGTCAACATGCTGTTATCTATATAAATGAATGTATGTATGTTTATTTGTTTGTTTGTTAGTACCTTATAGCCGTCTAAACCGCTGAACCGATCTTCCTGAAACTTTAACAATTAACTGGTGGTCTGGAAGGAGATATAGGCTATATATATTTTTGATATTTTGAGTGGGCATGGCATCTCCCATACAAAGAAAATATAAAAATATCTATAGAACGGAAAGACTTAAAGTTTCCATATTTGGTACAAGCATCTTGGTTATCAATACACAACATCTGACATCTGAAATTTGGGCGTGATTGGATATGTGAGCGTGGCACAAAATGGCTTTATTTAAATCTAAAGAACTGTAAGAGAAAAATTGTCCACATTTGGTACACATAGCTGGGTTATCAATACAAAACATCTCTTACAAAATGGGCGGAATTGGAATGGTGGGAGTGGTATTCACCATACAAAGACATTATATGCTTATGTATATCTGGAGACGACCAAATCCAAAGTTTCCAAATTACGTACAAGCATCTTGGTTAGTAATACACAACTTCTTAAAAACTAGATTTAACTAGATTTCTAGTTATATCTACCAGACTATTATATTGTATCCAAAGGATAGCTAAGGTAAAATGTAACAGGAAGATATAATATAATTTAAGGAATAGAACTATTACAAAAAACATTTATAAAATAAATAACTGAAATTTAGCTCATAGAATAAATTCGAAGAATAAAAAAATGTTTATTATTAATTTTAGCACTTTTCTCCCTTTTTCTTTGTGTTATAAAAACCACATTACAAATACAAAATAAGAAATTATAAAAAATGATAAGCTGTCGCTTAAAATTCCGTGTTCCTAGAAACATTTCGAATGTTGTTCGTAATATGAATAGACTACACATCTATCAACATTTTTGCTTTTGTATTCCACAGAAATTTTTTCATATTGTGTTTGACAACATTTTGCACGAAATACTGAACAGAGTAACAAGCTTTAATTAGGCCATAAAGTTTGTGTTTACAAAAAATACACTACGTTAGTGTACAGCTTTTTTTTTAAAGCCTCTACAAACGTGAGCTTGCGCCTAAAGTTATCGTAATGGGTTTTTCGTCGCCAGGAATGTTTTCATGCAAAAATTACTTTTTTTTTTTGTCGTTATAGCTCCAAATTGGTCATGCAAAATAATTTTAAGTCTCACACGACTTCATTTCGTGTGATAGCCAATTTTACTAGTTTTAGTCTTGCTACTTGCAAAAGTTTTTAAAATACTGCTTTTAAGTTTTGTTTTCTTGAGTTCTATAACAATCTTCGTGAAGTAATGCCTTCTTTATCATATTCAAAATGTAGCCGACCTAGCCAGTCATTGTCTTTCGCGTCAAAATCATCACTTCTTAACCCTAAAACCAACTCTCGCACTATAATATCGATGAAATATATTAACGATAAGCTTTGGTAAGCCATTGAGGAGCTGCAGATATATATTTTGTTTCAAATTCAAAAGTAAAGCAAAGTTTCCCTCAAATGATGATTTTTTGGCACTAAATTTATATTATTCCCTTCAATGAAATTAAATGACAGATTTTTAGATTTAAAAATCTCATATGTTACAAAAGAGACATACTATTTCTAAAGATCACCATTTGTTGTGTTTCCACACGCAATAATTATTAACAAAATTAAAACTATTTATTTAGTTCTTTCCTATGCAACTTTCTTAATTGAGTGTGACAGTTGTTTCACTGGAAAGCGGAGCCTGAAATATCTCTTGTCAGGATCTTAATTTTTTCTTTTTTTTTTAAATTGACGTTTAATAATTTTTTTTAACAAAAACTGGACTTGTGGCAATTTAATTTAATGAAAGTAAATAAAAATGAACTTAACAGCATTTATCAAAAAAAAAAAAAAAAATCCAACAATTTTTCTAGGAAATCTGTTTTATTTTTTCCTTCCAAACCAACATGACAATACTCAATACAATTAGTCTTGACAATAAGACAAAAATACCAAATTAAAATATGGCCATAACAAAAACCAAAAGTTAAAAAAAAGCAATGACCACAAAATTGCAAATGAATACCAGGATTTAAATACTTAAAAATACTAAATGGCAAAGTAAGAAAAAGGCAATCATGGTAGTAACTAAAATTTTGTTGACATTGCGTTGATTTTCTCGACATGTCTTTTGTTAAACCAAAAAAAAAAAAATAATAAAAATTGGTCATTCAACTAAAATTGACTTCTACACACAGACATCAGATACAAAAAAAAAAAAAAAAAAACGGATTGCCTGACTATCTAAGACATCCAAATGAAAAGAAATGTTAAGCAACATGTTGCTGCTGCTGGTTTCTAGCTGCTGCTTTGTTTTTGCCTTTCATGCATGTCATGTGCTGTTATATTTATAGTGTGTTTCTTATTTTTCTCTTTCTGAAGTAGCACTTGTACTTTCATTTGACAGTTTTATGCTTTGGCCAATGAAAGTGACAGCAAACGTAACTTGAGTTTCGACAAACCCAAAAATATGCCGTGTATCTAGTGGTCTAGGTACATTTGAATAACTATAAATTAAATGACATGTATAACGAAAGGATATCAGTCGAAAAAGTGAACATTGTCAATGATAAAATTCATTTATTTTCAAACAAAATTAACAAACTAAATAAAAATAAATTACAAACCAAACAAATATTAATAAATACTCGTAAACATTTGTAGTTAGTTGCTTAGATGTTAGAGAAATGGAGGGAACTATGAGACTTTAGACATTCGCTATATGTCGAAATATTAGAGTATATGATATGATATGATATGATACTAAAATTGATTGTATGACATAAAATTATGCCATTTCTTATGCGCCTTAGTATTGGCTTATTTTATACATAATTTAAAACGGCTAATTTTTCAGGGTTTGGCCCATAATGTCGAACAGAAAATTTCTTTCGTATATTTACATTGGAAACAACAACAAATTTTAGTTTTTTATTGTTGTTTTCAATAGATGTAAATAACCGAGAGATATTTTCTTTTTGACATTATGGGTCAGGCAGTTAATGTATTTATATTCATAGACAGTGTTGTTACGATATTTTCTTATAAAATTTTAATATCAAAATAGTTTCTTCAGCTGCTTTGCTGATCCGTTTCTGATTATTGCAAGACGGCTTGCCAAGTAATGTCAATGCTTTTGTCTAGGCAGTATCACTGGAACAAAGATGATGTGCAGGACAGGTACTTAGAATGGGTTACAATGGCTAAGAAGCTATTTGCCAAGCAATACTTATTATCATTTCGGAGTCACCAAATCTTTTGATAGATAGTTTGCTGCTCCTTATCTGCTTATTGCAGGGAAATACAAAGGGCAGGGGCGTTATCAATGCGAGTTAGAAACATAAAATTAAACATGCATGGTCCTGAATCTGTAGGGTGTGCTTTTTTGAACTACAACGTTCTACAACTGGTACTTTTTAAATTTTCGTAAATATTGGACCTAGAAGCATAAATTAAACATGCAATGCCCTGAGTGGATGAGAATCTATAACAGAAAACTTTTTGGTAATTTTTTGATCTTAAACTGGTACTTTTTTAATTTCCGTTAGTATTGAACGCATAACCGTAAAATTAAACATATAACGTAAGAGGTACTTTTTGAATTTATATAGATATTGCACCTAGAAACATAAAATTCAACATACAGATTTCAGAGTGATTGACAAACTATAAGATGAGAAATTTTGGTACTTTTTTGGTTTTTCAATTGGTACTTTCTGATTTTTTCTATTATTGAACTTACAAAGTTCAATTAAACATTCTCGGATTTGAGTGGAAGATAACATATGGGCCGGAGGTTGGTCCCTCGCCGAATCGATCCTCAAAGACGGAAAAAACAAATCGCCATATGATTTAAAAAAAGCCCTAAGTTTCATTGAACTAAATTTTACAGGAGAAGCATTGAAAAATAGCCGAAATTTTTTAAGATTAAAAAAAAGAAAACAGATAATATCTTTTAAAACATAATAAGCTGTTGATAAACAAAAACAAAAATACAAAATTTCCATTTTTTGTGTTTTATTATTTATTATCTATCGAGTGCAATAAGACTTTTAAGAATTTTGTTAATAACAACGTTATTTTTAATTGTAGGAGTGTTAGTTACATTTTCAAGAAGAATGTATTTTGATATGGTGCATCATAATCGATCAAAAAGTCGATTTAGAATTTTTTGTAACTTAAGGCTTTCATATGGATATGTATTTTTTTCATATCTGCATAAATAATTATGGTCAAATTTCGACCACTTGGCATACACTTAAAAGTTATATGCCATATTCTTATCACAACTTAGATGCTATGATAAAATTGTGCTAACATAGAAGTGAGATTTTATTTTTCTAATAAGCTTCTAATTCCAAACAACTATTAATAATTCGACTTGAAAAATTTCAACATTCCAAAGTCAATAGTCACACTTAAAATTCCTAATCTTGTAAATGTCGCCTAAAGTACTTAAAATTTCCTGTCATTTTCTTAAACAGTGTTGACAACAAAATCGAAATGCCGTGTGCTAAAAGCATAAAACACATTTATTTATTACCTTTAACTAAAACACAAACAAAAATAATGCATATTTGTAACAACCACATATCTCTAGACATTAAAGTCCATTGACTTTAATGTTTCAACTTACAAAGGCACTCTCAAGTGCTCTAAAAAAATTTACCAGATTTTTTCTTTTCAAACAAAATAACTTAAGATATTTGAAATTATTTTTTAAAGTGCTCTTATAGTCGTCAAAATATAAATTAAAAATCAATTGTCGTTTTTTTAGATCACCAAATGTTAAGATGATCGTTCTACTCAGTGTCAGTTGGACAGATACTTATAAAAAAAAAAACTATTTACCTCAATACAAGCAAAGACTATAGATTTATAAAGATGTTGCACTAAGTACATTTGGAATTGACAAAAATGTTGTGCTTCTTAACGATGAGGGGGGGAAGTAACAAGAAAAGCAAAAACTTCGTGCTCACATTTAGAAAACTGGAGAGAGCAAAAAACCACATGCATTAATACATGCATACACATGTTTTTTGTTTTTGTCAACGAACGTGTGTGTGCGTATGTTTTTTTCGTTAAAACCGGTTTTCATGCTCACATTCAGAAAACTGAAGAGAGCAAAAAACCACATACATGCATCAATACATACATACATACACATGTTTTCTGTTTTTGCAAACCAACGTGTGTGTGTATGTTTTTTTCGTTAAAACAGGTTTTTGGTATTTTTATTTTTTAAGTGATTTTGTTTTGTTTGCAAGCAATTTATGTGAAAATAACCTACGTAAGAACAAATGCGACCGATTGCTTAATTGGTAGGGTAAGAATATGTGTTTTATTGTTGTAAAAATTAAAATTTAACGATTCGAACCGAATTATTATTAAAATTTTTAGACAATTCAACTATGTAGGTATGTTCTTATAATATGTGTATGTATGTATCAAACGAATTTATTATAAAACAAGTGTGTTTTCTTAGGACGTGTGTGAGGCGATAGAAAAGAGCGAATGCAAGTAAAATGTTGACACTTCTGAAATTAATGAAATTTCAATAGCCCTGGGGGCTAGTAAAAATTTTAAAACAACCAACAAAATTTCTGACAAGCAGCAAATCGCAAATTGTAATTGAAAAAGTCAAATAAAAACGTTTAAAAAATTTTGTGAATTCAAAACAAAAATATAATATAAAATGCATAGAGCCACCTGCAAAAAAATTTTATTTTCCTAATTTGTTCATTATTTTATACAGTACTTTTCGTTTATAGTCATTTCCATTGTTAGTCACATTAGCTATATAGTCCATTTAATCTTTATTTTTGCCGCTATACAGAAGATTAATAGAAAGTATTAACGTTATAGTCCATTTAGCGATATAAGCACATTTACAAAAGTAAAGCAAATTATTAACGTTTTAGTCACATAAGCCTAAGTTTTTTGTTTGTTTCCGAAGTTTTAAACCATATCAAAGAATCAAGAAATTAATCGTTTACTTTTTCTTATCAACTCTCCAATCGAAAAAAATTAGTTTTTGTGTTTAGTAACAGTGATGAAATATGTTATTATTGTTTTAACTTTTTTAAAACAGTTTGCAACTCTGTTGCAAAGCTATAATCCCGCTGTCAGTGTTGTTAATATGATTTTTTATTTTACAAATTCATATTAAATTCGCCAAACATCTGCAAAAAATTTTCAATATTTAGCATTATTCCAGTAGTGTGTTTTTATTATAGTTTTTTGAACGATTTAAAATAAATCGGGCATGCTCTGATAATCGTAAAACGCTTAACATTCTTACTTGAAATCGTATAATATGTGTTCTGTAAATCGCAATAGCACGAAGTTTGGCGAATTCAAATTACAAAAGTATGCTGAAGGAAACTAGAATTTTTGTAAGAAACTATGGCAGATCGCAAGCATAACGCACGAGTTTCCAAACACTGTAAAATAAATCTGGTGTTTTGCTTTTTTTAAATCGTGCGAATATCATAACAAGGCTGAATATCTTAAAACTTTGAACTTCAGAGATCAGTGAATTGAATTTTGCAAATATATTAATTTTAAGAGATTTTTAAAATTCCATTTAATATACAATCAAACGCGATTAAATTTTAAGAATTTATTTTATGAAAACCTGTTACCGGTTGTGTTATTTATGTTTTGCAGTTCTCATTTAAATATTAAGTTTAAACTTTTTTCATTTGCTTAAAATTCCACGTGAAATAAGTGCAGCTTATATTATTTCGCAGTTGTAAAAAAAATGTTGCTAGAAACATTTCGCAACTTTTTCACAAATTAAACAGAGTACAACTCTATCAACATTTTTTCATAGAAATTCCGCACAAGTTTTTTTCATATGAGTTTTGACAGCATTTCACGTGAAATGTTGAACAGAGTACTAGGCTTAACCAAACAAATAGTAGTTAATATAACATACACTGTCCCGTGTTCGAGCACTAGTATATTTACAATCATAAAATCTAAGGTGTTTTTTTTTAGGAATTTTGATAAATTAACTTGTAAGTACTGCAATACATACATAGCTATGTATTAGTATAATTAAAATGGGAAATAGATTAGAAACAAAAGAAAAGTTTTAGGCACCATATCGGTATAGCCACAATTTTTTTTTTAATATATGTATAAGTTTGGCAACATGTTGTTATCCCTAAATGGATTAACATAGGTAATTTAATTGCAGTTTATTTCTTTGACTCGTCTATAAATGTTGTATACTACCGTAGTCCATATTTTGAATATATCCTTATTTATCTAGGTATACGATGAAAACGCATTCTTTATTTCGTTAAAATATATAATTTCACACAGCAGAAACATGAATTTTTTCCCCACATTGAAATACTTTGTTACCATAGTACTTTGCTACCGTTTCACACACGCCCTAACTATTTACCACGAGTATTTAGGTAATAATTTTACTTATCGCTCTTAACAAGTTTAATGGATACAAATTTTAACTTTTTCAGTATATAATCGATGATTTGAATGTATTTAAATGTTTCCCATGTGTATTGCTTCCGTCATAATATAAGGACTAGTAAATTTAACATCACCATCCTGTGTTTATAACATACGTTATTCTCCGCAATTTAAAAAGAATAAATTTAAATTTTGGTTCAATTTACGCATTTCTGAACAATAAATTTTTTATTTTCATTGCTTTATTTTGTAAAAATATGTTTGCAGACCTTTATAAGAATTTTAGAAACCTCTAAAAGTAAGACTTCCAAAGCCTGATTATTTTTCCTAATTTGTAATAATTATTTGTTGTTATAATAAATAAAATTGGATTTTTCGTCGGAAAATATTTATTAATTTGTCAAATAATACAATTTTAATAAAAAACATTGAAAATCAATTTTTTAATACATTTTTAAACAAAAAATAAATAAAATTTCAAGAAATTACGTGCACAAACATCAAACTGTCTGCAAATTTTTATGAAAATCAAAAGTATTTTGATTATGTCGCCATGTCGCTTAAGTAAATATAAAATATCTTTTATAAACAAAGCAGTTAATTTTTTTAGAAAAATTATTTATTTTATTCCTACAATTGTTTAAATTTAGACAATAACAGCATTTGAACTTCGGTGCGAATCGATATTGTTTCATCTGTACAACAATAAAACACATATTATTGCCCTACAATTAAAAATCTGCAACATTTGCTTCTACATAGTTTTTTTTGCACATAAATGGCATGCAAACAAAACTTCTTTTATTACTTAAATGTGTTTTCAACGAGAAAAACAAGACTTCTTTTAGTTTTTTTATATTTTTTTAATTGCCATTGACATACATACACACACACACACGCGTGCACGCACATGTACGCTGAAAGATGAGAAATAAAAGTTCTCTGAGAGTAATAGTTCTCTGAGAATCAAAGTGGCAGTAGTCGTACTGCCATTCAACAAATTTAGCACTGGCCGTACAATGTATGGCAGTGGGATATCTTTATATATTTATAGTCTTTGATACAAGTTTCTTTTTTTTTTACTCTCATCTTTAAAATGACCTTCACTTCATAATTTTATTACGATGTTGTTTTAAGTCTTTAGCATATTCATAATATTTTGATTTAAATCTTTTTGATTGTTGTTGTTTTAACACTTTTTAACAACGCGCTACAAAGTTAGACTCACGCTATGCTCTGGTTTATGTTATTAACCCCGCTGTACCCTTTAACTGATAAAGAAAAAATTGGCTACATTTATTTTGAAAAATATTTTTGTATATATATTGATGTGTTTTTGGTCAATGTCAATGTCAAATAAATCATATACAGTTTTAAATGTTCCTGGCTAAAATTTTGTTTTGATTTTTGTTAAGCGATGAAGCGACTATTAACACGCGAGTTTAAAAATATACGAGTATTCGTATACAAAAATTGTATTTGTTTCATGTGTAGTTAAAACGCGATCTCTTAGAGTTGAAGGTTTTAGTTGAAAAAGTAAATTAAAATATTTAAAAAGCTTTAAAAATGCTTTCAGCAACATTTTGAAAAACATGATGCCATAGTTTTGTTATAAGTGACATTTTTGCTATAAGTATTTTTTATTAACTGTTAATATTTATTTTAATTTGAACATTTCCTAATTAACAAAAAAAAAAAAAACAAATAAACGATTTGTTTACATATACAATTAAATCTTCAACATGTTACTAGAAACAAAATATCTATTTTTGTTTTAATAATTTTTAGGTTTCTGCAATGACATTAGCATATTTTAAGAAAAGTAATTTTTATAACCTTCAATAAAGGTGGAAAGGATATATCGTTATATTAAATCCAAAACCACCTAACTTACTTTTCTACTAGGTACAGTAGAAACAAAATATGGCATATGTATATTGAAAAATAAATGCAGTTTTGGTAATCAAATGTAGCCAATTAACTTATTTAAGAATGATGTATTTATTCATTTCTGGAATGAAAATAATTGAGCAATTCACAAAGTGTCCTATTGGTTGTATATGCTACAATTTCATTTAAGTAACATTAATAAAAATATAGCAAATAAAACCAATATGACAAAATAGAACAGTTCGTGAATTACCTAAAATATTACTAATCAGAGCTGTTCTTGAAATCGAAACGGCAAAACGCAAGAATTTTTTTAATAAGATTTTTGTAATAAAAGAAATACTAATACAATTCAATACAAATATTTCTCTATTGAGCAGAATTATATTAGAAAACTATAAAAAACTGGATAAAGAGTGTATTAAAAAGAACTTCTAAACTCTTGCGTTTTCGATTTCCCGAACAGCCCTGAATGTTTCGAAGAGTTACGTTAGTTACGTTCTTCTGAACTCATATTTTCTGCAACAAAACACATACAATTAAATTTTTATAAGTTTCAAAGAGAAATTCTTGTGCATTCGTAAAATGTAAAATAATAAAGAACGTTTTTCTGTTTTTAATAAATATAATACTTTTATTATATTCAACAGTTTTATTTTTCCAATTTTTTCTATGATTTAAATATCAGTTATGTATTTTATAAAGCTTTTTGTAATAGTTCTATTCCTTAAATTTTTTAAGGAATCACTTTATACACTTTATAAAATACATAACTGAAATTTAACTCATAGAATAAATTCGAAAAATAAAAATGTTGAATATAATAAAGTTGCTTATGAAAAGAAATAGTTCCCAATATCTATAATACTTTTATTTATTTTTTATATAAATATTTATATTTTGCAAAATGCACAACATTAACAACAACACAAATGAAAAACAAAATAATACTTCTCAAATAGAATTTATATGTAAAAAGAATGTTAATTCGGTGGAAAAAATGGTGTAAGGTCATTCAGGTGTTGCCAATTTTAGTCTTTGTAAATGCAACTTTAGAGGCTTAAAAGCTTTAAACTTTTTTCCAATAATTTGCTATGGTTTCTTTATACTCACCTATTACATTTACTTCAAAATAAATGATTCCAGAGATTTATACGCTAATAGACGAATCGTATTGACAGTGGGATCTCTAACCGTTTTCACCTATAAATAATACCCTACCCGGTGCAAAAGTTTAAAAAGCGAATAATGGATTTGTTTACAAAACTCAGTGATAAAAAATTTAATATATTAGTTCAAAACATACTGTGAATTATTAAGATTCAACGGTTATAGTGGGACTATTTTCAAGCAACAAGTATGTAGTTACGTGCTTTTGGTTCAAATAGTAGTTACGTTCTTGTACGCACTTGTAGTTACGTTCTTTCAGACGTAACTACAAGGCTATTTTTTTATTGGTAGACTTGTAGTTACGTCTGAAAGAACGTTTTGCTTCTTTAACTAAATATTTTGACGCATTTAAATGTATATGAACATTTTAATTTTTACAGCTATAAATCGTTCGAATTTACAAGTTTTTCAATCAAAATATTAGCGCAATCAAATTAAAAATCCTTTTTAAACTTAAATTTTTTTTTGTTTTGATTTTTTAAATCAGCTTGCAAAATGTTTATTTTTTTTTTGTTATATCTTTAAACATGAATTAATCAATATATACACTTAAAATTGCAACTAGTACATTTATTTTAAATATAATTAACAACACAGCAAAAGCCCTCTTCATGACACAAATGTCACAAAATCTTTAGATTACATCTCTAACTAAATTTACTAACAGTGACTGCCATTTCAAAATAAATTTTAAATCTTATCATTTAACAAAAAAATCCTTAAATCCGTTGAAGTCTTTAGCTATTTAGATACATATTAAAACTGAGAGTCTGGCAATTTTTTGATATCAGTTTAATCCAAATCTCTATTATAGAAATTATCAAGATCATTAGTTATACCATTATCAAGCTGATCGGATGCATACGTTAATTGTGTCTCTTGAGGCGTTGCCAGTTGCAGTTGTTGTTGCGGTTGCTGCATTGCAGGCAAGTGTTGCAATGCTGTCAATCGGGGATGTCTCATTGTCAATAATGGTTGATGATGTCGATGACGATACTGTTGTTGTAGTAGCTGTTGTTGTTTTAGCAACAATTGTAATTTATGCCAAGACAAAGGATCAAATTGTTGAGCTAATGCTTTCAATGAATTTTGTTGTTGCTGCCACATAAATTTGTTGTCCGATTTTATGTAAGGCAGAGAAAGGTCTGGTAGTTGTTGTTGGTATAATTGTGTTAGTTGTTGTGAAGGTGACATTGATCTTAAAGTTTTCTGTAATCTATTTGTTGTTGCCATTGTAGGTGAACATATTGCTTGCATAGCTCTATCATTGCTATTTGTTGGTTGTGTCAAAGATGTTTTGGCTGACTGGTATCTTTTCCACCATTGACGTCTCGCATTTAAGTGATTTGGTAGATGTTGTTGCTGTGGTTTTTTGCGGTTGGGTAAAATATTGATCATTGATTTAAAACGTTTTTTCAATAATGATGGTGACGCTGATGTTGCTGCTGGTGGTGCTTGTTGAAATGTGGTTGACATTCTTGTAGTCGGCTCGTATCTATTGGACATTTCATCAAAACTATTTGCAAGTTTTTCTTCTTGAATTTTCTGCTGTTGTTTAGGTCGGTGTAATTTTCTCTTCATTTTCGCCATTAAATTTTCAATATATTGAATTAGTTCATTTGACAACAAAGGATGTTGCATTTCATGTCGTTCACCATTTTCTTCATTATTGTAATATGCTGCTTGATTTTCTTTGATATCTTCGATATTTTCGATGTCATTGTCGTCATTTCTTTCATCTGTGTCGCCGTTGTCATTGAATTCACTAGTCATTTGTCTTTTGCCACGATTTGGATAGAAGAGATCATCATTTTTAAAAATATCTCTGATTTTATCACGTCTACCACGATTCGGCACAAATGTCTCATAACGATGCAACAATGAATCTAGATCGGGTAAATTATGCTTACGTCCTCTAGGCGGTATAAATGGATCTCCGCCATAATTTAAACCTGTCAAGCATTTGCAATATTATGAAGAAAAGAAAACAATAAAATTGAATTGTTAACAAGTGCAATTTAATTTATATTTATATGGCTATAAATCGGGGAATTTTAAGTATTTAAACATTGAAAGCTGGTAATATGAAAGTAAAATTGCTGAAAGCAGTAGCAGACTAAAGATTTTTTTATCTCAAGCTTAACGGCAAATTGAAATAATTTTTAAATATTACAAAAATTATTTTTTTTTTAATTTTTTTAATAAATAGATTCTCGGAATTATTTTTTTATTTATTTTCTTCTTACATAACTGGAATTTAGCTCAAAGAATTAATTCGAAAAATAAAAAGGTTGAAAAATTTTTAATTTTAAAAGAAACAATTTTAGTGAATAAATAAACTAAAATGCTAAATTAATTATTTGTAAGTTCGCGTTCTTTTCTTGAACCGGAAGAATATTTTGCTTTTTATCTGTTGCATGTCTTTCTCTGCTATATTGGGCGTTATATTAATAAAGTTTTTATTTAGTTCAATAGCTTGTAGTGCTATCCTGAGGTAAATTTTAATACATACTTCTATTACAAATAAAAATTTTGTCTTTCCTTCTTTAACAAATTTTCCGCATTGTCCCTTCGTATTAACATTATTCTCTTTAAACGAGAATACCATTTACTTCCTTTTCAGAGTGTAATTTTTTTCTCTTTTATCGCCCTCTCGTGTATATCAATCCACAACAACTTTTTGGACATTAATATTATGTCTGTCTCATAACTTATAGAAGCATTCTTAGCTAAAATAATGGCCCAACCATAATGTGCATAAAGTAGTTGAGGCTATTGTCAAAAATTAACGAAAAGTTTGTCAAATACATAACGGCGGTACCCTTACAAGGGGGGAAGGTGGAACGCTTTCTGCCGCTGAGCTTTACCTCTGATATGCCACACCCTAATAAACCCCAAATAATAAAAATAAAAAATGGGAATAAACCTGCTAGATTGACCAAGAAATAGCTAAATTGCCATTAGTTATAAACAACAGTGGCCAACTTCACAATTAAACTCGGTGCCAAAATTCGATAGAATTTAGAAAACGCGTGCTACTTTTGTTTAAGTACCGCTTTAAGCAAATTAAAAAAGAATTTTAGGTGGCCATAATGAACGAACTTACATGAACTTAAGATCCATGTAACCATTGTTGCATACTTGCACAATATTTTGTTTTTTTTTTGCGAGTACTTCAAATTAAAAAGGGCCAAATATTATAGCCCAGTATTTGCTTATTTGTTATTTAATTTGCCAGCAACGATTTTAAAAGACAAAAAGTGGTGATTGTTGTACTAATTAATAAAAACATTTTTATATCTAAAATTAATATTTTTTTCAACATTTTCAATTAAACTAATAATATAAACCGGATCTCCTTCTTTTTCTTTATCCATTAAAATTTTTTTTTTTAAAAATACCCAAACAGTTTGGCACTTTACACGGTGTTTACATTTGCCAGTACTGGCAAGACAGTTGCAATACATGCAAACTTTTTCACTAATACATGTACACTTTTCCAACTGTCTTGTCTACTGTCTTGCAAATTTTGCAGACAGTAAAATGACAGTGATTTGAAATTTGCTGACAGTAATTTGAAGTTTTGTTCGCAAAAGTAAAAAAAAAATCAACAATTAAAAGAAAATTAATAAATTATGCTTTGGTTTTGTATGTTTTACTTAAGGGTTATCTATGTTCACAAAAAACGGTTGTTAAATGCTATTTTTAATTTGTTACCCTGCAAACAATTTCGATCGAAAAATAATCTAAATAGTTTCCCCATTTAGCAAAAACCTATCGCTTTTGCTATTCAATTCTTATTGATGTAGTTACATCGTTCGGGAAGAAGTGTCCCACTATGGTAATATTTACTTTAAGATTCCACTTAGTGTCTATATTATATGACGAATTAGAGCGCTTTGGAAGTTTAATATCAATTAAATTTAGTAGTATCGCTGTTGGCTCCAAAAAGTACTCTTTTGAAGTTACATTTTTTCTTATTGTTCTTTATAATAAAAAAGTGGGTAATTTTACTGTTTATCTTTGTTTGATTTTGTAAGGGAAATCTAAGTAAAATATAAAAAAATGAGCTTAAAGTTAAACAAATATTAAAAAATCTACGTTACATTTAATCAAAATAGCTGTTAATGTTTTAAAGTTAAGAACCTAATGTGGACAAATTTTGTTAAAGAAAACTACACAAAATCACAAAATTGTTCAAACACTAATTTTGTAAACTTTCATCATATTATAACTAGCATATCTTTTTATTGCAAATTTTTATTTACAAACTTTCTTCACTCAAAGTTATTGTTGATCTTCACTAGAAAAATTTAACAAAAACACTAATTTTCACATTAAAATTTTTAGTCATTAAATAAACAGACAGTTTAAAAAAATCACTAATATCCTTTAAAAAAGATAATTATCAAATAATTATTTTCAATTTCATTTTCATTTGCTCTAAAAAAAATATGCATGAGAAATTATTAAAACTTTAACCAATCTAACCGAAGAATAAGTTTGGGCAGTTTTGTGCACTCATTTATACGTGACCATTTTTTTCGGTAACATTTGGATTCCGCGGAGTTCCAATTTTAAGTACAATACTATAACTATTTCTATTTTCAAATATTAAAAATTTCACTCTATTTTACATAATTTTATATATTAATATTATTTTACACGCACGTAGCACCGATCACATGGGAACTTAAATACAAACTGTGCTCTTTTATGTATTTTGCTTTTGTAATATTCACTATTAAACAGCAAATCGTTGCGAAGAAGTCAATATAATATGTGAAATATTCAATTGTGCCATTGTTGCAGTTGTATTACTGTTACATCTATCTGAACAACTCACTAAAGTGACGAAAAAGAATAATTTAAGAACTCATAATGCGATTCTACCGTATTTTGTTGTTGTTAAATTCCGAAAAATCTACTGTTTAACTACCAAATGTGACGAAGTAGTTAAAATTCGTAGACAATCGAAAAACACTCTACCAATTGCTTGGAGGGTAAGTTCATATAAAACACGCTTACCTAGAATTTGCACTGCGACATTCACGTTAGACATTTTTTTTAAAGTGAACTGTCTTAACTACTGTCTGGACGCCTACGTCACGAAAACAGCAAGTAGTGTTTTTGGCAACTAATATGTATTTGCTTACTGTCTTGCCAGTACTGTCAAATGTAAACGTACTGTTACTTAAGCAAATGATATTTGACGAAACTTGCTCAAAAGTTTAATTACGTACATAATTACATGCTTGGGCCTTAAATATGAAGCATTGCCGATTAAACAAGGCGAATTAACTTTATAGGTGGCGTTGTAAATACAGCTGAGCTACAACTTTGGGAGAGAAATGTCAAAAGTATTACCCAACTAAAGCAACAATAAAAATACGATGTTGTTTTTGTTATTGTTGTACTTGTTGTAGTATTGCCACCACAGCGGCGCACCGTTTTCATAAATTCGCCTTGTGATTAAGCATATTTTTAAACTCCAAAAAGAAGTTAGGCTTTCCTTCTCATTTTTAAAGGGGTCTGGACACGGTCAAGCATTTTTCATTAAATGCATTCGCCGGCGTGACAAGCATTTTGACCTTATACAGACCTCATAAAGTAAAGTGACTTCTTATTGCCTTTGCGCTAGTTTGTTCAAAGCAGCAACCAAACAGCAATAGAGCAAAAATAAGATTCCATTCGCAATTTTTAAAACTTGTTCTAAGAGCAACATACTATGGTTGGATTTTAACAATGTTGATGATGACCCATATGGTGATTAAATATGGCCATAATACGGTTGAAATTAGCAATAATTTGCCCGAAATCAACCATAACATGGTCAAAATTAACCATAATATGTTCAAATTTGGTCAATATTAACCATAATTATGGTTAAAATTAACCATTCTATGTTCAAAATGGACCATAACATGGTCAACATTTTCCAGAATTTGGACAAAAGTAACCAGTTTATGGTCAGCATAACCTATTATATGGTCAATGTTAACCATATGATGATTATTTATCTCAGCATTTTTCCAATTTTCTTATTCAGTGTCAAGTAATATTTTTTTCGTTTTTTATTTCTATTACTTGTTATTTTCCACTTTTGTAAGCAATCCCCTTTAATTAATATCCCAGTCTCTAACCACCTTCATTAGCATTCTTTCCGTTTTACTGGTTCATATTACTACTTAAATTTATGTATTTTAATCAATAAATTAAATAAATAATCAATAAATTAAATTAAAGCAAACCAAGCATGTATGTATGTAATTGAAAAGCATTAAACTATTGTAAAAAAGCAAACCAACCATAATTTTGTTGCTTTTAAACATAGAATATTAAATTTTTATTCACACACAATTTTTTAAAATATTAAAATTTTAAACATATTATTGTTACTATTAAACATAATATGTTTAATAATAATAATGGAAACAACTATAATAAATATTTTTTTGATTGGATGAATTTAACAATAATGATGTTGCCGGTGACAATAATATGGTAAGAGTAACCAAACGTGCACAAGAGAGTCAACTTATTTGATTCTCTTTCTTGAAATCTTAACAAAAGAACAGCCGAATGTTCTTCATCTTCATTCACAGGAAAAATATTCCAATGTATGCAAGCCACATTTAGCAAGGTAGACTCGTTAGGGACAGACATAATATAATACTCCAATTGACAAAGGAGACCAAATATATATATGTGTGCGTCGTGGAGACAATTTTGACAAGCCTGGGCCTTTGCAACGCTCTCCCTAATGGGTCAACCTTGTTAAACGTGCCTTATGTGTACATGTGTCGACATGGCTGAAGCAAAATTTTTTGCCCTATGCTCGCTAGTATAGGAATATGAGAAATGGGCAACGCTTCTTTATATATAAAATCTTAAGTAAAACGACTTTTAATAACTCCATTATTTTCTCACTTAACATCCACTTACCTCTCTTATACTCATTTTCATCATTATCATCATCAGTTTGATCATATTCTCTCCTCACTATCACATAATGGGGCTCCTCAACTAATAGAGGTGGTTCTAGACGTCCAGATAGATTTAATTTCTTCCACATATACATACCCGGATGATAATACTCCGCATCATTGTCCGTCACATTGGCAAACTTACCATATGGATAGAGTTCAGCCAAAGCCCAACTCAGGAGTTTCATTAAATTTTGTTCAGCAGTCAAAAGTAAGAAAATGTCATCATCATTTATATTATTGTTGTTGTATGTCAGGGAAGTTGACTTTTCATCTGCCTTAGCAAACGGATGATTTTCTCTATATTGCAATTGCTTCAGAAGAGCATTATTTCTATAATTATACAGAGACAAAAAACAAGATTTATTATAATTTATGCAACATAGATTTTATTTAGAAAAAAAAAAAAAAAAAAACCTATTAAAGGTTTTATGTTACACCAAAAGATGTACGTGTTATGTTTAGCGACAGAAAAACACTTGTACTTTAATTTAAGGATTGTCTTGTATTTTCTTTTTTTTACAAGTAACAACTGCGTGGGTTGCATGTTGCTTGCTACATGTTGGACGCTGTTGCTGGTTTAGGGTTTCCAATTACCTTCCTTAGCTGTCGCTGATGCTGTGATGTGATATATGGGTGCGTAAGTTTTAAGAATGAAATTCGTGTTTTATATTGACACCTTTATATATGACTATACAAAATTAAGTGAAATAGCTATGATATTCATATGTTTCTACCAGTGTTGCCAATGGAGGATTCGAAAATTACACATGACTGTGTAACAAATTATATATATTCAGGTATGTGATGAAAATCGATCGATTTCAAAAGGAACGAAAAAGTGTGATGAATTTAGAGCGATTTTAAAACCCATTTCTGATTAACAGTCTGAATTTTTGTTAACAATACACTTCAGTTATCATATATAATATAAAATATAAAAGAAAACATGCAGAAAATAAAAGGAATATGTACTAAAAATCCATTTCAAAAGATACTGAAAACGATATTTTGTGTTTTAAATCGTTTCGTTTTTAAAATCTAATTACATCACATACCTGATTTAGTGCAGTTTTTAGCTCAAATTCATTTTAAATTACTTACTCCTTTAATTCTAAAATCTCATGAGCGTTTACATTTTTTTTTATTATATAGCGCAAAATCAAATGTCAAAGAAATTAAAATCAAATTTTACAGCTGATGTGAAACATGCTCTGCCTTTCTTCCCTCTCACTAATAAATTCAGACGTAGAAATACAATTTGACAGTAGAGTATTGCTCGTGGAGATGGAAAGTGAATAAAACTAAGGGTGTAAAAAGCAAATTTGACTGTAATGGAAACTTGAAAAATTTACAAAAACTCAATTCTCGAAATGAAAATATTGAGTGTCAAAAATTAATAAAAGAATAGAACTTAAAGTAAAATTACACATGGAATTAATTACACATGGGCTACACATGCAATTAAAAATTACACACAATATGTGTAGGTCCACATGGATTGGCAACACTGGTTCCAACTCATATTCGTAAATATGTATATTTGAAAATGTATTTACATATAGTTCTCTGTTTGAGAGTTGTTTGTCTGTCCGTGTGTTGGATTTTGGGTGTAGGTTTTATACATTTATTTGTTAAGATTCTCTTATAATAATCAAAGAGGTGTGCCAAAAACAATAAAAAAGATAAATAAAAAAGTTTTAAAATTAAAGTTAATGTTATTAATCAATTTTGATGTTAAAGTTTAATTGAAAATTTAGTTATACTGAGAAAAGAAAATGGAAAAGTTTTAATTTAGAGGCAGCACTTTTTAAGGGTATTTTTTACAAAGAACTTGTTTCACCAAAATAATTAAAACCTACCAAGAATTTCATTTGAAACCGTCCTTTATACTGTTTTAGTACTCCAAACTGTTTTATATTTGAAGTATTTGTTATTAATTCGTTATTCTATAAAGTGATTTTCAAAAGGTAAAGTACATGTTCTTGCCCAAAAAAAGTACTTAAATAAAATGTTTTGCAAAATACACTAACGAAAAACTTTTATATGTATTTAATTCTACTTCTTCAAAAATGTATGTGCAAATGTAGTATAATAACTTTATTGATTAATAACTCTTATTAAACTTTCATTACAAGGCCAAAGTTGTCCTAAGGTTTATCTAGCGTTTGTCAAAAAACATTAAAGATCATCTAACGATCGTCAGTAAAAACTAAATTAAAAATAAATATCAACTTGCCCTTGTATGAGAACAGTTTGAAACTTATTGAACTTACAACTCTTAAAAGAAGAATAAAGAGTGAGCTAGAAAAAACTTATACTTGTATTAAATTAAATAAAACTTAAACCATTCAATATAAATTTTCAAAAATACGTAAATTTATTTAAATATCGTAAAAATTCATTAAACATTAAAATATTGGTGTATTACTCGGTATTTAAAAATATATATACTTTTTCGGAAAACCTCTCATTAAAGATTTATTTGATGCTTCCTTTTTGGACGAAGTGTCCCACTTACGCTTAAAATCGGCCATGACCTGAGATACCTTTCCTGTGTTCTTTAAATTTTTTTCAAGAGCCCAATATCTTTCAATAAAAATTCTGGACATTTGGGTGGATTAGCCTCCCGTGGTACAAAATTGGCATTATGGTCCACTCATGGACCTTTTTGCATAGTGGCACGATGACATATCGGACCAGAAATATGAAGGCACTCTGTTCTGTTTTAGGAAAGGAAAAGGCCGTTTTTGTAGACACAGTGTAATATATCTATTTAATATACCTATTTGCGGTTATATCGTAAGCGACATCATTAAAATTTTCGTAAACGTCAGGTACTATGATCAATTGAATTTCCGCAAGCTCTTGAAAACTATTGATTTGCAATTATAATTTTAAAAACAAATCAATGCATGACATAAAACCAAATAAACTTTTAAGGAAAAAATGACAAGCTGCATCTCCTGTAAAATATGTCGCTTACGATATAATCGCACATAGGGCTCGATATATTTCTGTGTTTATCGTGCCTGATGTCACAAATGATTAACTTCTTTTGCAACAACTTCTTGGGAAATGTAATTTGTTTTTTTGTCCGGTATTGGTCTTGCACATTGTGAAAAGTTGCGAAAAATGCGATCTATCTTTAAATCTCTTCGGATATGTAAAAACTGTATTAACCATTTTTGAAATAAATCTACTATTTCTTAAGGAATAATCCTGTCGGAATTAAATTTCACATGGACATAGTAGAGAATTAGCTTCCCATAGTGCTCAGGAGCGGAGGTATAAATTCCAAATTAGGGCACTTCGGGCATGTAAACTTTTCCAATGCTTATCATTTTATTATTTCTTATTCTTTAGACAAAATTAAGCAACATATAATCGTTCGAGCAATATGATTATTATTTATTAAAAAAATTAAAAAAAAACATGAAAGTAATCCACTTAAATTAAAAACCTTTATTACTTTTTCAATTATTTGGGCAAGAAAATAAATATCCGCTTCAGTTAAAAAATATATCGCTTCTGACTTTCTGCTGGTGTAACGTAAAAACAGTCCTCAAATTTACAGATAAATTGTACGGAAAAATGTTGTCAAGGTAACGCTCAATACATATTTTAGCAAATTTTATATTTTTCAATTATCCTATTATTCAATTATTTTAAAATGTGGGATAACACTTTTTTAAAAATACAAACATGATCGATCGATGAAACCGTTTTCAAAAATTTACAAAACTTTTAAACAATAAAGCTATGTTCACACCTTTTACATATTTGACGTTACGTGTAACCAATAGTTTTATTAAAAAATTGCTTGCTTTTGCAAATCGTTTGCTGGATCAAACATCATTCAACAGTTTCTTTTTTGAATTATACAATTATCTTCTTACAAATAAAAATAAGGAAGTCAATAAAAGTTGTTAAAAATAAAGCTTAAGTTTGGTCAAATTGCTGGTTATGCTTCTTCGGATTTTTTTTTTTTTTTTGTCAAATATTTGTTAGATCTGAGCATACCTTAAGAATGACAAACCGAAGCTGTTATTTTAGTATACATATGTTGTGAATTCGATTTAAACAATTAATAGAGTAATGAAACACAATAAAAAGGAATAACGCTCAATACACAAAACTGCAGACAACAACAAATGATTTAAAAAAAAATTATATGTATGTACTATTCTCCATATAATGATGTGTAAAGTAATGAAACAAAATTCATAGCTTCTTAGATTTGATAAACTATTGGGTATCAAAAGAAAAAGTGTAAAATTTTTGTTTGCTGGGTTATTGCAACATTGTTGCATTTTGCAAATTAATATTATACAACTTATATACATTTAAACTTTTTTATGACTTAAACATAACAATTCATAATCTGTTGCCTTGAAAATTTCAATCTTTAAACATGGCATAACAAATAATTTCAAAATTGTTATTTAAAGGCGTTACAAATTGAATGATAATCTTATATTATCATCTGGAAAAAATAAAGCTAAACACAAAACATACATAGCCATAATTTTAAGCTTGACTTTCATTTGAATCGCCCAGATATTCGGCATGAACTGTTTAAGTTTTTTGCTTTCATTATCGAACACTCACGTTTTAATTGAAATATCAAAAATCAATATCGCTTTTATTTTTTTTTCGTTAAATTAAACATGAATTCCCTGTGTTTAACGAAAAGAAATCAAAATAAATTTTACTTGAACAACGTACGGGTAATGAAATAAATCATACATTTTATAATAAACAAACCCATGTTTAAGAAATAAACATAATTTTTACCAAAAAAAAAATTATTTAGGCAAACTTAAAACGCCTTCATTATTTAAAAAAAAGTATGTACCACCAAAAAAGCAACACAATTATTAATCATAAATAATATATAATATTATAAAAAAATAATTTAATAGTTTTTTGTTAAAACCGTCATACCGGTGGCATTTCCTTTTTCTTTTTAAATTTTTTTTTTATATTGACGAACACCCGGCCTCATTATTAGTGTAATCTACCGCTTCGATTACAATGAGCGATAATGTGCCAATTGTTCGTCATATGCAAACAAATGAAATGGTAGACGGTGGCAACCATGAAATCCATTGTTCGTACTGCGAATGAACCAGTCCCACAAAAAAGTGAAATTTTTATCTTTATTTTTTGATATTTGATTTTTTGGTTAAATTTCAAGGAAATAAACCAGTAGTCCATATTAAATGCATTTTATCGTTTGCTCAATTATTCAAAATATTTTTTATTTGTTACGGGGTTTTGAAGAGCTATTTTTTATTATTTTTGCTTTTTTTTGTTTGGTGTTGGCTTAATTCTTGCAGTTATTTTTCATTTTTATTCCATAACAACTCCTTTAATGGGATTTACTTGTCGTTTTTATTTAGTCGAATATTTTGTTTTTTAAGTAATTCTTTTCTTAAGTTTCTTTCCTTCTTCTTAAGGCTTTAAAATAAGTCTCAAATTTCAGACTGGCTTTTCTTAAAAGAAAGTGATTAATGCAATGCTAATTTTTAAATTGGACATGTTCTGCTTAATTTGAGTTTGTTTTGTAGATTTTTTTGTCGGATTTTATCTTAACGTCAATTTTCTTATTTTTATAATAAATGATAAAAAAGAAATATTGATAATATTATGGATGGCAAATTTAGTAAAGGAAAAAATAGATGTGACTATGTCTAATTATTAAATAGAATTGATCGGGGAATTAGTTAAGCTGTTGGTTAGCAACAATAAAACGATTATCTTGTTTTTCTATAAAATATTTTGAGGAAATCGAAAGCTCTTAAACTCTCATACTTCATATTGTCTAACAGTTACTTCACATTAAATTTTAAATAAAATAGCTACCCTTTGAGAAATGCATCTGACGTAACTTTTTTTCTCTTTGCTATACAATTCTGTAAATATCTCAAAAAATCTGTATTTAGAACAAAAGTGGGTTATGTACAGTAATTTATTATCGAATATATATATATATTATTTATTTTTTTTTTGCTTGCGAAATATTCTCCATGATGAGATGCACTGGTATTAATTTTCTTTACAGTTTTAATACTCCGATTAAGGAAATTTCAAAACGTGACTTTTAAATTTCATCAACGGTTTCTTCAAGTGCCAAAAAAAAAGTTAGCCACGCTTATTTGTGGGAATGAAAAGAAGTTCGTTGGTGTCAAATTAGGGTTGTATGTAGGATGATTCATCATCCCGGCGTTTGGACCAGTAAAATAGGTGGTTCTGTCAGCCGATGTGTAAGACCCGATGCCAAATAATCCTTTATTGCACTTGCGGCAAAGAAATGGATCTATTTCTTCAGTAGAAACAGACCACCATTTTCTTTGAAGTGTTTTGCCTATGATCGTAGTAGATCGTGGTGGATCTCACAGATGTAAAAAAGATTAACATGGGCACCTGCCAACTAGGCCAAAACTCATGATGGCCCTAGCGAAATTTGTATGTGTAACTCGGCAGAGTTATACAGTTGCTCCTTGTACAGAAGGTGAAGCTATCTAACCTCCGCTGCTTTTTGGCATGCTAGCAGCATCTTTTGAATAGCTGTAGCACTTAGGGAGATCCGCCAGTAGGTTGAACTTTCCTTAAAGTGGTTTGCAAATCAACACTTGAAGCAAACTTTTCAAGATTTTCCTTCCAGCGAATTTGAGATCAAACCTCAACCAGTAGTCAGCTTGGATAAAAGTCCCAGGTGCTACTGACTCCTGTTGTACCAGAAATGATCTCTGGTCAGCCGCGAACTCAAGATATCTGAATTCTTAACTCTGCCGAATTCTAGGTACTGACTGCAGCTGATTTTTCTAGAGGATGTAACACCGAAAGCTGGAACGTCCTTTAATTGCTTCCCTACACACCCCCGGAGAAAGAAGACCTATACAGTGACCACGAATAAATTCGTTATATTCATCATTTAGTGATTCAAACTCAGACCTTTTTGGGCTAGATTTAAGCTTTTTGTGAGTACCTGAAATACGATAAAAAAAATTTAAGCCCTAAACTAAAAAGGGTATTTTCGGCCGGCCTTTTTGTTATTATAATTTAGACTTTTATGGTATGGTTACATATTTTTTTTTTGCCTATATCAAGTTGTAAAAAAGAGTAAGTTTTGCTTAACATTTAACTTAAAAGTTTTGCCATAAATATATTATTCTATCCCTAATGCAACCGCAAAAGTTGAGTGGACCTTTAACGTCAAAAACGAGATAGTTATGCTTACAAATTAGTTTAAACGAAATATACAAAAAATCAAAATTGCATATGGATAGTGATTAATGGAATGAAGGCGAAGATGACCATGAACTATAAATTTTATTTAACAATAAACAATTTTAATATATTGTAAAAGATATTACAGCTTAAGTTGTACGTGATCTTAATGAAATTGAATGCTTACGGCTCCCATACCTAACTTTATTTTTAAAAAAATTATTTTGTTTAAAATGTTTAGTGTTTACTTAAAATAAAATATAATAAATGTACTAAAAAATAAATGTACTAAAGCCATCCTATTTTTAATTTAGTCCGTTTTTACACGTTTTGTATTAAAAGAATAGGCATCACTTGATCGATGCACTCTTGCCTAAATTCGATTTTTTCACTGACACAAAATAATCAAGTCACTGTAAACATCACAATAACAAAACGTTTTAAAGTGATAAATTGGTTAAACGTTCAATTCCAAATGTCAGATGACAGTGTTGACAGACTTAGGCCCGTTTTAACAACTTGCCAATAGCTAAAGGTATGATTTTATCGGCCGTACAAAAAGTATTTCATTACCATAACCTTAGTTAAACCTAAATTAAGCGAAAAGTTAAAGGAAGGTTCATCCCTCCTGGTAGGTTAAATTAGAGTTATAATTTACATTAAATTTATTTATATATTTATTTCAGTCTATAGATTAAAATCCTTACAGACATAAGTGCTAAAATTAGAGTAAAATAAATAAAGAATAATGTTATTAACTAATTTAAATAAACAATAATTTGTCTTTTAAAAACATCATTACTATCAGAAATGTCAATAAGATAATATAGATTATGATATTTTAAGCAATTTTTACAAAAGGAGTCATTGTTTTCGTAAAAAGAACGGGAATACCTTAAATATAACAGCTGAAAGTTCGGTGTAGGTTTAGCTGGAATATTAAAGTTAATTTTGCTCAATAAGTAATCGGAATCGACATCGCCGCGTAATAGACCCATGAAAAACGAAATACTAAGCATTGTGCTTCGGCTTTTTAACGCCGGTAATTTAATAAGACCAAGTCTGCTTCCATAATAAGGTAGTACAATCAAATTCCATCCAAGACCTTTTAAACAAAATATAAGGACCTGTTTCTGTACAAATTCAATTATGTTGACTTATGTATTAAAGTAAGGGTCCCATACAATAGATCCATATTCCAGAATAGGGCCAACCAGAGACGTATACATTTTATTAACGGCCGATGAAATCCTTTGGCTATCGGAAGTTATAAAAACTAGAGTTAGTGTTGTTAAGGCTCAAAATATAAACAGCAACCCTCGCACCATTAATGGCAGAATGAGTTCTTACAAGTGAGAGTGCTATATTCGGCAGTGCCGAATCTTTGATACCATCGACCTGCAATTAGAATATTTCTGGAAAGCGCTTTATATGGGACCTATGGTAAATTATGGACCGATGTTTACAAAATTTATTAAGATTTATAATCATAAAGAACGAATTTGTCCGAAATCTTATATCAATATAATATGTACATTCCGCCACTAATATTATCAATTTTTTACTGTGGTTCTTCTACATTTTGATTCATAACTCTTATCCTTCTAAACCGAATTTTCTCGATTTCAATCCCAAACTGCTAAGGAGAACAAGGGGACAATTTGACACCAGTATGGTTCCTTTCTTTTGAGTTGTTTAAAAGTGGGCGTGATTTCAACAGACGGGCATGGCTAAATCGACTTAGAATAACTCATTATCCGTGAATTTTTACTTTATGCGGACTTAAAAGAGTACTAAAAATGTTTCACAGGGAATGGAAAACTAAGTATACCCTCTTCACAAATAGTTGTGGTGATTCGAGCCTTTTTGCAACATTGTATGTATACGAATGTAATATTAATGGAGTGTGTTGAATCGAACCTGCAATTTTCTGATTATCAGAATCTTTGAAAATGCAGAGAGCTGGAGCTCGTTTCGATTGCCTATATTATACCCCAAACGATACAAAAATTTAACCTAGGCAAATTTTATGTCTCTATACTGCTTATATTTCATAAGTTTTCATAGAGTTATTTTCTTATATATTAAACTATGAGCTCTGCTGGCGTTTGTTTTTTTTTATTTTTTACGATCTTGACCCTTTTAGGCTCTTCACGACATTTTATCTGAAGCAGAGACTATTTAAAACTTTTCTCTGCATATGGGCATTTCCTGGGGTCACGAACGTACGTTCGTACGCTTTTGATGTACAAATAATATAGACAACAAAACTTTTCCTAGCATTTTTTTTTGCTATTCGGTAGCATTTTGGTAGCTCGTTATATAGTGCAAAAGATGGATTTCGTCGAGTTTAAGTTTTCATAATGATAGTTACAAAACATGTGGTCACGAACATACGCAAAATAGAAGTCAACTTTGGCTGACAGTAGTGAAATGTAAAAATCTGAGAAATGGAACGAAATATTCAAACGTGATTTATTATTTTAAAAGTGTATTAATGTAGGTCTCTAATACTGGATAGAGAGTACACAATAAAATGGCTCTATTGGTTTTTGTTTATTTGGCTTAAGTACCGGTCGCGGACATACGGGTCGCAAACGTACGATTTTTCCATATGTTTTAACCGTTAATCGACCTATTTTTGTTCTCCTTATACTTTTCTTAATTGATTGTTATAGAGATATTTTAAAGAAAGGGTGCAAACATAACAAATTGTTTGCATTTAAAATAATTAAATATAAAAATGTCTTTAGAAGGAGCTTAAAATTAAAATATTAAGTTTTCCAGCCCAATAAAACAGCAGAGATATCGTAGCATAGCATATATACCATTCTATTATGAAAACATAGACTTTTTTATAATTATAAACAATAAAACACGAAGATTATCAACATTTTATTTTTCCAGCCTGGTTGACCATTCGGAGGAAATGCCCATATAAGTATTGGCACTTACTATGACACTTAGCAGCAGAAACTATTTTTATTTTACTCTAAAATATTTAACACAAGATAAATTTTATGTCTTATATATATCAGAGGTCATATTTGCCATTTGTCAGATTTTTCTATTTTTTATTATTATAATTAAAAAAATTTTAGATGTACGAGTATTATTTCAAAAGTGAAAGATTAGGTAAAAACTTACAATTACCAACAAGTATCATTTCCCTTTAATATATGGTTCACCGACACCAAATCTAACGGATCTACATTCTTTAGCAAACATTTTTTAGTAACCCCAATTTTTACATCACCTCTAACTACCTCAATACCTTCTAAAAGACCTTGAAAGATCTTTGCCATAATTTTCATCTTCTTAAACCGAAACAACATTTAGAAATTTTTATTCCAAACCACATTTAAACTAAATTTCACTTTCTTTTGAACAAGATTTTGTAAATATTGTCAGCATATTTCTTTGCATGTATAAGATTTACAAAAAAAAAAAAAAAACAAAAAACAAAATTCTCCACACAGTCTTGTAAAACTTAAACCAAGACTAAATAGTGTCATTAACTCTTCATGCCAACAGATATACAAAGAAAACAACAACAGCAACACAACGGTCACATTTTTAACACACTTGAGGCGCATTAAAAACGCCAAAATACTTTAAGCAGTTTTCTGAAAAACAAAACTCAAGATTAGCAATAAAGCTTAATAACAAAATCAACTGCATGCAACATAAACAACATCATAAAGCAGTAGCTGCAACAGCAACAAAAACAACAGCAATGATTGCAACACCAACAGCAACAAGTTATATTTTTTTTATAATGCCGCTTAAATGAAAATTACGATGGTGCATCATCGTCATCTTTTTAAGCATCAGAGGCGGCAAACACTTTCACTGCAACCTTGAAGTTTAAGAGCATGTTGTCCAGGGAGAAACAAATTGAAGGCAAATGAATAAGAATGAATTAAAACAAAGAAAAAAGAAATGGACAACAACATTTGTGCCAAATTTTGTTGTAGTTTTTCAATACTATGTATTACACTTTCTTTGAATGCGAGAAGAGCAAGGGCTTCGCTTTTATGGTAGTGTTTATGGGGACAGAAGTGGAAAGGAATTGTTTCGCATTTACTGCCTAACTAAGCTTTACTTAATATACGAGGGCTGGTCAATATGTCCGTGACTTTTAAAATGAAACAAAGGTTTTGGGATGAAAAATCATTCTATTTTTCAACGTTGTCTCTTTATAGCTCTAAACACTCTGTCCAACGTTTTTATCACTTACAAATAAATAGAGTTGTCAGATCATCAAAATAGGTATTTGTTTCTAAGATTATTTTATCTTTGATATCAAATCTCTTACTGCCGAGCAATTTCTTCAAGTTTGGAAACAATCAGTTGTCCCTTGGATCCAAATCCGGAAAATAGGGCGGATGAGGGAGCAATTCGTAGCCTAGTTTCTAGATTTTGCCGTGGAATGCTATATGACAACACGAAATTCACGCGGTAGTTTGCTATCATTGGCTGTCAAACACTAACTAAATAACGCAACTTATTAAAATGGTGACTGGATCTAACAGACAGGTGACTGCTGACAGAAGCAGTGCTGCCCTTTCAATTAAGAAAATTACAATTAGAATTTTTAAGTTTTCAGTTAGTAAATTATTTAAAATCAAATGCACCAATTTTGCACAATTTTTTTTTTTGTGCGTAATTGGGGCACAATAAAGAAATTGTCCCAATTAAATTCTCTGCACTAATATAATTGGCTCTTTGCAAAATAGTTTGATTGTCGCGAATAATTGGCGTAAAACTCTTGAGGGACAATAATATCCGCATTTCAGTCACACAATTGTTCTAGCTTACATCAATTTCGAGCAAAAGCTGGTGTGCTAGTTGTAATATTAAAAAAACCTTAAAAACATACGGTGATTAACAACTTTTAAAAAATATTACGAAAATACCAAGAATAGCGAAAACCCGTATTTTTCGCATTTCAGGCCAAGATTTCTGATAGGACTATCAGATATCATATCAGATTTTATAAATAAAGATTAACTCGCGCAGTAATAACGTCTCGAATATGGCGAAAAAAAGATTTTTTTAAACTTTAAGCGAAGCACATTCTGAGAACAGATTCGGATTCAGCGAAACTGAAACCTTTAGAAAAGCATAATCGTATCAAGTCGACTTTATTAAAACTTTGCTAGCCCGTGTAATTCTTGCCACTGGAAGGGAAAGAAAAATCCGTTGTTTTATAAAAACTGATACAAAGTCCGTCACAACAATGATTTCTTTCGCTTAAATGATTTTTGAAAAGCCTCGTATTTTTTGAGAAAAATTTTATTTAGAAGTCTACATTCCTGCCCAACTCTGCATTTTTTTTATCTGCATTTGTTGTTTATAAATTATTGTATGCTGTACAACCAATTAACCAATTTTTTTGTTGTCTTTCTTTTTCTGGGTGTTACGTGTCCAAACGACACATACACTTTTATGCCTTCAAAGAATTATATAAATAAAGTATATATGTGCCACATGCAACTCACCTGTCAGCAATAAGAGCCCCGTAATATTCCTGCAGGCAATTATTTTCATTTTCCAATGGACATTGTCTCGACCAATATTTTGTAGACTTCAAAAATCTATTCAAAACTGGTGATTCTTCTGTTGCAGCCGAAGCTGCTGCAGCAGCCAAGGGCATATTTTCTAATTCTCTACGTTTGAGATGCAGTGGTTCTTTTATTTGATGAGGTGGCGAGACAAAAATATCGTCAATCATTTCTGGGCTGGAGGACAGCCATTCATTGGTATCGTCATAGTCTTCCGCTAAGGCAATTTTCTGTAAGGGAATTTGCAATTGTGGCTGAGTATTCAAATTCAAATTTGTGGCTTCATTCATGTTTGTAGCGGCGCTAGAGTGCAATAATGGCAAGGGGGAAGAAGATGATGCTGTCGAACTTTTTAAAATGCTATTTTCATTTTTATTATTATTATGATTGTAGTTTTTATGGCCAACATTGTTGTCGTTGTCGTTGTCGCTGTCGTGTGGCTGTAGGCCATTTTGATTTTTGTTGTTTTCCTTAATTGTTGCAATGGTTTGCTGCCGCTGTTTTTGCATTGCTTCAACTTGGTCGATATCATCATCATCAAAGGTATTACGCTCCTCACGTTTTTGTAAATTTAAACTTAGATCGTTATGCCACAAATTCTTAAAATTTGTATATAAATCGCCTGCCAAAGTTGGCTCATTCGATGCTTCTTTATCTTCTGGGGTTGGTAATTGTGGCTGCAATTCATTGTCTTTGTTGGCAGAAGGTTTTTCAGTTTTAAGATTGTCGTCCAAGGATGCCGCATGAGCTATAAATGATGGTGGCAAAGATAATACCGTCGCACATTTACAATAAATTGTTAGTCCAGCCAAAAATAACACAACAAGCGTGATCTTCATTGTGGCCTTGTGAGGTTTTCTCTATGCTGGACTCGCTCCTTTAATGCTTTTTTGGCTACACCTTTTTAAAAGCACACAAAAAAAAATTTTAAAATTTTTTTTTTTGCAGCTTAAGAAGCTGCTTTAACTAAAAAAAGATGTTACTGGTTGTTATATATATTTTTTTTTTTCAACTTTTTATAAATAATATTTTTTTTTTACTAACGCGGGTTCCACGTTCTCTTTCGTTGTCCAATTTTCTTTAGAAACTGAAAGTTGTTTGTGAAATGAATGCCGCTTTTATAGCAATTTTTCATCAAGCTGACCACCCATATTGCCCTAAAACAGAATCTCCATTTAAAATTCTGTATTTATGTTTTTGCTCAAGTTTTTCCCTTCCAGGAGTAGCTTTTCTGATTTTTAAGATTTTTTTTGTTTTCGTGTGCCATACGATTCCTTTGGGGATCACCTACCACACTCTCTTGTTAGGTGGTCAGTAGTTAATATCTAGTGTTATATTTGTTGCTCTATTGTTGTGTCAACTTTGCTTGGTGGTGTTTACTGGCCCATATGTTTGAATTGGTTGCCGGCGCGTGAAATTAAAAAATTTCGTTATGTGCTCATTTTTGTGTTTAACAATATTTATTATTACATATTTCTATTATTTGAGTGCTATACTCGTTTCGAGTTATTAAAGTTATACATTTATGTTTGGAATCTCTGCATCAATCATGACATCTTATACATTTCTAATGTAGCTGCATTAAAAATCTAAAGCAGAAATAAGTTTTGTCATGTAATGGCGTCCACGCCATGATTATACGGTAGTGACTAGGGAGAACGATTATTCGAATTTGTTAAGACCCGGTTTTCGAATATTCCGAATTGTTGCTATTTAAAAAAAAACCCGGTTTTCAGTTTAGCATTTTTAAAATAACCGATTAACCGGTTTTTATTTGATTACATAAAAACACAAAAATCCAATAAGTTTTTGTAATAAAAAGTTAATTTGAATAAAAACAAAACAATTCACAAATGTAACCAACAAAATTCATAGATATGACTTAAGGAATGTTCAGACCTAACAAATATTTGACTATAAAATCCAAGAGAAGTGTGACCAGTAAATTGATCAAACTTTAGTTTTATTTTTAAAATTTGTATTTATTTACTTAACTTTATTTGTAGGTAGATAATTGTATAATGCAATTTAAAAACTATTAAATGATGTTTGATCTAGACAAACGCTTCGCAAAAGCAAATAAAAAATTATAGCAATTTTATAAATTTATTATTTGAGATATTCACCCAAATTTATTTAAAATTAGTTTTATATTGTTGGGCACGCATGACCATGTCTATATGAATCAGTAGACTTCAACCATATTTTTGAAAAGTTGCAAACAAAACCTCTCAGCCAGGATTATATATTTTAAATTATTTTGTTTCAGCATTATAGAAACGAAAAGTAATATGTTTTTAGTATGAAATATTAATTAATTCGTTGACCATAATTTAAAACCTTCAATAACATTTTGATTTCTTGAATTTAGTTTTTAGTTCTTGGTGTTTTAATAAATAAGACGGATGATATTTTTCCATATCGTTGATTCCGCCGGAATGTTGTAGTTTGAAGCATGAAGATATGCTAGAACTACTTAAGAGTTCTTAGAGCCTTAACGGGCGTTCCGTCCTCGGCAACACAACGCGCTAATAGTGCACTTAATGAATGATTTTTGGAAGCGTATTTAAGTAAAGTATTATTTGTCGTCTCTTTAGAACTACTTCGAAAGGAACGGAAGTTTCATTTGGATTACATTAATGTCAAGCATGTGGACTAATTAAAGGTGATTAATAAGTCGTGCCGTGGAAGAACCTTTGCAACTTATAATTTTAGGGCACTTCAGGCACCTAACTTTTTTCTTTTTAATCCCGCTCGAAATATCTCCGGGGATAACATCTGTATAAAAATATACTTAATATTTACAATACTCTCCCACAAATTACTATTTACTTTTTAACTGCACACATCTTTGTAGTACTCGTATTTTGAATAGGTTTTGGTTTTTTTTTTAAAAACACAAGCTTTTATAAGCAATTTGTATCTACATTATTCCTAATGTCTTTTTGAATTTTGTTACATTTTGTTTTGACGTTCTTCATAAAAAGTTTAAGTTTGCTCAATATTCAATTAGAAAAATACGAGTTCTTAAATTATGGGCACATTTGCAAAAAGAATAAGAAAAACGTATATAAATCATGCATTATTGAAAAGGCCGCGTTATTATACCAAAATAACCGGGTTATTCGATATTCGAAAAATGGACATATTAAAATAACCGACTTGGGCAAAGCTAAAATAACCGGTCGAATAATAACCATTCGATCTCCCTAATAAAGGTACGCCATCTCTTAAAGGGATTTTAGAGGTGGCCTCTTAATTTTATACATAGTAACATTACCATTTAAAATGAAGTTAGAGCTATTAACGGATGGGATTAATGGTCAAATGTGAACCGATTCCAAAAAGAATTTGATTTGCTGTTTTTGGGGCGCATTTGATTTTAATTCCAACATTATTAAATTGTCTAGCTGGATCAGAGTATATTTCGGAAACAGGTTTTTATGTGAAATTATATACCAAATTTCACTTTTTACATAGGCTTCATTCTTAGCACAATTTTAATGTATTTACCAAATGTGATCAAACTACCTTTAAAATTGTAACTTGTACTTTGCGCACAAGCTTTTACCTGGACAGACAAACAAACAATGTGATTCTAAGTCGAACGGTATACTGAAAAATGGGTCTAATTTCTGAGAATACATATAGATATTTAAAACAGAAACCCCATCTATTAACCAGAATTTCACACAATTCTTTTTTAATTGATGCGAAAGGACTTGTAGACATCTAAAAAAAATTAAGATGTACCAAAAAAGGCTTCAAAAAGGTGAAATATGCGCTATGAACTTAAAAATGCTGGAAAACGCTTTTTTTAAACTAAATATGAAATTACATATTTACGGTTTCGCTGATAATAAATAATAAAAAATATATAAATAATTCAGATCGTTATCGTTAAGAGCAACATACTGAATGGTTGATTATACATAGTAAACATTTTTTTCCCCCAGAGTATATTTATTGAATCTTGTATTGAATATTAAATATGTACTAACAATAAGTAACCAAATCTTATCCTAATACTTTAACTCATGTCGTGCCAGTGCCCGACAACAATTGTTCTTATCACGGTTTCTGTTCACATATTTAGGTGTTTATCGCTCATCTGATTGGGTGAGTGCTGCAGTGTTTCTTCTCCTTAAGCGAGTGTGGCCGCCATCATTTTAAATATTTCGAACTAGTAGATTTGGGTATAGTTCAAGCCTTTTTAAATATTTTACTGCGTATTTTGTAATCATAGTTTTTACTAATGGCACGTTGAGATCCTTGTTGATATTCGAGTTTTTAACATACCAGGGAGTGGCTGTAATTATACGAAGAATATTATTTTGTCGCCTTTGAATTTTTTCGATATTAGACGCTGAGGCAGTGCCCCATAATTGAATACCGTAGCACCAGATTGGTTTTAAGATAGGGTTGTAAAGTAGAAGTTTGCAATCGAGACTAAGAACAGAATTTCTTCCAATAAGCCAATTAATTTGAATTGCTTTTAGTTTCATTTGAGTTAATTTTGCTTCTATGTGCCATTTCCACGCTAAACGCCGATCTAGATGTATACCGAGGTATTTTACATGCGAGTGTTTACATGAATCCCGACGCAAGGTGAATGTTATATGTACGCATGTTTGCTCGTTGACTATTATCCTCCATTGTTTTAACCATATTTCTAGTTGAAATATATGCTCCTGTAAGTAACGAGTTGCTTCATGATGGTTTTCATGCACGCTTAGGAAAGCTGTATCGTTGGCAAAAGTTGAAGTTTGGGTGTAGATGTCAGTTGGCATGTCCGAAGTATATATTATGAATAATAGTGGACCCAGGATGCTGCCTTGTGGGACTCCAGCGGTAATTGGCTGAGGAGAATTTAAAAAGTCGCTTTCTTAATAATGAATTTACGACCGACTAAATAACTTTCTAACAGCTTGTGTGTATTTACTGGTAAGTTTAGCTTCAATTTATGTAATAAGCCTTCGTGCCAGACTTTATCAAATGCTTGAGTAAACATATATTACTTTTTTTTAACATAATTGGATCTGAAGCAACTAAAGTATGGTTGTGGTTTCCTTAATAAGAGCTTATTAAACCATAATATGTTTGCAGTTTACAATAATATGTTTAAAGTAACCGTAATATGTTTGAACAATTTCCGTTAAGAATAGTTTTGTTATCTGTAGCCATATGAAAAAATACGTTCTTTTTACGTGTACTAATGTTTGCCGCTCTAAAATTACGATAAGCAGTTCTATCTAACATATACCTTTAATCCTGGGAATTGTCTGCCGATAAAGTTTTTGCTAAACCCTTATATCTTTTGTGCTCGTAATCAAATTTTCTCCACAGTATATCTCCTTTTAAAAACTATAATTTCTTTATATCTTGTATTAATGAAGAAACATTTTTTCACATTTTCATTTACATTCATCTATGTCCATAATAATTATGCAATAAGTAGCTTAAGAAAAAAAAGAAAACTTAAAACTTCCTCCCACATTCTCTGGGTATTTATAAAATAAATTTTTTCCCAAAACAATTTAAATGCCTTTATTTAGTCAAGGCATTACTCCCATGTTTACTCTTCACAAAGTGTCTCAACTTTAAGTAGTCTTTACTAACTCTTTGTAAAGTCAGAAGAAACAATATTTAGAAAAGAAATGAAAAGAGTAGAAAAAGATCGTGCAGCTTAAGCGGCTTTATCTTTTGATGGATGTAGCAGGATCTTAACTATAAAGTCAACTAATGCGTTAAAAAACTTCAGTTAAAGCAGTCAGTTTTTTCTTCATTTCATGCAGTTAGTTAAACAACAATATTGTACAAGACTCAAATAAAATTAAGTAGACGATAAGCAGAAGGAAATGGTAGGAGAAGAAAAGAAAACATCATTTGTCCAATGTCATGTGAGAGCTAATTTATTGTCATTTGAGGAGTTTTTATTGTTAGTGTTAAGAGAAAGAAAAAAACAGTTGAATAAAAAAAAAATTAAAAAAAAGGGAACATAGTTGAGAGTTAATGCTTTTAAAATGAAGTGGAAGGATTTCTTTTTATGATAATAACACCATTTCCTGAAAAGGGAATACATGCGTTAGATCTCCTAGAAAAAACATTAGAAATCTTGCGGATCTTAATAAAGTATGTTGTACTTTTATATAAAGATTGTAAGCATTTTAGCTACACACAAGCTGAAGCACTCAAGAGCCTAACGCATCTTAGCCAAAGCCACAAGTAGTAGCGCAAGACACTTCAGAAGTAAACTCAGATACACTGTTGCTAATTTAATTTTTTTCCGCTAATTTAGCTGTATTGTGGTGCTTGTTAAAGCCCTTCACTCCTCATAGGATTGAGGGGAACATGTATATGGTGCGATCGCTGAAACATTTATATTTTGAAGTTAAAGGTAACAATACACGATATGTTTTTTACATCTGACTTGTTAAATTTTCAAGTAACATGTAATTGCGCATGTCGGTCAAAATTGTTGTACATGTTTTTTGCCTCTGAAAAAGCTAAATTTGTGCTGGATTTTACTGAATTGCGTTCGTTTACACATACATTTGCAAAAGAGAGCATCTACTGAGAGAGTAACTTGACAGTTGTCAGACTGAGAGCTGACTGAAATTTTTACTGAACAAATATTTGCCAGTAAACTCCAGTAGAACACAAAAACATATGATTCAATCAGGGATGCAAAATGAGAATTTTCAAATTGCACCAACATGTCACTAAAATTGTACTTATTTGACCCCAAATGTCCAAAATTTTTTTTTTTTGCAATTTCTTAAATTTTTAGGAATGACTTTATACACGATAATAGTCTGGTAGTGTATACAGTCATTCCTAAAAATTTAAGGAATGGAACTATTACAAAAAGCTTTATAAAATACATAACTGAAATTTAGCTAATAGAATAAATTCGAAAAATAAAAAATTTTGAATATAATAAGGTAGCTTATGAAAAGAAATAATTCCCAGATTCTATTTGTTAAAATAGTTGAGTTAAATACATTAAATTTATAAAGTATCACTATCCAGTGTGACACAAAGAATGCTGACGAAGGCCGTAGCGGGCCAGAAAATGCATTACATTCTGCTGGTGTCTAATAATTGTAAATTTTTCTGTACATTCAATATACTTCATTGCTATCCAAAGGATAGCTGAGGTACAATGTAACAAGAAGAAACAAGATAATAGTCTGGTAGTGTATAAAGTCATTCCTAAAAATTTAAGGAATACAACTATTACAAAAAGCTTTATTAAAAACATAACTGAAAGTTAGCTCATAGAATAAATTCGAAAAATAAAAAATGTTGTATATAAATAAAATTTACAAAACATCGTACAAAAAAAAAATGCACTTATTCGTTAAAAGAACATAAAAAACTAAAATATAAATATTTTTATCTATTTTATAAATGTTTAAATATTTAAAAGGTGCTTACAATTGAGATCAAATTTGTGGATAAAAAATAATTGGATTTTTAAAATTATGGCAACAAGGATTTTTAGAATGTATCGAATCTTTTGCTTGTATACTCGTATATCTCTTTGGAAACTGAAGAAACATACAGCCTATTTCTTTCTCTAGCTTTTATTTTTGGTATGAAAAGCTCTTTCTACATTAGCAGATAAATGTGGAATTGCTAATATTCCACAAACAACTGTTAATAGATCTTCAAACATTATTTTTTGTTATTCATTTTTTAATGTTAAAACCTTCTTACAAGAATAACAAATACTGTAAATTTTAAAAGTTTTTAATAATAATAAGTAAAATTAAAAAGATAAACTGAGAAAATTTATAAATTGTACCAAACATGCAATTGATGTACCATTGTACTTTTTATAACTCGATTGTACCAAAAATGGTACAATTGTAGCAAATTTTTACCCTGGATTCTATTAAGCAAACAAACAGAAGTAAGCAAAGAAAAAGCATACAATTTGTAATAAAAACATTTAAATGAACAAACAAACACTGAATCAAAAGTGCCGCAAAAATTAAAAATTATTATTTTCAACGTGAAACAAATTTAATAACACATATAAAACAACAATAAGGTTTTTTGTGATCATCTGTTTTGAGTAACCTGCAAGTTTTTGCAATTTACCAGAGAGTAAAATTTTCTAATAGCCCAAAATTTACTCACCTACTGGATTTTACTGGAAAAGTAAACAAACGGACCTAAAGTCTGTATTTTCGTATAGTTTTGTAGAAAAAAAAGTAGTTCTCAGTTTCAAAACAGCATGGTGCCGCCACAAAAATGCTTACTCGTGCCGTAAAAGACTTGCGCCATCTTGATATTTTTTTCTTTAAATTCGAAGATACCAATTTAGGATATAATAATAAAACGTTCTTTTTTTATTTGTATGTTCAAAATTTTTATTAAATGGTGAAATGAAAATACATATATCGGTGTTATAAAATATAAACTTAAGCCGACTAATGTAACCGTCAATAGTGGACCGCCGCACACTGGTTCATATTTTGAGAAGGCGGCCAAAACTATTTTTTTTTATGTTCTCCGATTTTGAAATTTTTTTATTCATGTGAAAGTAAATACTAGTGAACCTCGGGAGCCAAAAAATTTCAACCCTATTTCAACTATTTCGTTGAGAACAGGGTGGTCCAAAATGGACTTTGTCAGTATTTGGTTATAGATTTGAATTTCTGAGTAAACTTTTGAAGTTTAAATGCTCATAACTTTTTTGTTTTTCAAGATTTTTTGACAGAATAAGTTTTGTGTATTAGTTTATCTTATTAGCTATACGTGGTTTAAAGCATTAAACTCTGCGACCTGTAGAACTATTTAATTTTTTTTTTTTTATGTCAAAATTTCCCGGAAATTTCCTATTTTATAGAACGTAAGTCCTGCCCGTCAAAACGCGTCAAAAAAAAATCTATACTCTCTTGTAGTCCAGAATCTAGCCTACATTACTATACCCCATTAAACACACATCTGGATACGGTCTTACGAACTACAGCAATTTCTGTGACCCAAGGTAAGATATTCGGTTCAAAAAATAAGTCCTGCAAGGAAACATTACTGAAATTAAAGAAGGTGAATCTTAAAGAATTTTCGACAAATAAAGCAGTTCAGGCCACATAAATTATCTAGCACGTCAGGTTATCAATTAATTTGGAGAAGGTAAAGGTATTGCCATTGTTATGAACTTATTGTGGGTGAACGGATGCTGCAAAACGAATAGGCGACATAAATAGACTAACACGTTAGATTTCTGAGTAAGTTAAAAGGTTAAACATTAGTAAATAGCCGCAACATAAACTACATAGTTTAATTACCTGAAAATTGCAACTTAATTTAAAAAAATGGAAGAGCAGTTATATTTTACGTGAAAATTACCTACATGTTAATTTATTGCCGGTATGTTATCCTTTTAAAAAGTGTAAAAACAGGGGTTTTTTTATGATTCAAAGAAATGGTAATAAAAGATTAAATTTGTAATTAAAAAAGGGTTTTATATGTTTCCAGGAAGTGGTAACAAAAGATCATTTAAAAAAACTTCTATCATTGTTTAAACAATGGCTAAGTTCAGTTATAAAGTTCTCGCAGATATATATTTTCAACAGAAAGATGAAAAAGATTTTGTGTTACACATAATGAATAATCCATTCTTTAAATTATGCAACGAAGAAGAAATCAAAATTCATAAGATAAAAATTTTTCATTTACATTAAGAAAACGGTACCTTAAATGTTCTAGAAACAAGAAAACGTTTTACTTACGCAACGAAAAATGGCTAACAAATGATCTGATTTTTAAGAAGCTGTCAATAACCGCTAAGGAAACTGGTAAAGTGGGTCAGCCCGCAAAACAAATTGACAATTGCAGTGAAAGATCACGAAGACGCAAGCTTGCAAATATCAATGAAGAAATTTCTCATAGTATGATAAAGGATTAATTTCTGCATCAAATTCAACCAACGCAAAATAAGAAAACAAAAATTGCAATAATTGAAAAAATAGTGGAAGCGAGCCCTAAAAGCACAAAGAGGATTTTAAAAAGATTGCCTACACCAACTGAAGAAATGAAATTTACTCCAGAAGAAGCATTTGCACTATTTTTGGATTTAAAACTGACAAAAAATCAGTATACAGAACTGCGAAAGCGAACCAATGAAAAAAATTGTGGAATCTTTCCAGCATTTCGAGATTTAGTTTCTGTCAAAAAAGAGTGCTTACCTTCACAAACGGCTATTAGTGTAACTTCAAGTTCAGCAGAAGTAAAATTGCAGGCTCTCCTCGAACACACTGCAGAACGATTATTAAATACACTTGATGCTGACTGTTTAAAAAAACTTAAAAATTGCAGCATAACTTTATTTTCTAAATGGGGATGTGATGGAAGCTCTGGTCAGAAACAATACAAGCAATGTAATTCAGAAAACTCATCTGATGCTAACTTATTCATGGTATCTTTCGTTCCATTACGTTTAAGAAAAACTTATATTGGCTTAGAGCCGTCAACCAGTAGAGTTACAGAAATGGATGTATGGAAAAATGAAATTCCCTCTTCAACAAAGGAGAAGGAAATTCAAATGGAAACACTGCAAGGAGATTCTTTTCCGATCCAGAAACTGCAGCATCTATCACAGGAGTACATTTTGAATTAATAAGACGATTCCAGATCATTTTACAAGTTATATCATGTAGCAGAAAGATAAATGCAAAAAAATTTGGCCAGTATGCAAATGAAACAGCAATTCTTTATAACAAAAAATACTCTTGGAGACATATGCCAACCACAGTTCATAAAATTTTATACCATGGGGAACAAATAGTTCAACACAATATCCTACCAATTGGAGATCTATCTGAAGAAGCGCAAGAAAAAAGGAACAAAGACTACAGATTCTTTCGCGAGCATAATACAAGAAAAATGTCCAGATGTTGTACTAATGAAGATCTTATTACTATTTTGTTGTGCACATCAGATCCATTATATGTCCAGTATTCGACAAAAATGGAAATCAACCTCAATCGAATTAGAGGAAGAAGCTAAACAACTTCTGGAAAATGAAACCCAAAGCTATTTAGAAGAAATTTTTACTAATATTGTTTAATTTAAAAGTGTTTATAGATTATAATTTGTTTTTGATTTAAGTATATATTTGTATTAATATATAAAAATAAAATACACATACATCTCAAACCAAAAATAAAAGTTGAATTACCTAAAATGTTATCGATAGCCAAGAATGCTATTTGGGCATTTTTTAAAATATTCCTTTTCAGTTTTATCCTTATAACAACTCGTCTCGTCCCAAAAAAGCCAACCTTTGGCCCCTGTGAATATTGGGACTAAAAAATTTACAGGGGCCAAATATTGGCATTTTCTGACAGGATCTAAGTTCGACAATAAAAAATAAGTATCAGTTGTAAAATACAAGAGAAATAATGATAAATTATAAAAAATTCATATATGAAATATTCAACTTTTACACCGAAACTCAACAAAAAAATGAAAATGCATTTTGAACTCCCCATAACTTTTGCTCCTATCAGTCGAATTTTACGTTTTATAGCGCAAATTAAAGCCTAATATCGCACCTATCGAGCAAAAAAAAATACCGATCCAGTCAAAAGCCTTCTCGTAAAATTTCCCACTGTGCGCCGTTGCTAATTCCCTCACGGCAAGGATATCTGACAACATTCTTTTTATAAAATAAAACCAGCTGATGTCAGATGATTTGTCAGAAGAAAAGAGAGCACGCTATAATTGGAATTTTTACATACTTTTTGTGTTGCCTATTTTGATCACTCGATTCCCAAATACGTTTTTATTTTGTACAAAAAGTTTACTACTATCTTTTTTTAAGATTAAAAACTTTAAAAAGTAATAATATCTTAGCAACTAATTATTGATGTGTCATGCCTTATAAAAATAAATAATATGGTAATCCAGTTTAGATCTCATTCCGCCTTAAATGTTTAATTCCAAACTCGATTACCTTTTTAAAAAATTTTTGCTGGGATACGATATATATGTATTTTGCAGTGGGAAATTTTGGCAAGTCAGATGAGTAATGTTATAGACTTTTTTGAAAAGTAGCTACGCAGCCCGAAAAAGAATTCATATTTTTCCCTATGCGCTCAAAAAATAGTCCCTAATAAAACCCTTCAACTTATAAAACTAATATATCAATGCAAAAAAAACCGTTGGTGTTAATGTATATACATATTATTTAAGGTTGTTATACATACCCAGTTCTTTTTATAAACTAAAAAATAAACAACCAAAAAATTAAATACCCATAATATAAGTGATATTCACTTTAAATCACATTTAGTTTATTGGTTAGGAAAGGCGAAACAAAAAAATTTGTATGTATTTTGTAATATTGGATTTTGTTTAGATACTAGAAAAAATAATTGTTTGTCCGTATGAGTTTTGACTTGTAATTTCTTAACAATCGTACAGGTGTAAGGATAGCATTTTTTTAAATAATTTTGGGTGCACTTGAAGGTACATTCGTAATATATTTCTTTTTTTAATAAAACTAGTGGTTACCTGTAGAACGTCAAATATTTAATAGGTGTGTAAAGACCTTTCGATATCTGTATTATCATCTGGCAGTGATAATTCAAAGAAAGCTAATTTCGACTAAATTTTCATTTTGGTGACTTTACCCCAGAAGTTCTTGAAACCAAATATCTATTTATTGTTCTGAAAAATTAAATTCTCGTAAAAGAGAGTTTCACAAATTTACCTCAAAATCAAATTTAAAATAGGGGAAAGCAATCACTCAAAGAACTTTTACAATTTGTAATGTTGCCGTATCAACAATTTTATTAGTATTTTTTCACAAATCGAAAAAGATTGCCAAATATATACAGGCTTACCACATTTTTGAAAAGTCGCTACATTTTAATGATTTCAAAATATCTGTCTTTCATTTCCCTACGGCCATTTTGTTAGAAGAAAATACCTACGAATACGGATTTTTCACGAAGTATAACATCTCTGAGTCAGATGCAAAAAACATGTCGCGTGCAGGTACCCTAAGAGAGAAATTTAGTACTTTTTACACCCTCCAACAGTTGTAGAAAATGAGGTACTATATAATTAATTTGTCATTCTATGTGAAACTTTAGTAAATTCATCTAAGACACCATAACGTATATCGTTACCTTAAACACAAAAGGCCCTATCTAATTGTACAAGAGAAGAAAATAAATATTTGAAACGGTAGATTGATAAATTGCCTTGAACTGTTTTACATTCAATTTTCTTCTATTTTTCTTGCAAAACCTACCAGTTGTTTTGGCAATTGACAATGTTGCAAATTATCCAAACTGTTGCGTAAGTCTTTTAGCGTTTATCAAATAATCTTTTGGGCCTTTTGTTTTGTGTTAATAAAATCACTAATTTTGGTGGAAAAATCCCAAAATTTGTTATGCCCATTTGAGTTGAGGCAATACATCAGAATCAATGAAAATTCGATTTTATGCGAAAGAAATGTTCTTGTCGATATTGTGGGCCTGGCAGTTAAAACAAAAACAAAATTTCAAAAATAGTTTTTGTTTTAAATGTAATTTCCTATGCGAACGTTAACGTTCGATGTCGGCGAACAGCCAGTAAATCTCTTTATATTATAAATATTAATTTCAGCAGTTTCAATAGAGACATTCGGGCATGTTCTAGAAATCAAAATGAAGTGGAATTGATATCAAACGAGATTTTAAGTTCAATTATTTACGAAATGACCATACTTTTTCCTGGTTTTAAGAGTTGTTCCTGTAAAACTAATTGGTACTCAACGAATGAAGTAGATAAAAAATAATATTTTTCTGAACTCTCATTTGCGTTTTTAAAATTTGGTCAATGTATGTGGATTTAAACACTTTCTTTCTATTTTAGGATCATGCCCGATTATTTTAAGTAAACTACAAAATTAGATCAATTACGGTTTGTTTTTCGATTTTTAGAAAGTGAACGATTAAAAATCAGTTTTGTTTTATTTTTTATCAATTTAATCTTAAAATATGATTTTGATTAGGGAAAAGTTTAAATATTAATGCATTGACATTTTAAGCAATGTGGCATTGAACGGGCTGGTTGAAAGATTTCATGTAATTGATTTTACGATCCATACAATTACATTCGCTTACATGGTATTAATCGTGCTGAGATTGCGAAGAAAACGAAAGCTCTTAGCGCACAGTAACTTTAAATGTGGTTCTCTTAAGATTTTTAGCTTCTTCACTGCCAAAAACCTTTAAGGACCTAGTGTAAAAATGTATTGTATTGTTTTGTTTAAAAATGACTTAAAACTTTGAAATTATGTTCTTTTTTCAACAATTCTTACTTTAACCCAATCCTAATTTTTAAATTTTGTTTGTCGTCTTTCTTTTAGCATGAAATCAATGAAGTTTTTGAATTACATAAGGCACGACAAAAACTGCAACTACAACAATCGCCTCCAGTAGAAGGGAATGGAAACGGGCAGTGTACAAGCCAGCAGTTGTTAGCTGTCGATAGTGTTAGAAATGCTTTGGAGAATCAAATAGTAGACACAATAAAAGCAGCTGTCTCAAATGATGAATTATCTCGGTCTACAGAATCTGATAGTGGCTTTGACAGTGCCAGTTGTAGTGGTGTTGCTACAGCTACCACTGCCACAAACAGTGGCAGCAACAAATTACCCTCTAGAGCTAAAATGACAAGTATAGAAAATGAAAATGGCAATAACAATGATAAACAACAGACAACACAAGTAAATAAAAGTAAGACTAATCAAAAGGTGCCGACAAATACGTTGATCTCTTTGCAACAAGAAACAAACAAACAGGAGGATTCAACGACGACGTCGTCACCGTCATTACCATGTTTAAGTGCCAAGGCAGTTAAAGAAGAAGAAGAAGAAGAACAATCAGCCCTAGCATCATCTTCTGCGTCATCGTCAACACTTAAGCGCCTTCGTAAACAATTGCAAATGAAATCAGCTGCAGAAGCTGCCACCGATGATGTAAATATGTGGGCAAACAAATTCTTGCGAGATTTGGACAACTTAATAGCATCTGATAAACCACCAACATCTTCATCAGGCTCTTCATCTCCAACAGCAACAACAAATCTCTCCTGCTCATCACCATCCCCATCATCATCATCATCGGCAACAACATCACCAATGTTATTGTCCGCTGCTGCCTCAGCCGTTATCCAAAGTCGTTATGGCAAGGGAGCCCATGATCGTAGTTTCCCCAATAACAACACCAATAACAATAGTAATGGTGGTACCAACAACTATGAACACAACACAAGCTCATCGTCAACCTCATCATCAGCAGCATTGACAACAACAACAACAAATGGTATAGTTTTGCGACCAGAAAAGCATGTAAGTAAATACTACTTTACTTTTAGATTTTAACCTTCCCCACATACATACATACATGCATACCTTTGGTTTAGATCTAAGGTCTGGCCGTCTGTATTGTCTGCATTTTACTTAAAAGATCATTGAAGTCATTATGGGTTTTTCTTTTTGTATTTGAATTTTAAAGAGGATGTCTCATAAAGTTAAATAAATAAAACGAAGTTTAGCTTTTTCTTATTTTAATATGTATTTTTCAGATGAACTTTGTGACTTTGGTTGCATTTTAGTTTTGTTTTTTTTTTTTTTTTTATTTGGAAACTGTGCATATTTTGCAATAAAACATTGTATTGAAATTTATGTTATTTCAAATAAATGTATTAAAAGTTTTATTAAGCTCTGAATGGCTTCATATTAAAACGTTTTATGGAAAATGAGGTAAATTTTTGGAAATCAATGCTTTTACAATGAAATAAAATTGTGTCCCTCTAAACCATTTTCAGCAGTAAATCAGAAACATCCAACTTTATATAAGAATTTTAATTTATAATTTAAAAAAGAACAACAAAAAATAAGATTTTTCATTTCATATTCAGAGCAGAAATTTAGATTTTTCATTTCGGTTTTAGAAAAAACCACTTGGTAATCAGATTATCAACATTAATTTTAGAAAAGACTGTTTGCAAATGAGATTTTCCACATCAGTTTAATAAAAGTATATTTAAAAATAAGATTTTTGAATTCAATTTTAGAGCGAGTTTTTAAAATGAGATTTTCTATATTTAATTCAGAGAAGAACAAATATTAATAACAATTTTCTTTTCATATTCAGAAGAACACATTAAGAATTGAGCTTTTTAAGATAATTTTTTGAAATGTTAAAATAAAATGTTTTATTTTAAATTAAGAAAAAGGATATTATAATGAGATATTTTATTTTAATTTCAGAATACAACATTCAAGTTCAAATTTTTTATTTAGAAATCAGAAAATATCAAATTTAACTCAGATTTTTCATTTTAAAATTAGGAGGGATGGAATGAAATTAAGTGTTTTTAATTAAAATTCTGAATAGAGCAATTAAAAACTTGATTTGGTTTGATAATAAGAGACAAGTTTATGAAATTAAGAAAACGCTAAATAAAATTTAGAAATTGTAAAAACACAATATAGACATATATATTCAGTCATGTATGATGTTATTTTATATGGAAGGTTATGTTTTTTTTTTCATTTCACTTATTGTTTTCTTAATTATACCCAAACCACAATAGGGGAGAGGGTATTATGAATGTGTGCTGATGTTCGTTACACCTTCGTAAAATATTGTTGTTCGTAAAATATTGGTCGTAGACCCACCTTAAAGTATACCCATCAACTCAGATTCACTTTCTGATGTCCGTCCGGCTGGCTGGCTGGGTGTCCATGTAAATTTTGTGCGCAAAGTACAGGTAGTGCAAAGTACATATGATGAAATTTGATACATAGGTATTAACTGGCATAGAGACTAACCCTATGAAAAATGGGCCGAATCGGTCCATAATTTCACATATCTCCCATATAAGCATTTTCGGGAAAAGGGTCTTTGAGATTAAATTTGGTACAAACTAATTTTATTACAATTAAAATCATCTTACCAAATTTTTTTGGAATCGGTCCATATTTGACCTTAGTTCCCCTACAAAAACTGCTCCAGAAAATAATTTTTAATGCCATGTATTCCTTATAAATGTTGGTATTAGCATTTAAATTGGCGATAAGAACTTTTACGATAGATTGTTGTCCCAGTAGGTCTAAAATTGCTCATAGGTCCCATATAAATCCCCATTCTAAAATTGCATAAAGATGAAGATATGTAAATAATATTCGGCACAAAGAACTTTTGCATGAATCTTAACCTCATAATTTTGTTCATTCGGGTCCATGATTGCCAATTGGTCCCAAATAGGATACACTCGCAAAAATTCTTTTTATATACTGTTGTGTAGGGTATCATATGGTTGGGATTGACTGACTATACTTCCTTACTTGTTTTTATTGATTTCTTTCTAAAATCAATTGAGTCAACTGGACAAATCTAAATTTTCGCAATTTCAAAAATATTCTCTGAATTTCATTTCTTATTTTCGAAAGTGAAACTAAAAAATCTAAATTTAAATATTAATTTTCTTAATTCAAAGTAGAAAATCGGATTTTGAATTATTGTTTTCTCAATATATAATTTACAAAATCTGATTTCAAATCAGTATTTCTCTAAAGCTGTATTAAAAAGACACATTTTCAAATGTTTTCATCTCAATTAAAAGCCAAAGATCTCATTTTCTACTGCTCTATTCCAAAATCATTCTAAAAACTCTCATTTACAATTGCTAGATTCCAGATTTACACATAGTTTTATTTGTTCAATTTAAAGTAACAATTCTCAATTTAAAATGAGTTTTATTAAATAACTGAAAATTCTCATTTTCTATACGTTTTTCCTCAAATCCGTCAGAATTAAAAATCTTAATTTTAAATGTTTTTTACTGAAATTGAATTGAAAAATATCTGTATCAAATGTTCTTATCTTAAATCTAAATTTTAATTTTGCTTTTCTAAAATTGTAATGTAATACTCCCATTTACACTTGAAAATGGAGTATGTTTATAATTTAAACGTTTAAGTTATCAAATCTTAAAGTTACATAATCAAATTAAACCGTGTCGCTCTAGTTTTATAATTTACACGTTTACATTTTTTAAGCCTTTAAATTGTAAAGTTAAATAGAAGAAAAAACAAATACTAATGCAGCAGCACAAAATCATATTGGATTATATTGCAATCTCTTACACTGCACAGTGAAGCGGAATGTAAACATTTAAAAGACTCCGCCGAGTGTCAGTTTTGGCACCTCCAACCAGAATCCCAGGTCCTGTAGGAGTGACACAATTGGGTAATAAAGTAATTAAACTAGCTTTTATAAAACTACTTAAATTTTACTTCATTACCCCATTTGGGAGCATATGGCTTCCACAAAGCATCTCCATCTAACAAGATTTGATGTAGTTGTTTTCGCGTCTTCCCATGTAAGATTTCACGGTCCTTGTTCTTGGAGTATCGATCAATTCGGTATTGTTATTTTGCCTTGTATCAGTTTCGTTAATCGGTTGTTGTTCCAGCTAAGTAGATAAGCTGTAGCAGGTCCAAGGATAATGCGGCTTCCATCTGCTGTTGCCTACAAACAACGCCATCCGAGTATTCGGTGTAGTGGTGAGGGTGGCGGCTGCCTGATCTTTGCCATTATGTCATCCTCTTTTCCAGGGGGAGAGATGGTCAGGGGATTTCTTGCATGTATTGTTTGGAGGGGGGTTGAAGTCACTTCATTTTTAAAACTCGAAAATCATGATGAACATCTGCCGAACATCATTCGTCCTCTGCCAGGGATCGAACCTAGGGTGCTTGGTTTTGTTGGCATGCACTTTTACCACTACACCACGCCGCCACTTAAGCTGTTTTAAAAATTAATTTTTTTAAAAAACTTGATTTTATTTATTTTTCGCTATATTTTCGATCACATAAGTCCTTTGTGCCTTGTGCCAACACGTAAATACCACACAGTTTTCGATATGGGCACCAACACGTAAATACAACACAGTTTTCGATATGGGCACCTCCAACCAGACTCTTTTCAACCAAAAATGTTTAAAAATATGATGGTTACTCTAACCATATTATTGTCACCAGGTACCATATGGTTAATTAGTTCTCCTTCAAGAAGCGTTCGAACATGTTTTCTGCCACTTATAATATACTATGATTGTTTTTCGACCATTACATGCTGATCTTTAAAATGAGGGAAATATTTTTGTAAATTTTATACCAAACCATTATTAGTGGTAAATAAATTATAGTTATAGGAACAATTTGACCATGTTATGGTTGCCGAAAACAATAATATGGTAAAAGCCACCATAATAGGCTCAAAAAGTTTACGTTAAAAAAAGTTTTGTTCGTGGTGGTCATATAGGAGAAAGTATCTTCTCTGCGCGTATTAAGGGATTTTGTCTTTCCAAAATTTGGCTTCCAACAAAGCAGGTTGTTAGGAAGAAACGTAAAAGTTTCGCTTACGGAAGAGAAGAATTTTATATGGCGAGTTCCCACTTTAAAGCAATACATTTACGACACTGAAAGTGCTTTGTTCAGCGCCTATAATGAATGGCTTTACACCCTGAATTTTTCTGTTACTGTGATTCTTTAATATGCTCCCTTACAAACCTGCTTCATAGAAAGTGAATGTCGTTGCTCTTCGAATGTTTTATTCTTTTTAAATTTTTTTAGGAATTCGTTCACTAACCTTACTGCAAATTTGTATGTCTTATTACGTAGCGCATAAATGTGCGCTTACTTTTTAAAATTTAATATTAGTTCTTCGCAAGACAAGAATATTTTTTATTGGGAAGGTATTCATATATAAGTTTTTCATTCCCTCTGTAATTTCTACAATATTTAACTTAGGCCGTATAAAGAATGTATATTCTGGGTCCTTATAAGGAGAAGGTGATTTCAACGTTGTCCACCTGTCTGTTGGAATGGTTTTTCCGGAGATCCCAGAAACTATGGTGACTTGGTTGGTATGTATATATGTCACATATGCTCCGTTAAATTTTACTATTTAAATTAAGCATGATCGCTCCACAAATGGCTGAGATATGAGCAAAAACTAGGACTGTCACGCATTTTTATCATAAATCCTTTGCATCTTAGTTATCACTACACAACATTGGGGCCTCCCAAACAAGCCCATTACAGATTTTTGTATGTCTGCAGAACGGCAAGAGCCAAAGTTTCCAAATAAGGTTGAATCATCTTGGTTATTGATAGACAACATCCCACAAAATGTGGGCTGGTGTGGAGAAGTCGACGAAGCACAAAATAGATTTATTTATATCTAAAAAAATTGTCCAAATTTGGTACACATATCTGGGTTATCAATACACAACTTCTCATAAAATATGGACGAGATTACAGAAGTTGGCTTGGCAGCTCTACTACAAGGAGAATATATATTTCTGTATATCTGGAGAACGACAGGAGCCAAAGTTTCCAAATCATGTACAAACATCTGGGTTATCAATACGACAAAATGTGGGCAAGATTGCAGAAGTCGACGTGGCACCAAAAATAGATTTGTTTATATCTAAAGAACGTAATTCTATAACTTTAGTTATATAACAAAGGTTATATAAGATTCCGTATAGCCGACTATAGAACTCTTGCTGGCCTTTTAAATTCTATTTGATAATGTGCGTTATTGGGTGAGTGGTATGGTGAAGGGTATTAAAGATTCAGCATAGTCGACTTTAGCCCTTTGGCTAGTTTTAAACGAAAAAAAATGAACTAAAAATATTTTTTTTATTCCGTTTGATAATGTGGTGGGTGAGTGGTTTAAGACGCAGCATAACGTAAGGTGAAGGGCTTTAAAGATTCGGCAAAGCCTAATATAGCACTATTACTGGTTTTCTTATTTTGTAATTTCAAAGAGAAATTAAAAAAATTGCCTTAACTGATATAAACCAACTTATATTCATTCAATTCATTAACATAAATTTTTTTAGTCTTCAAAAAAATTAAAACATATTCTTTACTAAAATAAATCAATTGCGATACAATAATTTCATAATAATCCTAGATGACACTACACGTTTTATAACAACTTTAAAAAAGCAAAAGAAAAGTATGATAAAAATATGCTAAAGCCGAGCTCTTTAGAAAAATTATAAATTAAAAAAAAATTGTTGTCGCTGTTCATGCAAAGCGACAGCTAAGAAGATTTAAAATTTATACTGTAATCTACATACATATTCTATATAATAACAACTACACATACATACTGACTTACCGGAACGAATGGGTGAGTACAACATATGTGTTAACATATGTTTGATCTCACGTTTGGCTTAAAGGACGACAACGTACGACAAGTTTAGAGACAAAAATTTAACGCTAAAGCGATCAGCAACAGCAACAAAGAAATAAGAAAAAACTCTAAAAAATATCAAAAAAACACATGTAACCTTTTAAGCGACCTCATGACGAGAGACAAGCTTATGAACATACAGGCCAATAAATACAAACAGATAGCTCTTTCCATGGCAAAACTAAAACACCATAAAACCAAACATCCATCCAGTCATCCACCCAGCCAGCCATTGAACCAACCAGCCTTAACCACAATAAAAACAAAACGTTCAAATTGTTGGCTGCAACGAAAAGAAAAACAACAAAAAACTCCTGACTTAAGAAAAATGTGGTGAATTTAGAATTTATGGTTATTTCATGAACAATTTCATAAATTGATATGCAAACAAAACAAAACACACTAAAAATAACAAACAAAAATTATTACATTAAATTTAATAAAGTCAAGCTTATAAAATTTTTATTGGTTACATATTTAAAAATATACACACATATATTCATACATACATATATGCCAATATACATGTTTGTATGCTTTTTAGCATACGAATATGCATATTCGCATAACATCAGCGACAACAAAACCCATATTACAATTTTGTTGTCAGAAGTCTTTCAGCATTATAGATAATATTTATTTTTTATGTTTTGCTATCGATTTGGTCATTTCAATTTGGCCTATGGAAATAAGAAACTTTTTATGTAATAATAACGAAAAAGTTGTGTCACCAAAAATAAAACTGAAAAATATAGTAATAGAATAGATAAATTGTGTAAGTAATAATATATGGACTATAATGAACACTATAGAAATAATGTAACACAATTTCTATATTTTTTAAAAATATATGGCTCCTGCTTGACTCCACGTGGATTATCCAGCCTTATTTCCAAAAACTTATTTTCTATTGCTTTGAAAACGGAAAATTACTTTAAAATGTTAAAAATAAAATTGTTTTACTGGAGGTAACCATATCGGAAAACGTATTTTCTATCTGGCCCACGATGTCGATCGACAACTTAAGCAAGCGGCAACAAGTCACTCATTATCGTTCTCTTAATCGATATGTTGGCCGACAGGTTTTACGTTTCTAACGTAATTCAATTATTTATTGCCAAATGACTGTATTGACAGATCAACAATTCCACAAATAAAACGCCAGCTTAAAAATAAAAATCGGCAGAACAAATAAGTTGAGCCACAAAAATAAAACTCTATGCTGTAAACAAAGTAGAGTACAAAACAAAGCAGCGAACAAAAAACAAACAAAGCAGTAAACAAAAAATATAGAATACTGCATATTTCGTCATTATAGTTTTAACTAATGACATATTGAGATCCTTGGGAATATTTGAGTTTTTAACATACCACGGAGCAGCTGTGATTATTCGTAGAAGTTTATTTTGGCGACCTTGAATTTTTTCGATAAAAGAGGCCGAGGCAATGCTCCACAACTGTTGTAAAGTAGATTTTTGCAATCGAGACTATGAACAGAATTTCTTCCAATAAGCCAATAAATTTGAATTGCTTTTAGTTTCATTTAAGTTAAGTTAGCGTCTATATGGCATTTCCTAGTTAAGCGCCGATCTAGATGTATACTATAGACCTACAAGAGTGTATCATAAAGTGTTGTCAAAACAGATACACCAGATATGTATCTGTTACTATTGATATAAATGAGAGAATGAGTGTAACTGATATTGTATGGTATGCTTTTGCCCACTCACCATATCTTAAAAACAAAAACAGTTGCTTATGGTATTGGATTTTGTACGTCATAAAATTTTTTTTTTTTTTTTATTTTCACAAATATCTGTAGTCACCATAAGTTGTATTTTAAAATATTAGCGGAATTCACCGTTGATAGTAAAGTCCCTTGTTGACCTTGTTAATCTTATAATTTTAGTAAAAATACTAACAGTTACAACACTGCAACAACAAAATGTATTAGACTAAAATATACTACGCTGTGGTTGAAAAATCCCACAAAAATCAGTAGTAAACAAAGTGTGTGAATTTACCAGAACAAAACAGTTGAAGAAACTTTATCTGTCTCTTTCTCTCACTCAGCAAATTCATTAATTTACAATGCATACGAAAAAGACACTCAAGCTTTGAAGTATAAAATCGTATTAAATATAACAGAGTCGTACACTTAATACAAAGGGTGAATACCGCTATTGTTGATGAGTTTATGTAAATAACAGAGTTTAGAAAAGTTTATATACTATCTTAATCAGGGGAGCCAGATGGTTTTGGTAAGAAACCGGCATGTTTTCAAAAACAAATCGACAATTTAGTTTAATTTAATTTAATGATTCGTATTAAAGTGCTCTTTGAGCATCTATGGTTAGCTAAAAAAAGCGATCACAACTCCACATTCAACTGCCTATTTTCATTTTCTAAAAACAGGCAGTAAGACTCATTTTTTAACGAAAAAAAAAGTTCGGATAAAAACCTTAAAGAGTGAGTTTTATTTCGCTGTCTTAAAATAAAACTCATTTGAGGAGTTAATTTTTTCCGCCTATAACAAAATTCACTTCTTCGTCAACAAATAAACCTCTTTTAATTGTTATCTCAAGTAAGAGTCATTTTGTTTTTCTTCTTTTTTTAGTGACGATTAATTTAATTGCACGCTGAAGATAACACTGTTTTACAAATTGTAGTCATCTGACCACTGACAAGCTTTGGGTGTCAATTTACATAAAATGAGTTTTATTAATAAGTTTTAAATAAATTTAATAATAAGAATCAAATAAGTTTAATTTTTTGATGGCTGAAAAAACTCTCGTTTTAAGAGTTTTATTCGATCTTTTATTCCCCAAATAAACAACTTTAACTTATGACGGCTAAATAAAACTCTTTTTAAGAGTTTCATTTGACCTTTTAATATAACGTTGAAAAATAATTGCTTTTTAATGCACTTTTTTGTTTTTAATTCACAAAATAATTAAGGGATTGAAAATTCTTATTATTATTATTTTAAAAGTTTACTATAAAAATTTCTTTATTTTCAAGTGGGAATTTCAAGCTATTATTGCTACATATATATTATTTTGGTTATCATAACCAATTAAAGTAGAAATTATTTTTTTTGTTTTTGGTTATTGATAACCATTACTTAGCCAAAAAACTATTTCGGTTACAACTATCTATTGTAAAACACTATTTGATCTGCTGGTTACAAATATCCATTATAAATAAATAATGATTTTTTTTGTGGTTACAAATATCTATTATAAGCAAATAAGAAAGTATAGTACGTCAATCCCGACCCTTTGATACTCCACACCACAACATTTAGATACAACTTTTCAAAAGTGTGCCTTATTTGGGACTCATGGACACAGCCAAAATAAATTAAATTATGAAGTTCTGATTCAAGTTAAAGTTGTCATTATTTCCAATACTTGATCCTTAAGACAATAAGAACCAATGTATCGAATTTTGACAATTATTCTTCAAAATTGCGAATTGAACTTTGCGTACAAGGTTTACATAGACAGCCAGCCGGATGGATGGATATCGTAAGATCAATTCAAAAGATAATATAGTTTTAATGAATATTTAAACCAAATTTCCGTCACTTTCTTATATTACACATTCAGATGTACAAGCATTATCCTCAAAAGCGTATAATCCTATCAAATTAATTATTTGATTTAAATTATTTGCATGGACAGTGAATATAAATTAAGCTTAACTTTACTCTTTTGTAAAAAAACAATCCGTTTTTCTTATAGAAAAATAAATTTTAACTGAATTGTTTTAGATTTCAAAATGATTTCTTCTTTTACAGTTGTCTCTTTGTTATGTAACAAGTTATCCAAAATTAATAATTTATATAAAACAAACCAAAAGCTATCATCGTGTTTTAAGGTTATATCAAATAATCGGCAAATCGGCAATTTGATAGTTTAGAGGCAAAAAGTCGGCAAATAATAGGGGGCTTGTTTCCCGACGCAATGTGAATGTTATATGTACGCATTTTTGCTCGTTGACCTCCATTGCTTTAACCACTTTTCAAATATCAGATCCTGCAAGTAACGAGATGTTTCTTGACAGTTTTCGTGAATGCTTAAAAAAGCTGTATCATCCGCAAATGTTGAAGTTTGGGCGTAATTGTTTGTTAACATGTCCGAAGTATAAATTAAGTAAAATAGAGGGCCCAGGATTTTGCCTTGTGATACTAAAATTACCGACCGACTATGTAGCTTTCTAATAGCTTGTGTGTGTTTGCTGGAAAGTTTTGCTTCAATTTATGTAATAAGCCTTCATGCTAGACTTTATCAAAAGCTTGCGAGTCATCGATGAAGAGTGCAGAGCAATATTTTTTTTTTGTTCGAAGGCTTTTCTTATGACATTAGCTATTCGATGAGCTTGTTCAATTGTGCTGTGCTTTCATCTAAAACCGAATTGATGGTTTGGAATACATCTATTTTCATTTAAAATCGGTGTTAAGTTTGACACTAGTAGTTTCTCAAATAGCTTTGAAATATTAGGTAATAAGCTGAAAGGCCTATATGACCCAACTTTTGTATGATCCTTTTCTGGCTTTGATATCATGGTTACTAAGGGAACCTTCCATTCTTGAGGGTAGTATTCAAGGCGTAAAATAGCATAACAAATAAAAAGAATAATTTTCTTTGTTATGCGATTTATTTTCAAAAGCATTTTGTTACCGATTTGATCAATACCAGGTGCCTCCTTGGTGTTTAGATCACAAATAGTCTTTTCGATTTCTCTTAACTTAAATGTTAGGGGAATAGCTGCTCTAATAATAGCAGATGGAAAGTCGACTTTAACAATAACACGTGGTATGTCGACGTTCTTCAAATGATTATCAAACTACTTTCCTTTTTCAATATCGTTTCTTGCCCAACTTCCATTCAAGTTTCTTCATGGTGGTTTAGAAATAACTGGCCATTTGAGATTTCTAGCTGCACGCCATAGTGAGTGGTCTGATTGTGGAGTTGCATCAAGTTCCTTAAGATATTTTTTCAGGGAAGCCATTTTCTAAGACTGCAGTAACTTTCTTAGCCTTTTTGTGCACTCTTTTAATAAATTCTTAAGTTGAGGGGATCTGTGCAGTGGCCGCTCTCTTCGAACTCTTCTTTTTCAGTCATGAGCCGCTCGACATCCGTAGAATATATTTTACCATTTTTGATTTTTTGAGAGTTATGCTGGAATGTTGAACAGCTAATTTAAGATAACTGTCAAAATTAATAGCGAGATCCACGTTCTCCGGTTTACTAAGCGGAATATTATCTGTGCAATAGGCACTTAGATATTTTTTATATTTGAGCCAATATGTTTTGTGTGGCTGACTTCGCTAAGTAACCAGACGGAGATACAATTCTAGTTGGGTTCATTATAGTTACAATTGTAGGTGTGTGAGCGGAAGATAATTCTAAGGAAGCTTCAACATGAATCGTTTTTGTGGGGATGTTTTAAACCACCCTTAAATCGATGACATCTGGAATTTTTTTCTTATCATTTAAATCCATTTTAGAGATTGTATTAAATAAAACAACACCCTTTGGCGTTATAAGTCGTGACCCCCAGAAGGTATGTTTAGCGTTGTAATCGCCTGATATTGAAAATCTAGGTGGAGAGTATAAAGATGAAATTATTATGTGGCGATTTAGCTCTTCAACACAAATGATCGTTGCTTGCAGATAATCTTCACAATGGTCACACATTAAAAAATTTTTGATTTGGGCTTTTATCAAAATGGCAGAACATCCACAAGCTCTATCTCGAGGGTCCTCGGTATCATATACATATAATGTATACCCATTGATTTTATACGTATTTCTTGAGGTCAGATGAGTTTCAGAAACCATCATAACATCAATTTGTTTATTTTTAAGAAAGTATTTTAGTTCATTTTTATGTTGGCGGATGCCGCTTGCGTTCCAAAGGCAAATTTTTAAACAGTTTATGGCTTGTTAAGTACAGCTTGCAATAACATTTCCTGCATCATATCACCAATTCTATTTGTGAAAATATCTACTGTTTGCACTTGTGTTTCCATGGTAGTTTCTAGTTTCATTGTGTAAAGAATAATGTCGTCTAATCTTTTAACCTTTAATTGCCGAGGTACTGACACCGTGACACCGCTCCAGTTAAAACATTATTATTTCAACAACCAATAGCTAGCTATACAAAGCTGTATATTTCAGTAGCTGCTTGTTTTTACTTCATCTTTCGTAAGTTTATAGTGACCTTTCAGCGCGTTTACAGGTTTTCTCGCAATCAGTCCTCTGGTGTCATTGTGACGGGAGGTCGGTATAAACGTTATCAATTTACGAACAAAACACAGAGCGACTGAACGAATTCTTGGCAACGACTTGGTGTCCAAAGATCCTGGATACCATGACGAAGTCGTAATAAACCAAATGAGAAAGCTGTGTAGCTGACAAGAAAGACCCCTCATCAGTGCATCAAGTGCAAAGTATACATAAGTCTTCAAAACGCCCAAAAAGTTTGCCAGAATTGTGCCGTAGAAGACTAGTTCTTTAAAATATTTTTTATGTCTTATGAATTAGAGTCTTTTTTGTTAAATGTATATGAAAGGTTTTTGATTTTGTTCCTTTTTTATGAATAACTATGTTTTTCCCCATTCCTAAAATTTAGTTCCTAAAAAGTGAAATTTTAACAATATTGCAAAAATGTGTTTAAATTTTATTTGTTTTTTTTTTTTTTTTTTTATTTAATACCAATTTTCTATAATTAATCATTCAGATTATGTATAATTTAAATAATTTTTCTAGTGAATCTGTCTTAAAAGTACGTCGCTAAAAGTGGTGTCACCGTGACCTAACGTCGGCAATTATGTACTGAATAAAAGGGTCGGTAACTAAGGGTTAACAAAATAATCTGTCGACAACCACAACACAAGTGACTAATTTTGACATTAGTGGTCGCATCACATTCGTATGAAAACTGAAACGTGTTGAAAATTGTTAGTGGGCCGCAAATCAACTGTTGGTCGTTGAAAATACAAGCGAACGATAGCAGTCGAAATCGTGGGCCAGGCTGTTACTTTTCAATAAATTTTCTTTTTTTCATGGGATGCACTGTCTCCAACTTTAATCTTGCTGTAAGTTTGTATATATAAAGTGGCTGTTAAAAAATAATTTACTTACTAACGAAAACTATATCTTTTTTTTTTTGCCTTATGAAGACATTTTATTTAGCAATTGCTTACTTTAAATAGCTCGAACAAGTTTAATAATCAACAACACAAGCCCACATCTATAAAAATATGTGGACGGGAAAACCCCTTATAATCTGCGAATATCTAAATTTCCTCTATCCCCTTCAGCGTGAATTTGCTCAACACCTTTCTATGCTACTTGGCAACTCTGCATAAAACCTCTTGAATGTCAAACTCTTCAGTCAAGTTATACTACCTTAAAACTCATAAGTAGCGCTCTTTAACAAAATCGATAAGTTTTAACATTATTTTTAAACAAAAGTAAGAAATATTACCCAGATCATGAATCAGTGTTGTTGGTAGCTTTGGGTTTGTTGGGTCTTTGGTTTCGTTTTTTGTAAGCGAAATTTTTGCAATATTTTTCACACACTTTTACAAACGTTGTCATATACCAAGCGTGCAACAATCGTTCCACGTTCGACTTACCAACAACGTTCACACATATAAATTGTGTCAGAGTTAAACTCACTCCACTCGCATGTACCTGTTAATACTGTCGGCATATTTATTTATATTTTTATACAATAATTTTATTTTTTTTATTATTCTGCTGTTCTTGTTGTTGGATTTTTAGGACACAAGTATTTATTTATTCTTTTTAGCACTAAAAAGTTGGCCAGGCCTAAAGTTTGGCTTATTGCAAAATGCGAAAACATTTATGGGACTTTTTTTTTTTTTTTTTTTGTTAAGTTTTAATTTTTTATAGAGCATTAATGCCAAAAGTTGTTAAGTGTTATATTGGCAAATTCTGTTTCTTATAAATAAAAAAACCAAAAAAAAAAATGGAATGAAAAAAATAAATAAAATGTTTTTAATCATATCGCTTTTTCAGCATATGCTTGCTCTGGCCATACAAATGTATGAACCTTCTAGTCTTAAAATCTGTACGCCTGGTTGCCTTATTTCGCTGCAGTGCTAAAACATTAACGTTTCATGGTGGCAATACCGCCGTCGTACATATTGTCTACACATGTTGCTCAGCATTAAATAATTTTTAAGATTAGATCAACTTGTTGCTCAAGAAAAAAGAAAAAATATTTGTACTCTTTCTTATGTATTCCTACTTTATTTAAGTAATAAGATGCATATTGCATTTTCAACAGCAGTATTTGCCTGGGAACGACAATGTCATGACAAAGTGTTGTTAATGTGTTGCTATAATTTTGAAAAAAAAAAAAATTTTATTCCATTTTAAAAGGGGTCTTTATATTGACACAAATTTATGTTAGTCTACTAAGGCTACATAAGTTCATATACTACATCTGAATATTAACACACATGTAACTTGTATTCGTTTATGTTTGTCTCTAAATGTTGCAATTATCATGATCTTTTAAGGCAATTTTTTATGTTGGTGCAAGAAACAAATCTTAATGAATGTTACAAATTACTTCCTTTTATTGCAAATGCCGCTTTAAAATTTTGTTCTACTAAATCTATATTTGTATTGAGATTTCCATGGAGAGGAAATGAGTAGTTCTCCAGTTTAGTTGGAAAAGTTGTAGTTTTCCTTTTTTAAATATTCTTAAGAAAATTTTATAAATAATTAAAATATTAAAATTGTAATTTGCTTTGTAAACAAAAACTTGTCTTATTGTTTGTACAATTTGGGGTGAAAAATGGATCTATAGTTTTTACTTGTTTTGATTAAGATTTAAGAGATATGTGTTCAAAAAGATGAAAGCGATTCCAAAAAGTACATAATTTATATAATATAACCCGTTACTTCATCCTAATGTTCAAAATATCCTAAGAATCTAAATATTTCCAAAACCAAAGCTACGGGCACACTGGGTAAGTACAAGCTAATGTATAATTTTCCCTAATTCCAATTTAATTCCCATATTCCAATATGAATTCTATTTTAAATCTCACTAACTATAAACAAAAGTAGTGGTTATGCTTATTTGGTCAAATGTTTAATAAATGTGCCCGTAGCCTAAGCCTTTTTGGTATCGACTTTTAATAGTTTCACAACATTTTGCATAATTCAATTCCAAAGATTTAATCGTGTTTCCCTATTAGAACACAAGGGCTCGGTAAAATAAGTCCCAGGTGCAATAATTCTAAGTGCAATAACTCCCAATCAAATAAATCCAAAAAAAATGAAATATTCCCAAACTGGGAAAAAGAAATAAATCCCCAAAAAAAAAAAAACAATAAAATAAGGGCCAACATAATGAAAGAACTCCCAGACAAAATGGATGTTATATGTGCAAAAATTATTAAAAAAAAAAAAGGCCCGAAAAATAATGAAAAATTTTTATTTAATAATTCTTACAAAGTATTCCCAAACATACATACTTAATTGGGTTGGAGTTATTTACCCGAAAGTAAAAAATCTTGAATTCAAAAATCCCGAATTTCTAATTCTCAAATTTTAAAAACTAACTAAAACTTCGCTAACTAAAACTTCTCTGCAAAAATGTTCTCCTCTATGGGGAACACCGGCTTCGCTAACTTAAGTTTCATAGGAGGCATTTAAGCTGGACTAAAGGATTTTCTACTCTAGTACTCTGCTTCGGACATTAAAGCTTCTAAATCTTGAGATCTAGAAGCTTTAGGAGAAAATCCTTGATCTCAGCCGTAGATTTAAAAATTTGAAAATCGGGATTTTCGAATTCGAGATTTTGAGTTTCAGGTATAAGAACCTAACTTATTTAAAAATACTTTGTACTTGAATATTTAAATATAAGGGAATTTACCAAAAAACTTAAAAATACAGAATTTTAAGAAATTACAAATAATTGAAAATAGAATTTCTCCCACAAAACACAAAAACAAAATAAAATGAAATAACTCCCATGTTAAGGGATTTGCGTATTATTTATTAGATTTGGGTATTTTTTCATTATCAAATAACTCCAAGGCAAAAAAAAATTAAATAACTTCCAAAAAAAATTAAATGAAATGGAAGTTATCGCATGGAGCTGAATACAAGAAAAAAATTATATGATTTTATATTATATACCATCCGTTACCATCCGTGAACTGGACCATTTTTAAAAATGGTCTTTTTTCAGTTTTTCTTTTGTACTTTCCTCCAAGACGACATAAATAAAATTTGGTGTCATCGAAAAGAGTTTTTGAAGCAGCATCCAATAGTATATAAAACTTGAACACTTGCGACCTACTAATTGAGATATTTAACTAAATACATATTTTCGTTTCGGGTTTTCATACAAATTCTACGTATGTGGAAATAATGTTCTGCTTTTCAAATTGAATCTGTTTTAAAATAATCTTAATTTATTTTTATTTTTGTAATTATTCACACAGAACGCGAAAATCGCGATATATTTGATCTTTTTTTATATATAGGCAATATGGGTATCAAATTTTTTCATTTTTCAGTTATAATAACCTGGTGATAAGCAAAAGATCCGTTTTCGAACCCTGGATGCTGTGAGATGATACCAAATATTATTTATGTCGTCTTAAAGCAAAGTTCAAAAAATTCGAAAAACTGAAAAAATACCTTTTTTAAAAATGGTCCAGCTCACGGATGATCAACGCTAGAACCAAAATATTTTGGGAATCATCATAAAACATATCAAGCTTTATTTTCGGAGGGGTAACAAAATCAATTTTTTTGAGTCGCTCTAATATTCAATACTTTAGATACAGTACAGAATTTTTCTATAGCTTTTTAAGGGCAAAAATGTGTCGTTACGTATTCAAAATGTGTCAGTTAACGATAAGTGAAGTTTTCAGACAGAGAGAAGCTTTCAGATAAAAATTAGGGTATTCATTCGGTTAATAATTAATCGGTTAACCGATTAATTACTACCCGATTAACTGATCGGTTAATTTAAAATTGGCTATTTTCGATTAACGATTAAACCGGCTAATTGCAGTCGAGTAACCGATTAATATGCAGCGTAGATGTAGTTATGTGCTTAGAAAATATTTTTTCATAGAAAAGAAGGTGTTTAGTGATCTCCATTTGAAATAGGTGTTTGCTGTCAACAGCTTTTTGTTTCACGTAATTTTTACATGTATCGGGAATGTTCTGGAAATCTAAATCACGTGGAATTGAAATCGAACCTATTTTGGAAACTCTACCGTGTTCAAAGTTCATAAAAATATGTCCTGTTCTATATCTCATACTTTGAGGACCAACTTCCGCTACCTTCTTTTGAAATCAGGTATCGCTACGTTCATTTTAACAAAAATTTAATGGAAAATCTATATCGATTTAAATTTCACGTGATTTCGATTTTCAGGACGTGACCGTTTGCGTTTGGTTATTTGTTTCTTTTAATATTTTCTCATATCAATCTTTTAAAAAAATTAACTGAAACAATTAAAAGAGAAGAGAAGTTGCATAGTCTGAATCAAGTATGATTCTAAGAAACAATTTTAGAAGTATGTAATTAAAAAATGTTGTTGCTACTAAGAAAATTTTATTATAAAACTACTACATAAAACTATTATAAAATCGTCAGTTGATGAAAACATAAACTGAATCAATATTCTTTTGCAATGGATGGTTAATCTAATATGACATCAAATGATTTATTAATTTTCCAAAACGAAATTAAATTATCAAATGGCATGTACAAATCCGGCCATAATCGTACTATACCCTTTACCACGTGTAGAATTGACTTATGACGTAGACCTGGAGCCAAACAATAATAACTAATATTACTGAGATTTGCAAATGCTCACTCAAATTCTCGCGATCTACCGGTTGATCGCGATCGAACGTTTGCCCACTTCTGGCATATAAGATTTGACACAGTCGAAAATAGCACTTTTACTTGTTGTTCTTTATTTTCTTTTAGCCCAACATTTGTAACTTTTTTCGTATAATTTGTGTTAAATAAATGTTTTGCAAAGTTGTCCAAATTCTCTAGGCTTTCTTGTCTGCATTTCTCGAGTTTGTGACCCATATATCATTTTTAATGCTTAATAAAAATATCTTTTAATTCCCCTTTTTCACATTTGAAATTCGAGTTCGTCTGCTTATCTGCGGCTTAGTTCAAAGTTTAGCCACATATTTTTAATAGTTCAAGCATAATTTAGTGTCTGGTTCTCATTAACGAATTTTTGTTGAGTGTATATAATTACAGAAAACAAATTTAAGACAATTTAAAAAACATTTTTGTTTATTAAAGTAATCCTCCCTCCAAAAAACTTAAAAAAAAAAAAATAGTAAAAGAAAATATGTATTGTGTCTGCCCAGATCTAGATTAAACAAACTTTATAGTTGTGGGGTGTTGTGGTGCATTTCGGTTGGTATGGTTTAGTTTAATAGTTTTTGGTTAAGAAAAAATAAAACACATTGTTGCTCCCGTTTATTTTTGTTAAATATTGCAGCATATCTAATGTAAGAGGAAATCATATGCACTCGTTTCAAATTTATAACAAACACTATAACAGTGAAGTTATGCTACTGTAAATGATTATTTGTCTGACTGTCCGTCCGCCTAGCTGTCTTTTAGCTTAAAAGAGTTTTTTTTTTGCTCTCTGTTGTGTTATTTAAGCATGTAAATGATGTGTTGACAGGCTGTAGTGTTCAAAATGGATTAAATAAAAAAAGCTGAATAAAAGTTTTGTAAATAAACTTAAAGATAGAAATGTTTATTGAAAAGTATGAGCAGTTAAATAAATTTAACATTTTGTGGTTTTTATATCTGCTCTAACCGTTTTATTTTAAACTGTATTACACTTTTTGCTTCCGACTGTAACGAGTATTCAAATATATGTAAGACTTTGTCTTTATTTAGTCAAGAGAAGTAGTTATAGTAATAGTTTAGTAGTCCCCCCTTTAGCTTTTTTTTCATTTTTTATTTTTCTTCTAACCAATATTTATGTTATGTTTATGATATTAAGCTTTTGACCTGAAATTTTTTCGTCGTTTTGCTGTTTTTACTGTTTAATTAAATATAACAACACAAAGGTAAAGGTAACTCAACATTTTGCATATCATACTCATACTGCTTGTTAGAAAAGTATGAGTTTGATAGAAATTGGTTGCAAGCAGCATCTTTCACGTTGCCTTCTTGTTGAAACTGGGTAATGTTTGTCTTTGTTAGTAATCTTAAACTAATAAACATTAATTAAACATAAAATATTCCCGCTTTTGAGGTAATAAAATTTTATCTTTATTGTTTAAAAGTTAAATAAAAAGTCTATTGGCTTTCTGACTAAATTTTAAACTGTGGATTGTAGGTCATTATTAATTGTTTTAAAATGAACGAAGATGAATAATAAAAGAAAAATTTTAATAGTATTCAATTAATACCATTTTACTTCCACTTGGGGTGTTAGGTTTAATAGGTAGACATTTTTTAAATAGCTCACCTAGCTCCTTCATTGGCCTCCTTTTTAAATCCAAGTTCTGTATTAGAACGCAATTACTCCATTTGCATCACTAAAGATCTTAAAACGTTTGTAAGGGGTATGCAAATTTTGAATGATTTGTACTCTCGGACCGATATTTCAAGCTTTTCTGAGATATACAATTGTGAGCTATCAATTATAAGAAATCGGTAGACTCCAGCGCTTTATAGATCAAAAACTGGTCGTTGGTGGGTCTTCTTCGGGGATTACGTAGGTGATGGGTGTATAGAAAAGGTCTTTCGGAGACGTCAGGATAGGGACAGAAGTTTGCTTTAAGCCTGGAACAAAACTGTTGGCATTCTCTTTCCCTCTCTATGGTGTTGATATTCCAAAGAACTGCTTTGGCAGTAAAAGCAAGAACTCAGCCTTAGAATAATGCAAGTTCTCCCTTTCGGCTTACCTTCTCAAAGGCACTTGCTATACTTTCTAAAATATTTAACCCACATTTTAGGAACTCCTTTTCTTTTTAAAATATCGATTTTTAATTTATCTCACTTGTCAATGTCATTGAAATGGTTTTCTTGACAATAAAATGGTATAAGCGCAAAAAAAGACACAAATCGGCAAGTTTTTTTAAGATTCTATTAAAATTACTAGGTAGAAGCAAATACGTAAGGCCTTGCTCCAATGAAAGCAAGGCCTTACATATGTGAAGTCCTTAAGACTTAAAAAAGTCCTATGATAAGGGATCTTGGTGGGAATCTTTGACTTCTATTTAGGGGATTTATTAAATAATTTTTGTGTACTGGCAATAATCTTAAATATGTGAAACATTTGTCGTATTTAAATGAACGATTTTTATAAATAATTATTGCTGAAGGTTTTGCTTTGCAAAAAAAAAAAAGTCTTTTCAAATGAACCAAATTATTAAAATAATTTTCTCGAACAAGAAACTGAAACTTAAAGAAAACTTTACTAAAACTAAGTCTAGATTTTATTCTTAAATTATATTAATTTTAAATTTCAAATGGTTTTTGTTTTCTTATTTAAATTCTTAAAATAAAACTAAATTTCTCTTAAAGCTATTGTGCTTAAATCTTTTTGTATATAAATAAATATTTTTTTTTTTTATTACCGTTTATCAATTTCTCTGTTTGGACACTTGTTTGATTGCATTATTTACAAATATCTTCTTAAAGACTTAACAAGAAATATATTCTACACAAATTAATTTCATGATTGCACTGTGTCCTCAATCTGTACAATTCAATTGTCCACTAAAGCTGTCAAATTGAACAATAACAAACGCACGGATATTAACAGGCATACAAGCAGACACACACAAGTTTCAAAACAGATGTTTTACTAACAATATTCTGAAAAAAAAGAATACTCGTGAGGCCTCATAACACGAATTAAATGAATTGCGGTGCTGTTGCCAATATTTGGGTCATTATTGCGATGCATAAAGCGTGTGCATCACAACACATCTGAAAACAGAAACAACAAACAAAAAGTGAACCCACAACAGCAAACGAGCGTTAAAACTACTAACCCTTTTAATGAAAATTTAAAATACCGACGACAGACAAGGAACATAACAAGTAAGAAAGTACAGTCGGTCAAGCCCGACCATATCGAGCTTTTGCTGCAATAAAGTCATAACTTAAATTTGAATTTTCTAGCAGCTTAAAATGTAATTCTTCTCTCTAGAGTTGAGTATATAAGAAATTTGTATACAATGTTTATACAAAGAAACGATATGGCGACTAAATCCACATTAAAGAAGAAATTAAAGAATTAAATACATTAGCTCAAAAATCAGGGTTTTTTGAATTATGACGCTATTGCAGCAAAGGCTCGATATAATACCCTACACCACAGTCTTTAATACGATTCATTGATTCATTGGAAATCATGGACCTATATATTATATATATATATACGAGATTTGTTTCACTTTAAGTAAATTTAGGAAGACATGTGGTTAATTTTGAACGTACCTACACGCAGAGAAAAAATATGTTTAAAAATGGTCACCTGCAACAAAACTTTTTTCAAGAAATTTTTTAAACATATTATGTTTAATTCAACCGTATTATTGTCATCGACAACCATACTATTGTTAAATTAGTCGTCTATTAAGAAGCCACAACCATATTATGGTTGTCTTTAAACATGTTTTGGTTAAATGTGACAATAATTTGTTATTAAATCAACAATATTGTTTTCCTCTTTTCAAAGAGCAACATGCTATGGTTGAAAACCAACCATGCTATTATAAGTGTTAAGCATATTTTAGTTATTATTAACCAAAACAAGTTTGAAGGCAACCATAATATGGTTGTGGCTTCTTGATGGAGGACAAATTTACACACAATATGTTTGTCGGTGACAAAAGTATGATTAAATTAAACATAATATGTTTAAAATTTTTCTTTTAAAATAGTTTTGTTGGAGGTGACTATATATAAACATGTTTTTTCACTGGGGGTAGTAAATTTTTACTTTTTGTCATGACATAGAAACTATCGTTAAAATTATTGTCGCCAATTTGTATGTCACTGACCGATTCGAATAAAACTTGGTAAGATGATTTAGATTGCAATCGGTTTACTTAAAGATGGGTCTAGGAACCAGGGCTGTGGAGTCGGAGTCGGAGTTGAGGTTTTTGTACCGGAGTCGGAGTCGGAGTCGGAGTCGCAGTACCCAAAAAAACGCGCGACTCCGACTCCAAAATTTTTCGGCATAAAAACTTAAAAAAAAATTCTAATATTTTTTAATATAAAAATTCTTCGAAATTGGCGATGCAATATTTTGCAGATCAATATGAATAAGTAGATTTTAATTTATTTTATGAGAAATAGTTGATTCAAGTACTTTACTATTTAAGCATATTTAGGTATATTTTTTATACGTGCGGGAAAAAATTCTAAATTACATTAGCAAAACTTATACTCAGTTATTGATCTAGTTGAAAAAGATGTGTGATTTTTCAAATAATTTACTAATGCTAAAAAATGTTAATGACAGGAATTGCCAATAATTTTAATATCAGAATTTTTTAACTATCAACGCTAAAAAATATTTTCAACATTGTACAGAATAAGTGTTGCTATAGCGCACAAATACTAGTATGTATTAGAAAAATTGTGACGTAAAATTATTTCTCTTTTGTGTAGAAACATCTTTTTCGGCCGGCCTTTAATTCCTACCATAACACTCATGTTTTTCTTATGCACATTACGCGGGGATTCCCATAATTCGTTTAATAAAGATTTTTCTACACAAAAGAGAAATAATTTTACGTCTCATTAATTTTGCATCACGGTTAGAGTAGGAGTCGGAGTCGTGAGTCGGAGTCGGAGTCGGACTTAAAAAATTTCAGCGTTTGGAGTCGGAGTCGGAGTTAGTACTTTTTTCGGACGACTCCACAGCCCTGCTAGGAACAATATTTTAATGTGTTACAAACATCAGCACAAACGCATTATACCCTCTCCAATATTGTGCGCATATATAAAGGTCTCATCACTGACCAAAATTAATCGAAAAAAATGCAGGAAAACAACAATTTACAAGCTTTTAATAAGCTCATGTTATTTTTCATGTACTCAAGTTTTTGGTACTGGACAAAATTTTTACAACTCGAGAAATAAACCAGAACAGAACACCTCTACAATTTTCGTGCTCCGTAGAATGCAGAACACGTTCAACCAAGAATAATTTCAAGCCAAAAGAGGTGATTGAAACCTAAAGATGTATGTTTAAGTTGCGTGTCGTTTTGTTTGTTATTTAAGAAAGTGAACTGATTAAAAAGTATGTTTATAGTTTTTTTTATATCAACCTTTATAATTTTAATTCGCTTTCTTTATCGTTGTTATTATTCCATTTGAGAATTCTTTTGTTTGCCTTAGGTTTGGCCTGCTTCATCATTTTATGATGAATTGGGGGGTAAAACAGATGGTTGGAACTGTCTGTATACACAAAATGCACATACTGCGATAATTTTTGTACACCCTACGAACAATTTTGTGTGGGTTTTTTAAAAGGAATATTTAATTTTTAAAAACAAGCTAAATGTGATGCTTCTCAGTAAGTATAGGATAAAGGTCACCACTTTAACTTACAGAAGACGTTTGGCAAACATTGAGCTCTCTTGAGAATTTTAGTAATTTCTTTTAAGAAATCTGCTTATTAAAACTGCAAATCTTTAAAGAGTTTTTTATATAAGCATGCTCTAGAAGATCTTTTTCTATACAGCTTAAAAGCATAAATTTTATGGCTTTTTCCAAAAGTCTAGTGACCAGAACAGTATTCCTTTACTCTCAAGCTGCAACGATATCGGCTCTCGTACACTATAATATTATTCGTATTAATGGCGATGAAAAATATTTGGCTGTTTTGTTAACATTTCAACAAAGAGAATCAAATTAAATGCCATTCGGACATCGTTGTAGTAAGATATCTCTGCGCAACATTTGTAAATTACACAAGAGTTAAATTTGGTGTTTCGCTGCTTCTACCACATGCACATAATTATGATCGTGCGGTTTTGGGCACCAGTGGGCTAGACTAATTATGCTGGCGTAAAATGGCTGCTTGTTGGTAGGCGAGGTAAAGGCAGTGTTGCCACTTTGCGGGAGAGTACCCGAATTTGGTATAATTTTAACTGTCGTGGTTAGAGCGTGGGTAATTGGTTGCTGGTGTAGATCAGTGGTGCGATTCACTAACTTTTGTTTACATATATATATATTCGCTTGCAGTAACGATAGTGTGATTCAGTCATTTATTTTTTACGATTTTAAACAGCTGTAGTTTTTGTAACATCTCTGTCTACAAAATGTTAAAATAAACGAAAAGCAGAAAAGAGAATCAAGAAAAAAGAAATGAAATTGTGCTTAATTTATATTTTATTTTGTGAATTTTACATTTAGAATTTGGTTTTTGTTCATAATTTGATTTTTTGTAGATTTTGAATTTGGAATTTTGTTTTTGTTCATTCATATACTACATACATACATACATATGTATGTATGTATTCATGTAAGAAGTCGGGCCTCAACCACTTTAAACATAAAATACACTTTATCGATTAAATAAACATAACTTAAATTATTGTAGTTAAAATAACGAAAAAAAACTGCTTAAAGTAACAGCTGACTTTAATCGACAGCGAATATCTTTAAAAATGTTACTGAATAGCAAATTCGATAAATTTTCGTTATATTTATTTAAACGATACGATTATCGTAAAAAAAGTTAGTGAATCGCACTGTAATTGGAAATTCTTTCGTTTAAAAAGAAAAAATGTAAATATTTAATTTCAGAAAAAATGTGTACCATTTAAAATATTGTTTCTTTTTACGAAAATATTTCAATCGGTTTTGAACCCGAAGTGTATTGGAAAAAGTTTTTCAAACTAACATATATGGCTCCAATATTTTAAAAAGAAATAAACTTCATATTATTTTTCCACTTCCAAATGCTTTATTTGGGAGCATATTTAGCGCCCTTGCGGTTGTAACACTGATTTTAGAAACAGACTATTGTCTAAAACCATAAAGGATATTTCTTAAAGCCCATAAAACTTGAAATTGTGAAAAAAGTTGAAAAAAAATATTTTATATAAAAGGCAATTCCACGACATTAACATTTGAAAATGTTTTCGACCCTGAGAGCACCTCGGCGGTTTTTGACGAAACACACTCTGGCCGTCCAATTATGGGCCACTTTACAAGTATTGCTGACGGTATGTGACGAACAATGTTGTTGGCTAATTGGCCAATCTCAAAAATCGCCAAATCAACTTTTTGGCCTCATTAAAGAAAAAAATAGGGCCACCAGCGTATAGATTGGTCTCACTCACTATGTGGCAGTTTTGTTAATAACAAACCTGTTCAGATAGACGATTATGTGCGCTAAAAAAAATCATAAAGTCGCCTTGTAATTGCGCGAATAGATGACGGATTTTTTAAGTTAAATTATATAATTTGGTAGCGTTTTTATAAAACAAAACGTTAATTTTTAACAGGTGTAATTTATGTTAAATCGGGTAATTTTTCTTCATCTCAAGTGTAATTTTGAATTTTGCTGTTGGTAACACTGGGTGAAGGGAATCTTTTTTCGTTGTCGTAAAGTTTTATCCGGCTTCAACCCCGCACAAGCAGCATAAAACCAATGCATGCAGAATTTAAAAAAACAAATGAAAGTAACAAACACTAATCCATACAAGGCAGTGTACACGTTTACATTTTGTGCCTGATAATTTTACTACCGTGTATGATTAATATACAAAAATTGTTCACTTAGAAATTAGTCTGTGTGTTCAGGAACATTGATCAATAGAATTTGTAAGCATAGAATCTTTTTGATAAGATCTTAAAAGTTCTCTTATAGTTGTTATGTTCGTTTGACATTTTCGTACTTGTTAAATTCTTTAAAACGTTAGCATTTGAATTCAGTTATAATTTTAAACTTTTAAAAACTTTTTTTACTCTTGTCTCCTTTTTATAAATTTCTTTGTTTTTTCCAAACTGTTGTAAACATTGCTTTAAAAATCCTTCAGTTGTATTTTATGAACAATTCTTAAAAGGCTTTATTACAAATTACAATTTATACAGTTTTCTTAATATCTTTTTTAAAAACTTTTTTCTTTTGGATCGGTTTTTATCAAATGCTTTTAAGAAATACTTTATTAAAAGTTTTACCGTAAATTTAATATTATTAAAAGCTTCTTAAATGCTTTTCAAAAGTTATTTAAAAGATTTTATTAGTTTTGTAATAAATTAAAAAAAGAATGATTTTCTGGCTTTTAGAGTTTTTTTAATGTAGAATTTTATTTTCGTTTTCAAATATTTAAAAAAAAGCTTTGGAATTTTTTTCTGCTTTATTTACTGTATTAAAGCTTATAAAAAAAACTATGCAGCTTTAAGCACATAGTCTTTTTTTAATTTAATATTAAAGTTATTTTAATTTCTTTTTAATAATCTTTTGTAATATTATTTTACTTTGGTATTGATATAATCTTTAACGTTTTATAAAGAAGTTTAATATGTTAACTAAATATCAAAAACCTCGGGGATTTTTAACCTAAATAATAGTTCTTAAATAAGCTCTTAAAAACAGCAAGACTTCAAACATTATGGGTATTTAACAAAAAAAAAATTAATTCATATATTCATGAAATTTTGACCAAATATGAAACAACTGCTTTAAACACAAAAAAATTAGCAGACATTCAACATAAAAAACCAAAACTCCGCAATAACATGTTTCATACTCACGTATTAAACATGATTTAAAAGAACATTTACAGTTTGTTAAAAACATAAACTAACCCATATTTACAAAGTATAACATACAAAACTAAAAAAAAAAATCCACGAAAAACAAAAGTTCTTTGTTCCTGAATCCCTAAGGCCTTGTAAGTAAATGCATACATATGTGCATGTATAAAATTACCTATGTAGATACCTTTATGCTCTCGTAAATGTATCTCTACATGATTTAGTTTCTTTTCGCGATTTTATTTAAACATACACATTTTTATAGTTAAACGGTGGGTTTACCGACAGTTTAAGTGTTTTGATTTGATAATTATTATCAGTGACGTACGCATGCGTGACCACACTCACTATTACACACAGTTACATACAAATAAATTTTGTATACTTTTCCTTTAAAGGAGCATAAAGCTTAGCAAATCAACAACCAGTTGTTGTTGGTGATGTTTTTTTTTTTTTTTTGTAGTAGTTAGTGTTTCTTGATTATGGTTGTAACTAAATAACCATAAAGGAATCTTTAAATAACAATTGCATATTTAACACATGATATGAAAGGAAAATGAAACACTAAAGTTGGGAGCGTATAAATACATATAAAAGGGCTTATCGACCTTAATTTGTTCTTTTTTTACGTTGTCGAAGAAAATTCATGAATCGATTTCCTTTTTCTTTGTTGAACCTTGAGCAGGTATTTTTTTTTTTTTTTTTTTTTTGTTTGTTTTTTAATTATTATTTATTAATTTAACTAAAACAATTTTCTTTATATTTTTACATTTTTCATTTTTTATGTTGGACTTGGAACCATATTCATTCATTACAACTCCAACTTTTGTGGCAGTTTTTACAGGTAAACATTTTTGTTTTCTACATTACACATTTTTATATTTGATGTTAAATTTTACTTAAGGTTCACTGGGGTCTCAAAGTTTTTAAAGTGATAGTTTTTTATCTCATTTTTTTAATTTACTTGGCAGGCCGGCGATATGATCTTTAGTAATGAAATTTATTAGAGAAATAAAAATTAATTTCAATTAAAAAATTTGTGACATTAATTAAAAACTAAATTAAATTCGCACCAGTAAACAAATTAATAGTATCAATGAAATCTTTTTTTGAAATTAACAACATTTTCTTCAATAATGTTTTTGATATAAGTAAACATCTAATTCACTTCATTAAATTTTTAATTGAAACTGATTTTATTTCATATAAATGATTTTGTTGAAAAAAAAAAATTGGCGAGAACTTTTTCTGTGCGGCAAATACAAGAGTTTTGTTTCGTTAAATAGAAAATAGATCAAATCAGAGTCCATTATTTCAGTAAGCTTGAATAAAATATAATTTCTGCAATAAATTGCTTTTAGAGAATTAAATCGGTTGTTGTTAAATTAGGTAGAATAATTCGTTTTTCTCTATTCCGTCTTTTAAATATTGGTCGAACAAATAATGCAATTCTCCATTTTTGTATTTTCTGTAATAAATAACAAAAACTCATAAATTCATAGATAATTGCATTGGCTATATAATATGATGTTTTGCTTTTTAGTGTAAATCAATTAGAAGGAAATATAAAGCAAGTTTGCACCAAATACATGAGCAATACTTCCAACACGAAAAATGGAGATTGGCGTGTTTGTTTAATCAAATGGGCATTACTAAATTTGACGTAATTGAATATGAAGAAAAATTGGTTTTTAATTCTTTTTTATTGTAGTCGTTTTCCTTAATTCGTTTACTGATTTTCAACTACGTTACAAGCCATTTGCTTAACAATTAGAAAAAAAAGACTGCAAATACAGGACAATAATGAAATACTCATAATTAAATATATCCCTGCGCGAAATTTGTATCAATTGTTTCAAGAGTACAAGTACAAAAAGAAAGAGCTCATTACCAGTGAAAGGAGAACGAATTATTAACTGGTATATGAAGAACCAAAAGGTAGAAAAAGTAATGAATTACAGTACAGTATTCACCGTTGGTGTGACACATTTTTTGGGACTTTCTAAAATTTGGTTCTTAAATTTAGTTATAGGACTTGTTTTATTGAAATAATACTCTATTGTTGTAACTTACACTTGTCAAATGGTGGCTGCTAGGTGTCAATTGACCGTCTCCAAAGACAATCCCATGTAAAAGTGATATATCCAATTCATATAAAGTGTTAGAACTAGAACCGGTCTCTACCACCAAAGACCTATCACGGAACTACTTTAATGTCAGTTCTCTTCCCTCTAGGGATTTGACCAAATAGTTTTTCCCTCTTACAAAAATATCAGAAATAAAAGGTGTGCAATTTTTCGGAAAATGATCAAAAAAATGCATTTCAGTATGAACCCTAGAGGGAAGCGAACTAACACTTAAGTAGTCCTGTGATAGGTTATTTGGTGGCAGAGACCGGTCCTAGCTCTGACACTTTATATGAATGGGACCTATCAGTTTTACATGGGGTTGTCATTGGAGCGGGTCAATTGACACCATTTGGCAAGTCACACATCTATTCTCAATGAACGTGTTTAGTGTTAGTTACTACAATGATATTCCTTGGTATTCTTCAAGTCAAAAGTCCTAGAATTTTTTTTAAGAACACGTTTTTAAATAGTCTTAAAGAAATGTATCACACCACCGGAGAATAGTGAACCTGTTACAAAAACGGTCCTAATAAACAAATAACAAATCATTTATATAATAAAATTATTAAAACAAAATTAATACAAAATTAAAAAATCTACCTTTTGTTCTTAGTTAATATACCAGTTAAGTGATTAGTTCTCCTTTCACATGCCATTAGTTATTTCTTTTCGTTCTTATTCTATTTTCATAAATCGCAGTACCAGTTCTGTTGGAACAATTAACACAAATTTCCCTCAGGGAGAGAATAATAAAAAGCTCCATCTATATTTCAGTCCCTACTTTTTACCATATGGAGATTGCCATTTTTGTTTCTATACCACTCAATTATTTGTTCTTCCGATTTAATGCTTTCTAGCTTTTTGTACTATAGGTTTCACTTTCACTTTTCTCTATCTTTTGTAAACTTTTTTAGATTTTAAGAGACATAAGTCTTTTTTCACTTTAACAAAACAAATTTTAAACAGTTGTTATGCCAAGAATGACTGGGTCAAATCATTTAGTTAATGTGGCTTTAAAGCAGTCCCAAAATGTTTTACTTTCTGTTTTGAAAAGTATTTTGAACACCGAAACGGTTAAGTGATTTTTCTGTTTTAAACTCTGTAACAAATTTTAATCGGGGTACGTTTGAAGTAAATAAATTTCATTTTAATTTTTTAATGCTTGTTGTTTTAAAAATGACTTAACCGAATAGTTACAATTTGAAATTAAAATTTGGTTATATACTTACTTATGAAATCCTTTAAAAAGCCATTTGAGCCATCCATAATAAAAAAAATGCTTAACCAATTAATTTTATTTGACAAAATTTTTCTTATTTTCTTTTTTCAATATCTAGGTCATTTTAAAAATGTCATAAAATTCTGAAACAAACATAAATTATGTTAAATTTTTTTAATGTAGTTTTCAAAAAAAGGCTGGTTATCACTCTATTCAATAAAACAGATGCATAATGTTCTTTTTGCTATAGTTTTACAAAATTTATTATTTGTGTGTGCTCCCCGTTTTATTGGATCGAAAATTGCTGGGGGATTTCAGTGTGTTGTTTTCGGGTAGTTTATGTTTGTTTCATGTCTTAAAATTGTTTTTAATAGTATTTTGATGATCGCTTTCATTGGTTCTTCTACCAAGCGACATTTTTTAAGTGTATGATAGACAAATAATGTTTTGTATGTAGATATGTTTTTATGTAAATGTTAATTTTTATCGATTTTTTTTTTATTCTATTTTGCTACAGAATCTGGTTAAAATTGTATAACTTGTTTAACGTTTTCTTTCCTTTTTATAAATTTTTAAAAGTAGCGGAATTAAACATGAAAATTCAGTAATAGTTTCGAAAGGTTTTTTTCATTAGTTTTTGCATAATATTAACTTTAATTCCAGTTTTATAGTCATGTGAAATTTTATTTTATAGAGCTATAAAGCAGATTTCTTTCTTTTAGAAAAAGAAATTTGTACCAGTTGAAAACAAAGTTTGAGCGTAGAAGCTTAAAGTTTTCTAATATATAAATGAAAAGGAATTTTGTGTAAGAAAGATCTACACAACTTTTGACAATGGCAGATTTTTACATACTGGTAATAGTAACATTTATTAAATATATATTTATTATATATATTGTAACGTTACTAACCTTATATCTCCTAAACTAAAAGAGATGCAAATAATATTGCTTATAAAAAATAAGCGGACCGATGTCTGGTACTTTTTTTAATTCGGCCCTTTTGGGAAGAAAACTGGTAAAACCTTTATTTTGGAACTTTTTTGTCACCCTCCCTATCTTTAAAACCCATAAAAATACATATATCACAATGGTAACTTATCTAGAAAGTATAAAAACTGATTGCGTACTTTTTCGAAATTCGAACATTTAAGGGTTGAAAATCGTAAAATTCTTGATATTTTTTCCAAATAAATTTTCTCCATTCATGGACATGTCAGAAGCTAAAAGGCCTATCTCCACAAACAAAAAGTGTAGTAATTTGTATTTTTTGAAAAATTAAATTTTAAAATTTAAGATGCTACCAAAAGGTAGTTGCGGAACATATATGCCTATTATCGGGCTGCTAACTGTTTGAAAAAATCAAAGAAGATTCAAACTAGGGATGTAGCGAATACCGATACCGATATATCGGCAAAACTTCAAGTTCGCCGTTATATTGGTACCGGCGAAATTTTACTGCCGATACGACGATACTTTTTATGTCAATGGCGCCTTTCAATGTCTCAGTGTCAGAACTTACTTCAACAAAATGGCATAAGAATACATACAGTTTATACCGTACAAAAGGCTGTGGTCCATGACATAAATCAGAAAAGATTTTTATTGACCATTTTAGATAAACCCAGATTTCTCGGAAACTGTCCGACCGATTTTTTGCACGCATCGCTCATTTTGTCCAGAAAACTATTTACTTTTAGAAAATATACATTTTATACCATGCAAAAGGCTGTGGTAAAAATTTTTTGTATTTTTATTAAAAATATAAATATATTTTTACTTTCCCTTTTTAAATTCCTAAATTCGACGCTAACTTATTGTTCATATCAGAGCTGTAAATGAATCATTCATTTTTGAATTAATTCGTGAATCATTCATGCATTGAATTAGCAAATTTTGAATTAATTCTTTTCACACAAATAAATGAATTGAATTAAATTTGAATCAATTCAAACGAATTAGGCAGAAATGAATTTAAATTCGTTTCTAATTCAAATGAATCTGAAAAATGAATTGCAATTCATTTTGACAAATTCAAATGAATCTGTAAAATGAATTGCAATTCGTTTCTAATTCAAATGAATCTGAAAAATGAATTGCAATTAATTTTTCAGATACATTTGAATTGCATTGATTTTGAATTAATTCAAATGAGTTAAAAAAAAATTAACAATTCAAATGAATGAAATCTAAAATGAGTTGCAATCAATCAAATTCAAGAGCAGATCTAGGGGGAATAAAAAATGAAAATTTCTTTTTTCAGTGTTTGGAGTTTATTTCTTCAAGAAGAAATTATTTTTATTCTGAATGACAAAACACATTTAATTTTCAAGAGGAAATAAGGAAACAACTTAAAACAATCGACTAAATTAATTTGACATTACATGGGAAAATAATGAAAACTCTCCCTAATGAACATACCTGGTACTTATTATACCATGGAGTAAACGAATACAGCTTTGACAGCAAAAAATTTTATGTTGAGATTCAAAGTTGCTAGAATCTTTAAAATTCGATTAAAAATAAAAAAAAGGAATTTTCCACAATATACAAACAAGAGATTATTTAAACCAAAATTGATTGTTAAGCACAACTTTCACACTATTTGATAAAAATAAAAATTTAAGTTTCTTTTAGCAAATAAACAAAATTTTCACATTTTGATAGGATTTTCGCCGATACATAATAAATTAATTCCTATTCTGCCGCTACTGGCAATTCCAGTATATCATAGGAATTTTAAATCTAAGAATTTTTTATTTTGGACTTTGCTAGGTGATTCACAAAACGAGCTTGCTGTCTTTTACAAAAAAAAATTGTTGAATAACAAAACGACAGTGATGCTTACTTTAGATTTACTTACAAAGTCAATTCAAATTACATTCAATTGCATTCCAATGAGTTGGAAATTAATTGTTAATATTTTTTTTTAACTCATTTGAATTAATTCAAAATCAATTCAATGTAAATGAATCTGAAAAATGAATTGCAATTCATTTTTCAGATTCATTTGAATTAGAAACGAATTGCAATTCATTTTACACATTCATTTGAATTTGTCAAAATGAATTGCAATTCATTTTTCAGATTCATTTGAATTAGAAACGAATTTAAATTCATTTCTGCCTAATTCGTTTGAATTGATTCAAATTTAAATCAATTCATTTATTTGTGTGAAAAGAATTAATTCAAAATTTGCTAATTCATTAATGAATTAAAATCAAAAATGAATGATTCATTTACAGCTCTGGTTCATATACTGCAAATCCCCATTATATGGGTATTTTGGTTTCCCGGTTTTTAAATTCCCAAATTCGACTAACGTAAGTAAATCACGAAAAGTCTAAACAAAACTAAAACAAAATCTGCAAAAAAAAACCGCGTCTTCCTAAATTTGTAAATTTTAAGGTTCTTCCATGTAAAATAATTAATTGTATTGCCAATACAAATAAAGAACAAATCATTTTAAGTGTATTTGATAATTTTATAACCGATTTCAAAGAAAAATTCTTAAAAAACTTCAAGTGATTTGAAATCGTCATGCTGTAAGCTGACCGGTGTAAGTCACGATATTTCGAAAATTTTTATGCGCAGAACAGCTTTTTAGTGATTTCAAATCACTTTACGAAAAAGTGATTTTTAGAACATGTCTGATATTTTCATAAAATCATTTTTTTTTTTTTGTAAATTCTTGATGTTTTTATTTCTTATTTCCGAAATTCATTTCAGAAATAATGGCGGTTTTTATAAACATCAGATAATAAGAGCACAGTGCTAGATTGAGAAGTTTTTTTTCAACTGACAAGCAGGGCATCTGGCAGATAAAAATAAATCGACTGTGCTGAATCTAATGGGGCTAACCGTTTTTCTTTAGTAGATTTTAAAAAAAGTAAGCAAGATGAAAAATTTTGTAACAGGCCCTCAATGTCGACAACAACATTTCTAACGAATTTTTATATTGAAAACAATAATGAAAACCTTTTGTTTCCAATATAAATATACGAAAGAAATGTTCTTGTCGACATTGTTCTTGTTATAAAACCCAGACGATACCAACTTTCGTTGCATTGGACAAATGACAAACATAATTGAAAAAAAAAACAATAAAACATTTCATGTTTATCGTTTAAAAAGGTTTATTTTATTAATTAGAATCTAATCCTGCTAACTTTTATTAAAGAGCTTATATAGAAAAACGATTAGCGCCATTGAATTCACTGTAGTGAATTCAGCTTAATGTAACGGATGCCCTGCCTGTCAAATTTTTCAACTAGCACAGTGTAATTATTTTTACCAAATAATATAAAAATCAGATTTTTTATTTTTGTTATAAACATCATAATTTATAAGCCAATCTCTTAAAAATCTAACCTCCAGTATCTTAATTCATTGCCTAGTTTAAATAAAATATCATGATTTGTTTTAGAATTATTATTAGGTGTCTTAAAGTAATTTTTAAGAGGGGATATTATAATTCACCTGTCGTTAATTAAAGATCTTTCATCACAAAATTCGGTAGAAGGATTTCTAATATTTAAAAAGCTAAATTAGATCAAATTTCTATTTATACAAATTTTTAAGAACTGAACGCAAAGGCTGATTTATATGGGCATATTATGGACCGATTAACACAAAATTACATGGTGTTTTTTTTTTGCCATATAGTGCTAAATTGGATCAAATTTCACCATAATAGCAATAATTAAATGATTTGCCAGAGAGGGTTTTATATGTAGCATATCGTAACTTAAAGACCGATGTTTTCGAAAGTTGGCAGAGTGATTTATAATCTAATGAAACTTTGACAGACTGCAATACTGCAATAGCATGATTCGTTACGGTTTTAGGCGGACTAAAGTGTTTCCGAGATTGGTTTTTATATGAGTCCTATGATAAATTATGAACCAATCTTCGTGAAATATGTCCGAAATCTTGAAACTATAGCAGACTAAATTTTGCTAGAATAGTCGTATAAAACGAATCTTTGCAACATTCTGTAATGAATTTAAGTTAGTTTTTGTAACAAAAATATAAATTTTTTTGGAAGGTTGTTTGATATTTGGCCTCATAGCTCTTTTTCTACAGAACCGATTGTGCTGGGTTTCAATCCCGAGCTACGTAGAAGAACAAAAAAAAATTTTGACACCAATATTGCTCTTCTCAGTTGAGTTTTTCTATAGTGAGCGTGTTTTTAACAGACGGACGGACAGGGCTTAATCGACTTAAAATTACTCAAGGGCCCAGAATATATAAACTTTATGGGATCTTAGATGAATATTAACAAAGTTTTACACAAAATGACAAACAATCAGCCATGTCACAGAGTACAATTCCGTTCGGAAACGGAATTCATTCCGTATTTTGGTGCTTCAGAAAATTGCGAATGAAACCATTTTTGTTTTCATGAACGGTATGGGAGTTTTCTGTATCTCAAAGACCAAAAAACTATCAAAATATACTTTCTATCAATTAACAAATATGTTTTCTTCAATTCCGAACGGAATTGTATTCTATGACATGGCTGAATGTATACTTTCATTCACCACTAGTGGCGAAGGGTATACAAATATTTCTTTAATAAAGGGTTAATTTTCAAATTGCCTTAAAATGCTGCCCGCAACATGTTCCTGGAAACTTAAATTTATATTGATGTTAATCTGAAATATGCTTTAAATATTTTTTTAGAACAATAAACATTGAAAATATCAATACAACCCATAAATTTTTCAATGAACTGCTACGTACAACCGCTGTGCTGTTTAACTGCGAACAAAAAACTCCAGCAGCGAATTTTAAAGGACAAACAGATTTTTGTTAACGAAAATAAAGAAATAAATTTTAAAAATATTAAGGTTACTAAAACACACACTTGATCTGGTTAACTGAAGACAATTTTAAAATATGTAGTTTGTTTTGATATTGGTCAATATTTTTTGCATGGATTAAGAGGGGTTTCCGAATCGTTAGTTTTCTATGAAAATCTAAGAACTGACAGTTAGTTTAACTCCTAATGGTTTGGTAAATAAAAATTAAAACTACTAATTTATTATTAATTAATTATATTTACTAGTTATTAATTTAAACTGAAGCCCTAATATATTCTTCAAAAACCACAATATTATAGAAAACTTTATGGAACCACAGCTGGAAAGGACTTAAATAAGTTTGTCATTCCATTTGTAATTTCTTAAATATTGATGTTAGACCTTATAAATTATAACTCTGTAGCTTATAAGTAGCGAAGTTGATTTAACGATCCGTCCGTCTATCCTTCTGACCGTTTGTGTGTTGAAATGGGATTTCAGAAGACCTCAGAAATGATGGGTACTAGGTAATTTTATTTAGTTCTGTCACATATATGTACTCCGTTAAATTTTTCTACTGAAAATCAACGAGCGCGGTCCATAAATGACTAAGATAAGAGTAAAAAACCACGATTGCCTTCTATTTTTTTTTTTTATTGTTTTATTTTAATGTGTCAATTTTTTAACTACTTTTTTACACACACATAAAAAAAATTTAACTGACAGACCCACAATGTCGACAAGAAGATTTTATATTTAAAACAAAAACAAATTTTAGTTTTTTGTTATTGTTTCCAATATAAATATGCGAAAGATATGTTATTGTCGACATTGTGGGCCTGACCGAAAATGTGTAATATTATTTAAGAAAATTATTAAATTTGCACTAGTAAACCAATTGATAGTATCAATAAAATAGTTATAATTTTATTAATTAAAATTAAATAATAACATTACCAATAAAATATTTAATTGATGTTTTATTATAATTTGCATTCTGATTTATGTTAAACCTGGTATATATTGTTTTTTTTGTAGTTTTAAGTATCCACAGCATAAAAAAGTGTTGCATGCCAACGGTACATATTAGCGCTTTTTTAAAAAATAAATTCGTCAATTTCTTTGTTTTATATAAAATGTCCGCCATTCTTTATATTTTTTTTTTTTGGTAATAACAACATTTTCTGTAGTAATGTTGTTGTAATGTAATGTAAACTTTTTACTCACTTGATTAAATTTCTTAATTTAAACTGATTTTATTTTTTTATTAATGGTTTAATTAAAAAAAATGGCGAACATTTTTTCTGTGCATAACAAATATAAAATTCATTTGCCGTTGAAATAGAGAAATGTGTCTTAAACGAAAAAATGTACCCAACATATTTTTTTTTAATTCTGTTTGATAATGTGAGTTATTGGGTGAGTGGTCTAAGACGCAGCATTACATCCGAATATAGCACTGTTCCTGGTTTCCTATAGCATATATTTGTTGGTATATACAAATTTATTCCTTTCTCAACAGACTTTTATAACCCATATTTAAACCCTGTAAAAACTTAAATACATCATTTAGACTTTTACCTCACAAGATGTTTAAAATACATGTTTTACACAAAAAAACTCTTGTTACAAACTTGGTTAACAAGATTTGCAGAAAAATATAAAAAGTATAAAACAAAAATCTTGTTATATTGATTTTACAGCAAGCATGGTAACAATATTGCGTGGATCAGACATTTTCTTAACTTACAGTACATGTCTGTAAAGTTCGTTAAAATGACAATTGCATTGCTCGTTTTTTCTATATAGCAGAGATTTTTTTCTTTCTTTGCAATTGACAGTTAATACAAGTACGAGTACTGAATGTTAACAGACTCAGAAAAAGTAGTGCACACGAATTTTTCTTTATTTATTTTTTTTTTTTTTTCAATATATTTCACTATTGCATTATTATCATGGTCAGGTCTGTCTGAGAAGATTGTGAACAAAAAAATATTTTATAGTTTTTTTTTTTTTGTGAAAAGTATAATTCACGCAGTGTTGAAGAGGAACGAACAATATAACCAACGGAAATTGATTTTAATGATTTATTAGCAATTTTGCGTAGCACCACAGGCTATTTTTTGAAGTTAAAGTGTTCACATTTTTGACAAAAAAGTTTCGTCAGTTAAATGTTTAATATTACAAATACACTGTTAAGTGAAACAATTCCTTGGAGTATAATATTACTTACAGTGCAGTGATCCTAAAAAACAGTAAGCAATAAATTTGTTTAACATTTTATAAAACAGTAGTACTTGTAACGATGGCCTTTGTACTTTTGGAAATTTCGTTTTCTTAAAATTGTTCCTTTTTAGTACGTCATGGTTTGATTATGTATTGTAAGAATTTTTTAAAAAAAAAAAGTAATAAAACGCTTAAATTTAAACTTAAATTACCCCGTATTTCTATTTAAAACTAAGGCTAAGATTGAACTAAGTGAAGATTGATATGAAAGTAATTTATCAAATGAATAATAATATAATATAATTGGACCCTAAGGCTTATTATTGTTAGAACTAGACTAAATTCAATAACGAAATGCAAAAAGTCTTAAAAGAGAAACTGTATAGAAATTTAGTTAATAAGCCTTTGTATTTAGTTAACAAGCATTTGTATTTAGTTAACAAGCAATTTTATATAATTAGGCAACAATTCAAACATGAACCCCTACTAGAAAAACTAATATTGATTTTTTGACTTCTACGTTTGTAGATTAAATTGTACTTAAAATTCGACTACATAGAATCCTACTAGATAAACTGGAATTGAACTTTATAAGCGCTAACAATTAAGGCTCGACTTAGACTGCGATATCGATTTACATGAGCACCTGCACTGTGGCCTAATTTCATGGTGGATCTCAAATACATGGCGGGTTAATATTTCACACTTACCAAATGTCCCTGTGTGAATAAGGGATCATTTACACACACAGGTAGCAATCTCGGGAGTATAATCCACCAGCACTTATACAACCACCCCTTGTTTAGGAACCGGCGCTAACTAATAGTCATAACTATTCATTAATCTAAGCAGTTTCTGTTAAATATCAACAGCACCTAGGTCAATCCACAGACCGCACTTTTCCACAAGGATGAAAAATCAGTCTTTCACGTGAATGCAGCCCTACACCCGCTATTTTGGGTTTAAAGCACAACTACTACGTGTTCTCTGATATTATCACTTCGTCAATAAAGCTAATCCTCGTTGAACCCTTTTGTCAGATCATGCCCTGAAAAAGGTACTCCCACAGAAAAGCAAGGCATCCGCAAAGACAATCATCCTGAAAGCCAGGAAACATTTCTCGCAAGAAGTACACTAGGGGAGACCTCACCAATAGGCAGACTATTGACTCCCATAGCACCTCAGTTAAGTACTGAGGTACAACCTCGAACTCAAAAAAGTCCATTGACCCCAGGTAGCATTCACCTGATTATAAAATGTATGAGATTCCGAAGAGTGCCAGTACATTCAAGCGCCGAGGTTAAGTAAATAACCAAGGCAGAATGGTAAATTGTCACCTTGCGGATCCAGGAGTATGTAATACAAAGGTGAAATATCCTTTATATTATTCCTACAACCCCCAGGGGAGCTCAATTTATACTGTAAAATATGCAACAATTTAAACTCGATGTAGACTGTATAAAACCAAAATTGTCTGTATATTAGAGTCGAGCGATATTTTAAAGAGTACAGAAATTCTTTATTAAACTCGATTATAAAACACTACCCAAACCATAAACCTAATATCAATGTCAGATTCATACATTAAAGTCAGAATTGCTCTAAAAATATTCCTTCTATTGAAACAATAAAAGGACTCTATAAACCTCTACGATTAAATCCAACATGGAATTATTTTTATAAAATGCTTCGATTAAACCCATAATGTGCATTTTCAGACTAGTCTTATAACTCTGATTACTTAAAAAACCCCATTTAAGGTTTAATTTTTCTTTCCTAATTTGACATTTACTTACATTTTGTCCTTGGTGTATTGTATATTTAAGTCGTTTTTTAGCTGCATTGTTAAAATAAATTTAAAGAAAAAACTTTTGATTTTTATCATGTCCTCTGCAATTACAACATTGTGTAACATGCATTTTATTGTTGCTTGTTGGGGTTTGTTGGTTTGTTTGTTTTTTTTTTTGTTGCTGATACTACGACGGATGCATTTGTCTAAAGGCCTATTGACAATTGTGGCGATTTCTGCTGCTGTTATGCTTTAAATTTCATTAAATGTCGAATGTGTCGTCTGTCTTGCTTTTGACCAAATATGGTTTATGTCGCCATTTGGCTGTTTTTTTAAAAAACTCTTTTGCTTAATATTTTTTTTTTATATATTTAATTACATTTACTCTGCTGGTTTGCAGGATGCAATTGTATTTTTTTGTTCCTCTTTAAAAAAATGTATCTTTAATGCAAGTCCTTCAATGTAATTCCAAAGACATGTTGTATGAATAAAAAAAAAAAATATGTTTCCTTATACATACATACATATATATTTATTGAAAATTACAAATATTTGTGAATAATAATAAATTGTTAATCAGAATTATTTATTGTAAATTGACATAACCATATTTTTTTTTTTTTTTTTGTAAATCTTTAGGATGAGGTTATGAATAATTAAAATCTTTAATTTTAAAATTATAGATATGTATTTATTTTAAGATTTTTTTTAATTTAACAAAATACATTGATTCGATTTTAAAGGTTGCGTTCATTAAAAAAATACGTGCAATATTATTTCGCAATTTTTTTTATAATTTATGAGGTTTTTTTGTTAAGGTATGAAGTTCTGTATAATTAAACATTTTTTATTAATGAAAAATTGTAAACCAAAATTTAAATTAATACCTACAAAATGCTTTGCAACCAAACAAAGTCACATCAACATATTGCCGAAAGGATAAACATTTTTTCGGAATATACTTTCGAAAATCCTGAACAAAAAATTACGATTTTAGTAACAAATAAACTTAAACAAAAGTTCTGAAGACTTTTGCCCCTATTACGGCTTGCAACTTAACTCTAATTAATTTGAAATTTTGAAGTTTTGTATTACTGTTCTCAACATTGTGCTAGTGCTATTAACAAAAACATCAAACATTTACAACTCGTGAACAGCAGTTGTAAAGTTAAGTTGTTAAGTTTCAACTCAACTGAGTTGAGTTGTAAATAGTAATATGGGCCTTTGTATTATTCTTTATAATATTTTAATATTTATTATTTGATTGATTATTTGATTATTTTTTTGCACTTATTCTTAATTTCAACAATTATCTTTATTTCCAAAAACTTTTATTTAATCCTCCAATACCAAATTCTATCTTTGAACTTGGTCTTTGTATTCTATTCATAAAAAAATTACCAACCCTGACCATGACTTTTAATAATAAAAATTTTGTATTTTCCAAATATCAAAGTAAATGGCTTAAGACTCCTCAAAAAAAAAAAACAAAAGAAATAATGAATCAAAAGAAAACTGACTTTAAAATTGTCTAGATATCAAAAAATCCAAATAATGTCAATAACGTTTACAAAAATGTTTCGCAACATACAGAAACCAAAAAAGTGTTGTCATTTGAATGTCTCATAAATTTGAATACAACCTTGATGGGTTCTAAAAACTCAAAGCAAAAATATAAAATATCATCTGGCTTAAGCTACAAAACAATAGACCAGACATATAAAGTAGTCTTAAACTTACCGTCAACGTAATTCTGTTCTTTAGTTAAAATTTCAAGAAACTTCTTACCGGCAACATTCTCTCTAAACCATCGCATTTTTAAGCAGAGAGCAAAAAAACACAAAAATTGTCAAATGTCCTCTGTGTTGAACATAAATGATATGCTTTGACGCTTATAGTCAAAGACGATAGTAAATTTATACTAACTATAGCAAAAGTATTAAAAAAAACGAAGAAGTTGGAAAAAAAATTGTTGAAAAAATTTACATAAAAATACAATAGTTGTGAAGAAGAAGTGAATTGAAGTAAATTCGTTACCAATGCTATGATGAGAATGATAAAATACTGGCGAAAGAAAAATAGTACAAAACAAAAACAGAAACAAAAAAAATTGCATACAAAAATAAAATGATGCTGATGATGACGCGAGCAACGATGATCATGAATAAGATCAGCGTTGAAGCAAAACTCATTACGCATTCAAGGTCCTTAAAAAGAGACTTTAAATCGAAACGGAAATCTTTTTTTAACATTTTTTTTAAGTTTTTTAATGCTGCTGAATACAGTATTAAAAAAGATGCTGAATAGTTGCAATATATAATTTTTTTTTTTTATTTGTTGACCACACTAAAAGAAAAGTTGTGTGGATTGAAACATATGGTATCATCACAACCTTAATGTCAGATTTGTGTGCATAAGTATTTACCTATAATCATAGTCAAAAATGAAGTCGAATTTTTCTAAAGTATACTTTAGAACAATGGTGTTCCCACGCCTTTAAAGCCGGTTTTTGTTTAAGTGTGCTTTATTTTATTATCACCAAGATTTCTTTATGACGTGCTAAATTTCCAATTTTTATTACTGAGAAATACAATGAAATTTATTGTTGAAGGAAAGCTAGGCCAGATCGTCAGGAAACATTCAGTTTTTTCATGTAAAAATATCATAGCTATACAAAATAGCAACACTAAACAGTGAGTTTATCTTTTCTTACATTCCCCTACAATTCGCTGGATTTATTCCGACTCGAGTTGTAGTTGTAAGAAGTTGTAAATAGAAAAAACAAAATTAGGAAACAAATTGCTTAATTTTATTGTTTGTCTAAGACAACCATGAACATCGGCCATTATGTTTAGTCTTTAACCGAATAAGGCTGGGTTTTTGAGATCTTAATTAAACTAGGTTTAGTAATTCCGAAAACAGATTTGTGCCGCCATTACCAAGTTCGTATACAAAATTTAAATAGAACAGTTTAGTTTTGCTTAAAATGTGGGTCTTTAATATAATAATAAAAATCGCATTTTGCCGAGATTCAGAGCTCGTTAAGCTAAGTTTAAATTTAATCCACATCTCAAAAATCCAGCGTAAGGTTTAATTTTGAAAACAAATTTTAATTTTTTTTAAATGTATATTTATTATTTGCCCTTTCAAATATTTAATAAGAAATTAATCAAATTTTATTCCAATTTATTTTTTGGCTTATACCCTTGCCAATATCGGAATAAAAATACCCTTATCACAGATTTCATTAAATGGGTGCTTAACGCTTCCAGTTGGGCAATGCCTACGGTATCGCCATTTCGCAAGCGGGTATTACCACAATCGTTACAAATTTTTCTACCTAGAGGGTTTGGGTGGAATTCAAGTTTTTGTATTTACTGAATATTTTTTCATCGTGGTTTTTAATGATGGCACATTGAGATCCTTGTGTATATGCGAGTTGTTTACATACCAAGAGGCGGCGTTACTGACTCGAAGAATTCAATTTTGTCATCTTTGGTATTTCCTTATGTTAGAGGTCAAGGCAGTGCCAAATAACTTATTACCGTACCGCCAGATTGGCTTGGTTGTAGTTGTTGGTTGTCATATCTGAAGTATATATCAGATACAATTGAGGTCCTTAGATACTTTCCTGTGGGACTTTAGCATGAATGGATGGAGAAGAACTTAGAAAATTTTCTTTTTATACCCTTCACCGAAGGTAAAAGGGTATATATAACTTTGTCATTCCGTTTGTAATTTCTACAATATTGATCTAAGACCATATAAAGTATATATATTCTGGCTTCTTATGAGAAGGGAAGTTCAAATCTGGTTGTCCGTCTGTCCGTCCGTTGAAATGGGTTTTCCGAAGACCCCAGATGTGATGAAGGCTAGGTTGTTATACATTTATGTCACATATAGTCCGGAATTGTTTGCTGTTAAAATTCAGGAAGATCGGTCCATAAATGGCTGAGATATGAGCCAAAAACCACGACTACCTCTAATTTTTTCCATAAATCCCATGCTGTTTTTGTTTTTTAAATTCTTTTTTTCTGCATATCTCGAGAGCGGCAAGAGCTACGGCTTTCAAATTTAGTACAAACATGTTGCTTGCCAATACGCAAACTCTCTATGGGCGGTATTGGAGAAGTGGGTGTGGCACTTCCCATACAAAGACGTTATACATTTCTGTATATCTGGAGAACAAAACGAGCTAAAGTTCCCAAATTAGGTACAAACATATCGGTTATCAATACACAGTATCCCACAAAATATGGGCGCGATTGGAAAAGTGGGCGTGGTACCTCCCGTACAAAGACATTATTGAAAATACTCGAAATTTTTAATTTTAGGGCTCTAGTATGACATATGAACACGTTTTATATACCAAAATATCAGAAATTTTTAGCAGCATATATTTCCCGAAACCCCTGAAACTTTTCTCCCAAAAATGGAAGAGTAATGCCCAAAATTTTTTTAAACATACCCATTTTCGGGAACAATAGATCTTCCCGAGTCCAAGTTTTATAATCTAAGTAAATGGTTTTTTCTTCCTAAAGACGTGGGTATATAAATCTGCCAAATTGGTTAAGAAATGGTTAAGTTATTAGCAAAATACTCCAAAAATGGGCTAAAAAGCATCAAAATTTTTATAAAAATTAAATTTTTAGAGCTGTTACATGACCTATGGATACGTCTTATATATCAAAAGATCGGAATATTTGCTGAAAAACTCGGAAAAATCGGCTCAGATACAACAAAGTTATTACCAAAATATAATTTTTTTTAAGAAAAATACCTATTTTCGGGAACCGTAGATATTTCCGAGTCCAAGTTTTATTACCAAGGTAAATGGTAAATTTCTTCATAAAGACGTAGGTGTATAAATCTATCAAATCGATTGGAAAATGTCCGAGTTATGACCAAATTACTGAAATACCAATATTTACTTTTTTTTATATAATTAAGTTGTTTTATTTGCGTAATCGTCTGAGTGTTGACGGGTTGAAATCCCATTCGATAAATTTTTTTTTCTCTTGGTACTTATAATTTATTTTTAATTAAATAAAAAATATATCAGTTTTTGCTATTTTTACGTTTATATCCTTTAAAAAACACTTTTTTTTTTATAAAATTTAGAGTTTTGTTCTAAATAAATGCGCATTTTTTTCTGTGGCTAATACTTTTATATAAAAACCAAACAATTTATTTTTGGTAAAACCCTTAATATCTCAAAACAACTTAAGCCATTATTATTTAATGCCATAGATATATTATATATGTAGATAGTTCTTATCGCACCCTGGTGAAGGGTATATAAGATTCGGCATAGCCGAATATAGCACTATAACTTGTTTAATTACAATTTGGAACAATTAAAGTGGTTTTTAACTTCTTGTGTGCAGGGTTATCGCTCGCCGACTGAAATCGGAATTTTTCACTTTTTGGTCGGTCTGTGACTTTTTGCGAGACTTTTTATGAGAAGATGTAGCTTTACCATTGGGACACAATTGCACCGTATGAACGTCGTAGCGTATGATCTAGACTATTAAAAACTCTTATAATATTCTAAATTTTTGAAGGTTTTATTATATAAATATATAATGTATAACATTTTCAACATACTAAATATAATATGAAAAGGCCAAATTTCCCCCCCTTAAATCCCTAATTTCCTAGATCTCTTCTTCTTAATAAAGAATCAAGCTTTTTATTATTAAAGAAATTTATAAAAAAAGGGACTTGTATTTGACGAAGTGTTTAATAACAGATAAAATGTCCTCTCCTTATTCATATTTCTCTTAGTGTATCATATGAACTTGAAGTCAGGTATTGTTGTTCAATCACGCGCATTTACGATTCATGACATTTTGGAACATGTCGCTTTCATAAATAGTTAACCTACCGAGATGGCAACTATTTAAAAAAGCAAAATAAAAAAAAGTTTGTTAATAACAAAGCCAAGTACTAGTAAAACTTGGCAACTAACAAGGAAAACCAACCATATGGCGGTGTATCTTATAGAAGAGACACTGATAAGACAGCATGGGGTTCATTTTTGGGCAGAAGATGAAAACAGAAGAAAAAGAAGTAGAAGATACTAAAAAAAAATGCAGAGGAATTTACTTAGTTTCCACTGCAAACATGATTATCATTATAATCGTGTTTTTGTTAGCAATATTGTGCTTATTTTTTGTATATTTCACTCTTTATTTTTAAACATTTTTCATTTTTTATAAAAAAAAATTAGTATAATTTTTTGCTATTTTCCATTTCTAGGCAACCATACCATTGCAATCATTTAACCTTGATTGCGGACGTTTAGATAATACAAGTGGTACGGCAACAAGTTCAGGTGGCAATGTGACTAAAACGAATGTAGCCTACCTGAGAACATTATCGGCACCGACACCATCGCCTTCACATAATATTTACCAACAACTACATCATAATCATGGCAATAAGGCAACATGTGGCAACAGCACAAGTGGTGGAAGTAAAAAGCTACAACGTAATAGTTTAACAGGAGGCATATTCAATGCTATATTTGATCAACATCAGCATCTGCCGCAGCAATTGCAACAACAGCAACTGACAAATTTCCAAAGCAATGAAGCCGCTTTAAATGCCTTAACTGCTGCTTCTGCCTGCTCGAAAACAACCAATGACACTAAGTCAAAAATGTCAACAAAAATAACTCCAACAACCATATTGAAAATTGAAGAGACTTTGCCGTCTTCAACGTCTTTGGGCAATGGTGCTTTTAAAGATTCTACTTCCACAGCGTTGTCAACAGATTTAGAGACTCTACAGCAGAAACGTCTTCGTCAGTTAAATATTGAAATGGATAATATACGCAATACGTCCATAGATCAAAGCCAGCAATTGTCAGCCTTAATGCAACAAAATCACTATTGCACTGGAAGCCACAATAATAATAAACATAAAAATCTTATGACAACATCATCGGCGTCATCTTCATTTGCCATGTTAGCAGCAATACCAAAAAAAGTTCCAAACCCCTGCACCAACAACTCCCCCTATACAACGGCCAGTAGTAATGTGACCTGTGTTGCTGGCAAACCAGTTAACTCCAACCCGTTAATACAACACAATACAGTTCCAGCCTCCGCCTCAGCAACGGCAACAAGTTATCTATTACATGGCAGTGATGCTACCAAAAAAGGTTCAACCTCTACAATCTGGACATCTGAGGAATCGATATTAAGGAGTGTTGGCGCCGTCGATGAAGACAATAAGTAAGTATCATCATCATTTTTAACATTTTGATTATGGCATTTGTTTCGCAGAGAACAAATAATAAAAAAATTAAGTACATTGTAATTCAATTCTTTATGTTTCTAATCCATTGAGACATAATTACTTAAAAGAATATTTTTAGTTTTTAGAAGTGTGTTTAATGCGCATGCCTGCCGGACTGGCTGTGCGCCATTGTAGACTTTCAGTTTATGTGTGGCCTCTTTGGGGAGTTGTCGGGTCGTTGTTATTTAAGTTTTTAATCTTATGTGCAATGCTTTTTCTTGTGTTACAATAAATTTTTTTTTTTTTTTGGCTAATAATTTCCCTAGAGAGCTTTATTTTGTAATGATGAATACAGTTTGTTTTTAATGTGAGAATAACTAGAGATTTGAAGAAAAAGTCTAATACTGATTACACAAGGGAACAAAATATGTATGTAAAAAAGTCAAAGCTGCACTTTCTTTTAAAAGAACTCACTGTTAAAGATCAAAAGTAGCCATCAAAGTGAGAGACTGAAAAAGTTATATCTTTTTTTTAAAAATAAATTAAAAACAAAACTCAAATAAGGATGTAATTTATTTGACTTATGAATTTCCTTTACCTGACACTAATAAAACTATTCCTTTCCGCTTTTTAAAATAGAAAAAAATTGCATATTTCAAACCAGCTTCCCTACTTAATCTTAAAACTTTCAAGCAAGTCTGAAAACATGATTAAAACTTAAACTACAAAGTAAACCGCTTTTCCAAAGCTTTGCGTGTTGACAAATAACAACATTATTAACGACATTGTGATTAATTTCGTTCATATGTTACTTGAATTTTTTTATTCATATTGCTTTTATATTCTTGCGCTATAAAGAAATTCAGAAATAAACTATTTAATTCATTAAAAACTCCTTGAAATGTCAAGTATTTTGCAGATACGAATTATGAAATCTACTGACATGTTGACACTTGATTAAGAATTGAGAGAAAGAGAGACAAAAAACACTAGAACTGGTATACTACTCAAAACCATTCATGTACTCATTCATTAACACTTAATCTTTTCTTTAAAAAAAAATAATAATAATGCAATAAACTTATTATAGTAGTTTTTATAAAAACTATTTTTATCATCTTTTCTGCAGCTCCACTTCATCTTCGGCTTGTGAAGAGGCATCTGGTGTTCTAAGTTCTGGTAAATCAGGCATATCACTAGATAGTTCAGGTATGGAAAATGAAAATAATGAGAGTGGTATTGGCACAGCCACACCACCTAAGGATATGTCCTATTGGAGAGGTGTGCCACATCGTCATCATCACCATCACAGTCAGCCGGATAATGAATCAATAACAAGTTTGGATGCTCTTAGAAAAATGAAATTCCAAAAAGGAAGTTCGGTGACCTCATCGGAAGATCCCGATCTATTGGAAGTTTTAAGTTTGTGTGATGAAACTCATGACGAAGATGACGACGATGATGTAGAAGATGGGGAGACAGTAAACAATAAATCTCTTAAGGAAGTTAATGAGGAAGATATGGATGACTATGATATGGTGGATGAAGAAGATGAGGGTCATGATGAATTTGAGGTGGTTACTTACTGTGATTGCGAGTACACAGAAGATGGTGATAATAGTAGTGCTAGTGCTGGTAGTACCAGCACCAGAACCAATAGCTCTCTTAATAATGGTTCTCAAAGTGATACCAGCGGAGTGGTTTTACGGCGCAAATATGCTGCCTCACCCATAATGGTACCACAAACAACCCATGCTTCTCCCAACCACAGTAGAGCTCAAAAGTGTCGCAGTCATTCTTTAGACACCTGTTCTTTACCCAATTCCTACCATCATACACCCACACAACAATCACAGTTTCATGCCCACCACCATTATTCTCAGGCACAGTTGGCACGTAAACTACAACATTTAAGAGATCGTCACAAGGATCGTAATCAACTTTCGTTAGCTTTGCGCCAAGAACCTTTTCAGTCATTGTTGGCGCCTACACACTTTCATGAACTACCTTCACCTAGCAGTGCTTCTTTGCATAGTGGTCATGAAATCTTAGATACCCAAGAGCTGTCTACAAAATCAAATTCGGCGCCTTTGTTATTGAAACAAGAGAAACGACGTGATGACTTTGCCAACCAAAATGTGGTAAGTAATTTGCCATTTGGCTGATTTACATTAAGTAGAACTTCGTCTGAGTCTTCTTTGTAAGTTTTTTTTTTTAATTTTCGCTGACAAAGGTTAATTAAATGTTGATTAAAAGAAGTCACAGGAGTTCCTCTTGATGTCATTTTAAAGTATTTGCTGATATTTCGTTTTTTTTTTTTTTATTAACTGGTTTATTTTTCTTCTTTGTTTATTTATTATAGACCCTTCGCTATTCACGTTCTCAAAGTGATCGCTATTTAGCAGGTGAGTAAGTCATTCGGAATGTTGTTTTTGTGATTATTTTATTATATCCAATTTTGCTTGTGCCCTTAATTCTGACTAGATTAATTTAAGGTGTTCATTTTTATTTTTTTTTTTTGGTTTAGTGGCGTCTAAATCTAGTTTATGTTCTTAAGTTTGTAATGAAGTAATACGCATACATATATTTACATTTTATGTAAGCAGAGTTCTGAAGGAGTTTACTCTTATGTTTAAGATTTTGAATTTATTCATATAATTTTCTTTCTCTTTTCTATTTTTATTTTTCTCAAAACCCTGGATGACAAACATCATGTTTTTAAATAAGTTTTAAGTAGTAACTTTGACACGAATTTTCTTACACGAAAAAACTGGGAATCACTTTTCGCATAATTGTCTGTTTGTCCATGTTATTTTTTGAAAAAGGGACTAGAGCTCTAATATTTTGAAATATGTAGCTATTCTCATGAAACTCTGTCCAAATAAGTTTAATACATAACCAAATCTGACACTGCAGCACTCAGTCAATCAGAAGAGGGTTAAACTTTATGTGAACGGTAACCGTGATCAGGAGAATTTTCATTTCATGGAATTGGCAGGACGAATACTTAGGAATAAGAATAAGACTTGAATAATTATTGGCAGTTCATATTTAATATATGAAGATTTAATAAAGAAATTATGAAAAATTATGAAATTTTACCAATTCATATTTCTGATATAATTCTCACTACCGAAAATCTTTTTAATTAACAGCAAACTATTATAAAATGTTGTATCTAGGTGTCATATGTAACAATTAAGCATATCTGTCAAATACATATCAACAAAGATATGCTTGGCCATTGTTATTATAGAGGACCCGCTCCCGAAAATTGCCTTGTCTTGCATGCACAATCTAGATAAAGTTTACCACATATCACTCTTATATGAATCTAAGCAGATTTTTGTATATCATATAAGGCCCACATAAACACTATAACGCCATATTTTATATTATAATATTTTAATTGGGTGATTATATGTGACATATGACTTTTCAACTTTATGACTACCTTGTGATTCACCCAAATACGAGTATGTATAAAAAGCTGTCTCATTTTTCCATTTATGCCTATGCATATTCTTTTCTTTAGAATTATTAAGCCAAGGCTTAAAATGAAGTTGTGTCGGTGAGCGAATTACCCAGCAATTACAATTTATTTATACAATAAAATTGCCTGTATTTATTCTCCTATTGCAGTTCCTTATGAATGAATTGTGTTTTAAATGTGACGAATTTAACTAATTTCGTTGCTTTGAATAAATACATTTAAGGTCAGAAAAAATTTTCTCACAGAGATAAGTGGAGGGGAAAAAACCATAAACATTTTAAATAATTTATTTCTAGATTCTGGGGTCAAATTCTGGCAGTCGTGATCGAATACGTTTTCGATTCGAAAGCCATTTTATTTCAGTCGATACTTAAAGAATCAAAATTATTGTTTTAGTATTGTGAAAATTCAAATAAATGCGTTACAACTCTAAAAAAATAATTTCGATTCGTTCAGTATCGACTGAAAGAATTAGAAATAAAGTTGCTTTCGAATCGAAAAAGTAATCGATTACGACTGCCATAATTAGCACCCAGGATATAATAATTCAAGCAATTTTTTCCCAAACTATATGACATTAATTTTATCTGAGGCATTAAATACTTAATCGTGAAGTGTTTGCAACAGCAATTGAAACACTTCCAAAAAATATTAAATTCTTTTAATTATTGCTGTAACAGACCAACCAACTTGTTCAAGCAAATGAGATCTTCTATGGAGGTCCTTCAGATATTTTTTCTGAATAAATCTCTACTGCCTTAAACATTTATTTCTTCTTACTTTTCGCTTTTCGGTGCCACGATGTGAATGAGTGATTAATTATTTAATCATTTTTCAATGGTCGTCGTTAGCGATGTGTGTACATTTTTAGTTTCTTCCTAGTCGTCTACTATTTTATTAACTGTCAAGCGGTTTTTTCTTTTATAAATATATTCAGTTCATATGCGACTTATTACTACGATGTAGGTAATCGCAAACAGAAATAAAAAATTCAATACCATCGTACTTTTTTAGTACTTTTTTTTAAATAGAAAAACACCCAAGAAGTAAAAAGTTATTTTTTTCAATTACATATTTTAAAACAAGTATTTCCCCATATAAAAGGAATAAAGCATTTACAGAGGCTGGGTGATATCCCTTTCTCTCTCGGCTCAAGTAAAATCACAGTATTTTCTGTTAACATAATCACGAAAAGGACTTATTAAGTTCTGCGATAACATATAAAGGCCGATGGCACATTTATGGCTTATAAATCAGTGAGTGTTTGAACGCTGGTTTAGTTGAACTAAACTTAAATTTACATGCGGCTTAAACTCAGCAACTGTAAATCAGTGTCCCATATTTTATATGCAGTTTACAAAATAACATGTGGCAGCACTACGATAAATGTAGTCAAATTCATATAGTCTGTATTGGTAGTCTAAACGCCTAATTTTACGCGCTTAGTGATGGTTTATATGTTTACTGATTAATATATTTGCTATCTTAAAGACATTTCAAACTAAAAAGAGAGTTTAACTTGCACTAATTTATTAGCCATTAGTGGTCCGTCTGGCTCTACCATAATTAATTTATTCAGCAGAATGGGTTCGACCTTCATAATGAGGCCACGACCATCGTGGTATTAAAGCTTTTAAATTATTAGTATATCAGGTAACTCCGGAAATCATTGATAAATGTTAAAGCAATAACTTGTCCGAGGACTAAAGGGTGACACTAGGTGAGAAATTACTTGCAAGTGTAAAGGTTCTCTGGCAACGAGCTTACCAGTCAATCCAATTAACTTCTTGGAATGAAACTTATTGTTGAAGTCTTATATCACCCAAGTAATCTAATACAAATGACGTAGTACGTCTTAAAGTCTTATGGTCATTTCCTCAATGTATCGACAAACTGCCTTTTAACGATTTTGATTTTCTCAATATTCCGACAAAAAACATTGTTTTCAGTTGGCAACACTTCTCAAAATACATGTAAAACGATGGAAGTCAGCTGATTGAATTTAACTGTACGGCGGATAAATAATTGGCAGATGAGTGCCGGTTAGCTTTTCGACAGAATAGAAGTAAATGAGACATTGAGAAAATCAAATTTCTCTAATGTAAAGTTTTTCGTTGGGGAAAAAAGTAATAGGCTAATGAGAAAACGGCCATTAATATTATAAAATTTTAACACATTTCCTTTAAATAGAGTTGATAAGGTGAAAAAAAATTATTCAGGAAAAGTGTTGGGTCGATTAATTTAAACATGAAATTCCAGCAAAGAAACCCTAATTTAAGAAGCTTACGTTTAAGTACTTTTTTAAAACGTTTTGGTGCCATCTTAAAATCTGCATTTTTCATCTCTGATCTTAAAAGATTTTTTCTCATTTAATTTAAATACTATAGTGGATGTTTAGTAATATAGAGTGTTTACTTTGGTTTTGATATTTTATCTTAAGATTTTTTTTCTCTCTTTAAGATTTTAATAGACTTTGACATCAAGCTATTGCTTTTTTTATTTATTCATACTCGTGCAATATTCTTGATTAGTTTGTTGAGTTTTTCGCATCTTCTATTGATGGTTTAGTTTGTTAAGCTTTTGCATAAATAAAAAAAGATTTCTCTTTCTTACTCTGAAGATTAATAGATTTACGCATTTTAATTGAAAAAATATTCAATTATATTATGCAAATGATTATGTTTTTCTTTTTGACAATAATATGAAAATATCTTTAAAATCAGGTTTAAAGTGGTAGCATAGTATGGTCTGACTGTCTTTGTTATACATTGAAAGAAATTTTGATTAGTTTTAATCTGAGGCGTAAGATATGGAGCTTACACAGTACAACATTTTTCAGTTAATTGATTGCCAACTCAATTCTGTGAACTGTATGTGAAATTAGACCCAAAAAGAAGAATTTCTGCATCATTCGTTTTGTCTTCTTACCTGCGATTTGAAGTTAGTATCGATTTGAAGTTAGTACTATCGTATAGGGGAATTTATCACGTTTTAGGCCCTGTTGTTAAGAATTACAATTCCCTTAATCTGTTCATATATTGTTTTCCTATACAAGTAACACTTTCGAAGTTAAAAATGAATGTATGAAGGGAAAAAATTATTTTTTGCCTAAAAATTTAAATTTTTTTTTTTAAAAATACATAAAAAATGCAAAATGGAAAAAAGTTTCAAGTCTAGTTATTTTTTCGCAAAGTCACATAACCTATGAGCAAAATGAGACAAAGATCATAAAAATCGATGCACGCGTTTCGCTTTTATTCGCAATTGAGTAAATGTATGAATTTCAAAAATTTGCTCGAGATATGCACAACATTATTTGGAGAAAACATTGACACCTTTTTCATGATTCTGAGAATTAAAAAAAAGGAATAACAAAAGGTTATTTGATTTTTATGATTGCGGTAATAAATGTACGTGGACAATTAAACGGAAAGTGGACCTTTTTATTATTTGGGTTTTTCCGGTGGCTACCTATATGATTTTTTTACAGAAATTGCACCCACATTTAAGGGTGGTCATTATTTGGAAAGTTTTGCACAGTTTGAAACGTACAAGTGCTGAATCAGGTATATAGCCAGCCGCCCTTAAAATATGCGCCCATTTATAAGTACCTGGCAGTAAAATATTCAAAAATACGTAGTATTTATAGGTGTGCATTGATCGATTTTTGGCATTCAGCCAGTGCCGACGAACGCGAACAGTAAAAGTGATTTTTCTCCAGTTTTTTAAAAGTGAATAACAACAAAACATAAAATATATCAATATGGAAAACAACAAGTGCCCATATTTGGATGAATATTGTTACGTTTGTGGTCATATCGTCCGAAAAATACAGAAAAAAGATCGAAAAAATTTGTTTACTGAGCAATTCAAAACCGCGTATTGTAATTGTTTCGATGAAGCAGATTTAAGTGGTGCAAATTTTACGCCGAACACAGTGTGCAACAGTTGTTATACTACCCTTCTAAAATGAATTCACGGAAAAAGTAGAAAGTTATCTTTTATGAAGCCAGTAATTTGGGTGGAAGACACAACTGGACATGATGAATCCAGGTGCTATGCATGCATAAATTTTCGTCCTGGATTAAACAGACAACAATTGAAAACAAAAGTATACACTGCTGCATTTACTGCCACACTTCCAGTGCAACGCCCTGCTGATACCGATGCACCTAAACCTCCGAGTGCGTATACTGTGTCCCTGCTAGCCGAAACCGTTTTCACCAATCCGACCGATTTGGATGATGCTGATTGGATACCCGATATTGAAAATAGTGCACCACAACCGCTAACACAAATCGAAATGGATTACATTGTGGCCAAGCTGGGACTATCACAACACGACTCCGAATGGCTGACATCATTTTTGAAGAGAAGAAAACTCACACAGCAAAATGTCAGCGCAACATCATACCGACAACGCCAAGCTGACTCAGACCATGAATATGAACAACCTACGAAGAAAACAAGATCATCAGAACCACAAGCGTCAACTTCTACAAGGATGGATATTGCCAATAATTGAAAAAATGTTCTAAATTTTGTTTTTATGCATATTATAATTGCGTATTAATTGCATATTATTTTATTTTCATTAAGTTTTTATAAATAAAGTTTTTTTTTTGCATGATAATTTTTTAATTTATATTTTTATTTTAAGGGTGGTGGCTATAACTGATTTTTGAAATTCATACCTTTACTCAATTGCGAATAAAAGCGAAACGCGTGCATCGATTTTTATGATCTTTGTCTCATTTTGCTCATAGGTTATGTGACTTTGCGAAAAAATAACTAGACTTGAAACTTTTTTCCATTTTGCATTTTTTATGTATTTTTAAAAAAAAAAATTTAAATTTTTAGGCAAAAAATAATTTTTTCCCTTCATACATTCATTTTTAACTTCGAAAGTGTTACTTGTATAGGAAAACAATATATGAACAGATTAAGGGAATTGTAATTCTTAATTTTTTAAAATTTATTTCAACTAAATTGGGCTAGGGGTTGTCGAGCTATGTCAAACAACAGGGCCTAAAACGTGATAAATTCCCCTATACGATAGTACTAACTTCAAATCGATACTAACTTCAAATCGCAGGTAAGAAGACAAAACGAATGATGCAGAAATTCTTCTTTTTGGGTCTTATTTCACATACAGTTCACAGAATTGAGTTGGCAAATCATGTGTTGTACTGTGTTATGTGAGAGATGCTCTTTTAAACTACTTAAGATATTTCAAAAATTGTTTTAATAATATTTAAGTATAAGATTTGTTGTATACCACCATTTGAATTTAAGTCTTTCTCCTAAATATGTTTAAGAATTAAAGATTATATTACAAAAAACTCAAACTTATTCAAGAACAATCTAAAATCCAATTATTGTTAAACGTCAATAAATGGCTATACAATTATTATATGTAATTATTAATATAATAACTAGCAATCACAATAGTAAAGAAATTGTTTATCATCCACTCAACAGTATTAGAAGATTGGTTTAAAGACAGATTTGAATCGAAGGAAACATAAGGATATAAGAAGGTGGGCAGCCGATGCCGTTATTAATAGCAATACCGCTTAAATACTGCTTAAAATTAAAAACAGATATTGAGATCGATACTGAAATAACGAATAGCTAAATACCGGAATTGATTCCGATACCGAAATTCGCTTCGATTATCAACAAACATAAGCATTATTCATTAGCACATGCAGAAGCATGACTGAAAAAACATATATTGGTCTTTGCAATGGTGGTATTGTAGTTTTTAATGATTTATACAATTTAGTTTTTATTTACCAATAAAATGTTTACCTACTTGAAACTAAAAATATGGTTAGATTTAAGAATATAATACGGCCTTATTCATAAAATATTAAACAGATGTTTAAAAGCTTTGTTGAACAAATTTTCATGTTTCAAATAAAATTAAGCCACAACAATAGGTATTATAATATTTTTAAATATTGTATGTTTAATTTTAAAAATTTGTTTAAGAATATCAAACATATGGTTATTTTCTTCTTTTCAGTAGCTTAATCAGTAGCTTAATTAATCACTTGATTGGTTTGCTTAAGATTCTCACATTCTTTTTCTTTTAATTTTTGATTTAAAAGTGGAACATAAATAAGATAATAACTTGACTTGCAACAGCAGTAACAAAAATAACGAAATATAATTACAACTTGGCTAAATAAGACTAGATTCACACGGTGACTTTTAGTCATGACTAAACATTATGACAATCATTTTCGTTCGTGTGACTATTTTAAATTCTTTTTTTTTTTGCTTTCAAAGCGAAATCAACTGTTTTACGATAAAAAATCAATCCTGCACCAAAAAAAATTTTGGTTAAAAATCATGATATAAAGGCAAGAGGTTTTTTAAAAGTTCTTCAAAAAAGGTAAATAAAAAAATTCATGTTTTTTACTCCCCGTGTGAATTGGGCATAAGCGAATTGGAAACATGGCTGAAATAAAAACCATAATATTGTTAACATCGGCCATATTAGTCTTAGTTTTTATCATAATATGGTAACATTTAACCGAATTCCGAAAAACGTTGACCATATCATGGTTAATTCTAGCAAAAATTGGCTAATTTTGCCCAAAATGTGGCTAACTTTGAACAACTTATGGATGTTTTCAGGCAAATTAATGTCGATTTTAACCATATCATGCTAATTTTTTACCGTTATATCGTCACCTGCGAATATTAACATGATTAAAATCCAACTTAGGATAATGTTACCTCCAAGCATATTGTTTTCTGTGTGCACAAATGCCAAAAATTTTGATTTGTCCTGTTCTGAAAAACACGTGATTTAAAATCACAAGTGCTTTTAAAGTCACACGTCTGATTTTGTGGTGTTTTGTAAATCACAACGTTTTTATGTTCTTCGGTGTAATTTTCAATTGTCGAAAGCACAATCAAACACAAGTGGAGTGCCCTATTTTTAACACCTGACAAAAAATTTGTTCGACAAAATTATAGAAAATTTTTTACGCTTTTTATGTTATTTTTAGACAATTTGTTTTTTTTTTTAGCCGATTTAGTGATCTCAAATTAGTTTTAGGGTTTGTTTAAAATATTGCAATTTTTCGCGAATTTTAGCGGATGGAAGCGGATTGTTGCTATAAGTTTTCTGATTCTTTACAGCTTTAACGATTTATAATAAATATAAATTTTTGCGAATTTCCGCTAATTTAGAACATTTTACCGAATTTTTGCCATTCCTTATAGTTTGAAATATTAAAATTTTTCGATATATTTACAAATTTTTTTTTTTTTTTTTGTTCGTTATTTTCCTACATTTTGTTTTTTTTTAACCATTTAGCGATTTAAAAAAAATGTTAAGGGTTCTTTTACAAATTTGGAATTTTTCGTAATTCCATAGAAGCGATTTTTTGCTGTGATTCTTTACAGCTTTTACGATTTTTAATATATATTAGACTTTGCTATCATGTCGTTGTTAGCAAATTAGCAATCTTTAATTCAACTAAAAAAACAAGCCTGAAATCACAAGAGAAGTCACAAAGGCAAATATCATTTTTGTAGTATAGTCGAATTCTCTTAATTTTAAATGGTTTGTTATAAATAAAACAGCTAATTGGGCAAAAAATAAATAAACAACTCATTAAATATTGTATTTAAGTAATTTGTTATGGCGGTCATCTTATAAAAGTCTCAAAACTAACAAAGTGATTTCAAAAATTTGTTTTAGATTGTGTGGTTACAATCGAAACTAGTCTGGGCAACATGTCCGTGAAAACCTGGATTCAATTCCCAGCTCAGTGAAGAATGAAAAATTATCAATAAATTTTAACTCATTTCATGTTGTAAAATTCCTTTCTTCATAAAAATAATTTAAAGAACATTAAATTCAATGAACTTAAGCCTAATTAAAATATCAAAATTGGGATTAAAAACCATTAACAGTTCAATAAAATAACCACGATACTAATTATTATTAAATATTATGATTAAATATAACCATTATATGGTTATAATTAGCCATAGTTTGGTAATAATTAACAATTTTATGGTCAAAGTTAATTTTAACAGCTAAGTTGGTTGCGAAAAAGTTCTATAAAAAATATGCTTAATTCGATCCTTCGTATTTTTCTTTTAGATAAATCAAAACTCTATGTTTTGTATGCAAAAACTAACTACCCAATAAAAATGGAGCTTCCAACGAAGCAGGTTTGTAAGGGAGAAACGTAAAAGTTTCGCTTACAATATCGCTTACGGAAGTTATGAATTTAATATGGCAAGCTCCCACTTTGAAGCAATACATTTTTAAAACAGAAAGCGCTTTATGAAGCACATATAAAAATTGGTGAATGTAACGATCAACTTTGCACGCTGAATTTTTGGGTACCGTTATTCTTTAATATGCTCCCTTACAAACCTGCATCGTAGTAAGGGAATGTCGTGGCTCTTCAAATTTTATATATTTTTTAATTTGATTAAGAATTCGTTCACTTACCTTTCTGCATCTATATATGCCTTATTGCGAAGAACATAAATGTATGCTTACTTTTTAAAATGTACTATTAGTGCTTCGTAAAATAAGAAAATTTTGTATTGGGTACCAACTAAGGCCTGTATAAATGTATGTATTTGAAAATCAAACACACAAAAATCAAATATGTGTGAGCGAAACGTTCGTGTACTACTATAATGACAAATGCTAGGCGGGATTGTCATCCCAAAATATAAATAGTGTTGTGAGGGTACAAGAATTCAAAGAAATACACTGCAGACTGAATTTGTTTCTTTTAAAACCTTTTTATACAGTAACAAATATTTGCCTATACTCCTAGTATTTGAAAATTACCTCGTGTAGTCTGTGAGAATCTATAATGTTTACTTAACTATCGTACGTAACGTGCGCATACAAAGAATTGTTGTTGCAGTAGTATCAAAAAAATTAACATACAAAATATTTCGTACGAACATATCCTAAACTCAGATAAAAAAAAATTGCATTGTGTATTTATCATTCCTTGGTTAATTTTTGAGAGTATTATTATACCCGCACTTTCAATGTAGTAAATATATTGTTTTCTGCTTCTACCCGTTACCACACTTACGTCAATTGGTCATCTAAACTTCTCTTCAGTATTTGTTTGTGACAGCGACACTACAGTAGAGAGTTTAAAAAAGTTTCAATGATTTGAATGTGTGTTCAAATGGAATTGTCAGACCGCTACTGATAGAAGTTTTGCCCTATATTGAAATTGTTTTTAAAGTTTTTTTGACATTGACTGTTAAGAACATAAGCGACATTTGTCAAAAAATATCGTAAGGGCAGACATTTGATTGACGATCACCGCTCTGGATCGATTTGGAATCCTTACTAATCAGTCATGAAAAAGTTAAATAAATATCTTAGAATTACCAATTTATTTGATGCAACATTCGTACGTAACAACAGTTTTCAATTTGTACCTTTAGTAATATACTTAATGATTAATTACTTGCATCTAAAATTTAAAAAAAATCAAACAAAATAAAAAATTTGATTTATTGACTTTAAAAAATTCACTTAATTGATTTAAATGTTCATATTTATTTTCCATGAAAACAAAAATTTATTAATTTAAAACGAAATTTAATTTTATTTCCTTAAAAAAACCAAAAAAAAGCTTTTACAATTCCATTTAAACAAAACAAAATCTGTTTATTTAAAAAAAAAAAAAAATAAAACACAGTCAGAAAAAATACCAATTCTGAAATAAAACAATAAACACTTGATTACTTTCATTTTACTTTTTCTTTCCATCTCAATTGACAACTGACATTCAAAACGAAAACTGTCTATAAACAATTGATTATAAAGGCTTGTTGCTGTTAACATTCTGAAATTTTTTTCCTTTTAGTAATTTTCATATGAGAATTAAACAAAAAAAAAAAGAAAAGAGTAAAACTGAGGATGAAAGAATATTATGTGATGTATTCTGTTGTAGGCAAATACATCCATCAATAGCAACACTTGAATTAATTCCAGTCATTGCAGTCAGTTACAGCAACAACAACAACAACTACTACTAATACATCACCAACAATAAACAATAAATAAAAACCAAAAATTGCTGTCAATCTTGTCAATTGATGATGACGTTCATTTAATACCCCTTTTGCTTTCGTTTTTCTTCTTGTGGTCCAGCATTTATATTTTGAAAAAAAAGAAACAACTTTTTTAATTCTTTTATTATATTTTTTTTCTTTTCGTGTTGTGGTGACCACATGGGTAAAAAGGATTAAATTGCCTGACGTTTACAAGGTCCTTTTTCAGAACATCTATTAAGTACATTCATAGTTTAGAATGTGCTAAAGCGAATTAAAGTCCACTCTACTTTCATGGTCAAGTATTGTTATTTTTCCATTATTCAATCAAAATGTCCTTCGAAAGATCATTTTAATAAAATTTTCGTGTTCTGATATTAAATATTATACAGATAAGTTCCACAAAAATTTAATTTTTAACAACTAAAAATTTATTTAAAAACCGGATAATTTACATTTCATTTCAAATAAATGAATTTTGCGTACATTTTTGAATTTTTTTTTTTTTATTTATGAGTAACAGTATGTTCCGTAAAATTTAACAGTTATTGCTTTAAAAAAATATAATTTAACTGGCAAAAATCAAACTACATAACAATATTAGTGCCGAAAAACAGTATTTTTTGGTAGTTTGTTTTTTTAATAACAAACATAAATGTTAAAAAATAATTTTATTCGTAAAATAACTATATTTTCATTAATTTTTTAACAGTACGGGAAACGAATTTAATACACTACAATCAGTTACTGTAATTATTTTATAAGTGTATGTAAGTGACTTTTTTTAGTTTGTTATTGCCGATATACGGTCAAAAATGTTAGAAACAGTCATCAAAAATTGGACCTCCAGATTAGGCTAAGTCCGAGCCAGCCGCGGCGGTCATATGCCAGAAGTCATTTTTCAATTAAAATGCCAGAAGATTATCCTTCGAACTAAGTACATTTCATGTCCATATAAAAAATTCAACTTGTGTTATTCCATTTCAAAGTTTTATACCTCTATGAAAAACACCCTTTATAAGTCCTTATGAGTAGTGGAGTTGACAAAGCGATATCCGTGTGACAGCCGTCAGTTTGTCTGTCCATGTGTGTATGTTGAAATGTAGTTTCCGAAAACCTCAGATATGATGGGGACTAGCTTGCTTTATATGTATATATCACGAATAGCCCGCAAGATGTTGCTATTCTAGATTCGTCCACAAATGGTAACGACATGACCAAAAAAAATTCTCTAATTTTGAGCAATAAATCTTAAATTATTTTCAAAATTTAAGAACTTTATTTTTTCACTTTTACCTTAATTTGCATAGCAATGATTTGTTTTGTTTAAGACTTTAGTCATAGATAATTATAAAAAATAAATGATCTGGCTAAAAACTTAACCCAGCTGAAAAGAAAAAACTTTTGCTTCTAGTCAATTTGCATGATTTCAGTAACACTATTTCTAATTTAACACTATTTCTTATAAAAATGGCAGAAAGTACTCGCCTCCTGCTCTCCTCTGTACAATATTATAATTCAGTATTTTCCATTACTCAAGAGTATAGGAAAACGAATTGGTTAAAAAATATACAACAAAATCTTTTTTAAAATTCGAGTTATTAGCTGTCATAACCATAGATTAAATGCTATGAAACTCGGTTGCCAAAAACTTAAGTCTGTTGTCAAAAAAACGTAAGTGATGTGAATGTGTTAGTAAAAATGTGTAATTATGTTTGTAGGAAATAACCCAGCGGGAAAAAGAAGGAGTAAGAATGCCTTCTAGAAGAAGACCTGCTCGCTCCATTCCATACTCATATATTTTTTATATACGTTGGCATTGCGGGGTAGGCCTTCCGCACTCGCTTCTTTGGCAGGTACATAAGAGCTGTCATGATAACAAAAAAAAAATAATTCTTTTACTTTTGCTTTGGCAACAAACAAAAAGAAGCGAGTGTGGAATGGGTATCTTATCTTTTATACAAAATAGCCGAGGCCTTCAGACAGGCCTTCTTTGTCAGTTAGATTAGAATGGTAATTGAATAAAAAAAAATTGGAGGCAGGCCTTAAATAAGGCCTAAAGAAAGAAGATCTTCTCAGTTTTTCCGCTGGGAAATATCGCCCAAATTCCCAGCAAACACAAATTAAACGGCTGAAAATAGTATCGATTTTATTTTCATTTTATAAAGAAATTCAAAACTACTATTTTTTAATGATAATTAATCATTTTTATCAATAGATATTTGAGAATGGATTTAATTTTACATCATTATTAATTTCAACTCAAGCTTCATTATTTGCTGGGAATAGTTGACCAATTTAATGATATAAACCTAAAAATAAAGTTAAATTAAAAGAGCTCGACTACATGATATCGTACACAAAATACTGTAGTGTAGAGTATCATGTCGAGAAACTTTCGAGAGTATACAATATTAGGGACTAATGAGTCACTGACGCACCAAAACAAAACTCAGTTATGAAGTTAAGATAAGATTTGCTTGTGCCGAATATTTTCTAACTACATATCAACATCTGTATAAGGTATTTTTGGAAGGCGGTTGTTCAAAATCTTGACCTACAAGTTTTCGTCAGCGTTTAACAAACTGCAGTCAAAGTTGAAAAACTGCCATTTATTCCACTTCTTCATTTGTCATTTTTAAAAAAAAAACTCTTTCTTTTACTTGTGCTTCATTTAATGTAAACAGTTGCTGTCAAACCCACTCAAAAAGCGAAAAGTTGTACACAAATTTTCGTTTATTGTTTGACAGTTTTTGGTTTCGACTGCAGTCTTTTAAATCCTGGGTTCCGTCACAAAATTTCATGTTAATACCAATCTTTATACGTGTGTTACGATATTCAAAGCAATTTTCGGTGATGGTGTATTTATAGAAGCTGTGGGCAAATATAGACTGATTCATAAAAATTTAGTAAAATGATAAGGGTTGGAATAAAATATATTTGGGTGAAATTTAATCTAAATTACAGTATAATAAGATGGCTAATAGGCACAAAGACACTGTTCTGGAAAGAAGTTTGAATGGAAGCTATGTGAAGTTATGGACCGATTCGTGCTATTCGTTCTTATGATAATTTAAGCATTTGTACCAAATTTAACGAAATTGTCTCTAAAATTGTGAACTGTAGTACTTTGCGTACAAAGTTTATACATCTAGCTGGATGGACGGACATCGTTTGACCGATTCAGCGGTAATTCTATGTCGATCGGTATTTTTAAAGCCAGACATTTTATAAGTTACAGACATCGACACAAGCCTATAATACCCTCTCCACGTATGTCGGAGTAAGTATAATTAGCCCTTACGGATAACCATAAGATGATGAGACTTTGGTCAACCGCTATTTTTGAAGGATGTTCCAATTTAATGCTATATAAGCTTGAAGTATTGCCTGCTGCTTTACACAGAGAGCGTCGCTTAAAGAAAAGAGATCCTCAACATGCATACGACCACGGCTACACTAATGAATGCAAATTTTTTTGGATTTTAATTTTTAAATATGTATAAGGAACCAACGCCAAGATCACTACGGATTAGGACTTAGGTATTGTTTTAAATGAAATTTCAAACTAAAATTTATTGTAGAAAATTATAAAGAAATACATTATTAAAAAAATTTTATAAAAATTATTTTTTTATTTGGTTTTATGTTTACATAATATTTGTAAAAAAAAATTAAGGTTAATTTTACAAGTGTGTTGAATTCACACAGTTCCTATATGTGTGAAGAGGTAAATATATTATTTTTTTTTTTTCAATTAAATGGGAGTTTCATATCTATGTATTTTATCTATGGTTATACCAACAAAATTTTTTGAGCTAAGGTACCCTAAACAAAGCCAACGCATTCGCATAGCTGTTGATTTTTTTTTTTTTTTTTGAAGACTTAGTTTCTTTGAATGTTTAAGATCGATATAAAGTAGACAGTCAAAAAATCCTTTTAAAATATAATTAATAATTTTCTTTAACTCCGTGGAGGTGCGTAGGGCCATAACGAAAGGTCGATAGTTGTTTCTATTTTTTGATAGTTGCTTTAGTTGACTTCCGGATTTATTCATCAGGCTCATTTCATAAATGGCGTTACGCTGCGCTGTTGTTCTTGGTCTTTCCTGACTTCAAACCCCCTGAGTGTTCTACCACAATGATGTTCGGCAGGATTCCCTTACATCTGCCTGAGGGTATGACCTATCCATTGCCATTTACGCCGTTTGATTTCAAGTTCTATAGGGATTTCATTTGTTGCGGTCAGTAGTTGTTCGTTGTATATTATTTGGGGCCACCATATTTTTTTTTATAATTTTCCTTAAACGGAGGCTTGTGAAGGTCTGAAGACTTTTTTTAACACTACGGTTAAAGCCCAGGTTTCGCATCCGTATAGATGTAAAGTCATATTTGAGGGTAAAATTTTTAGTCTCATTATTTTTAAGCTATATTGAGCTTGATGTCCATATTTCTTGGAGTGGGAAGAAGGTTCCTCTGGCTTTGTTTATGCGGGGAAAATATCCTCATGGATGCCACCGTTAGGTATTATCATGCTCTCTAAATAGCAGGCATTATTTGTTTGTGCAATGGTTTCATTGTAAATGTTGAACGAGGGAGCATTTTGGAATGTGGTGAGATATTCGGGTTTCTTTGCACTAATACGGAGACCAGAGTCATCGGCATGTTGGCTTAAGCGGTTCAGTTTAACTTTCATGTCTGATCGTTTTGTGGACACCAGTGCAATATCATCTGTGTATGCTAGCTCCACTAGGTGGCCGAACATATCCCAGGAAATACCTCGATTTTCTGTTAACATCTGGTTAAGTACGTCGTCTTGTACCAGTAGGAACAGTAGATGAGACATTAAACAGCCCTGTTTAACACCAGTCTTGTGAAAAAAGCTAATTGTGAAGTATGGGCCATTTGAAACCTTCGTTATAGGCTCTGATTTGGCTTACAAGTTTTGTCGGGATGTTTCTTGATTTTAAGGAATCTCATATCGTATCGATGCAGAGACTGTCGAATGCAGTGGTGAAATTTGCAAAACAGACGTGGAGATATTGTTGCCATTCATTTATTTGCTCTAGAATTATCCGCAAAGATGTGGAATAGTCTGCACCGGATCTATTTAGGCGAAAGAATGCTTGTAACGACGCAGAGACTTTTCGACCTTGTTTTAATGCGGCTAAGCGGTATTCTAGGCAGAATTTTGGAAGGAGTTCATATGAGCATTATACCTCTGTAGATTTAATACAGAGATAGATCGCTCTTTTTGGACTTAAACGAGTAGTCCTTGTAGCCATTCATCGCGTTGTTTGACGGAGAGGTTGAAAGTCTACAGCAGATAGTCTAGGGCCAGCTTTTGGACGTTAGGTCTTTTACATACTTGTATTTCGGCAATAGGCGGATCCTCCCAAGATTATAAGAAAGGATTGAAAAGGGCAAATCACGAGTATGGTTTGCTATGCACGGAATGAAACTCCACGCAACTATCCACTGCAACGAAGAAACTTATTTTCGACAGCAATGTATCTGTACTCTTATATGGATGTGAAGCATAGAACGCCGCTCACAAAGATTCAATGGTATACAAACATTCGTCAAGTGTTGCTTGTATAGAATATTTAGAATATGTACGGGCCACGCATTAGTAACGAGGCTTTGTGGACGGCAAATGGCGCTGAATAGGCCATACCGGCAAACCTGCGCATACATGGAGAAGGCAGCTATATAACGTAATTGGACAGACCGGATGAAGCTGGGCTGAGAAAAAACATATTTGCTAGTGATACAAGTGTTTGGAATTATTTTGTAGTGGTATGTTGTTTGTAGTAATTTCAGGAATAAATAAATCTAGAGAGTTTTATTTACATTTTAGGTATATTAAACTTTATAAGCCCTGTACAGTGTTGTCACAAACTAATGATTTCAACATTAGATTGAAATGTAAGGATATTATGTTTTATTTAGCTAAATTATTTTTAAGAATAAAATATTCATTCCCGGAAAGCTAAGGAATTTAACATAAAGAAAATTGTGAAAAATTATTTAAATGTTTCAGTTTCACAAGTATTTTGTTCGAATATGTCTTCTTTTTTCACATTTGAAATTATTGCTCTTGATTGATTAAGTTTTGAACAACATTTTTAAATTATGCTCGACTACTAGAACCATTTTTAACAAACGAACTTAATATTTTAATTTTGAAAATTATTTTAAAACTTCTTCAATTATATATCATGGATAAAGCTACGGTCACACTTGTCAAATATTTGATGAAAAAACGACATTAACAGGAAAACTAAAATATAATGTCCTTAAATTAAAATATTTATTTGGGTAATAATACCACATCTTAGATAAAACATTTTTTTGCTATCTCTAGCAGTATAATTAGTTTTATTTTGTGATATTAAGACCATGTTATATCTCACTAACTATTAACAAAAGTAGTGGTTATGCCTATTTAGTCAAATATTTAATAAGTGTGACCGTAGGTTGAGCCAATTATTTTTCAAATTAATACAATTTACTTAATATTTTTTTTCAGGAAACGACAATGTCAATATTTAAAACGCAAACATTATCATTTTAGAAATTATTAATTGATAAATTTAATTAAAGTTTACAATTTTTGTCTCAAATTTGTTAGAAACTTTATTATCAAAGTTGTTTTTGGGAATACTATTATTTATTAAAAGATTTTGCTTGTTATGCTTAATTCCCTTTTTAATAATTGATAAAAAATACTGAAATTTATTGTTGGAGGATAAGCTGTTCCTATGCGCATTTCACTGGTTGCTTAGGCCAGATCATCAGAAACGTTCTCCTAAATAATTTTAGAAAAGCCAAAGCTATCAGCAAACAAAACTACAGAGGGATTGAGAACTACCTACAAACACTCAAAAAGTCTGTGAGCTTATCTTTTCTTACATTTCCCGCTACAATTATTTGGAATTCTCCCAACATTAATTGTAGTTGTAAGTGGGTAAAGAAAAAACATATTAAAAACAAAGTGCTTTTATTCATCACTGATGTATTGTTTGGTATTTTGTTTAAGCTTTGATATCATTGCAAAAAAGACTTTTTGAGGGTTTGTAGGTAATTCTCATTCCCTATGTAGTTTTGTTTGCTGATAGCTTTGGCTTTCTAAAATTATTTAGGAGAACGTTTCCTGATGATCTGGCCTAAGCAACCAGTGAAATGCGCATAGGAACAGCTTATCCTCCAACAATAAATTTCAGTATTTTTTATCAATTATTAAAAAGGGAATTAAGCACAACAAACAAAATCTATTAATTTGTTATAAACTTAAAAAATTTGAGACAAAATCGGGATTTTATGTATCCAAATGCGGATTTTTCGGGAACTTAAAAATTTTAATTGGGGAAATGATCCAAATGCTTTTTGGCAACACTGGCTCCGTAATAATCATTATAATAGCCGACTAACTTTGTTTGACTGGTAATATGTATGGCAATTTTATTTTATGGTTAATAAGGTTAAATTAATTTAACCATCTCAACTGAAAATTGCATATCGTAACGATATGCTCAGTTGCTTTAATTTGTGTTTTAAACAATATTGTCTTCGTTAGATAAGAATTTCTATCCACCGATTAAAAACACTCCATAGATAAGAGATAAATTTATTTGTATATAAAATGTTAAACATTTGACTTATGTTATAAACAAACAAAAAAAACTTTTAGCTTGCTATTTATTGCTTTTTGTTGTATACTTTCCTACTGAAAACAATGACCACAACTATTACGTTATGATGGTTAAAGCACATACAGACATATAATATCTATGACGTCAAAGTTATAGTTTATTTTTTTCCTTTGGTTTTCAGCTTAAAGTTCAAAGATATATTGTATTGTAAAGTTATTAGTATATTTGAATAATTTTTTTCCTGAAAACTTGCTTTAAACAAAATGTCGACATATGGGTAGTTGAAGTGAAAATGAGCATTAATAATTTTGTTTTAAAACCCCTCTTGCTAAGACATTTTATTTATAAATGTTTTATTATATTTTTGTTTCATTTGTATTTCAATGAATTATTATTCATGTCAAAAAAATGATTCCCAATAATTTGGTAGAAAACAATTTCAAATAAAATTTAAAGGAGCAACTTGCAGCATTTGGTTGTTAATAGCTTTCATGGATATTAATAATACAACATTCGCAGAAGTTTTGATAAAGCAACATTAAACTATGCATGTACATACATATGTATTTGTATTGTTTGAAATTATTCAACTGTAGTTAAAAGGTTTTTTAATTTCTTTATAAATAGACGTCCTTGTTGGATTGCTCTAATAGTTTGTTTCTTACTTTATACGTCTACACAAAATTTGTTTGTGTAAAGCTTTATTAAAGAAGTTTACATCATGTTTCTAAGATTTCTATTTATTAGTCAAACAGTCTGTAAATATATATTTTTTGCACTTGAATGACTTCTTCGGCCCACTGTGACTCGGCAATCAAAGCATTATCTTAAGGATCTATTTAAAAACATCCTTTTTGTACTAAATCAATTTTAGCTTAATTGTTACACTTCTACGAGCACGAACACACAATATATCCAAACATAAATATGTACACATATACCCTACAACCCTCCAAGCAATTGGTAGAGTGTTTTTCGATTGTCTACGAATTTTAACTACTTCGTCACATTTGGTAGTTAAACAGTAGATTTTTCGGAATTAAACAACAACAAAATACGGTAGAATCACATTATGAGTTCTTAAATTATACTTTTTCGTCACTTTAGTGAGTTGTTCAGATAATTGTAACAGTTATACAAATGCAACAATGGCACAATTGAATATTTCGCATATTATATTGACTTCTTCGCAACGATTTGCTGTTTAATAGTGAATATTACAAAAGCAAAATACTTAAAAGAGCACAGTGTGTATTTAAGTTGCCATGTGATCGGCGCTACGTGCGTGTAAAATAATATTAATATATAAAATTATGTTAAATAGAGTGAAATTTTTAATATTTTAAAATAGAAATAGTTATAGTATTGTACTTAAAATTGGGACTCCGCGAAATCCAAATGTTACCGAAAAAAAATGTTCACGTATAAATGAGTGCACAAAACTGCCCAAACTTATTCTTCGGTTAGATTGGTTAAAGTTTTAATAATTTCTCATGCATATTTTTTTTAGAGCAAATGAAAATGAAATTAAAAAAAATAATTTGATAATTATCTTTTTTTAAAGGATATAAGTGATTTTTTTAAACTGTCTGTTTATTTACTGACTTTAAAAATTTTAGTGTGAAAATTAGTGTTTTTGTTAAATTTTTCTAGTGAAGATCAACAATAACTTTGAGTGAAGAAAATTTTTAAATAAAAATTTGCAATAAAAAGATATGCTAGTTATAATATGATGAAAGTTTACAAAGTTATAGCCTATTTCCAATGTGCGAAAGAATTCTTTCGTTCGCATAAATATATTGAAAACAAAAACAAAGTCTAAAAATTTGTTTTTGTTTTCAATGTAGTTATACGAAAGAAAGAATTCTTTCGCACATCGGAAATAGGCTATTAGTGTTTGAACAAATTTGTGATTTTGTGTAGTTTTCTTTAACAAAATTTGTCCACATTAGGTTCTTAACTTTAAAACATTAACAGCTATTTTGATTAAATGTAACGTAGATTTTTTAATATTTGTTTAACTTTAAGCTCATTTTTTTATATTATACTTAGATTTCCCTTACAAAATCAAACAAAGATAAACAGTAAAATGACCCACTTTTTATTATAAAGAACAATAAGAAAAAATGTAACTTCAAAAGAGTAGTTTTTGGAGCCAACAGCGATACTACTAAATTTAATTGATATTAAACTTCCAAAGCGCTCTAATTCGTCATATAATATAGACACTAAGTGGATTCTTAAAGTAACTATTACCATAGTGGGACACTTCTTCCCGAACGATGTAACTACATCAATAAGAATTGAATAGCAAAAGCGATAGGTTTTTGCTAAATGGGGAAACTATTTAGATTATTTTTCGATCGAAATTGTTTGCAGGGAAAATATTGTTAAGAAATGCATCATCACCACTACCACAAAAAAAGTAAACTATAACGAAATTTTCCAATTATCATTATAACCCAACAAACTACTACCACTACTTCTTGCTTAGCTCTAAAACCCACAAATATACAAGCACTCCCACACAAATACACTAACATAAAAAACATTTAACATTTATCACTTTCATTCTCATGAACAACATCATCAAGCTATTTTAAACTTGCTCTCCTTATATGTACTCCACTTTACTCATTTTACAAATACCCAAACGTATACTCAATATTATTGTGTTACCTCTTCATCATCATCGCTAAAGTGATTACATTCACAACATCATTTATCTGTTAATGAACATTACGTATACGTACTGGTGGCATTTCAGTGAAAAGTTTTACTTATCTAGTGTGTGAGTATGAGTTTGGCTTATGTTTACAGCAGAGCACATTTTGCCATCAGAGTAGATTCATTTAACACGAATGTTTATATTTTTCAACGAATAATATTTTATACAAACGATAAATAGTAGAGTAAAAACAACCGGCAGACGGCAATGGCACACACAAACACTTACTTACGCATATACTGACAGTTTTTTAAAGCCATATATAGAATCAATGATCCGTGGCGCACGCCGTTTGTATATTTTTTTATTTTGTTTATATTTAAACGTTGGGAAAAACGTAGGGAAAATAAGAAAAAATAAAAACAAGCTATGTACATAAACCGATGATAAACTCACTTGTTGTTATGTGCCAAGAACAAAAAAAAAACTTTTTCTATAACAAAAACAATACAAGAAACAAACTGTTGCTCATATTCATAATAATCATCATCATCGTACTTATACAAAATTGTGGGTGAATTATATATTTTACAGAGCATGTGCATATATATGTATGTCGACTAACTTAAGAGTATGCGATTCCTGGCACTTTTTCTATATCACGAACAATGATGGCAATATGTATTTTGGACTGAAAAAAGCACTTGAATCAAAATATTGTTGTACTTCAACTACTAAAAACAAACTTAGAAAATCATTTGTTTTTAAATATTTTAATTTTCATTTTAATTAAGGGGTCTCATTTATAAAAAGCGTTTTGAAGATCAACGCCAGGAAGTTTAGTTTTTGTTGTCGGATTTAAAAAAAAAAAATGTATCATTTTATTTCTGTTTTTGATTATTTTACAATGTTAAATATTTTTAAACTTGTTCGCAATTATTCTGGAGTTTGGAACTTTTAACAAATTACAGGCCTGAGACACATTCCGATCAAAATGGTCTTAATTCCGCAATTTCGAACGAATTTATTTTGTTCTTATTTTAATTAAATGTTAACTGTTGTAGAGAAGCAAACTACAAAACTTTTTCCATTTTCAGTTGTGGTGATAATATTTTGTGACAAACCTGCTAAACACATTTTCGTAGTTATTGTGATATTTCGTTTGCAACGAATTTTTTGCTTTCAAGGCAAAATAATAAACAACGATTGGGACTTTTATCAAAATATTTTGATTTATGCTAAAGTTGGTCCTTTTTATAAAAGTGTAGGAATTTCTTATAAAAGTAGGTACTTTTTGCAAAATAAGTCCTTTTTTATTTTAAATGTATTTTTGAAAAACTTAAACATTTTTTTTTTTTTTGTTTTAATTTTTTTTTTTGCTGTAGTTTTAAAAAGATAAATTTTCTTTGAAACGGTATTCATACCTACACCACAAAAGTGCGTTTGAGCTGATATTTATAACTCCTTAAAATATTGGTCCTAGACCAACCTTTAAGTATACTGACCGACTTAGAATCACTTTCTGTTAGTCCGTCTGGCTGACAGGCTGGTTGTCCATGTAAACTTTGTGCACAAAGTACAGGTTTGAATTTTTCGGATCACTTGATGAAATTTGGTACATAGATTCTTATTGTCAGATGGGCCAAGCCTGTTAAAAATGGTAAGAATCGGTCCATATGTCACATATTCCCAATACATTCTTCTTTCCGGAATAGAGGCTCTTAGAGCTCATAAACCATCTTAATATTCGTATTTTAGCTATTCAGATTAAATTTGGTTAAAACTTATTTGATAGCAATCTAAATTATCTTAGCAAATTTTATTGGAATCGGTCCATATTCGACCATAGCTCCCATTTACAGTAAAGTTCGTTTATATCTCCTAAAATTCAAGGATAAAATGGCAAACAAATCACAAGTTTACAGTAAGGATTGTCCCTCTACATTGCGTAATGAAAATAGATAATTGGAAAACATTTTGATTATCTTAACAAACTTTGTTATCAGTATTTGTACCATACAATTGCATTTAAAACTTTGAAACATCATTTTTAATGCATAGCTTTTTCAGTATTTTGGCATAACATTTCTTAAAAAATATGAGTTTTTTATGGTCCAAATAGCATCAGTTAGCCCATATGCACTCTTGTAACTTTTTTATTTTTATACTGTTTATACAGAACTCGAACAATCGTCGAAAAACTGCTCGGCTCAAACGCATATCTTAAGTGAAACAGTTATTGTTATTATTATTTTGTACACCGTTTTAACTGAAATTACAAAATTTAATAGTTATTTGATATTTTTTTTAAATTAAAATTAATAGTTAAGGCACAAAGCACCAGAAAATATCAACAACTTAATGACTTTACTGAAGCAAACTCTGTTAGTACGTTTCGACTTTCTGGAAAACCCCGACTTATTCATAAAATGTATGAACCCATAATTTTGTAAGCAGATTATTTGACAAATTACCCGGTCTGTAGAGTCGTCAAAAAATAGTTATAACTCCGATTCCGACTCTAACCGCTGAAATTCTTTGAGTCCGACTCCTACTCCAACTCCGACTCCTGCTCTAACATTGATGCTAAATATATGTGAGACTGGTCCTTATTTCACCTTAAGCTCTTTTTAATGCAGTACCCTTTAAATGACTAAATATAGCATGAAAATGATTTTTTAAAAATGTCAAATCGCTATTTTAATTCTAACACGTGCCGCATTGAGCTTTAATATAGTTATTTATATATATAAAATAGACTGGTCCTTATTTTCTGACTTTAAAATTTTAGAGCAGACCCACTTAAAACTTTTTTATTTTGGAAAATATTAAAATTTTTTTTTTTTTAATATTTTATGCCGAAAAATTTTGGAGTGGGAGTAACGAGTTTTTGAAAAACTTCGACTCCGATTTCGATTCCGGTACGAAAACCTTAACTCCCATTCCGATTCCGATTCCACAGCCCTGTTAATTACAGAGTATGCAATAAAATGAAAAAAATTCTTCCGAAATATATAAAAACTTTTTTTTTATGAATCAGGATTGAGAAACTTGCTCTGCTTTTACTTAAAAATTACTCATAAAATTTAAACATTTAACAGTATTAAAAAATGCAATATTAGGGCCAGGTCTTTATTTTGCTATTAGTTAAAGCCAAGGACTTAACTTAAAAATTTTTAATGCAATTTTTTCTATTCCAAAAAAAATGCTACATACGAGTGTTACATAATATATATTATACCCTTAACCACAGGTGGAAACGGTATATATAATTTTGTCATTTATTTGCAATTTCTAGAATATTGATTCATATATACAATATATATATATATATATGTATAGAATCTGGAAATTATTTTTCTTTCATAAGTTACTTTATTATATTCAAAATTTAAATTTTTTTTTTCTTAAATTTTTAAGCAATAACATTATACACTACAAGATAATAGTCTGGTAGTGTATAAAGTCATTCCTCGTTAAATTTTGGTATTAAAATTCAGACTTATTGCTTCACAACTGACTGCTATATGAGCAAAGAACAATGACTGCCTCTAATTTTACCCACAAATCTCTTGTTGCTGTTTTTTTTTTATTTATTTGTTTCTGTATAAACAAATAAATTAGGTGCAACCATCTTGGTTATCAGTGGACAACATACGAGGGCGGATCATTAAGTCCGTGACTTTTCGAACTTCCCTCGTAGTTATATGAAAAAAAAATTTATTTTTCAACATAATCTCCTTTTAGCTCAATACACTTAGTCCAACGTTTCTCCAATTTGTGTATCCCTTCCAAAAAAAATAGGATTTTCGAGGTCCATAAAATAGACATTTGTTTGACCAATAATTTCATCGTTGGAGCTAAATCTCTTTCCACCGAGCCATTTCTTTAGGTTCGGAAATAGAACATAGTCACTGGGGGCTAAGTCCGGAGAATATGGCGGATGAGGTACCAATTCGTAGCCCAATTCACGTAATTTTAAGACTGCACACGTGTGCACCCGTGCATTATCTTGATGAAAAATAACTTTTTTCTTGGCCATATGGGGTCATTTTTTTTAAATCCTCGTTAAATCGCTCCAATAACTTGGCATAATATTCGCCGAGTATTGTTTTTCCTTTTTGAAGGTAATCGATGTGAATTATCCTGCGTACATCCCAAAAAAAACTGTTGCCATCACCTTATTGGCCGACAATCTTACCTTGGTCTTCTTCGGAGCCGGTTCACCCGGAGAAACCCATTGTTTAGACTGCTGCTTGGTCTCCGGAGTGTTGTAATGGATCCATATTTCACCCACAGTTACAAAACGCCGAAAAAACTCATTCGAATTGCGGTTAAGCAACTCCAAACAATCCCTTGAAGTTGTCACACGATTACGTTTATGGTCAATTGAGAGCAATCGCGGCATCCATCTTTCAGACAGCCTTCTTAAACCCAGCTGATCATTTAAAATCGAAACCACACTGCCTTATAAAATACCTATTTCATCAACAATCTCATGCACTTTTACTCTTCGATCGGCCAACACCATATCGTGAATTTTTTCGACATTTTCGGGTGTAGTGACTTCAATTGGCCGTCCAGAACGTTCAGCGTCATTTGTACTTGTGCGTCCACAACGAAAGTCTGTAAACCACTTTTTTACCATTGAAATCGATGGTGCAGAGTTCCCATAGTATTTATCAAGCTTTTCCTTGGTTTGATTGAATGTTTTTTTTCGCAAAAAATAATGTTTACTGAGCACTCGAAATTCACTTTTTTCCATTTTTAAAAAAATCCACGAGGTTGTATGTTTTGAACTGCTGTTAATCGCAAAGTAAATGACGGAACTTGCTCAAAACATGACAGTAGTCTATTAACAGGTGGTACTTAATGGCAGCAGCGTTACATTTCATATAACTACGTAGGAAGCTCGAAAAGTCACGGGCTTACTGATCCGCCCTCGCACAACAAAATGTGGGCGGGAGTGGATAAGTGGGCTTGGCACAAAATAGATTTATTTATATCACGGTAAGAGGAAAACTGTAAAAATTTGGCACACATAGCTGGGATATCAACACACAGCCTCTCTAGATATATGGGTAGAAGAAGTGGGCGTGACAGGTTTCGTACAAAGACATAATAGATTTTTGTATATCGGGAGAACGGCTAGAGCCAAAGTTTCCACATTAGCTACAAGCATCTCAGACAAGGTCCGACAAAGTGTGGGCGGGATTAGAGAAGTGGGTGTAACATAAAAAAATTTATTTATATCTAAAGAACGGATTTTATATAATTTTCAGTTCCTATCGCACCATTGTTATGGGATTATAAGATTCGGCATAGCCGAATATAGCACTCTTTCTTGTTTTACAATCAATATTTCAGTGATCCAAAACCGCCATCTTAGCATTACTAATCCAAATAAATAACTCAGTAGAACATAGAACCACAGATTTTTGTTCTGCTTGTTCTTTTCACAATCTATGTGTTTTACATTATTTTTAACATAAACATTTTAACCGAGTTGGATAAAAAAAGTTTATAACAGCATTAACAGGACATACAGCATAGCCATCTATACACACGTACGGTAAAATATTCTTCCTATTGTGCTGCATAAAGTGTTGAAATTTCCAAACACAAAAAATTCCTTTATGTCAGATGATACCAGTATTTAACTGTTCTGTTGTAGTTGTAGTGGTAGTAGACAAGGAGCAGATATTTTGATGTGTGTTTTTTTTATTTAATATCGTTATTGTTATTGTGATTGGCATTATTTTCGTGCCTTGCCGTGTGAACATGAGTATTGTAGGTGTATTTTGAATACATATTTATTACGGCATTTTTGCCGTTAATACATTGCAAATACGTTAGTTGTGTAACAGTCTCCGTACACAACAGACGTAAGTTATATGTTTAAGCTGGAAATATTGGTAGAAAACGTGGTAAAACGTAATGTTAGAGACTTTTGCTCTTAATTAACCGTAAAAGTTACAAGTACCGAAAAATTAGAGCAAAACGCACAATTTCCTGAAAAACAAAACACACGCGCCAATGTTTGTTGCGTTTCTTACCAAAACAAAAACGAGAGAGAACCACACGAGCAAATAAAAAAACGAAAATGAACTTGTGGCGCACTTCAATGTGATGGTGCATTAAAAATTCAAACCGTTAGTAAAAATCATTCACAATCAAAAACAAATGAAATCATAACATTATTAGTGTCGAAGGTGGAAAAGCGTGATTTTTTGGCTTAAATTCTCTAAATATTGGAAATTTTTTGTAAATAAAATCACGGCTAAAAACAAAAAATAAATAAATCCGGTAAAATATGTTATGAAGTGTTAGAAAAAAATGTAAAAAGAAAAATATAATACACCAAGAAAAAACGCTCAAATTGCATTATAAGTTCTATTAAAATTAACAAATTTTTTCAAATATGCAAACCGTTTGTCAAATGTCAAAAAGCTGTCAATACTATTAACGAAAAGCTCTTAATGCAATAAAATAAAGACGAAAAATAAGCAAAATACACACAAGACTATATAAAAAGAAAAATTCAAAAATTTCAAAACAATTACTTAAGTTTACAATATCACCATCAGCTCGCAACACACTTGTCAACGTTTTCAATTAAACCCCGTCAAAATGCAGCGCCGCATGTCAATTACCATACGAGAATATAAATTCTTTCGTAGTTTCTCACAAAAATTCGAAAATTGGCCGAAACGTAAGGCAGAAGCATTATGGCGTAAAATGCGTGAAAGAAAAATTGCAGGTAATAAATTCTCCCCAATTTTTTTTTTTAATTTCAGTTAGTTTTATTTTTTTTAATTTTGATATATCACAACGAAATATATATATGTATATATTATTAATTGTTTGTTTACTTTTCATCTATAAATACTACAATTAATACTACTATTTTTATATGATTTGTTTACTTTAATAACTTTTCATAAACGTTTTAATGATTGAGAAAAAATTATTAAAGATTCTAGATAGATTTTAAATTGTTTGTTCTTTTTTTTTGTGTGTTGGTTTTTTGATATCTTTAATTATTAAATTAATTTTATTAAAGTGTTAGCGAAAGATTTAAACCATTTGTTGGATATTCAATATTTACACTTTAAAAAATTCTTTCAATTCTATAATTTTAGAGTTAAAAAAATATGAAGAGGATCTAGCCATTGTATTAACTAGTTACTTAAGGGCTATTTATTACAGTACGTACCTATAGCTTACAATCCGATTCCATTTCGTTAGTAAATGCACTCGTTATCAGAAGAGTCAATTAGATCTCGTTAATGCTGCTATGCAAGCATGAAAAGAATAAGAAACAGTAAATACGAGGGTTGTCAATAAATTCGTCATTTTTTGCATTTTCCGCCTCTTTACTGAAAGGACAGCATAATTCCTGTCAACAGGCATCTGTCAGTTGACTGCTTTTAAAAGTTGAAAAAGATGAGTTTGTGTTTAACAGCCATTGGTAGCAGACTACTTTGTGTTGGTAGGATCAAATGGAAAGAAGTGAATTGTCTGTGATTATTAAGCATTCCATGGAAAAAATCCATCAATTAGGCTCCCACAGCCGATCTTTTCTCCGTAACAAAAAGAAGTAAGAGTTAATTATTTTACGTTTATTTTTTATTTGCTTATTCTATGGCAATAATCAGAGAGAGTGAGATAGAAAAGGAAAATAAAATCTAGTAGCAGAAAGGAGGACATTATCTGAAAGGTCACTACCTCTTAAAGAATAGCCATCATAATTAATTACCGAGATATGGCTCTTATGAAAGAATGATTCCTTAAAAGTTCCCCTATATGATTCCGATTATAAATTTGAGCATTTAAAAAACTGAGCGGAAAGAGTTTTTTTTGCAGAAAATTAAAATTTATTGTCACTTTATTGAACTTATTCTTGCAATAATTTAACTGAATAAGTTGCCCATAATCATAATTAAACAAAAGCATTTGTTTCTTTTTAACAAAGCTTAAGATCAATTTGTAATGGTCGCAAAATTATTTGAGATAACTATATAAGAGATTATCACAACCATAAAATTACCCCGGCCAACCATAGAATATATTATGGTTGCCTTAACAACAAATATTGGCCGCGAATCCAGAGTATTGCCTGGCTACCCGGACCATAGAGGCACATATTTTTTCTTTGCATACACTATTTTTGTTTTCTATTTCAATGTTGAAATTTCGAAATAATAATCTTTAAAATCTGACAAGTTTTGAAAATACATTTTCCTGTCAAAGTAAAGGTAGAACATTTTTAGTCGATAATAGAACTAGATTTTATGAAAAACTTCTCTTTCCTTAATCGTTAAACTAATTTTTTTACATAAATCTTAACTTAAGTCCAGTTCGACTAAATCTATAAGAAAAAGTTTAAGTATGGGTGAGTTCCAAAACGTCAGTTTTAAGCAACTGGCTTTTTTAAAAGCACACTGCAAAGCAACAGTGTGCAATTTTACAATGTCCCAAAGTGCATCAAAACAGTTATCGATCCGTACACAATAAGTAAACTGTGCATCGGTTAACTTATGTATCATTTGACTTTGACTGGAATTAATTTCGAATCTAAATATAACCCCATCATGGTTTCTTTTTTTTTTTCAATCGGCTGAGAATCTTTTGAATATTGGTTAAGACTTTTGAATATTGGTTGAGACTTCCGATTGATTTTTTAAATGATAAATCCCATCAAACAAAAAAAATATTTAACATGCATAATCTAAAAATATTCATTTTTCCCAAACAAAAAATTACAAAATCATTTTATAATTTTGTAAAATAAAAAAAAAATTAAATTTTTATAATACGGGAAAAATTAATATGTAGATTTTTATGTCAATTTTATAATAAAACTACAAAGAGAGATAGAGAAAATAATAAAAAATCAATTTAATATATGTATGTACATATACAAGAGATTAATTGTTGTATTTTATGATACTATTAAATCTCTAGGTAAATCGATTTTTTCTCAGAATTATTTAATAAACAACGAACTTAAAGCGATAAACTTACTTTTTAGTCAGGAAATTGGACAAAGGACAGTTAATAAATATGAATGAGAAAGGACAAAACAAAAAATTATAATAAAAAATTGCAAATTATTACACGGTGATACAATAGTAAAGAAAAAAACGTATTCAGATGTTCTCATGTACCGGGTGGCGCATAAGTAAATTTATGATTTATTTAATAAATTAAGGGGGTAAGTTTCTAAAACACTTCACCTCACTTGAAAAATATTTTCATTCAAATTTTTAAATATTCCAAAAAAAATTTCATGAAAAATTTCTCAACGCAAGGTGTAGTGATTTAGAAAATAACACCCGTATTTTTTTAATTTCTGCTTTTATTTAACGTTGCCATTTATTAACATTGAAAAATAGATTATAGCTTGGAAATATGTTTAGATTATAATTTGAAGACAATATCTTTTTAAAGGTGGCCATTGCTTGATTTAACCTGACGTGCCCTTTCCAGAGCATTTCACATAACTTTTCTTAGGATTTCAGATCCTAACGGCCTCACTTCTTTTGGATATTCGCCTTAAACTGTTAGATGGTTCTAGGCTTATTGGCAAACGCCCAGCTCCTTAGATAACCCGAAGGAATAAGATCGGGAGCCGTTAAATTGGGCGAACGCGGTGGCCAGTTAAAATCAGGAAGACACGAAATTATTCGATCGCCAAAACAAAGAGCCATAGTGAGCTGTGGCTCCATCTTCTTGGAAACACAATTCTGAATTGTTCTTTACATCGAACCTTAAAAAATCGGTGTCCGGCATTGAATTACATTTACATTTAGGGCAACATGTTCGTCGTTTTCGAAAAAATGGGTCCAATGATCTTTTCTGAAGGCATTTTTCACCACACTGTGAAGTGAAAATGGGCCTCATGGCTCATTATTCGATATGATCTTTGGGTTGGAATAATCGAATACTGACTTTAAAAACAAACTTGAACAACGTTGGTTCTTTGTTCTCAGCTGAGTCTTTCCATATTAAATATCCAAAGTTTTTCAAAGTTAATTCTGAAAAAACCAAAGAAAAACATTCACGAAAATTGTATTCACTTATTAAATCAGTACGTTACTTATGCGCCACCCTGTAGCAATTTCGAATTGTTAGACATCATAAATTGCAAAACTATGTATTGCAAATTCATCTCGAGCACTTCAGAAGTAAAGAATTCTTAAGTTTTGTGATGGACATCCTCACTTACTGATTTAAAACCCCTACATATTTCTTTTGTAGCACAGTGTTATGTTTTAAGACATAAGGTAATATCAAACACGTGCAAGGTTTACAATATAATTATTTTGAAATAAGGTAAAGGCAAAATGTTGCCTTTTAAGAAAATTTTAAAATATTATATTTACATCTTTTTAAGTTCACTTTGAAGTGTATAATTGAATACGAGTATTACTTAAATAATTTCACAGAATTACTTAATAAACAACGCATTGACAAGTACCAAAAAAAAATTTTTTAAATTGGGCAGGGACATATAATAAGAAAGGAATAAACAAAAAATACTATTGTAGTAACAAAAATTGCAAATAATTAGGGGTTTTAAAAGGAATAAGTTTTTTTTATTAAAAATTATATTTTCTTAGTTTAAGTTTAATTTTTAGGGAATAATTAAATAATATTAAAAAACATATTTTTTGCATTAAAGCTTTTATGTACCATCAACGCAACACAGAGGAAAAAATATAAACTATTTATAACATATATTTTTTTAAACATTTACTGCCGTAATAATAAAAAACTAAATTGGATATGAAATCTATTTTAAGAAAAATTTTTGTATGGAAATTTTGTTTTAAAATACGTTTGAAATCTATTTAATTTTTTATGAATACGGCAGTTAGGGCTTATTTAGTCATATTAATGTAACCGGCAACCATACTATGGTTATTTTAGTCCTCCACCAAGAAGTCACATTCATATTACGGTTGCTTCCAAACATGTTGTTGTTAATAATAACAAACATATGTCGTACATTTATAAAATCATGGCATGTTGCTCTTGGAAAAGATGAAAATACTATTGCTGATTTAAAAACAAACAATTATAAATGGCAAACAAATTATTATCATTATTTAACCGTAACATGTTAGGAAGTAAACATTATGGGGTTGTCGTTCACAATAATATGGTTAAATTATCATACATAATATAATATATATATATTTCTTATCATGAATAGAGACTGTTTTTGAAATCCTCTTCGCTGTATAAGAGTTAATTTTAATTTCTATTATTACACAATATAAAAATGTAAAGGATAAGGGAATATAATTGTATTTTATTTAATCCATTTTACATCGTTTGTAATCTTTTATCTTATTTAACATTCGTTAGTTTATGTTTATTTTTAAATATTATATTATTTATCAATTTTCTTTTAATATTTTATAAACAAAGTCATAAAGTTCCATATACACACGCACCCTGTCTTTTAAATTATTTTTGTTTTTCTATTTATGATTTTTAACCACAAATTATCTTTTTCTTTAGAATACTTATTAGTTAATTATTGTATTGTTTAGTTGTATGATTTTTGTACTGAAACTTTAGTACGAAATGAATCGGTCAGAACGAATGTTTACAGTGCAAGAATTACAAATTTGTTTACAGTTCTTAAAAGAAATAATATATTATTTTAAAGTCTATTTAAAATATTTAATATTTACATATTTAACGAACATTACGAGTTTAAAGTCGAATTTTAGAAACAAAATTTTAAAGTGTGAAAAAGGTAAAAACTGGCTGCATTATTTGGGTGATTGGTATATTTAAAATAGAATCGGTTCAAAATACAAGAGTTTTAAATTTCAAAATTTTGTGTCAACTTATTAAAACTTACTAAAGGCTAGTTTACACGATAATGCAATGTATTACGACTTTGTAGAATCACAATATTATGAAATTCTCTCCGTGTTTAAAATAAAAAAAAAATCTGTTGTAAGTATTTTACACGGATGGTATTAGTCAAGACGAATTCAACTACATCTCATTTTGACAGTTCGAGCTACTTTGTTTTGATTTGTTAGTGTTTTGTTAGGAATGGTTGACATTTTGGACAGTAAACACTAACAATGCAGTGCAAAAAACCCTGTGTTGTTTCTGTTGTTTTTGGATTGTTGTAGTTCCGACACCTTCTGTAGTTGAATTCGCCTTGGTATTAGTAAAATAAAAGCAAAGATATTAAACAGCTGTGTTAATAACTAAAAAGCAGATGGTTGCCATTTTACAATATTTACAAAAACAACATGAAAATTTCCTGAGTTGATTTTTGTAATTTTTTAAAAATGTTACCACCTTCAATATATTCCGTTAAAATGTAACTATGATGTGATGAGAATACATAAGTTTCTAAAATGGTTTAAAAAATGAATATTTACCGACTTGTCAAATGTTGTATCCGTATTCTCTCTTACTCAATACATTTTGCTTCTACATGATAAGATTTTTCTCATTCTACATCATTTTTGACATGTCGTATAACATTGTATTACCTTGTAAACAAGCCTTAAACAAGTTTGAAGTCAGAGTGTTTTTATAAAATTAAAACTCTTAAATATCAAAACTGGTTCGTGGGGGAGTGGTTTGCTCGTCCAATTTGCAACAAAGACTTTTGTCTGTTTCACTGCAACGGGCTGAATCGCTACATTAATATGCTTACCACAGTATTTGAAAAATTGTTTTAAAAAGCTAAATCTTATTGTTGATGAACAAGATACAAATATTATTGGTAAACATTGTAATGTTATTATTGACTCAACATGATTACAGGAAACCCTACTATGACTTCCTTGTGGAGAATAACTTTAACCATAATATGGATGCTGGTGACAATATTGCGGTTGATGAAAACATAATATTTCTGAAAAAAGTTTTATTAAATTTCCGGCTGTATTTTTGTAAAAATATTTTTGTAAAAATAAAACTTTTGCCGGGTTTTTAAGCAAAAATGTCGTAAGGCAAATCCACAAATAACAGTGCAAATCTGTTTTCAGATTAACTAAACCTAGTTTAACTGAGATCCCATAGAATCACTTTTTGAATCGATCTAACGATGTTCGTCTGTCCGTCCGCTTGGATGGCAGGCTGTCTATGGAGAAAATTGTATGAAATGTTACTCTATTATTTCCGGAGCAGAGTCTTTGTGACCATAAACCATTTTATTATGTGTGTACAGTCAAACTTCTCTATAGTAAACTTCTATACAATAAGGCGCTCCTTGTTATGAATAGATTTAAAAACACAGCTTCTTCGCTTCAATGTTGATGGGCTTTAAATTCTCTACACAGAATTTCTATTGAATTTTTCTAGTGAATTTTTCTTTACAATAAACAAATATTTTAAATATATATTTAACTTATATAAATTTTTGTTTCCATATAAATACATAATTAATTTTTTTAAAAGGCGAGAAATATAATTTCTGTTTAATAAAGTTTCTGTATAGCAAAGTGAATTTTTCCATGCAGATTCACTATGAGGAAGTTCGAATGTATTTAATTTTTTTATTTATTTTCATTTGAGCTACTTGGCTTTAAGGCCAAAATCATTTCCAAAAGGAATATTATAATTTTAAGAAAACAAAAATTTTTTAAAATTTTACGCCTTATTTTTTCACAAAAAACTATCTCTTTTTTAAACTTTTGCTATTTTTTTCATTGAAAAAAAAAACACAAAATATTCCACAATAATCTTCCGGCTAAATATTTTATTGTTCATACATTTTCCAATAAATTAAAAAATAAGATTTTATGAAAAAAAAGAAAATCAAAATGATTTATAAATTCAACAGAATTTATCTGTAATTAAAAGCAACAATAACAATACATAGAATAAAAGCCATGAAAATTCTTGTCAATTAATTAATGTCAACACATCTCATATCTCTTAATTCCTCATAATTATTGTATTTTGTTTTGTGTTTTAGTTTTTATTAAACTAGATAAAAATTATTTTTAATGTTTTTTTTTATTTTAGTTTGAAATTGTAAAAAAAAAATATTTTAAATGTCATCGTACATAGTTATGATTTAATCTCATTTTTTAATACCAAATAAAAGTTTATAAATGTGTTATTAATCGTAAATTTTTTGTTAAATACTTCCTGCTGATGTAGGGGTCTGTCGGATCATATAAAATATGTTGGTGTGCACACAGGGTAAAAAGGAAGAAGACGTGTTGGGAAAATATGAAACATAAAAAACTTGGGGGTATTCGACCACAAATTTTGCTGTTTTTCATTAAATAATAAGAAATGTTAGAGAGTGAAATAAGTTTATTTTTTGTAATTTGTAATTAAGTTTACTGTATTTGCTTTCTGACCTCAAGCAATCAGAAAAACACGAGTAAAATTGAATTTAGGAACATTATAACAAAAACTCTATTGTTTTACGTCAAACAGGTAACAAATACCGAAATATATTCGCTCGATGAAGAAAATGGAAGTGACGACGACTTCACAGACCCATTGGCCAAACTAAAAGGCATGCATATGTCTGTGTGTGTCAAACGCTGCTTTCGGCGCTAAAAATATGAAAGAAACATACTGTTCATACTTGCTCTCAGTGTAATGTAAATTTACATGTGGGATACTTCTGAGGATCGCGTTGTGGTTATGGCTTACTACCCAATATCGCAGGAAGAGAGATCCTGAAAATCCCACTAAAGGGCTGATTTCTTACCACTTGTGAAAGTGTTTGGCCTGCGGGAGGATTTTTCTTAGATGCTGTTACTACTGAACAGATGCTGCTGGCATATTTCCAAAAGCAGTGGATGTTAGATAGCTCCAGCTCCTAAACAAGGGGCGAGTGCATAAGCTTGCCGGATTATGCGCTTAAATTTCTACTTGGGTGTGCTAGTTGCTCCCACCCTCTGGGGTGGTTGGTAAACTCCTTGTTTGTCACCCAGTGATTAAGATCTGCATATTTTCCATAACTTTTCGCACAGCTTCGGGTGTAATTATTTTTATTCGATTTTTCACAAAATGCTGAAAAAATCAAAGAAAAAGTAATAATTAAACTAGTTATAAAAAAATTCATACAATATAGTTCATGCTGTTCCATCGTGTATTTCATATCATAACATATCATATCACATAGAAAATTAATTGCTCTACTTATCCCAGCGGACTAGATCTCGCCCTGCATTTTTAATACCGGTAGAAAAAAATTTCTAACTAGCCATAAATATTTCATCAATATATTAAAACATTTAGGTGGATAATGGGCTTAATTCTTAAGATGCGTTCATTTTGATCAGGTTTATTTTTATTTCTGCTTTAAAAAATATTTATTTCTTTATCCATAGTCATTGAAAATGACTGGAATAGAAAGAAAGAGAAAACGTATCTATCAAAAATACCTGACTCTATGATTGTGTTAGTAAGAAATTTCTTTACTTTGTGGTTGTAAACATAGCTGCCAGATACAATTGGTCGAAAATCGTCAAACTTTGAGGAAAAAATCGTAAAAATCGTCAAATTGACTAAGCTAAATCGTCACAAAAATCGTCATTGTAAAAACCACTAACTTTTAGAAAGTTTGAAAATTAATTGTTTGTTTTGGTTTCCGTTGCTAATAAAATTTTATTATGATTAAAGAGAGTGGTTATCAAATACCTGTAATAAAGCAGTACTAACTGACCCTTACAAATATGCATCGTGATAAGACATGAAAAGCTGAAATAAAATGTGAAATTATATTAAAAACATTTGTAAATTTTAACAAAATTTGTCATTTGAAAAATCGTCAAATTAAGGGTATAAATCGTCATATCGTCAATATAACATTTTTGTACCCAAAATCGTCAAAATGACGATAAATCGTCAAATCTGGAAGCTATGGTTGTAAATTCACACAAAGAGAAGTTTGAGAGAACGTTTTTTTTTTATTTTTCTAACGGATAATTACAAAACAATTTACTTGTTTTTCTTTTGCAGTTTCTTTGTTGTTATTTCTACAATTTTTCCGGTATTTATTACATGCCTTTTCAGAACACTTTTGATGATTATAAACTGATTTATCGCTTGAGCGAATAAAAAAGAATTAATATATGATTCATTCATATGTTCTAATAATGATTTCTAAATACTTTAAATTTTAAAAGGATTTATCACAAGGGCGATTGAAAGATGATTCACATATGAACAAAAAGGAATCAGCAAATTTTATTACAAATGCTTATTTGAGGTGATTTGGCAGTAGGGAACCACTTTCTAGCTACCAGAGTATCATTTATGATCGAAAAGTGAGCTCATACGCACTAATTTTGCTCTTGGAGCTGATTCCTAAAAGATTCGATTATGATAAAAAATGCTAGCTGAGTGCGACTGATCTACATTTACATTTAATCAAACTGCTCTCTTCTTTAAATTGAAATTTGACTAACTGTTCGCCTCATTTTTATAATAATTATACTAATATAATTTTTTTGTCGTTCTGGAAAATATTACTGTCTATATATTATTTTCTACTTCTCTTTTCATAACTATGCTATTATTTTGCTCACATGTTTTGACAAATTTATCCGTCAATGTTGTAGCTATCTGAATGGTACGCTATTATTTTGCCTGGATGTAAACTTTCCAATTTTAACGTACATTTATTTAATTTAGTTGATTAAATTTTTTTTTATCACAAAAAAAGACAATTGCACTTCAAATGTCACACATAAAAATCTGTGTGAATAAATTCAATTTAAAATTTTTGCCACTTGCTGATGACGTAGTTTTATAGACAACAAAAATTTTTATAAGATTAACCACATACATCATACTCGACAACATCAACATGAACAGTGATCATTAAGGTTACATTTAAGACTGATATTTATAATTATGTGGCAACTTAACCCATAATGAACTGATAAAGCTTCTGTTTGGTATACAAACTTTTAATTTTTATTATTTAACATGTAGAAATATTGAACTTTTGAAAATGTTCGCCGAACTAAAGCTTGAAGAACATTACCCCAAATGAAAAAAAAACAAAATTCATTTGCGGTTCATGACTTTTATGTAACTACAATTTGTTTTATCAAAATAGGACCCAATTAGTTTAACTCAGCATTTAATGGTTTAATAGCTGACGCAGCCTTTTCAATAAACACATCGTCATTCTATTAATTAAAGAGGCATGCCGTCTATGAGTAAGAGAAAATATAAAAAGTTAGTGAAACAAATGATTTAATAAAATTTATAATTAAATTTATTTCATCAACTAAAGGAAAGTGTCTGTATTTTTCGCCTGAAGGCTATTGCGTAATAATACGCATTTATACACCTTGTTTAACTTAAATGATTAGTTAAATTTAACATAAAATCTAAATATATTTAAATGATGTATAAATGTGAACGTACACACATACATATTAGTAATATGGCATCGTTTATTAATATTTTAAATATAATTCTAAATTTATAATGGAAAAATTTTTTAAACTACATTCCAACACAATGTCTTAAAATTGTCAAATAATTATTTAAATAGAACTATTTCAGAGAATTTTAGTTTAAAATTGCCAAAAACCTTTAAAAATACATTTAGATATATTTAAGTTGAATTATTATGTATTAGTATTAAAACTATGCGCCTGTATTGTCTTTGACTCACAATCATAGGGAAAAATATTAAAAATTATATTCTCACGCAGAAACAAACATTTTTGGTATTTCACACACTTGCTCACGGATAACACATCACAAGGAAGCTACCTTCAATGGTTAACCGGGAAGGAACTTTAATTTCTAATTTTTTGGATAGTATTTTTATAGAATACTTGTTTTCTTTACAGTTAGCGATACGTTCTTTATATCGCGTCCAACAATTGCCTTGCTAAAAAAAAAACCTTTTTCTTATTTTGTAATTGTTTGATAATTATGGGGTTTTGAAAGAAACTTTATATGGCATGAAAGATTACAATTTGTAAACTATTGCCAAAGTGTATATACGTTTTATATATTATTTAACAGAATAGATACAAGACTTATTTCCTAAGTACGGAAAAATCCTGTAAAGCAGTCACGGACAGTTTCTAAATTTCTTAGCACACGTACATTGATAATTCTGTCCTTTATCTCGTGGTTTCTCGCGAAAATTAGATTATCGTTCTGCTTCTGTCTTGTTGTTGTTCCTATAAAACAAATTAATAAATTGTTTTTATTTTGTAACATATGCAAGCGGATATATTGTAGCATGTTTATTACCCTCCACTGCTGCAGTGAAATTTACTCTTTAAATACCCTTCTTTAGTGAAGAAGGAAAGGAGGAAAGGAGTCCATTTTTAACATTAGTTTGTTATTATGTTTGATTTTCTACAAACTTGATATATTGAATACCCTATAAACTAAATATTATCAATCCTTCTAAGTAACGGAGTTGATTTAACACTGTCTGTCTGTCAGTTGGGAATATGACTCAACCAGATAGGACTCACAGATGAATGAGTTATCGGCAACAAACCACGACTGCCTCTTATTTTGATCCATAAACATTTACTTTTTTGAGTATTCTTATAACACTGTCCAACGCACAAAAGAATAACAATGTTCAGCCAACTGATTCTTGTAGAGGGGACTAAAAAACGATATACGTGTATAGGCGTCTTAAAAGTTTACATCTGAAACTCATTTTACGGCCTTTTTAAAGTTGCACCCTTATGTAGTATAAAACGTAAAAAATCGTGCGATACTTAGGTTTTTGGTATAAAGTGTCTTCAGAACATTTATTCAGAACATTTTGTTTGTATACATTAACCCTCTAACTCCTCTGGAAATTTGTCTAAATTGCAATTTTTTTCAAAAAAAGCAAAAATCACTCTTAAAACAAATAAAATATTCGGCGAAAATATTTGTCATAATTAAATTATACTGTCTTCCAACAGATTTTAGTCGAAAATTCAACTTTAATACCAGAAATAAGCAAAAGCTTTAAATGTGGGTTAAGGGTTAATTATATACTTATATACTTTCTGGCGATAAATTATCGCAGAAAAATTATGTTACAACAAAACGAAAACTAAGAAAAGCAAATGAAAAATAAAAGTAAAAAATATTCTGCTCTAAACTCTACCTTCATATTCTACACAAGTCTTGACGCTTTAAAAACGCAGTCTACATTTAAAGTAAAATTTGAGTGATTTGATAAATAAAAATCATATTAAATGTGTAAGATTTTATAATATGTCTAATTGTTCAGAAAAATATGACCTGTTGTCTTACGTGTGCGCAAACATATTATACCTGTAGATAGAGTAAATTTATTCAATAGCAAAGTGGAAGACATCTACGAAATGGTGTTGAGTTGGATGTTGTTCCCGATGAACTGTGGATGTCTAACAATTGCTGTATAAATAGTTACAATGGCTTTGTTTTACAAGGAATTAAATTTTTGTTCTTTTGTAGTTTTTAACACGTAGATATACCTTTGAATATCTGCCTTAGGGCAACGAAATCCAAAGCAATATGGTATTCCCATGCAGTGGCTTGACCCAGGTGAACATGCTGATTAAACCTGCTGCGTTTGTCAAAATAGGGCCGAACTTAAATTATATAGATATAATTAACCCTTAAGCCACTTTTTAAGTTTTTGCTTATTTGTGATGTTAAAGTTGCATTTTCCACTTAAGTGTGTTCTTTAGTAGAATATAATGAAAGATATTTTGGCCGAATATTTCAACTAAATACATCCCTGTTTGAAGTGTGATTTTTGCTTCTTTTCAAAAAAATCGCAATAAAGACCCATTTCTAGAGGAGTTAGAGGGTTATTGTATACCGACAAAATTTTGCTTGTAATATTCTTAATAAATCTTCTGAAGACACTTTATACCAGTGTTTAAAAATGCTTGACTATTTTTAATGTTTTTGTAATTGCTTAACTTAACTTAAGAAAAAGAACACAGTAAAAGCAAAAAGCAAAAGCAAACGCAGAAAAAGTGAGAGTAAATAATTTATTTATTCTCACCATGTTTATGTTCTCAGCTTAAAAAGCCAGCCAAGCAACCACTTGAAAAAAAAAATTGCTGTTGCTGTAAGTAATAAGTTTTTGTTTATTTTTTTTTTGCTTTGGCTTAACTGTAAATTGATGTGCTTAAATTCAGCGAGTATTAACTTCTTTGCTGTTTTTGACTTCATTGCTGTTGCTTGCTGTTGCAGGCAATATATACATAATTACATAACACAAAATAAACAAATTATGAAGTTTAAAAAAACGTGTAGTTTCATTTATGTATGTATGTTCCTATTTATTAAAAAAAAAAATGCAAAATACCAAAAAAATTCGAAACAAATTCGTTCATAATATATTAAGTTCCAGCAACAGCAAAGAAGTTAACTTGCTGACTTTAAGCGCATCAAAAGCAAAAAAAAAAACAATCAAAAACTTAATACTTACAGCAACAGAAAATTTGTTTTCTTAAGTGGCTTCTTTGCTGACAGATTTAGCAGAGTACATGCACATAGCGAGTTTAAACAAATTATTTACTCTCTTTGTTTTGCTTTTGCTTTTTTGCTTTTGCTGACTCGTTATCAAAGAGTTAAGTAAACACTTAGACACACAGTTTTTTAATTTGCTGCAAAAAATGTAAACAAAGCAAAAATGTGCGACTGTTGCTATTTTAAAGCAAGCAATTTAAACACTGCTTTATACCAAAACCTAAGTATCGCACAATTTTTTTCATTTTTTTTTACTACACAATGGTGCAACCTTAAAAAGGCCGTAAAATGAGTTTCAGATGTAAACTCTTAAAACGCCGATACGAGTTTGTCTTTTTTTACAATCAGTTGGTAGAATATTGTTATTCTGAACAAAATACCATTTTGTTGTACAGTGTAATCTATGAAGATTAATCTTTCACTTTTACCTTAAATAAACCTATTCTATTAGTAGCGAAAATTAACAATATCTGTTCATAAATAACCGTGCAATGTACAAATAACCACTTGTTTCTTCCCAAAATAATGGTTATGGCACCATTATACCATATACATTATACATTATACCATATGAAATAAGAAGAACAAATCTGCCTCATATATTTCTTGTTTAAGGAGTATGAAATATTGAAAATGAACAAAATCGGCCTAGTACTGCACCTGTACCCATGTTCTGTAACTCTCGCTTCGAGAAACTTTTCTGTGTCTGTAAAAATTTTGTGAGAAAGTTCCCGCTTTGATATGTCAAATATACTCACGAATTCTCGGCTGCTTCTTTACTGTTATTTTTCTTTAAACATTTTTAAAAAAAATACGAATGTTTTCAAAGCTATTTTGTAAATAACAAACATTTAAGTCCCACTTAACATTATTAGGTATTGCCGACGTCATTAAAAATGTTTAAATTTTATTAAATTTTGGTCGCCGTCAACGATATGTGTGACTGGCGTTCTTAACGTCTGCAATTTCCAATCGGCTTCATGGGAATATTATGAAGTTTATAACGTTACGAAGTAATACCTTTTGATAGTTTTCGACATGAATTACAGACACATTTTTTCTCACTTTTCGGGAAATTATGAAACATTTGGTTTTGTATCCTCTTACTGGGAGAAGTTCTCACCCAGGTTTGATTCGTCTTTTAATACTATGGTGAAGGGAACGTAAGATTCGGCAAAGCACATTTACATTTGTATTTTTTTCCGCAGGTTCTCAATAACACTGCCCTTAAGAGATTCACAAGATTCATTACCAAATTTTGAACAAGTTCTTTCTTGAAAATTTAAAACAAAAATAAAGTTTTTAGAATATGTTTTTATTTTAAATGTAGTTGTTCGAAAGAAAGAATTCTTTCGCACATCAGAAAAAGGCTTTTACTCTATCGTTCACATTTTTGCTTAAAGTGAAAAAAAAAACAATTTCTGAATGATAAGTTCATGGTGTTAGAAGCAAATAAATCAAAAATTAAATACATTAAAATAGCATAAATAATAAAAAAAAATGTTCATATTTATTTTTTTATTTTTGACTGAGTCCTAAGAAACTCAAATAAATAAGAAAACTTAAATTCAAGTCCATACATCAACCGTATGGCAGTAGCAAAAAGCACAACCTAACAACTAATTTAAAATATTAAAATAATACATTTTCAATACCAGCTTTTTAAAGTGTTGGCCTATGCTAAATAAATCGTTTACCTTTCCGAAGTTCAAACAGTTAAAAAGCGCAACTAAAAAAACTTATTTTAAACACGATATAACAAATACATAGATTCAATGAAGTGTAATATTCTTTTTTAAAGGTAACTAAAAAATAAATTAAACAAAGGTGTATTTTCAAACAAACTCAAAATGAATACTATCATTACTAACATTTTTCATCCTTATGCCTGTCATTTAGACTCATACAAGTACGTTTTTAACGATATACGCCCACACACACCTTAAAAGAGCCTTGAAAACATAAATAAGGCGTTAACTGACCACATCGACAGAGCAAACCCAATCTGACAAACAAAATAAAAGGGCTGTTATTAAATCGCTCAAATGCCCCAAACAAATTGCAAATATTATAGAATTTTATCTGCAAAATATAAAGCGAAAGGTTTAACATGTGAACAGTGGCACAGAGGAAAAGAACAGAAACTTTTTAAATTAACATTTCATGTTAGGAAAAACTTTAAAAGCGTTTAAACGTTTGTACTAAGAGCAAAATTCATTATCTGCCCCGCATCCCTTTCTACATCCATGACGTAAAACAATTAAAGTTTATGAATATTCACCCAACCAAAAGAGAGGGACTCCTAGCCCAAATTATTGTAATTTATGCTAGATATGCTTTAAATCGGCTTTAAGTAGCATTTTGAGAAGCTTAGAGCTTGCCAGCATTGCTCTGAAAATGCCTTGTGTAAAAATAAAACCTAGATCTACAAAAAGGTCGTCAGCTATACAATATGTAAATACTTAACCATTTTGTGTCATTCATTGCAATTAATAAGCTGTTAAATGTCGTTTAATCTAGCAAACTTTATGTCAAATCAAACAAATATTTAATGAAAAAATTGTGGTTGCATGTGTAGCGTCAAATATTTGTTAGGTGTGAGCATAGCATGTCAGTTTTACAAATATTTATTTGAAACTGCTCTGAAAATATGAAAAACATATTTTGGGTGGTTTATAGCTGAAATTTTAAAAAATACTTTAAAGCTCTAAATTATTCTAAATCATGATCATGTTTAAAATCTTTTCTTGGAAAATACGTTAAATTTTTAGGTGTTAAAAGTTTTTGAGCTTGGAATTTTTGCCTCGTAAAGCGTCATAGGCCGTATACATTACAACGAAATCAAGTAGATTTGATTTGAAATCTTCCTTGAAATCTAGTGCGTTTACATTGTACTCTCTTCACTTTAGCGAGATTTTGTTTGCATAACAAAAACAACTGGCTAAAAGTTTTTGTGTAACACATACTTAGATATAAGGAAATAATCAACTTAATTTGTTTTATCAATATTATTTGTATTTTCCATTTTTTTGCTACTTTTTCAACATTTTCTTAATTTTCTAAAAGTTTTAACGAGCCGCCATTATAGTTTTTATTTATATATATATATATATATATATATATATAGTTTTTATATGGAAAAAACATAGTTGATTCAAACGATGATTTTTTCCCATGATTTTAGGGTAGATTTTAACAATTAGTTAACAAATTCAGCAGGAAGCATGTTGGTTTACTAATAAATTTGTACTAAAATACGTAAAGCTTTTTAATACCAGTAATGAGTATGATATAAACAACTTTTTTGCTAGTTCCAAATCGTTTCAAATCTTGCTAGTCTAAGCTTTTTAGAGAAAAATATTAAACTTATTAAGGCAATAAAGTTAACGTTACAAAAAGCTTTAAATCAGTGATTCCCACAGTCGTAATTTTGAGTTCTGCCTCGGCATGTAGGTACATGTATAATCTTTAAAATTCACTATTTGCTTTTTTCGTTTCTAGGTAAAGATAGAAAATCTGCCATTAATTTTCGCTATGCCTTCTCTTTTTTTTAAGTAAAATCTTCTGCTGCTTTCCACAGTTCGTAGTATAGTGTGTTTCCACAACTACTTGATAACAATAAAAATTGTTAAATGAAAAAGCTTTTTGTTTATGCACACTAACGTACCTTTACTTTTTGTTAAATTCTGTACAAGTATCATCTTCAATTCCCTTTAATATCTTTAGGAGGATTTACATATCGAAAACATTTCATTTCGCCATACAATGACGTCATTAGTTGTATTTAGATATTGATATAACTGATATGTCGTTGTATATTATGATGTATTACTACTGCTTTTAATACGAAAAAATATTCAAGGATATATGAAATGTGTATGTAATATTTTCTAGCATTTCAAATACATAATAAAACAAACTTACTTCCACATTTATAGATGACAGAAAAAATAAAGTATTATTTTAATATTAGATATACTTATATTAATTGAATTACGTAGTAGATGGTTGTAAAATGCAATGAAAACAGAAATCTGTGTTGGTTTAACTCTTGTACTTGTAATGTAATTAAGTTTAACATGGCATTTAAACAGATATTGCACAAGATAATGAAACAGAATTTAAACAAATACAAACATATTTGGGGTATTCAAAAGGTGTACTGTCATGGTTTATTGTCATAATGTTCTAAAATTTTACAATGGTTTAAAAATATTGTTGTTGGTTTGTAAACAATAAGTGTCTTAAATAAATAGAACGTTGCTTGCTATGTTTATTGTGCTGTCGTAATTAATAGCACATTAAATTATGAGAGGTTGCTCACAACAGTCGTATTTTTTCATGTTATTATTTTAAGACATATGACTTTATGACACCTTGTGAATCCCCCAAATAATTTATCATATAATGAAGTACTACAAAAAGTCATATTCATTCTCTCATTCATTCACTCATGTATCTATTTCTGTTGGGAATAGTAAAAAGTTTTTTTTTACACCGTTCATCTCAGGTGGAAAGGGTATATGTATATAAATTTGGCATTCTGTTTGGAATTTCTACAATATTGACCTAAGACACTTAAAAAAATATATATTGTGGGTCCATATGAGGACTGAAGTTGATGTAACGCTGTCCGTCTCTCTGTTGAAATGCGTTTTTCGAAGTTTCGAAATTAGGTACAAGATTCTTGGTTATCAATACACGACATTAAATAAAATGTGGGCGGGATTGGTAAAGTGGGCTTCGCACTTCCCATACAACGGCATTATAGATTTCTGTTTATCTGGCAAACAAGAGTAAAAGTTTTCAAAGTAGGTGCAAGCACCTTGGTAACCAGTAGGCAATATTCGATAAAATGTGGGCGGTAGTGGAAAAGTGGTTGTGGCACAAAATATATTTATTAACACCTAAAGAATTGTAAGAGAACAATTGTCCAAATTTGGTACACAAATCCACGCTGACAATACATGACCTCTTTAAAAATATGGGCGAGATTGAAGAAGTGGGCGCGGGATCTCTATTACAAAGACATTAAAGATTTGCGTATATCTGGAGAACGGCAACATCCAAAGTTTCCAAATTAGAGATATTCATCTTGGTTATCAATACACAACATCCGATCAAATGTGAGCGGTATTGACGATGTAGGCATGGCACACAACTTTTAGGTTCTTATCGCATCATGATAAAGGGTTCATCAGATTCGGCATAGTCTTTTTCTTACTTTTAGTTGTTTTTTTATATGTACATTTGTTTAATTGTTGGTTTTGCAAATATAAAAAATGATTTTTTTTAACTCTCTGTAAATGACATTCTTTACTAAAACAATAGTTGGTTAAAAGCTTTTTTTACTATTGCCTATATTTCAATTAAGTTTTGTATGAAAAATGGTGTCAAGAGTTTATATACAAAGAAAAAAATTATTAACTTTTGTTATGGCTATAATTTAAAACATGAACCGGGTAATTTTAATTGAAAGTATTGACATTTTAAATTTTCAAATAACAAAAAGGCGTTCATTAAAAATAAAGCTAAAAGTAGCTTTTATTTAATTATTAAACTTGCACGATTCTTACTTTGTATATATATTTTTTTTAGTTCTGACCATAACCTTTAAATTATGTGAAAAAAGATTACCTCTTGATTTCCCTTACAAAAAATATACTTAAATAAAATGTCCTTATTTTGCAATATTGCCGTAAACGTCACGTGTAAGGCATTATGTTTATTAAAAAATGTATCAAGAAAGTCATATCGGTAGGTTTTTTTTTCTGGTTGCAAAAAGCAAAAATAATTAAAATCTCTTTAATCCCAAAAAGCCTCTATAGACCAACAAAAAATCAATTAAATTTGTATAAACGTATTTTTTTAAAAAGCTCACATGTTTCTGTTTTCTAAAGATATGGCAACTAATTAAAAAGTATTACATTATCTGATGCGAAGGTGGATTGAAAATTTTTTTAAAAAATTCTAACAACTGAATAATTAAAAGATTTTGTTTGTTGTGCTTAATTCCCTTTTTAAATAATTGATAAAAAAATACTGAAATTTATTGTTGGAGGATAAGCTGTTCCTATGCGCATTTCACTGGTTGCTTAGGCCAGAAACGTTCTCCTAAATAATTTAAGAAAAGCCAAAGCTATCAGCAAACAAAACTACAGAGGGAATGAGAATTACCTACAAACACTCAAAAAGTCTTCTTTCAAAAAATTTCAGTATTTTTTATCAATTATTTAAAAAGGGAATTAAGCACAACAAAGAAATTCTTTTAATAAATAATAGTATTCCCAAAAACAACTTTGATAATACAACTGAATAATTTTATAATTCCTGCGGACTAATTCTATTAAGTTACATTTTTAATTAAGAAACTAAGACTTGTCATAGATTTGTTGAACTTTTGTAGATCATTCGTTAAAAAAATAATACTAAATTCAAGTGTAGCCCCAAGTATTCTCTTTAAAATTACATACAAATCATCATCGTATGTGGAGTAGTTTTTGAGATATTGAAAAAATAAACTCAACACATTCTGCTAATTCGGCGAAATTATGACATTTTGAATATGACGTAACTTTTGCAAAAAAAATTTAAAAATTTTTTTTCGTTAATATATGTTTCTTATAGGATGAAAGGAACCATCACATCAAATTTCATTCATATCGAAGGGGTCCCACTCTTTGTCGATTTGACATGGAATTACCCAGATATTATGTCATGAAAAAATGTTGTACTGGTAGGTCAAAAATTAACCAAAGGTCCGATATTAACCCCCTTCCTAAAATCATATAAAGGCAAATAAATCTCATGTAAATGAGGATATCTAAAAAGTATTTGGCCCCAAAAACTTTTACTTGAATCTCAACCTCATAACATCATATTTTTCCAGCGAGACAACAATTGCCCATGGGCCTCAAATAGGGTACAATCTCGAAAATTTGTCTCTTAATACTGTGGTGTAGGGTATCATAGAATCGAGTTTGGCCGACTAAACTTTCTAACTTTTTTAGTTTAATCAAGTGATGAACAATACAAATACTATGATATTTAGGTTTGCATGTGTAAAGCAGCTGAAGCACAGATCATTTTATAGTGTGTCGAGTTACAGCAATCCTAATTGCTTGAGCGCTCGTGCCAAGAAATGTAAAGTGTGCCCATTACTGGTTTAATTTTTAACTCGGCAAACATAGTGCCCGATACGATTTTAGTAAGCTAATTATAGTATATTCGCTTAATTGGATTTTCGGTAACCTTCTCTGTCTTAAAGATACTTTAAATGTCCCTCGTAAGATTTATTTTATATCAAAAAGTTATTAGTACTTTACACATGCAACTCAAATTTATTAGAAAGAAATCCTTAACTCAGAAAAATAATTACATTATTAAGTTATGCTAAAACTTTACAAAAGTTAAAATAAAATAAATTTCTAAAAAAAAAATTTTAAATTAAATAAATAAAAAACTACTCCTACAAAGACATGTTTTCCTACAGACTACAACCAAAAAGTTTCTTTATAAATAAAAAAAATTTTTTTAACAAAATTATAGACTTTTCTGAATAAAAGTTCTTAGCAGTTTAACTTAATTGAAGTTACAAATGTATGTAAAGGGGTCAACTGTAAAATAATTGTCGAACGAAGAAAAAAATTAATTTTCTTTTTTATACGCATGTATTCAAAAGATAGCAAATATATAGGGCAGTCAGTCGATTTTTACCACATCTAGCAAATGAACTCATTTAATCGATTTATAGTAAAGTACCAGCAACATTTACAACAAAAACAACAACTGAGATACAAAAAAAAATGTGGTTGTGTAACAAATTTATAATAGATTCTTTGTATTACTTTGATTTAGATTCTGGGCAAACTGACAAACTCAGTCGAAGTAGTGGTGATGAACATCATCATCATGATTAAGAAGATGATAATGTTAAAGGTGCTTAGTTGTGTTTAGTTGTTTGCATGCCTGTTTGTGGTAAGAAAGAAAATTAGAAAAAAATACAACAATAAACACAAACGCCTTAACTAAAGCATACATATGTTTAGAAAATGTTAGAACTTAAACAAAAAGCGATAGAACTATATATAGTTTTAATAATAATCTATATTGCAAGCATTATAATATTTATTCTAATACTTTCATCAGAGTTCTAAAACTTTATGCAGAAAAAGTCGCTGTTTTGTTTCACCCATTTCCTTCCGCTATTTATAGATTATGTTTAAAGGGAAATATCACGATTTTGACTTTTTTGAAGTGGTAATTATTGTTATATACAGCCATGTCACAGAGTACAATTCCGTTCGGAATGATTCCGTTCGGAATTGAAGAAAACATATTTGTTTATTGATAGAATGTATATTTTGATAGTTTTTTGGTCTTTGAGATACAGAAAACTCCCATACCGTCCATGAAAACCAAAATGGTTTCATTCCGCAAAGTTTTTTCGTAATTTTCTGAAGCACCAAAATACGGAATGAATTCCGTTTCCGAACGGAATTGTACTCTGTGACATGGCTGATAGAAAATGTAAACAACCCAGCAAAAACTTGGTAATGACTTGCAATTACTGAACAGCTTACTTTTCAATGACTACTTCTTAGCATCTGCATTACATAGAAGTAGTTGAGTAATGGCTGACATATAATCTGTTACATAAGTACTTGTTTATAAGTTGATTATGGAAATTTATAATTCATTCATAATAAATTGCATCTACGGTTTAATTTTTTTCAAATCTAATACAAATTGGTTTTTAATATTTATTCTTACAATTTGTTTTTTTTTTTTTTATTACACTGAAAGAAAAATGCTTCATATATTTAATGAATCATTTTCATAAAAAAATTTTCCTTGGGTAAATGAAAATTTTCATAGTCTAAATGGAATTTCATAGTTAGAATGAAGTATTTTCGTTAAAATCGCTTCATTGGATTTCGTAATTACGTTAAAAATTTTCATTGGATATATGAAAACTTAAGTTTGTCCAAGTTAAACAAAAAATTTTAATTGGGAACATAAAAAAACAATATACAAACATAACTATATTCATAAATTAATACAAAATTATAGTTTCCTTAAAAAAATGTTTAATTGTTAATTAAAAAAATGTAAGATTTAATTATTTCATACATCTAATGTTACATGTTTGCCATTAATTTTATGAAATCAAAAAATGTTTTTATAAAAGCAACATATTTCAATAATTGCCTTCATAAATTTAAATTTTCATTATGACAATAAAAATGTCATTTTAGTAATGAAACAAAAACTTTCAATCCACTTTCAATCAGCGTTTTTATTGTTATTATGGATAATTTAATCTCATATTTACGCTCTTAATAATTGAGTAAAAAACATAGTTTTTTTATGCAAAAACTACAATGCCCCAGTAGACAAGCTGGTAGTGAGCTAGTCTATCAGCACCGAGGTTGCGCGATCGAATCCCGCCAGAGGCAGAAAAAAAAACAAAGTAAAAAAAAAACAAAGTAAAATAAAATAAGAAAAAATAGAAAAAAAAAATAATTAAAAAAAAATAATAAAAAAAAATTTTTTTTTAAGTCATTATTTAAGTCCCTATTTGTAAGCGAATGTGGTAATGACTTATTTAACTCCCTATTTGTAAGCGAATGTGGTAATGACTTATTTAACTCCCTATTTGTAAGCGAGGGTGGTAAGTACTTGCCTCCAATGACATCACCGTGTTAAAATAATGAGTTAAAATGCCAATGTATAAGTAGTGATGAGTCGTTATATTAGCTTTTTAACCCATTACTTTGCAATGTAAGTTTTTGCTGGGAAGCTTATAAATATTAGAATCGGGGCCGTTATGCCACAATTTTAATTTTAGCTTGACCAAATTTTTTTCCTACTCGTCCAAAGTTGTTAGTTTATTCAATGACCAATAAGCTACTGGCCAATGCAACAACAATTATTTTTTTTTTTATTTTAGCCCAAAGGGGCAAATTAAGTTTGTTCACTTGCATTTTCAATTTCTTAAACATAATTCATGTAGTTTGTAGAACTTGATTCAGAAAATAAGGGCCATTTCTCCCAAAAAAAAAGTAAATAATTCACTTATCTCTTACCTAATTTGTTTAATGACTTCAAAAAATTCCAGAAGATTCAAATCCAGAGGCAATAAATCGTGCGTTCTAGATGGTTTACTGAATGGAAAAACTTTGCTTAAGTTGACAAAGTCGTTTTGGAAACAAAATTCTATTATTATGTTTATAATCGGTTAACCGATTAATTACTACCCGATTAACTGATCGCTTAATTCAAAATTGGCTATTTTCGATTAACGATTAAACCGGTTAATTTCAGTCGATTAACCGATGTAACAAAATTTTTAATTTTTTGTAATATTATAAGATATTTTTTTTTTGTGTTTTTAATTATTTGTTTCGTCTCATACTCAAAAGGTATGTGTTTAGAAATTTTTTTCATACAAACAAAGAAGTTTTATGTTTCACGTAAATGTGTATGTTTCATATGTATGTGTTTAGTTGTTTGTTTCTTCTCATATCTTCTCATATCAATCTTATAACAAAATTAACCGCAACAATAAGAAGAGTTAAAATTTAACCCTACGACGCAAAAGAAATAGTGGCGAATATCGTGAATACCAACGCTAACTTTGAAAAACGACTATCACCGTTTTATTCAGCGGACTCGAATAAGCTTTATTAGTAGGGTTCCCAGCTTGTTAAAAAAAGTATAAATTTCGAGCACGCATTGATATAACTTCATCTGTTTTTTATAGAGGTATAGAACTTTGCAATGGAATAAAATAAAGATGAATTTTTTAAATTGACATAAAACTTACTTTTTTCGAAAGATAATCTTCTGACATTATAATTAAAATATAACTTCTGGCATATGACCCCCATGGCTGGCTGGACGTAGCCTAAACTGGAGCTCCAATTTTCGATGACAAGTTCCAAGATTTGTGGCAGCTTATCAGCAATTAGGCGGTGAATGTTGTCCTCCAAGTGGTCAATCGTTTCAGGCTTATCGGCGTAGACTAGCGACTTCAGCCATACAGCCATGGTAACTGACATTTTCGTTCATCAGCTGAACAACCATGATGTAAAGGAGATTTGATTTTAACAAGACGGCGCAACATGTAACACATTTAACGCCGCTAGATTATTTCCTGTGGGAATATGTAAAGTCTAAAGTTTATGTGAACCCGCTTCGATTCATGCCTTGGAGGAAAACATCACGCGTGTCATTCGCCAGTTACCAGTCGAAATGCTCGAACGAGTGATCGAAAATTGGACTCAACGGATGGACCATCTGCGATGTAGCAAGGGCCAGCATTTGATAGATATAATCTTCAAAAAATAAATGCCAAAGAATGTTCTTTCAAATGATAATAAACATGTTAGTCAGTACCAATGATTATAAAAAAAAGTTCTGGCATTAAGAGCTATTTTCGGGAGAAATATTTCTATGGAAGCTTTGGTTAAATATGGACCGATTAGAATGAAACTTGGTAAGATGATTTAGATTGCAAAAAAATTACTAATATAATAAGATAGTTTATGGGCACAATGACTCGGGAAAAAGTTTGTATGTGGGCCATGTGAAATTATGGACCGATTCTGACACTTTAAAATAGGCTTTGGTTTTAAGAAAATTTAAACCTATGTAATAAATTTAATCAACCCAATTTCATAATTGTGACCTGTACTTTACGCACATTGTACGGACGGACGAACAGGTCAATTTACAAATTGATTCTGAGTCAATCGGTATAACACTTTAATATAACATTAAAATATTTTTTAGTGTTACACACATCAACACAAACGCAAAATACCCTCCCTACTATTGTGGGTATTAAAACTTTTGTAATATAGTTAAATCTTTTTTTTTTTTTCTTAGAAAAATTCCACTTTTGAGTGGGTTAAATGTTTAAACAAAAAGTCCATGTCATGTATCAGCATAATACAGATATAAATGTTAAAGATAAAAATTAATCAATTGAGAAAATGTTTATCTAAAATAGAATATTTTGCTCTGCTGTAATTTAGCTTACCAATCCACTTACACAGATATATACATAAGCATATACATCCTAAGGTGCCATAAAAAGGACATAAGCATTCTTTCATAAACCACCCATTTATCGCCATGCTTCTAAATAAATATATGTATTTTTAACTAAAGGAAAATTATTTATTCATTGATTAAAAATCGATAAATGAAAAAAACTGTGGAAATTTTATTAATGTATTCTAAAGTATCAATTTTTTGTGTTAAAAAAAACTCATGTAAAGGAAACCAAAAAACCAAATTTTTCTGGTTTTATTTACATATTTACCTTCTTAAAGCTTTAGGAAAATTATTTTACCTCTTATATCTTTTTACAAATTTTTTTTTAATTTCTATAAATATTTTTTTAAGTATTTGCCTACGCAAAACATACAATGTCCTTATACATGTGCTGCCAGCCAAATAACAAATCATTCCCTCGAATGAATTTTACGGAAAATAAAGGAAATTCAATTCCAATATTTTATTTTACTCGCTGAATTTGTCACTAAGCAAAAAACAAAAATTGAATTTATTAAATTATAAGAGAATAAACACACTTAGGTAAATATGAATAAAAAAATTTATTCGTGTAACAAGCTAATCGTGTCTTAAGAGACACATGTAAGTAAAAGGAATATTAAATTTTGTATGAAAGATTTCAGATGTAATTTTGTTTTTGCTTGTACCATGGTTAATTTTCTTGATAACTACTTTTAAAGGCAATATCAATTGGTCTAAGGATAGCAAAGAAACTTAAAAGTATTATGTCTTTATTTATATTAGTTTGTTGCTATCCGAAATTATTACTCACACTAATAATTTTATACACAATTAAAGTTAAAAACAACTAAAAGTGCTCTAGTCGAATATGAAATATTTGGAAAAGAATAGAAAGTTATATTTCTGCTCAATTTTATCCACCTAGCCAAGTTGCTACGATAGGAGGACACTTGTGTGGGTGCCAGGTGAAGAAATATACAGATTTGGCTGATTTTTAATATATAAACTTTATTTTATAAATTATGATACGATATGAGTGCTATCGTGTCAAAATCCTTATTCCGGAAGCATATTTGTATGGGCGCTAACTTAAATAATGGATCGGTTTCGCTGATTTTAAAAACAAAACAAATTTTATACGCAGAGAAAATTTTAGCTCAATTTTATCATTGCTAGCCGAATTTGGTCATTCTAGCTCATATAATATGGGTCAGCATTTAAAAAACTGCAGTCAAAGTTGAAAAACTGCCATTTCTTCCACTTCTTCATTGGCCAAAAAAAAAAAACTGTTGCTTTTACTTCTGATTAATAAAACGTAAACAGTCGCCGTCAAACCAACTAAAAAGCGAAAAGGTGCACTCAAATTTTGGTTTTTTGTTCGACCCTGTGATAATTGAATCAATTATTTCTTTTAATTGAAAGAAAATTAAAAATTTAATTTGGTTTTAATTAACATTTTAGTTGTTTTGAAATAAATTTTTAATTTAAATATTAATTAAATAACAACAAATCTTAATTGACTTTTTTCGTTTAAAAAAAAAATAATTTAAATTAGATGAAGTTGTTTTTCGACCTTTTTATTAATATAAATAACAAATAAATAGTCAAGCTCGAGGTCCTTTTTTTGTATAATATATTCTATATTTTATTTTCCAATATTTCATTTTTCTTTGAATAACATCATCAGGGACAGTCTGTTAAATAACAAATATCACAATATAAATAAAAACATCAAAGCACAAAACAACAGTTATAGCCAATTTACACTACAACGAAATCTAGTACTTTCGAGATTTCGAGCTAAATCTAGTTGTTTTTGGCTTGATTTCCCGTACAAAACAAAATCTACTCCGTGACTAGATTTTGACGAAAACTATTCGAAATCTAGTAGTACTTGTTGGTGCAACTATGTTTTTCCCCCATATAGCACTAAAAACTACTTCCCGCACAAGAAAAAATGACATTTTAACAAAAAACAAAACAAAAACAAGAATAGCTGTTTGTTAAAATTGTAAAAAAAAATTCAAAAATTTTTATAAAATAATAAAAAAAAATGTAAATGACAAATAAAGAAAATATAATGCAAATTTTTAAATGCCTATTTCTTTATATGTAAGTATGTGTTACACAAAAACCTTTCAGTCGGCGGTTTTTGTTGTGAAAACCAAATCTCGCTAATGTCAAACAAGTATAGAGCAATTCCATATGAAAGCGATCACCTTTTGGACGACCCCTCTCCGATTTTAAAATAAATAGTCTCAATCGATTGCCCAGCAAAAAATAATGTACCTACATATTTTTTTTTTTTTATAGTGACTGGTTTAGTGGTGGTGTACACCACTGTCATGTGAAAAATTGAAGAATTCTTCATAAGGGACCTCATTGAAAGTTGTTTTAAAAAAAAAACTACTAAAGCGATCGCAACGAGTGATAGCTCGTTGGAAAGGTATTGAATCAGGCTTTAATTGAAAAATAAAATTTTCCTAATTTTTCTTAGAAATTTACCTTTAAATTTTCCCAAGAAAATTAAATTTTCCGATTTTCCACAGAAGCTCCTAAATTTTCCGGCTAATTTTTTTTTTTTTTTGGATTCCTCATAATTTTTGCTTTAAGAATCAGCAATAAAAAATGGGCCCCGACTCCTTGTTTGGACAGGAGAAGAGCATTTAAGAGACCACCTTGTTAAAAATACATTTTAAAAATTATTTTACAGTTAAAAATACATTTATGAAGAAAAAATCAATTTTTTTTTAAGAGCCCCAAGTTGAGTGTGTAGTGAATATGGTCTGCCTGCCTTCACAAGATCGGCCATAAATCCATGGATAATAGCAGCAGTGGCATGTAATGGCACACCAAACCCGACTGAGGCTACAGGTCATAAAATGTTTTGTAAATTTTTTAAATTACCAGGTAATAAATATTTCGCCTAAAATGACACGTGCAGAAACAAGTCATAAAACACGGATTTTCCATAAATATGGCGAAATATTTATTACCTGGTAATTTAAAAAATTTGCAAAACATTTTATGACCTGTGGTCGGCTTATTGGCAGTAACCAATTACGTCCCTTTTAAAAAACATTTTATGACCAGTAGTTCACGCAAATTTTCCTATTAAAGAAAAGCAAATATCGCTTATTTTTTTTACCAATTTTTTACCAAAAAATAAATATAAATACTTCACACACTCGGAGTCAAATTTCAGTTGAATACTAAACGTGAAAGTGTTAAAGTGTTTTTTTTTTTTGTAAAGTAGAAGCTGTAAAGACAATTTAAAGTAAAATGAATAAATTTTGCTGCAATCCGTTTAACAAGAGTGGACATCGTTCGAAAAAGATAAAAGTATTAAAATTAACTGGTGTTTCGAAGCGATACATGAATGAATTAAATATACAATACGGTGAAGAAGCAGAATTAATTTGCCCCAAGTGTAAAATCGATTTGTCTCAACAAGCAAATGCATTGAAACAAATGCAGCCACAATCCGAGAGTGAAATGACAAGTGAACAAAATGTTTCATCTGATAGTGAGGCAGACATTCCGATGGTCAATATGTCTTTGAGTCCTTTGAATGAGGCTATTACCACTTTATGTGAAACGCCTATTAGAAAAAGAAAGTTGCGAAGTGAAACATACAGGAAAGAGAAAAAAAGGCAAGGTTATGAGTGCAATCGCGACAATATTTGATGAAGGCTCTGATAACGAATGCAGTCAAGCAGATGACGTTGATGACGGCAAACAAATGATTGAGCAGTTGAAAAGAAAATTCAATTTAGCGACCACTTTTCCGGAGAAACATCTTATTTTATCTGTGCTGCCTCAATCATGGTCTATACGCAAGATTTCTGAACAGTTTCAAACATCTTTTTACATCGCGAGAAGAAGCAAAGAATTAGTTCGACAGAAGGGCATATTGGCGACTCCCACCAAGAAATTTGGCTCAAGGACCCTCAGCGAAGCAACGGTGAAATTGATTCAAGATTTTTACTGCAATGATGACAACAGCCGCGTCTGCCCAGGTACACGTGACTATGTTATCACACGTGAAGATGGAGAAAAAGTACACAAGCAGTGCAGATTATTATTATGTAATATATCCGAAGCATACCATCAGTTCAATGAGAAATACCCAGCAGAAAAAGTGGGATTTTCTAAGTTTGCCATCCTACGACCAAAAGAATGCGTGCTGGCATTAGACAGGCACGGAACGCATTCAGTCTGCGTTTGCATGTTTCATCAAAACATCAAATTAATTTTCTTTCCATGCAAGAAATTGAAAGTATTTCACGGTGAAATTGAAGCATATAGGGACCTCCTGTCGAAGTCGTTGTGCGCATACCCCACGGAAAATTGTCATCTGTCCAAATGCGACAATTGTCCGAAGACTGACGAGCTAGAGCAATATTTGGCGGAAAAGTTTGAACAGCTGTTAATTCAGGAGGTGCATTTCAAACAGTGGATAATTAGCAGCGGCAGATGTTCCCTTGAGACCGTGGTAAAGCAGATTCCGGAATTCATCGAGGAATTCGGATTCAAGTTGAATGAACTGAAGGCGCACCATTTCATATCCGAGATGCAATCGAAATTTCTAAAGGAAAGTAAGGAGAAATTAGCCCAAAATGAATTCATTGTGATAAGCGACTTTGCCGAGAATTACACTTTTCTCGTTCAGGATGAAATTCAGGCTTATCACTGGGCAAACGACCAGTGCACGGTGCATCCTTTTTGCATTTATTTCAAAAACGAAGATAACGAACTACAGACCGTAAGCCTTGTTGTTGTCGCGGAGAGTTTAGCTCATAATTATGTGTCCGTTTATTTATTTCAAATGAAACTGTTTGAATTCTTAAGATCAAAATTCGATGCAATCGACAAAGTAACGTTTTTCTCAGACGGCGCGGCTTCTCAGTACAAGAATAAAAAAAATTTTTACAATCTTTGCATAATTGAAGAAGAACAAAACTGCAAGGTCGAGTGGCACTTTTTCGCGACGTCACATGGGCCCATGCTATGCGTTAGGGGGAACCCTAAAACGCATGGCGACTAAGGCAAGTTTGCAAAGGCCATATACTGACCAGATCTTAAATGTACAACATTTGTTTTCGTGGATTCAAAGCAAGGAAATTGCCATTAACACAGTTTTATGCACTCAAAAAGAACACGATGCCATGGAGCGACGAATTCAAAACAGATATAATAATGTCAAAACTATAACTGGAACGCAAAAGTTTCATTGCTTCATACCAAATATTTCTGATATGTCAATTAATGTAAAGCGGTACTCTTCGTCTACCGACGTGCTAAATTTAAAGTTACTTTAATTTTATAATGATGCCAAGACAATTGAAATTTTTAATAAATATTGTAATTAAGTATAAGCAGCAAAATAAGAAAGATTTTTTCTTCATAAATGTATTTTTAACTGTAAAATAATTTTTAAAATGTATTTTTAACAAGGTGGTCTCTTAAATGCTCTTCTCCTGTCCAAACAAGGAGTCGGGGCCCATTTTTTTATTGCTGATTCTTAAAGCAAAAATTATGAGGAATCCAAAAAAAAAAATTAGCCGGAAAATTTAGGAGCTTCTGTGGAAAATCGGAAAATTTAATTTTCTTGGGAAAATTTAAAGGTGAATTTCTAAGAAAAATTAGGAAAATTTTTTTTTTCAATTAAAGCCTGATTCAATACCTTTCCAACGAGCTATCACTCGTTGCGATCGCTTTAGTAGTTTTTTTTTTAAAACAACTTTCAATGAGGTCCCTTATGAAGAATTCTTCAATTTTTCACATGACAGTGGTGTACACCACCACTAAACCAGTCACTATAAAAAAAAAAAAAATATGTAGGTACATTATTTTTTGCTGGGCAATCGATTGAGACTATTTATTTTAAAATCGGAGAGGGGTCGTCCAAAAATTTGCCAATTTTGATCATTTCATATGGAATTGCTCTATAATGTAAACGAACTACATTTGAAGGAAGATTTCAAATGAAATCTACTAGATTTCGATGTAATGTAAATGCCCTATTACACAAAAAATATATAAAAACAAAAATATAAAATCACAACAAAAAAACTAACAAATTATTATTTAGGTACACAAAAAAGGTTTTTCCCTTATAAGCTAGTGTGTTGCTGCTACCGTCGTCATTATCTTACTAAAATCAAAAATTAAAAATTTAAATATTGCACTTGTGATCACGGTCTTGCTTTATTAACTAAGTAACGAAAGTGTTGATCCGAACTCCCTTAGACATCGGCTTTGAAATTCATCCTAGTTGCTGTTGGTATTTTTATTATGTTTAACATCTCCAACATATATCGGCGCTTATAATTCTCTTATCCCTGTAATATTTGTACGCATGATGAAATAATACAACAAAAATGAAAAATAAGTCTCCTTATACGTCAAAAATTATATTAAACTAAAATCAAATTTTGCCGCCAAACGCAATGAAATAAATTAATTTTTAGCCAATTTTTATTTCAATATGGTAACTATCTTATTTAATTTTAATTTAAATAATCAAAAATTTTAATCCAATACAATAATCACAGCACAAAACGTGGACTTTTTGTAAACATAAACAAAACTTTGACATAAGACTAGACAAACAATACAAGAGCAAAAAATCGTCATCTGGCGTAGTAATGCCACCTGTTTATTTTACATGTTTGTACGTCATCTAAGTTTGGAGAGTGATGAGTATACGTACAGTGGGCCTAAGTGCGGTTTTTTGAGTAGATATATTTCCTATTCTTTGGTCCGATTTGTGTGCAGCAATTCAGGTCTTCCATTTATTCTTTGTTGTGCCTATGTATACTTTTTTGGAGATTTCTTTTTACTTTCCGTTGCAATCTATTTTATATATTACGTTAGATTTTTCCCATTTATCAATTCTGTCTTTTGTATTACTAAAAAGTTTTCCTAAATTGTTTGTAGTTTTGTGAGCCATTTTGTATTTTTCTGCATCAAACAATTTAGATTTTTCCAATCTTTCTGAAATTTTAGGTACATAAGTTAAAACTTTCTAAATGTTAGGGTTTTCTATATTTCTTCTTTTCTTATGATTAGGTTTTTCCGAATCCCGTATCAGTTTTTTTTCAAGTTTTGCCGGAAAATTATTATTGCGTAAAATGTGTTTTATCTTCTCTTTATTTTTCCTAAGGACCTCGAGCTTGACTATTTATTTGTTATTTATAATAATTTAAATTTGTAGAAGTGTTGTTGGGAATTGTCAATACTAATTTAAATAAATTAACACATTGTTTGAAATGGCAAAGTTTTTTGATTTTTTTTAATTAAAATTAAAAATATCATTTATTGAAAAATAATTTTCAAAATTTTAAAATTTTTAGTAATCAATATAATCATTTTGGTAATAGGTGAAACATCAACAAATTGTTTCCTTGATAGTATGAATCTGGTGATTAGAGAAATTTTTTAATTTTTTCTGTGTGTGTTAGTTGAAAAAACTTACAAGCCGGGCACCTCGCGTTTTAACCTAATTCGGGTACGCTGAACCAGTGGTGCTTGTTGTTTTAAGGTTAGCTCTCGTTTTCGAGAAATACGTTATTTCCAAAATGGAAGACGTTCGCCTAGCTCAAAAATGGTATAGTTTATTGAACAAAGTAAAAAACCCCGAAATATTTCCTTTAAGTTAGGTTAAACTTTTTCTAATATGGTCAGTCGTTTGAGAAACATAATTTTTTGGCAAAAAAGAAATAATTTCTTCGCAAAATTTCGAAATATTTGTATAGGAGCCTCTCTAAGAAGTGGTAATAAAGGGAAAGTATGTTTTGGGATAATGCTAAGAACAAAAACTAATGCATTTTATCTCCCTAGGGCAGACTTCTTGGCAGTTATAGGTCTTCAATATATTCCTAGTCTGTATTGAACATTTTGTATGGGAGCCCATTAAGGAATGAAGTAGGTATGTTAGAAATAAATGATGGAGATGAAAAAGAAAGTATTGTCAGCCATACAACGTACTCCATTTCGAAATAACGGTATAACTCGAAAACAAGAGCTCACATAAAAACACGGTTAGCACCACTGGTTTAAACGTACCCGAAATAGGTTAAAACGCTAGTTGCACCGCTCATCTAAAAAAGTGTCAAATTCTAGCAATGTGTAATAAATATTCATTATTTGCAGTACCGTTTACATTATAAATACTTAATTTGTTAAGTTATTTTTTTGTTTTTTATACAATAAAACTTGCAAAAACACTCATTACTTATTAATAATGTTAATGAACTTGTGTCTAAGGATGACTTCATATAATTTCACTAACTATATATTTATATATATGTATGATTATAGTATAATTGCATACAGTTGACACCCGATAATTTGAAGTTCAATAGGACCACAGAAAAACTTCAAGTATTCAAAAGTGCATACTAACAAAAGTTTAAATTAATAACAGATGCTAAAGGCAACTGCCGGAGTTCACAATACCAGTTAAAATTGTAGACTGTGGAAAACCCAAACTTCTTATTAGATTTCTAAGCAATGTTATTTAACTAAAACAAGTGCTTACTATTAAGTAGGCCCCTTACAAACACCGCTCCGTTAAAAATATATAAAATTCTGTAAAAGGCGTCATTTTTTTTTTTTTTTTGTTTTTTAAAATGTCTCCCTAAATAATTATCAATATCGTTCAAAACCGGGTAAGGTACGCGCAATTTCTGGTAAAATATTCAAAAAACTGTTTTAATCGATTTTCACAGGATTTTGTTTAGTAAACATAGCGGACTTTGCAAGTTGACTACTTATTTCCATTTGAACACACATTTTCAAATCATTGGCAAATTTTCAAACTCTATACTGTAGTGTCGCAGTCACATACAAATACTGGATAGAAGTGTAGATGATCTACTTAGTGTGTGGACGTGCAGAAGCAAAAACAATTTCTTAGCTATAGTGAAAGACCGGGTTTAAGTAATACTCGTATGTACTTAAAAATTAACAAGGGAATGCAAAATACACGCAGCAATGAAAGTGGGAACAAAAAATACACACGTTATTTATTTTTTAATGTTATTTTGGGATACGTATGTAATAATATGTGTACGAAATATTTTGTATTTTTTTCTTTTTTGATAATGTTACAACAAAAAATATTTGTAAGAACAATTCTTTGTATGCGTACGCCTTTGCGTCGCATAAGTAAACAAACCAACTTCTTTGCATGTGTCCGCCACATACAAGAGATAAATTAACATAACAAAATCTCGCAGACCACACAATATACTCGTATTTTTCCAATACTAGGACTATATGCGAAATCTGTTTAGCGTATTGAAAGGTTTTATAAGAAAACAAGTACTGTTTGGAGTGTATTTTTGTGAATTATTTTTTCCCCACAAAACTATTTAAATTGTGTGACTTTAAAAGATAATTAATTTTTTCATTTATTGAATGTTTTTCAATTTTTTAAATTATCGAGAGATTCTAAAAAACGAGTCTTAAATTATCGAGAGTCGACTGTATATGAAACAAAAATCTCACATATACTTACATACCAGCAAAACGAAAATTGGCCTTTGTCCATAACATAAAATTAAATTCATATGAGACTTAATGTAAAAGGGAAACGTTTACAAAGGTTTTTTTTATTAATAAATTTTATTATTGAACACCAAAGAAACACTAAATAAAACTTTGTTTACATGTAGATGTGATTGACTACAATACAATATATTTTTATTTTTATTTATTTTTTACTTCTCTTTACAGAAATTGAAGCCGTTGAAGCGTGTAAATGGCTAAGAGCTGCAGGATTTCCACAATATGCACAAATGTATGAAGGTAAGTTCAAATAAATCATTATTAAAATAAAAAATATATCTTAAGAAATTATGGAAAAAACAAGTAGCAAACAAAAGAGTGATAGGTGACTAAGAATAAAATTTATGGGAAAGTTAGTAATTTTGGACATTTTGTGACAAAAATAATGTATAAAAGTTAAAATTTATTTTTAAGCTACAATTAATATGTTGAAATTAACCTTAAATACAGTGTGGCGCAGTATGAGCTAAATAGCATGAATAGTTTATAACTTTTTTAGTTATGCGTTTATTATTATTATTTTAAATTCAGCAGATTCCCTAGAGGGAAGCGAACTGACACTAAAGTAGTCCCGATATAGGTTCTTTGGTGCCAGAGACCGGTCCTAGTTCTAACTCTTTATATAAATGGGAACTATCAATTTTACATGGGGTTGTCATTGGAGGGGGTAATTTGATACCTAACAGCCACTATTTGACCAGCCACACATCTATTCTCAATAGATGTGTTTAAGTGTTACTTACTAAAATGCTAGTATTCCTCCAATAAAAAATTTTCAGAATTAATTTTATGAACAAATTTTTAATTAGCCCCAAAGAAATTTATTACACCACCGGTAAATTCTGTACCTGTTACAAAAACGGTCCTAATAAATAAATAACAAATCATTTATATAAAAAAATTATTAAAACAAAATTAATTAAATAAATTTAATAAATAATTATTGGGTAATTTTTTTGATATTTTAAAAAATATATTATATCCGGTAAGGGGTGGGCATTTTTTTAAATTTTTTGGATGTAATGGCCATGATTAGTTGGTTCTTGACATAGACTCTTTCTTTTCAATATCCCCAAAAAAATTAAAAGAATCTGTTTAATACGGTGAAAGACCAGTTAAAATCGCATGCGCGAAATAATGCATTTGCCGAATATGTATCATATTAAAGACTTTAAGAAACCTGGAGTATATGCTGTGGCTCTGGTCATGTTCTTAACTTCATCCCTTCTGTACCCTTCATCTTGTAGAAAGGTTCGATGGTTTTCCACAGCTGGCCGATGTCTTTTCAAAAAAAAAATAAATATATAGTATAATTATCCATTCGGATAATTGTCGCTTTTGAATTCTTAATTCCTGCAGTTTTGCTTGTTAACGTAGCCATTTAGTAGGAAATGGATCTCATCGCTCATTATCTGGATTGTCCCCTGTATTGCATATTTGTACGATTGTTTAGTTATTTATATTAAGTTTTCAAGTCTTCTTCACAAAGCGCTGAGCATATTTATAAATAGATAGAATAAGAGGTTACGCTATCACGATGATTCTCCGTTAGATAACGTAGGCCCAAATCATGTTAAACGCAACGCAACGCCAAAGAATTACATTGAAAGCACAATATATATATATATTGTGAAAAGTTTCGTTATGTTATGTTAACTCGTAGTAATAACGTTTCAATTGTCTGCTTTTTGCAATTGCGTAACAAAGTGTATATGCAATTCAATTCCCGATTTCACTAAATTAACTTGTCAAAAAAATAAAGTTGTGGTAAAATTTGGTTATTATGGCACAACTAAAATTTCTCAATTCAGCAGTAAAAATTTAACAATTTCATAATTTATGTCCAGCATACTGAAACTGAATGACAGTCCAACTGTTAACTGTTGTTTAACTTGTATTTATTTTCGTTTTTTATTTCTTTAAAATTCATTTCAGTTGTAGTATTTCTTAGTTTATTGTTTTTCTTGTTAAACATATTCACATAAAAGGAACTTTATGATTTGGTTTTGCAGTTCTTCGTTTTTTCGGCTGTCATTTCTGTTGGACAGCCTGAACTGGACTTTCACTTTCATTCGTCAAAATCATTTGTCGCAATTCTTCAAGTAATAAAACAAAATAGCAATATTAAATACTTGTAGTACCAAAAAAATGCAACGTTAAAAAAGAAATTTAAGCGGGCCTTTTTCCCTTTTTTTTGGGTAAATTTTATTACGATACAACAGTTTGAGGAGAAGTTCATAAATTTTAAAATTGCAATTTGTGGTTAGTTAACAATGGGTAAGAAAAGTGTGCTGTTTTACTAATGATGTTTTCTTTTTTACACAAAAAAATGCCACCTTAAAGGTACACGTATGAAATGTCTTGCCAAACAATTTGACGAGAAATAAACATAAGTTATCAAAGAGTGGAATTCCCTGTTTTTAACAGCTGGCGAAAAGTTTGTTCTTCAAAATTAAAAAAAAAAGAAATAATTTAAAATTAGTTTATTGCATCAACAACAAAGTGAATGACAAAATTCCAGTTTACTTAAAAACAGTTGTAAGTATAAATTAGATTAAAAATAACGTTGGCAAAAATAGTCGACGCTTAGATGGAAATTTAAATATAATTAACATATCATCCTCATCATATGACAAGGAAGAATCCAATAATTGATTTATAGTCATTTCTGCTCATATAATGGATGCGGTAATATCCATATTTTAACTTTTTCCTTTAAAAATTTTACAAATACTAAAAAATTTTCATTAGTTTTTTTTTCATAAAATATGTAAACATGAAAATACCGTTGCCAGATTGCCGATTTATCGTCACCAAGTTTTAAAGATTTTTTGGTTTGAAGACTTTATATGAAAACAATTTTATTCACTTAGATTTTATTTAACTGACAACCTACCATTAACAATGTAGGGCTTTCTTATGTCTTTCTATAAAATAATAGAAAAAATAACTTTAAAAGCGTAACTTTTTTGCTGTCCTGATTCGAAGCGATTTTATTCCAACTTCGTCTGGTAACCCTATATATAAACAGAAGAGAACTGTTTTACATGCCATTATCAACACAGTCGATTTTTACGGGGCGTAAAGTGCTATTAGGGTGACTTTTTTAGAATAAAACCCTTTAAGAAAACAAAATATTTTTAAGAAACAAACACCAAATTGTATTTTTCAAATAAAATGTCACCTTTTTTAAAAGAAAAGAAAACACCATAAGTGAGAAATTCCTATTTCAGTGCTATCTACAACAAGTAAATATAAAGGTATTACAAAGTGGGTAAATTTTGCTGAATACTCTTTTAGATTTGTCTAAAAATGTTGTCTTTAATTTCATTTTATTTTTTCAAAATTTTATTTCTCAAGTCTATGACTGCATTTACACCCCCTTCTGTTGCCTTTTCCATTTTATAATGTGGACATAAACTTTTAGTTAACATTAACCTACTTTCAAATTTTCAATTTGCCAATAAATTGAAAACTACGTCAATTGTTTGCATTCATTTTCATTTTGACTATATATTATGGTTAATATTAAAAAGAAAATTTTAAAAAAGTCACGCTCTAGTTTACGTACTTTTAGGGATATATAATGCCCCCAATTATAATTGATGACGATTCAAATTATTAAGGATTAATGAAATACGCATATTATTTAAATTTTTATTAAGACATTTACAAAAAAATTTATTTTGGTATTGGAAACATGTCAATGTCCCAGAAATGTTTTATAAGCACATTCTCTTTGTGTTGGCCACTTTTATTCGCACTCTTTGTAATAAATATTTTAAAAAGTTCATCTTCACACGCAGTGAAAAAACATTTTTCAATATGTTCACATCTAACAAAACAATTTTTAACAAAAATGTGTAAACATATCGAGGTAAATTTCACCATATTATTGTCACAGGCAATTATATTATGGTTAACTTAGACCTCCATCAAGAGCCACAACCATATTATGGTTTTATCTAAACACGCTATGGTAAAATATAACAATAATTTTTTTTTATCACTTATAATTGATTGATTTTAAATTAAATATAGTATTTTCCTCCTTTCCAAGAACAACATGCTACGATAAGTAGCTATTATAAGTGTCAAACATCTTTGTGTTTTTATTAATCATAACATGAGCGAAAGCTACTTTAATATGTGTGTGTCTTCTTGATGAAGGACTAATTTAAATTGTTAAATTAACCATAATATGTTTAAACATTATTGTTAAAAATAGTTTTGTTGGAAGTGACCATTGAAAATGTTTTTCTCTGGGCGCATAGAGACATACAACGTAGAAACTAATTTTAAATTGATTAGAAACAAAAGCCTAACAGCTCAACCTGAATAAGAGAGACAAGCGTTTTTTCACACAAATTCAACACCAGATGGCTTATTAAGCATTTTTAGAAAATAATTTCAGCTTTTTTTAGCATTATTTAAAATGTTTTGACGAATAGTTTTATTGATTTTACTTAAATTTTTTTATATATTGTAATAAATTTTGACTAAAAATAGTTGTACCCAAATTTAAATTTCGTATGAAAATGGATAATTCTTATGCTAAGAAACATCTTACTCGTCCTTTAAAAAAAAGAGAATATTCAGGGAATATTAGAACTGCCCTCTTCATGTTGATTGTAAATATTATTTGCCATTTGATATTACGATATAAAAGTACAAAGAAATTTCACTTTGTATTTAGATAAAAATTATATAGTGTAAAAGGTTGTAAAAATTTTTTGCTCTAAACAGCTGAAAAAATAATAATTTTAAAACATCAACTTCTCTATAACTTTCAACTATAAGAAATAAAATGATCTAAAAAATTGTGTATATGTAGAATAGAAATAAAATCGTTTAAATTTTGCATGTGTCAGGGGTTTGCGGGCTCCTTAAATGTAATCTCAACTACCTGTGGTTAATATCTATATGTATCAGAAGCTTAACCTAAATCTACTTTCTTGTTTTAATCTAGCCATTTATTTCAGTTTCGTTAAAAAGTCATTAAAATGGACTTAGTTTCGAATAAAATTGCATACTGGAAATAAATTTTTAACAAAAATCTTTAAGAATATTTTAGCATAATTTTATGCATTTTTTTGATTCATTTTTAGCATTTTTTGGCCATGTCTAATGCCAGGTTTAGCTGTAAAAAATTTTAAGATCTGGTCACACTGACCCACACCACAATAGTAGAGAGGGTATTATGCTTTCGTGGTGATGTTTGTAACACCTTAACATATTGGTCCTAGACCCACCTTTAAGTACAGCGATCGGCTCATAATCACTTTCTGCACTTTTAATGCCATATCTTCGTTATAATGGGTGATTTTTTAAGAGCTATAAGAAAGTTTTAAAAAAAACACATAAAATTCAGAAAAATGCATGAAATCTTTTTTTGAATCGATAGTACGGTCCATATAATTTAATGTTTGAAGATTATTTCATGCAAATGTTGACCGTGACTGCGCCTCAAATGGTCCATCCGCTTAGTCCAATTTTGGCATACTCTTTCCAACATTTCGGCCGGTATCTCATGAATAAATGCTTCAATGTTGTCTTCCAATGCGTCAATTTAAGCGGGCATGTGTGTATAGACACGAGCTTTAACATAGCCCCACAAAAAATATTCTAAAGGCGTTAAATCGCACGATCTAGGCGGCCAATTGACCGGTCCCGAACGTGAAATAAAATGTTCACCGAACTCGCCTTTCAATAAGTCCATTGTTAAGCGTGCTGTGTGGCATGTCTCAATGTCTTGTTGAAACCACATGTCATGCAAGTAAAGCTCTTGCATTTTGGGCAAAAAAAAGTTGGATATCATCTGACGGTAGCGCTCACCATTCACAGTTACGTTACGATTCGCATCATCTTTGAAGAAGTACGGTCCAATGATGCCACCTGCTCATAAACCGCACCAAACTGTGACTTTTTCTGGATGCATTGGTAGCTCTTGCAATTCTTCTGGCTGATCTTCACTCCAAAATCGACAGTTCTGCTTATTAACGTACCCATTGAGCCAAAAATGTGGGTCGATTAAACTGACCATAAAATGGAAGAAGCGCGCGATGAACATTCTTAACAGAGCACGCATTTTGATAATAAAATTCAATAATTTGCAAGCGTTGTTCGTTTGTAAGACGATTCATGGTTAAATTATAGACCAAAATGAGGTGGGGTGCTTTAAAACCATGGGAGATAAGGCCATGATGGCTTTATTGCTCAATTGAATGGGAGATAAAGCCATAATGGCCTTTGAGAGATAATGTCATATTTAAAATTTTGCGAAATGAGAGATATAACCATATTTTTTTTCGCAAATGAGAGATAAAACCATATTTTCTCAGAATATTGTTATGCATGGTGTAAACATTCTGTAAAAGGGAAAATCCTTAGTTATCATTGAAAAAATAACAACTAAGAAAACTTTATTCAGCGAAGCCACCTGCCGTGTCCTACTGGAGGAAAAAACCCCTAAGCGCAGAAAAACTTTAGTATGCGAAGCCAGATTTCAATACTTGACTTTAGTGTTACCGGAAGTGAAAACTATTAATCAATGTAAAATGCAAAAGTTCTTCAAAACTGAAATGAGAGATAAAGCCATTTTCTAATATCGCTAATGTGAGATAAGGCCATGATGGCTTTATCTCCCATTCAAATGAACAAAAAAAATAAAAGACTTTATCTCCCTTTTGAATGAGAGATAAAGTCATCATGGCCTTATCTCCCATGGTTTTAAAGCACCCCACCCAAACTGAAGATGTTTGACAGTGAAACAAAACACGAAACGTGTCAGCTGTTTAAACCAGTGTTGCCAAAAAGATAATAGCTAAAAAATCACAGTTAATGTTTGCATTAACATAAAAATTGGCGATAATAACTTTTAAGATAGCTACTAGGGTGTTCAATTAATCGGCCTTTTTTTCTATTAAACGGTTAATCGATATTTGGCATTTTTGACTTATTCGATTAAACGATTAATATATTAAAATTAATCGATTAATCGAATAATTCAAAATCCAGAAATTTTATAAATTAAGAGATTTTTTCGATAACTTTGGAAAAATTGGTGCTTGATATTTGATTGATATTTAATATTTGACTAACAAAAAAACAAAACAAACGTAACAATTTATACTAATTAATATAACCTTTACAACGATAAAAAATAAGACATGTATTGAGATCATATAATTTTACATGTACAAAAAATTAAACAGATCTTTTAAAATAATGTATTAAAAATAAAATGTTGTTTAAATGTTTTGCTTTACTTGAGAGCCACACGATCAAGTTTTGTCTTTCCTTTTAATTTGCCAATACTCTCTCACTTTTTTTTACTAACGCACTCACACTTTTTAAATTGACCACGAGATTGCTCTCAGTTTTAGCTTTCCATTTGTTTGCCAATTTTACGTACAATTTAACAACCACAAATTAACTTTGGCGGTTTCTTTGTAAAAAATATATTTCTTAAAATATAAATGTGCTTTATTAAAAAAAAATTGTGTTCTAATCAGTAAAAATTTACTGGTTACTGAAAAGTTTTTCAGTCAGCAATACGCCCATGTATGTATATGAATTACTCACTAATCATGACTGTTTTTTTTTAATTCCAACGGACACATACATTTGGTTTGATTATTTGACTTAAAACTTTAAAAAATTATACGTTTGACAGAAAAACCATATATGTATTTTTATTCGATTAATCGGCATAAATTCTTCGATTAATCCATTAATGAAAATCAGCAATTTTAAATAAATCAAACAATTAATTGTCTAAAATTAATCGACTGAACACCGTAATGGCTACTATGTCATGACAACAATAGGTCCCATATAAACCCCCATCGCAAAATCTCATATAGATGATGATATCTAAATAATATTCGGTTTTCTTACTTCTTATACCTTAAATCCAGCAATCTGTCTTACAAAAGAATATAATTCAGAGTAATTAATAGTAACATATCAGTTTATTTTCTTTCGTTTGAAAGCATTGGAGTTTAATCAAAGGTATGCCAACTTGTTCGCATTTCTATGGCATCAATGGAAGCCTGGAATTGTTGTAGGAATGTTGACGCAGTAGCGGTATGGTTCATTAATGTGGTAGGACCACTAAGTGATACCTTTCTACCACTACGTTCAAAAAAAACAAAAAAAAAGGAATGAACAGCATGAACAGAAGACAAGAGGCTTTTTAAATAAGAAAAAAAATTGCATAAGATAATCACTATGGACATCGGCCAAATTAAAAATCCAATGCGCTCGATTATTTTTTCTTTTACATAAAAATTAGCTACAATTAGTTTTACGAGAGCAACTATTCTGATCCTAAGTATGAAGATGGGAACAAAACGGGCAGTCTGAATACTGTGGCCAAACGAAACGGTGAAATTACCAACGCGCGCATCAAATTTCTTACTTTTTATAACTATCTCTAAACAATTTAATTAATTAAACTAAATTTCAATTTTATATTTTAACGCATGTGATTTAAACAGAAAAAGCAAGGTGTAGGAAAATCAGTGCTCACACTTATTCTCACACTATGCATGACAAAATGTTATGCTGCTAGGTCCAAAATTATCCATAGATCCCGTGTAAGCCCCCTTCGTTTAATCACTTAAAGGGAAACAAATCTCATATAGATGAAGATATCTTAATATTATTACGGCAAAAAGAGCTAATACATTAACCTTAACCTCATAACATAATTTTGTTCTGTTGAGTCCATGAATGCTCATGGGTGAACTCTCGAAAATGTTTCTCTAAATTCTATGATGTAGAGTCGTCGGGCTTGTCCGACTTTACTTTCTAAATTGTTAATATTGTAAATTTTTCGTAAATATATTAAAAGTTTTGAATTTATAATTTATTATTTTCATCTAGAATGGGCATTAGGCCAAAATTTTTAAAAAATTCTTACTAATATTTAACAAAATTTTTTTAAAAATTTTAATTCCTCTTAAAAAAGCCTTAAGCATTCTTATATAATTTTAATGAAATTGATATCCAGATTATCATCAACATTATCATCACCTTCTTAACAAACAAACACGACAGCAAAAAACAAACAACATTTTTAAAATGCAAATAAAAGCACACGACCCTTTCGTCTAACCCTTTACCTTTAAAAAATTTCAATGGAACATGCACACAATACCAAAATCCAAAAGATTAAAGATCTTTCTGAAATAAAACTTCAGAAAATTCAAACACCGAAACTCTTAAATTTCTAAGAACAGTTTAAGCCCACCAAAAACGAAAAAAAAGTGTAGATTTTTTTTTGGCATGTGCTTAAAAGCGTGTTTAATTTTTATTTCTCAAAAAACCCAAACTCAAACTTATAGTTTAAAGACCTCTTGACAAGCAAAAAAGGCAGAGAGACAATAAAGAAAAAGGGTTAAAAGGACGATTATGTAAAAAAAGAACAGAACTTTAATTGTTAAGGAGTTTATTTTTAAAGAATAAATTTAAAAAAATAAACCTAAAAATATTTATATTTTTGTAAGGAGTGTCATTTAGCATCATTGAGATATTGTTGTGGAAGATCACAAACAACAACCAAAAAAATAATCATCAGTGTTCATTGATATACATAGTATTGTGTGCTTCAGTGCCTTACTGCTAAAAATGTTATTGTGATATGATGACCGTCTGTGTCTGCAACAATTTCATGCCTCAAGTCTTTATAGATTGATTAAATGCGGCAAATCCCAACCAAACACACGAACACCATTAGATTTAAGCTTTTAATTTGTGTGTTAAAGCCAGTTTCAATCTGCCATGAAATATTGGCAGCATTTTCAATGCGTGCACAAAAGTTCTTTGACTTCTAAAAAATAATCTGTATTTTCCTTGGTGTTGGTTGTTTTTTATTTGAAGTACCAATTCAAAGAAGGAAACCAACATGAATTAAATTTTTGAATACAATGTTAAAAGTGAATCTGTATTTTCAGTTTAAAAAGATTTTTAAAACTTCTCAGATATTTCAAGTTTTAACGAAATTAAAAGTTTTTTTTACCGACTTTAATACACAGCTACTAAATTAAAGTAATTTTTTTATAAAAAAAAAAAAACTACAACTGCCATAAATAATATTTTATGTTTTTAAATAATAACGTTTTGAATTAACAAACAAATAAAACATCCACTGACAAAAATAATGACGATTTTAAATCATTTTTATCTCTCGATTCCAAAATTCAAAGTCAGTGTTCGATGTTTATGTTTAAGGGAAACCCTGTTGAATTTATTTCGTAAGAAGGAAAATGGCCTTCTACTATAAAAATAAGTTTTATTTAGGTATGTAATGAAAATCGATCGACATCGAAACGATCGTTTTTATAAGGTGTAATGAATTTTGAATTTGAAATCCATTACTAAATTAAAAACTTAATTTTTGGTTTAAAATACCGTTCAACTGACATATAAAATATATAATTGGAAATAATTTATACAGCAAATAAGAGGAAAATGTATTAAAATTAAATTTTGAAATATACTTCAAAATCGATTTACATCACCTGTAATTTTGGATTTTTGTCGGCTTCCAGGTATGTGTGCACCTGATTTGCTCAGTACTAACAATAAAAATAAAAATGTCGCAGATTGACAGTAATGAAATGTCAAAATAAGTAAAAAAGTAACATTTATAAAACATTTAATTTTTAATTTTTTTAATTTTCCAACTTTTTTACATACTCGTATGTTTATAGTATAGTAATGATTTGCGAAAATAGTGATGATTTGAGAAAATCACTAGATTTGGTACCATTTTCTTTGGCATCTAAATATAGAGTAGCCCCCCATAAGTCCTAAACTTATTTAAAAAATAATTATCTTAATAATTACTTGAATGCAGACTCTTTGATTCGATGACAATCGAGAGATAAAAAAAATAGAACAGTCTACATTTCTTCGGTACTGCGAAAGACGAAGTGAAGTGCATTTGAACGACTTCTTTCTTAATTTGGAAAAGTAGAATAGTCTATTAACTAATCTTCTATGATATTATAAAATTAATAAAAGTAGAGAAGCTAACAGCGTAAAAAGTAATATCTCTAAAATATATAATATTTATTATTATTTTATTCTGATGCTGGCGGCAAATTATTTGACAGCTATTTTTGTTATTTTCATCAAGGGTGGAATACCAATATACTTTTTCGTCTGTGTATTTAATAAGTGTTTACAACAAATATGAGTGGTTAGTTTTAAATTAAAATTAAACCACTTAAAATTTTGTATTTATGTTAACCATTTAGCACAGTTTTTTATTAAAAAATATCAGAGTCAAAACTTGTGAACAAAATTTAAATTTTCCATCCCTGATTTTTTTTTTCTTGTTCTTCTATGAAAATATAACTCTGATAAAGTGAAAAACCTTATCGTCTTGAAAAATTTTTAAAAATGGTAATAGCCATACGACTTTACGGTATTTTGACATTTCATAGCAAATTGTTTATACCCTATTATACATTTTGCATTTATTGGAGTTTTCGACATCTCGTTGTACTCAGTAATATAGTGTTAAAGGGTCTTTAGTAATTTTGGCATATTAATTACGAATAAAAACATGCTATTTTTATCGCTTCAATTTTAAGTGTCAGTCAAGTGTTATTCAAATGAAACTTAAAAAAAGTATCTCACTACAACCCTTTTTTGTACGATGATGACAATTATGAAACAGGTATTTTTAAAAAAAAATTAGTTTTGTTTATTCTGCTTTCAGGTTTTTTTCTAAATGAAGTATGTCCACATTAAAATAAGTGTATGTAGATATGTAATTTAATTTAAAATTTCAATATTCTTTTTGTTTTTATGATGTTCTTAGAGCTTTTCACCTTTTTTGAGTGCTAATTTCACACTTTCTACACATTTTTAATGTGTGTTAAATCTATACAAATATTATATATTATTTTTTTTTCTCTTGGCGGTTTTAAGGATTTTACATTTATTTTTGGTATTTTTTACTCTGTACCCGTTTGTACTAGTCACTTTTCTTCACTTTATAAATGGCGAATTGCAGACTAAAATTATTTCTAATTTGTTTTCTCTCTGTGTACTGGTACTAAATCATTTGCCCTTTTTTCCTCTTTCAAAGTACATCTTCAAATCTTTACTTAAAGGCATTTTTTCTAAAGCCTGGGTTTGGTTGTTACAATTTCATACGTTACACAAAAAAAAAAATAAATATTTCATTATTATGGTTGTTCTCTTGACTGACCTTGAAATACGATGGCATTAAAAACATAAATTTTCTGATTGTGTTCTGCATTCAAAATTAACAAACAAAAATGTTTAAGGCATAAATATTGTACAATACTTTTGTAAATTTGAATGCGCTTTTTCTTCAGACAAACCTAAAAAAGGGCGCTTTGAGAAGTTATTTTTTTCACTTTTGTAAAATGTATTATTTTCATTTTCTTCAAGCTTTTGTAAGATTACTTTATTTTTAGCAAACATGTAGCTTAAGTTATATTTCGTTTAATATAAATTTCAAATGATTAATGCCCATTTTAATGAGATTCTTGCAAAGTATATGCAATACATTGTTCTGGTATTTATACATAGCAGATGTAGATGATTTCTTTTTCTTTGAGTGTTAATACTTTTAAATTTGTTTCCCTAAAAAATGCTGTAGGTGCTTGTCTGATCATATATCATTGTTATGAGTTTATGCTGAAAAAGGGAGCCACAAAACAATAATCATCTGTTAATTTGTGAAATATCACTGACTTGTATTACATCGTAATAGAATTTATAGGGAATAGATTTATATATTGTTGTGCAGAAAAAATAGGCTTTATAAAGTTACACCCACAGTAAATGTTAAGGCAATGCCAATTAGTTGTAAGTAGAAGTTTTCATACTTGAGTATCTAAATATAACACACCGTCTAGGCGTCAATAACAATACTGCAGTGATGTTAGAGATCGTTATGCAAACAAATGTTGGAACAACGCTTTAAAGAATTTTGATCGACCACAGCAGTCTTCACAATACAAATTGATGTGTGCACATAAAGTTGTTTGTAGTTTCAACATAGCAATGGATTGTCTGGACAGTGTATAAATTGCATGGCACAAAATTGCCATGAGAATAAAAAAAGTAAATAGCTTATATCCTTTATCGCCTATCCGTACTTATCATTTTGAATTTGTTAAACCTAATGCAAGGTAAAATCAGTTTTAAAAGCACATAATTGCTAAATTTTGTTAACTACATCATTTCTTCTCTCTTTCCCTGTTTAACAGAAAACATACTTTCTTTTACAATTACATAACTCTCTGGAACAAGACGTTGATGTAAATTATAAACTTTAAATTAAGACCTTTTATCTGTTTTCTCTTAATGATAGCTCATATTTCATTTGGCGGTTTTGTTTTAAAGTTTGTGATCAAAGTAAAGTCTCCTGCTCTGTTTTTAATTTTCTTTTTGTAATAAGGAAGTAAAACAGTTTTGAAAACTTGTGACTATTAACAAGATTAATTAAAGAAATTTTATTTTTTTCGGTATTGTATAGCATTAAAAAGATAAGCATTTAACAAATTATTCAAGTTGAAGTATTTTTATGTTGAGGAATCATGTTAAGAAAGAAGGTACATCAAGGTGGTCTGGTATTTCAATTAATATAAATGTTAGTAGGTTTTAAGTTCTTGTTTGCTAAAATGACTTTTCCGAAAATGTATTCCTAATTTACAGTCCAACCTAAATAAAAGCAGCAGCTACGTAAAGATGTCGAAACTCTTTTTTTCATACTATTTCTGTGAAAACTATAAAATGCAGTTAAAAAATATTACTTGACTGATCATAACTTGGGTATATTTTATTGTTAATAAGCTTAACCCGGTGCGCTGCGCTGCGCCCCATTAAAAAAAATGTGTTAAATTCTTTAAAACAGATCTCGTGTGTTTATAACGGAACAATTTGTATCAAATTTAGATATTTTAATTATTAGCTTTCACCAGATATAAAGAAACCTATATTATGTTCAAATTAAAGCTGCCAGGTGTTTTGTATAAATAACCAAACTATTTGTTCAACATTTGAAAACTGTTACTGTAACCGTTCTCTAGATAATATACTGTAATTTATACTGTCTTTGTATAGGAGGTGTAACGCCTACTTGAAAATTAACAAAATATTTATACCCTACGTTAAGCATGAGGTAAACAGAAAATTACTGTAAATCAGTTTAGTAGTTCCGGAGTCTATAGGGAACAAACAAACGCATTTTCATTTTTATATATGTAATTTATATATTTGCCGTGACCCAATGCACTTCATAATCCCCAATTGAAATCAAAAAAAGTCAAAGTTGGATGTATTCACTTTTATCAAGATCATAGTTGGGGGTAGTGCACTAAATATTGATTTAAATCAGCAGTGCACTATCACTAAATAAAACTGCAAAAAAATTAGTTTGCACTCTTTTTTACCAGATTTAGTGATGATTGCTATTTTTTTAACTACCACTAAAAAGTTTGTGATATTGCATTAAACTATCATTATCACTAAACGAACATTACATGCAAAAGTATGAACTCAATTCAAATAGTGCAAAATTTGTACTTGGAATGAAAAAAGCTGCATATAAACAGACTCTCACTAACATTTTAAATATGTAATATTGTATAAGCATAATTTTTGATTCTTGTTAGGATATGCATTAGAAAGGAAATTAAACAACATGTCAATAACGGAATATATCATGGCTGTAATCATGAAAAAACAAGTTTTTTGTTTGTAAATTTAGTGCAAAATTTTAAGTTGCACTCAAATGAGTGAAGAACAAAAAAGTTGCAATTAACTGATGATTGCTTTTTCTTAAATCAAACAATTTTTTTTTTTTTTTGAGTGCAAACTTTTTTAGAATCACTATCATGTGAGGCTGCTAATTTTCAATTCATCATTCAACATCAACGAGATGATTGCAATAATTTTGCACTATTACTAACTCTGAGTTGCAACTGCAAAACGAGTGCGTAGTGCACTCCGTCTATGCTCAAGTTATATATGAATCTATATTACCTTTAGTAGGCGTGGCACCGGCCACTATTTTAATATTACTTATATTTTGACAAATGTTGTGCTTAGTAACTAACCTATTTGAAAAAAAATTTACATAATACATTACTGTTATCGATTTTCAGATATTTAATCATATATTAGATATCATTAATTACACAAGTCTACGAAATTATTTTTTCTTGGCATTGTATATATATATATTTTTTAAAACTCGTGCGAAAATCTCCACAAAGTTTTACTATATCCAGTTCTGTAACATAATAAAACAAAAAGTGTTTCGTTCCTAAGGCAACGGTAATAAAGTTAATTGCACAGAAATGAATGGCAATTCACTCAAACTCAAACTTAATTTTTTATTTGGTTAGCTTCAGCTCTGAGCCCTCCATATTATTCATGTGTAAAATTAATGGACTTTAAATATCAACCTGTCGAGTCAAATATATAAAAAAAAAAACTTGTACCTTTTTTTAAAGGCAAAATCTATTCTTTATTTAAAAAATTCTTAAAAAAAATAATCTTAAGTTAATTCTGTTGCAATTACATTTGCACATTACTACCTTTTTTTTAAGTAAATAATTATACATGTAAATGAATACTGAAATTTCCATTTGTTATACATTTTTACTCCCTCCCCTCTTTAAAATTTTAATTTATTAAACCAATTTCCATTAAATGCTATTATAGGCTCCATTAATGAACTTAATTCTTTAACATAAATACATCTTAAGAATTAACAGAGAAAAAAGTTTCGTAATTATAATACTCGCACTTATCAAGTTCATTGCTTCCAAAGAACGTCACAGTTTGAAATGTTCTACTTTAAATGAGAAGTACTTAATACAATTTTATTATTTGTTTTTATTTTCTCTTTGTTGGGATCTTGCCAAGGCAAATAGTGTTAACAACAATTTTTGTAAATTCTATTAAAACAAAAACAATATAATTATGTATGTATGTAAATATAAAATTACTGTAAAAAAATAAACAAAACGCACAATGCTCATACAACACAGTATCACTTTTATATAAGTAGTCATTCTTACTAAGTGTAAATTGTATCTACATGTAATCAAACAGACAGACGGACGGACAGACAAGCATAGCACATATAAATATGTGCCTTCGGAACATTCTTATTAAAAGTTCATTAATCTCATGATATGTAGGAAACAACACCAGAGAAGTGTTGAGAAAATTTTTACCAGAATATGCATTTATTAACACTTTTACACTCACAAAAATATGATTAAGAATGCGTGAGTGTAATATAAACTTACATACTTACAAACAAATGTAATGAATCCGATAATAAATAGATAGTGTTGTATACAAACTTATAGATGTATCTGGGCTTGCTTATTTGCCTAAGTTTGCTTATTGGGAAGCCTTGAAAATAATTTATTTTTATTTTACTCCTATTTGTCAAACGATTATTCCCAGTTGGCCTTGTCTTGAAGACATCCTTGACGACGCGTGTACGACCATAGAAAATCCTTGAGGACGCGTAGGCGACCGTCCAAGCAAATCGTTAACGACTTACACACTAGTGTACGGAAAACCCTTCACGACTGTTGAGCGACATTATCGCTCATAAGTCGTTGACGATCATATGGGCGACACAGTCGTTGACGATTATATGTGCGACACTGTCGTTGACGATCATTTGGGCTAAAAAAAAGCTGGATTTGTGCGTACTATTTCTCTACGAAAAGATCCTGATTCTGGCATTTAAGTTATTACCTACCAATCAACACAGTATAAACAAAAAGCCAATTATAAGCAGATTATTTATTTTTTTTAATAATCAAAAATAATGATAATAAAAGCAAAATATCCAGAAATTGTAATTTTGAATTTAATGCAAATTTACAGTTTATAATTTTTTTTAGTGGAAAAAGGTTTAATATCCACAATCGCGATGTCAGTTAAAACATTTTTCAACATTGCAAAACCATTTCGTTTGTATCATGTTTAAGTGACTTACTCAATCTTTCACTGACTGACTCTTTGTAGAGCATTTTGACGTCGTTCAGGTGCATTTATTTGGGTGATTTGATGTTTAAACAGTGTAAGAGAGTAATATTAATGGTAATCTGCAAAAAAACAGTTGTTTTTTTAAATAACAAAGCAAAACGATAACCTTTCGTCAATGTGGCTTAAAACGCGAAAAAATGTATGCAATCGTCGCTCATCTTGGGTTGATTAAGAATTTATTGAGGACCATATAAGCGACCACTGCATGCATTTTGTCGTAAATGTGGTTTAAAACACCGCAAAATGCATGCAATGGTCGCTTACGTTGTCCTCAATAAAGTATTATTCAAGGCATATTTAAGAAAATGTCTCCAAAAAAGTCTTAAATACGGTTTTATACACGACAAAATACCCTGTTTGTTACTTAAGTTGTCGTCATCAATGTTATAAAGGACACAAATTCTAAAATGTCCTGAGGACATCGTTGACGACATAAGCGTCTATGACCATTTTGCCAACTGGGTTTATTTTCAAATACTTATGTATGTATTCGTTTACAGTATGAGTAATAAAATAACTACAGTTATTGTGTCTTAAAAAGGGAAACTGAAAATGTTTGGGATCACGGGATATTACAGAATATCGGAGCTTTCGGGGGCTTTGAAAATTAAAAGATAAAAGCTTTCTATAGCTTTTTATTAAAATAAAATTCCTTAAAAGAGGTTAACAAAAAACGGGCTTATAATTAATTTACTATAGTAATTAGCTGCCATGTTTTATACAGTAACGAATGGTTTTATGTTGGAAAATAACAGAAAATATTAAGTAGACAGAAAAAAATATTTTATTCACAAAATTCGATTTTCACCATCACCAAAATTATAACACAGGTGTATACTTCTCTTTCAGCCGCCATCCAGATTCAAGTGGTGTTTCCATTAAAATAAGTCATATCTTCTCTGAAAGGATACTTAATTACCCATCGCACAGTTGTTAATTGGCTTCGATCGGATAAAAATATGCCTAAGTTATTGTGAATAAAATCAAAGATTTTATGAAAATTTTAACGTTTTTACCAATTATTGTCTCTTTAGAAGATGTTGTTACAACTGGAAACAAAATCCATAGTTTAATAATTTTATTCCATAGTCCATTTCAATACAAATGTTTTAAGTCATAATAGACTGAAATCGTTTAAAAATTAAAAATCCCAAAATAAAAAAACTCTGAGTGGCAGCTGAAAGAGAAGTACTGAGCAAAAAAAATGTAACGTCTGACAAACGAGACGTGATGGGAGAGAACTGAGTTCATTTTCGGCTTTAATATGGCAAAAAAAAAAACAAATTTAATCTAAAAGATAATAAAAAAACCGGGCGATTTCAAATAATGTGTTAATTGATTCAATTTAAAAATAACTGGTAAAACATATAAATTTTATGCAATTATCTCGGGTAACTGAAAATACATAAATAAAAAATAATTAATATATTAATTTGAATTCAAAATACAATTGCAAACAAAACTAATTTATTTACCATCAAAATCTTATTAAAACAAAAACATGTGTTTGCACCCGCCACCACTAGTGATAGGAATTATGTAGTGTATAAAAAAAAATTTAATTTCGTGAAATCGGTCCATAACATATTGTAGTTCCCATGCCCGCTCTCGAAAGCACTTTAATACGCCTTAATCTTTATCGAATAAAGTTTTAATTTTGCATTTGGTGCATCAATTTGAAAATAAAAACACACTGAACTTTTGGTTTTGCCTTATTTTGTGCATTGCAAAAGACATATCTTTATAATAATTAGAAGCGCCTGAAAAGAGTTTTTCAAATAGACATAAAGGATCAATGTTATTGTGTTCCTTATTCTCTCATGGGAGAAAGTCATGCTGCATTTGTTTTTATAAAAAAGGGTAAAATAAAAAAATCAATTAAACAATTTCGGGGTTGACTGAATCCTAAAAATCCCGGGATTGAAAAAATTAAATCCCGGAATTTGGAATGCGCTGAATCCCAAAAACCCCGTGATTTTCGTGATCGGGATTGGCATCCCTAATCTCAAGGAAATCTTGTGTCTTCCAAACAAACAAAAAAATGTTTAACAAACTAAGACATTTTTGTTAACTTTAAAGGCGACTTTTGTCTAGAATATAAGGCGTTATCCATTTTGGATAAAAAAGCAGTCTGTGGCAGTACTTTAAATTAGTGAAATTTTAAATTAAAAAAATATTTGAAATTCCTGAGAGACATAAGAAAGCCAAAGCTAAAACCTAACAGTTTTAATTTGCAATGAATTATTTTCTATACAAATGTTAACCGGTCGCAAAAATAATATACGTTTTACAAAAGTTTTGATTTTGCCAGTATTGGAATAGATTTTAATATCGTAAAATCCAAATTAGCACTTTTTTCGTTCTGTTAAAATATTTTCAGATTTGGAATAAAATACCATATATTTTGTTTTAATTTAATGAGTTATCAAAGATTTTTACTCTATCGAATAAAAAGAAATAAATCATATATTACTAGTATAACTACTAGGAAAACGACTAGAGTAGAAACTCTCTCAAAAAGAAGAAGAGACACTGCAGCACTCACCCAATCAGATGAGCGATAAACACCTACACATATGAACAGAAACCGTGATGACTAAATCTTTTTTGTCTAGCACTGGCAGGACATAAAGTAAATATTAAGATAAGATTTGATTAATTATTGTTAGTTCATATTTAATATATGAAGATTCAATAAACAAATACTGAAAAAAAAAAAAAAAAAAAAAAAAAAAAATTATAGCAACAATGCAAACACGTATCTTACACAATCAAAGTGTTTTTTTTTAAATATATTATAGCATATTTTCTACTAGATTTAGCAGAGTTGGGGGTTGCATATTTTTTTCAAAAATATGCGAACTGCTTTTTTTGCATATTTTTTTTTTGTAAAAAAGAAGATTTTTTTGGCATATTTTTACTTTTTAGAAATCTTTTTGTATATTTTTTTAAAATATAAAATTTTTTATGAAATATATATATTAAGATTCTATTTTATTTAGCATATTTTTTTATAAAAACTCAGTAAATTTTCAGCATATTTTTTTGTTAAAATTTAGCATATTTTTATCAAATTTAAAATATTAAAATTTGATGTTTTAATATAAGCAAATTTTTAAGCATATTATCTTTATTTTAAGACTTTATCAGAATTTTTTTTTTTTTTTTTTAATTTTGGTATATTTTCATCAAAAAGCTATGTCAACACTGGTCGACAGTATTCTGCTGTTACATACAAGATTATTTCTTCCTGAGTTCAATTGTTTTGAACTCTGTGTATAAGGATATTGTTCTCTATTCAGCAGAATAATTCGTGCTAGTTAAAATTTTACTATCAGAAATTTTCAACAAATTTTTTGCCTCTCAAATTTCTATGCTCTTTTTCTCCTCTCTCGTGCAGGTTTTTCGTGTCCGAGAACACTTTCTAGTAAAAATTATTGAAAATAAGCAATAATTTTCTATTATTGAACAGCCCTGTTTTATCATATTATAAAATTATTTTTTTTAATATGCTAATTTTTATTTTTCGAGCTGATGGCGCTAGTGGTCTAACAAATCAACTGTATAATAATTATGTCTTTATAAAGTTATAAAAATAGAATAAATAAGTAAAATATTTCTATATTCATCATCTTTTCGGTGTTGCTATTTATGGCTACATTTTTTACTTAGGGCCTATTTTACCAATTCTATTTAAATATCCATTTATGTTTAAGATTCGTTTTTCATGTCAAAAAGAAATAAGATTATATGAAACTATATTTAAATGTGAATTGATATTTAAATAGAATTGATGAAATAGGCCTTTAATCTTGTTCAGTACAAAATTGCGTAAACTATAAAAAATAAATTGCAAATGTTATCTAAATATATATCGACAAAGTATATTTTTATGAATTTAATGAATTTTTTTTTGGTTTGACTTAACAAATATACGGGGAATCCTGCATTAAATTGCTAGGAAAGCGCCCATAGAAAACAATTAAATTTCTCGGGAATATAAATTTTTACATACACAAACAACTTAAGCATATGAAAGCAAATTAGCTTAAAAAAAACAAAAATGTGCAAAGAAAAATATAAATATGATAACAGAGTGAGAAAGAGAACATTGTTATTATGTTTAAGTTAATTTTTTAATGAAAATAAAACTATGTTAACAATTGCCGACCAAACAAATTTTTAACCCAATTTGAAAAAAATATTCCCGGGAGTTTTCCCTTCCTCCGTATTTCCTATATATAATTTATTTATTTATTAATTTATTTATTTTGTCTATGGAATTATTATCCTTACAGACTTCTAAATTAAATAAAAATAAATGTTAAAAAGTAACAAAAATTATGAATTTGAATAAATTAATATACTAGTTTTAATATCAGTGGAGCTATAAGAATAGTCAATAAATTTATAAAACTTGTTGAACTCGTTACACATCCTTCTTAACGGGTCACCATTAGCATAATTAGATCTAAAAAATTGAATTGATAACGGAACCAAGTGACGTGATGGGCGTTGAGGAACATTAAATGTTATATTGTTGATTAAGTATCCAGAGCAAACGTCGCCAATAATTATGTTGAAAATAAACGAGATGTTAAGCACAGTTCTACGGCTCTTTAGAGTTGGCAGCTTGATGAGGGCTAGTCTAGCAGAAAAAGGCGGCAGATTCCATTGGTTAAAGTTCAGACACTGTTTTTGGACTGATTCAATTTGGTCGGAATGTTTTTTATATATAGGGTCCCATATTACGGATCCATACTCCAATATAGGTCTTACCAGGGAAGTATACAGACTTTTCGTAACATATGGATCCTTGAACTCTTTAGCCCATCGTTTTACAAAACCGATCATACCTCTGCCTTTATTAGCTGTCATTGTTGTATGTGCAATGAAATTTAGTTTCGAGTCAAGCAGAATTCCAAGATCTACGAAGCTATCCTCCGACTCCAACTGATGACTATCAAAAAAGTAGAATGCTGGTATTGGACTCTTTCTAACAAAACGCATGTATTTAGATTAAGTTGCATAAGATTTACATTGCACCACGTGTAAATACAATTTAAGTCGTTTTGAAGAAGTTGTTGCTCATATATTTGACGATAGCTCAGAAAAACTTTGACGTCGTCCGCATACATCAGAATATTGGATGAATAAATCACCTCAGGTAGGTCATTAATAAATAATGTAAAAAGAAGTGGCCCAAGGTGGCTTCCCTGAGGCACACCAGACAGAACATCTATGCTTCTACAAATCACGTTATTAAAGTTAATGGATTGTGTTCTGTTGCTTAGGTATGAATATATCCATTTTATACTAATATCAGTAAAACACAGTAAATGAAGTTTAACCTTCAAAAGGCTATGGTTAACTTTATCAAAGGCCTTGGTAAAATCAGTGTATATCACGTCAGTTTGTTGTTGTTGTATAAATCCTCGATATATGGCAGTTGTAAGATGAAGGAGATTCGTTGTAGTAGAGCATCTTTTTTAAAACCCATGCTGGTAAGGTGTTATCAAATTTGATACTTGGTAACAAAGGAATTCGGTAATAATTGTTTCGAATAGTTTGGGTATAATACTCAATTTTGCAATACCACGGTAGTTTTCAACATCCGATTTATTTCCCGATTTAAACAAAGGAATAATAAACGAGTTCTTCCATAGATACGGAATGTGACCATGCTCAATTGATACATTAAATAAAATTTAGTCTTATTGTACATAAGAATCAAAAATGTGTGCCATCGTACTATGATTCAATTTGGATGGACCAATCTAACCTTCGCTTACAATGTATGTCGTGTTGGACCAATCGGATGGCCTAGGCCATCGATGTGTGAATGAAAATAGGAATTGAACACAGTCTTTGGATGAGTCGCACTTACATTGTTGTTGGTCTAAGACTGAAGATGTTTGTGATAAAATTGTAACCAGTTGCTACCCAGATCAACATAATATATCGATTAATATTCGTAAAATTTTTGTTTTCAATTAAACTATTAATGAAATAAAATCAGTTTTAATTAAAAATTTTATCAAGTGAATTAAGCGTTTTCTTATATCAACAACATTACTGCAGAAAATGTTGTTAATATAAAAAAATATTGAATTGATACTATTAATTTGTTTACTGGTGCAAATTTTATTAATTTTTTTATTAATAACATAAATTTTTTAATTGAAATCAATTTCTATTTTTTCTGTGTAAAAGGTATGAAAAAATAACTTGCTTAATTGCAAACTAAACCAAAAATTATTTTTTTTTAAATTTTCCAAACCTATTCTAAATACATTAGCGGAGTTCAATATAAGGCTTGCAGAAGCTCAAATGCTCTTTTGTTAAATCCAAAAACAATATGTTCAGAGTTTCCGTTAGATTTCATTAAAGTCTACGATATTTATATCAGGGACATAACCGTTATAACCAATATTTGAAAAAATCCTGAAATAATAATTTATAACGAATTTTTAAAACCTGCTCTCTGAATAATAGTTACAAATAACCAATATTTTTTTGGTCTTTGGTAACCGTTATAGTTTGTTTCTGTTTTTTTTTGGGCTTCCATAACCATTACAAAAGATTATAATTTTTTTTGGTCTTCCGTAACCATTACAAAAGACTTTTATTTTTTTTTTGGTCTTCTATAACCATTATAAAAGATTTTAATTTTTTTTGGTCTTCCGTAACCATTACAAAAGATTTAAATTTTTTTTGGTCTTCCATATCCATTCAAAAAAATTTTCTTTCCTTTTTTTCGTTTCTGTTATAAGGGAATTATCTTCATTTCATTACTGAATTTCTTCACAAATTTTATGAAAATATTCATTGGAGTTCAGCCAATGACACTCCTAATAAAATCTATGAAACAGGTTTCGTTACAGTCAATGTTTATGAAAAGCTTCATAGAATTAATGAACCCCTTTAAAGAAACAATAAATCGTCAGGTAATGAAGCATTTTATAGAATCTATGAAACAGTTTCGTAAAAATCATTCCTAAAAAGAGCTTCTTTAAAATACCCTTTTTATTACCATTTGTAATACTAGCAATATTTGCATTTGTTGCGGTTTTTGTTTAAGATTTCTTCACCCTCACTTTAGAATCGATGAGATTTTCATTAATTTTAAGTGCTTGTTTACACTTGTTTCAAGATTTTAAAGAATTGTGTTTAAAGCATTTCAAAAACACAATTTCGGAGGCCGAATGGCAAAAAATCGACATTCTTGTTTCAAGCTTTAAACCAAATGGTATTTCCCCTTGGTAGATCGAAATTTGATTTTGAATGAATGATTATCTATTTTAATTGATTTGCATGTTCTTCCTAACTTCTGTTTTTTCGTACTTTTTGTCAAGAATTTTTCTTGAAATCCAAAGTACATTTTTGTTTTCAAATATCAAAAAATTTGCGGATCCTTACCAAAATCAATAAAAAAAAGTTCGTCCTTGTGCAAATATAAGTCAGTGTGCGAAATTTTATAAAAATATCTTAAAATTTACGAACTGTAGCGTGGTTATAGAAGACAGAAAAAATAAAAATCTTTTATAATGGTTATAGAAGACCAATAAGAATAAAAATCTTTCATAATGGTTACCAAAGACCAAAAAAATTAATAAATTTTCATAACGGTTATCAAAGACCAGCAAAAATAATAATCTTTCATAATGTTAATGGCAGAACTACAATTTTCTGGGTTATTTATAATTATTATTACAGGACCAATTTTTTTCAGTTATTTTTTCCATAACCTATTGGATATTTAAAAAATAATAAGAGTTATTTCGGGTCCCTGATTTATATTATATCCTGAAGTCCGGTATTTTATTGATATGTTTCTCTGTTATGAAATTAAATAACTTTAAAAAGATAAAAATTTAGCAACCTCTTAGTCAGTGGGCAAGTGGAAATAATCCGACATACTAAATAGATCACTTGAATAGGCAATACAACATGTTTAACTTAATCTCATCATCCAATTCCTTTTGAATTCTGAAACTTCTACTAACGAACACTTCATCAAACCTTTTAGTTTTTCTGAATGAACTCAACTTCCAAGTATAAGATTAGCACTCGTAACATGAATTTAAAAAAGAACAAACAAAAAATACATCTTGTAGTTTTTAGTCTTGTAATTTAATTTATTTGTTTGTAAATAACACAGAACTCGATTTCCTACATATAAAATTCGATTTAAAGGAAAAACAAATATAATTCAACCGACAAAAACCAATCTTCTCAAATGAATACTATATTGGTATACACATACATACAAACATGCATACATTCATACGTATTTCTTTTTCTCAATGATTTGTACTTATTACAATAATGTATTTATTTTTTTCGCCTCAAATTGACGTTTTTTATTTTTCATTGGTCTGCTTTAATTTTTTTTTTTTTTTTTATTAATTTAATTTTTCTTTTAAAACATCTCGTATATTTTGTGGATATTACTGATTTTTGTATTTGGCTATAAAGTACTGCGTGGTTGCATCTGGTTTTTGGTAGAAGTTTTTCAAAATTAAAATTTTTCATTCAGTATGAAATTCTCATGGCATCAAATCGCTTGTTTGCCCATTTTATAATTGTCGTTTATTATTTTATTCGCACGCGTACGTGGCAGTTCCGTTTAAAATCTACAATTAATAAAAAAGATAAATTTATTAAATATTTAAGAAAATTAATCCAACAAATTTGGTTTGTTAAGAAAAAATATGTGGTGATGTTGAAAACGAAAGGTAAAAATATTAAAATTAAGAAATGTTTTTGAAAAAAGTTTATAAGTCAAGAAAATAATTAAAAGAATTCTAAACATATTCAGATCTAATTTGAGATAAGGTTAAATTATTTATAGGGTGGCGCATAAGTAACGTTATGATCGCCTAGTAGGACCGGATGTGTCATATCTGGCTCCATCTTGTTGGTCCTTAACCAATTTCAATCATGGCCTGGAATTGAAGCCATTCACATTAACGGCAACTTTGTTGTTGTTCCACACCATACTATACTGAGCATCCAAGTGGTGTCTTTTTCCCTCCCTATTCTTATCCCGCGAAGCTCTACGCTTGTCTGCAGGAAAGAAACCAGAGTCTCTGGCAGGAATCGAACCCGCAACCCCGGCGCTGATAGACTAGCTCACTACCAACTAGACCACCGGGGCTTTTGGGTACCCCAATGCTCATTATTCGATATGATATTTGTGTCTGAATAATCGAATGCTGACTTTAAAAACGAAAGTGATCCGCTTTGGTTCTTGGTTCTGTGCAGAGTCTTTCAATCATAAATTTTCCAAGTTAATTCTGGAACAAAAAATGTATTAAATTTTTGAATCGTAACCTTCATTATGAAAACTTTTCTGGAATTTTAAAACTAATTTGTATATTTTTACAAAATTGTTCACGATTTTAAATCAAGACAAGTCGAAATATACAGCCATGTTCTGGAAACCGAATTCGAGTGAAATTGAAATCGTTCCGGTTTAAAAAGTTGATAAAACTACTTTGTTCTTTTTTAAGTTTTTAGTTATTCGATATTTTTTATTATAATTTATAAATTAAATAATTTTTTCAAGCATGAGGTCTTTTTTATTCTTTAAATTCTTTATTTTTCAATATTTCGACTTCCTTTGGATGTCATCTTCAGGAATAGCGAGTCGGAACAATACACAACAATTATCTTGTAGGTCTTTTATTGCACTAAATACTAAAATATTGAAAAATAAAAAATGTTAAGAATAAAACAGACCTTGAGCTTCAAAAAATTATTTAATTTATAAATTAAAAATACTTTGTTTTATGTACCTCATATTTTGAGTACCACTTTTTTAAAAAAAAATAACTAAAAATCTGCATCGATTTCAATTTCACTCGATTTAGATTTCAAGAAAATGGCCGAATGTGATTTATTTAACAATCGCACGACAATAAACGAAACCCTATGGAATGTAGCATTTTTTTTCCAAAAAATAATCAATTGTCTTAATGACATTTGTATTAAAAATTTTAATTTCATTTTTTTTTTAAATTTTAGATCATCAATTTCCCCTTGACCTTACAAATGTTGCCAAAGATCATACAAATTTGGAGAACGATCAATTACAATCCCTGTATAGACGTTTGTGTATATTAAATCGTTGTGCCAATATGCGCGTAGATCAATCGCATAAAACTCAAACGCCCCAGGTAAGAATAAACTAAAATCAAATTGAATTCTCTACAAACTTTTAAAACAAAAATCGTACCTGGCTCATGTAATAAATTCCTTTTGTATTTTCCAATTTCTAGAAAGAGGATTCAGATGATGAAAATTTTGCTTTAAGCGAAAACTGGACATTCCAACCACATATACGACGCTGGTCGCGTATCGGTGAAATGGGTCTTGAAATACCACCTGCCGCCAAATTAACAGCCGCCGAAAAAACGGAATCATCTTCCAAAGAATCTAGTCCAGATCGTTTCGAGGACGATTCCTATGATGTGACGGGGACTGGTCTAACATTAGCTTTACCCGGTACTTATGCCGATGATTCTGCAGATCCCGCTTTAAATGATACTACAGATTTAAATTCAAGTCCTTTGAGAAGGACTGGAAGCGAGAGATTGAAAGATGGTGCTAAGGCAATATTACGTAGAGTAGAATCTATAAAATCTAGAAGACGAAAAAGGCAGGGCTTAGTTTTGAGTGGCCAAGCTTTAGATTTGTCACAATTAGGTCAAAGACAGAGTATACGAAAACCGGATGCGGTATATTCGACACCACCCTCTCCCTCTGCAGTGAGTCCAATGCACAGTTTCAGCAAAGGTCCTTTGTTCGGTAATGAATTGAAGGTGCCCTCACAAAGTGACAATTTCTTAAGTCCAAATCACAGCAGTCCCAAGAGAACACCCACCACACCCAGATCAATGAGAGCAAGTCCCTTACACTTCTTTACCAACACCATGCCCTACTTAAAGGAAGGAAAATCGGATGATTCTTCTTCTTATTATAGTGATAGTCAAGAGTCTTCAACGACCACCAATAAATTGGCTTTACGTAAGACACCTTCTAAAACAAGAAGATTTTTACAACGCACGGGAAAAGTTGACGATATAGGTGCTCATTCCGATTCCGAATGCCATCAAGGCAGAAAATTATTAATAAAGGATGCCAACTCAAATACTACTGAAGTTAAAATTAAAAAATTGTCGAGAGGAGGTTCTTTAAATTTGGGAAGAGATGGTAAAAAACGAGATGGATATCGTTCGGCCAGTTTTAGATCCCGTTCGACTACGAGAAAAGAACCTAAGCCAGAAGAACCAAATGAAGGTGTAAAAAGGTAAGAAACACTTTTAAGATATCTAAATTTTATATAAAACAAAAAAATAATAATTTTCTTTTAACAGAACCCCCGTCGTAAGATGGCACAGTTTTCAATTAGAGGAACGACCCCACATGATATTCCGCAAATGTTTTTCACAAAAAACTGATCCACATTCCAATGAACATGGCATATTGTTTGCTGCCATGTCAGCCGGTCAATTACAAATGATACGAAAATTGGCCCTTGTTACTCTTACTGGTTATATGGAGCGCTACTGCCCCACTCATCGTTCTGGCTGGAATTGGGAGTTACCAAAATTTATCAAAAAAATCAAAATGCCGGACTATAAAGACAAAAAAGTGTTTGGTGTGCCATTGCTTTTAATCTTGCAACGTTCGGGGCAAACATTACCCATTGCCGTTAGAGCAGCCTTCCGCTGGTTACAGTTAAATGCTTTAGATCAAATAGGTCTTTTCCGCAAAAGTGGCGTTAAGTCAAGAATTTTAAAATTAAAAGAACTTATAGAATACTCAGAATCTACAACAGAGTGTATGGATGTATTTGATACACAGCAGGCCTATGATGTAGCCGATATGCTGAAACAGTATTTCCGAGATTTGCCCGAATCACTGCTGACCACAAAAATGTCAGAAACTTTTGCCGCCATATTTCAACGTAAGTTTTTGTTTACTCATTGAAAAAATTGTATACTTTTTATTTATCAATTAAACTTTAGATTTGCCACCTGAAGTTCGTTTGGATGCTATACAATCTGCCGTCCTTTTGTTGCCCGATGAAAATCGTGAAATTCTATATGCCTTATTAGAATTTTTAACACTTGTCGCTGCCAATTCTCAATATAACCAAATGACTGCCAATAACCTGGCAGTATGTTTAGCACCTTCCCTATTCCATAGCAGTATATCGACGGGTAGTAATTCCGTTACTGCCTCGCCTAGACGTAAGGGCAAAGGATCGGGAGTACCCGATGCCAAGGAGCTATTTGAAGCCAAGGCTTCTCATGAGTGCCTATCTTTTATGATAGAACATTATACGCAAATATATACTGTGCCCAAAGAAAAGTTAAGTAAGTGTAAATTTGGTTATATGGAAGAATCCAAACCTTTGCCCTTGGAAGCTTTAGGAGAGGGCATGCAGTTTCATAATTGGAGAGGTTATCTCTATGAAAGTACCAGTGCTACGATCAAAGAGGGAAGAGAAAAGTATGATTTTGTATTTATATTTATGTATGACTAGGTATTTCTTTTTAACTTTTAATTTTCTAACAGATCACGTGGTTGGATTACTATAACTTCATTGGCTGACTCGAATGTTGAAATTGCCTATAAAAAAGTGGGTGATGGCCATCCGCTGCGTTTATGGCGTTGTATAACGGAAATCGAGGGTCCTCCTAAAGATGTATTAGATTATGTTATACGGCAACGTGCCTCTTGGGATCCCAATCTACTACAAAGTCAGACTGTTAAGAAATTTGATGATTGTACTGAAATCTTTCAATACGCCGTCGATGGCCAACAGTGTACAGATTTTTGTGTTTTAAGGTAATCTAATGAAGTTTGCTTATTATGCTTGATAACTGAGTTATTGGTATTTATATTTACTAGATCCTGGCGCACTGATTTACCTAGAGGTGCTTGTGTTATTGTTGAAACCTCTATAGATCATGCCAAGGCAAAGCCAATGTTTAATGCTGTACGAGGTGTGGTATTGGCCTCTCGTTATCTCATTGAACCCTGTGGTAGTGGTAGATCAAGGGTTATGCATTTAGCAAGAGTTGATGTCAAGTAAGTTTAGACATATTAATTTTTTATATCATCTTAAGTTTACGACGATACTGTAAAGTTTTTCGTATTTATGTCATTTGCGACAATCATGCCAGATTTAAAAAGCGATAGGTTTTTAAATACGACAACCACACTCTTTATAAGGGCAATTATTTATAAAAATTTAAAAGAAATCCCTGCAAATACAACTTAAAAGTTTAAAATTCTACGGATTTGAATATTATTGAGAATGTGAAAAAAACGTTTCCTTTTTATTGAGAACTTTATTATATATTTATAAATGATTTTTAAACATTTCATTAGGTTTGATGATTAATATATCATATTAAGTTTTTAAATTTGCAAGGATATTTTACGCTTCACAATAGGTGGAAAAGTTTTATATAAATTCGTCATGCTGTTTGTAATTTCTACAATATTAATCTTAGACTTTATCTGGGTCTTACTGGTGGCTCTGCAGCAGATATATCTAGTCGCATAAACAGACGATGATATTGCCAAGAAATGCCTAGATTGGAACCCGCAGGGAAGCAGACGAGCCAAGAGACCAGCGCATACCTGGAAGCGGCAACTGACAACAGAACTTTCGAGATTGCGTATGAAGTGGAACGGAGTCAAGCATCGAGCCGAAGATCGAGATTATTGGAACCACCTTGTTATGGCCCTATGCTCGAGAAGTGAAAGCTGAATATATATAAATGTACATATACATATATGAGTAGCAAAGTTGATTTACTGTCTGTCTGTGTGTTAGTCGAAACGACTTTTCCGAACCTAGTCCGAACATGTTTGCCATTTAAATTCAGTAGATTGCTCCGCAAATGGCTGAGACGACGACTGCTGCTTATTTTTACCCTAAAACCTTTAGATATTGACAAATGACTTCATTTCTTTCAGAAATAATGGTTTTGGTACAATAACGCCCATACCATATGAGAAGGGCAGACTAAATTTGGCTCTTTTTAAATGGTATTTAATATTTAAAATAAGTCAAATTAGTCCAATATTTCACCAGGATATTTCTTCCCGAGCTAAGGGTTTTAATACAGTTGACAGTTTAATACAGTTGTCAATTCGAACATGTGCTCCTGCCACTCAACCACATGGAGTCTTGAACTAGTCTCAATTCAAGTGTATATTCCACCAAAAATTACAAACCCGCTCCTTGTTAAGGTGCTATACTAAATAAAAGCAGTTTCTGTTGAATAGCAACAGAACCTAGGTATCCCTCCACAGACTCAAGTTTCATACAAGGGTGAAACATTAGTCTTCCATGGGGACGTCACCCTACCCGCAGTCTTTGGTTTAAAGAAGCAGAGTATCGGAGACCTTACCAACAGTAAGACCGGTGTGCTACTCACCGAGTGCTCTGGTGTTACCTCAAACTATTTGAAAGCTTTTGGGAGGTTTGACGCATCCCAGGTTTCGAACATCCGTTTTTAAAATGTATGAGATAGATAGTACATATGCCAGTATATTCATGCGCTCAAGTTCATTAAAAATTAACTAAGCAGATTTCCCCAGTGGATGTTACACCAATAGATGCAACTCCTCAATATGCTTTAACTACGCCCCCTGAGAGTCGTAGCACATCCCCCGAAAAGAAAACATTTTGTACAATTGAGTAAATACAAAGCAAGCTTGGTTTGGTTTAACCTAGCCCCCGCATAGAAATATGCTCACGAAAAATGATTTTGGCATGATAGCGCCCATAACATATGAGGTTGTGAACAATTGGCTTTTTAATACTATGGTGAAGGGTAAATAAGATTCCGCACAGCCGAATACAACACTTACATGTTTTTCATACGAACCTTTGCTTCCATTTTCCTCACTATTTCACGATGGCCGCAAAATAATACACATTGCCGTGTAAAATAATTTAACTAGATGTAAGGGTTTTACTGAATTGCTCAAGAGTTTTAGTAAATTTTGTGGGGATTTAAAGATCTTCTTAAAAAAGGATCCGTGAGTTATAGAAAAAAACCGGAAACGAATACGTGTTACTATTACGTGTGCACTATTAAATTAACTTTTGCAGACCAGGCGGCTAATTTTGGCAGTCGTGATCGAATACTTTATTTCTAATTCTGTCAGTCGACACTGAACGAATCGAAATTGTTTTTTCAGTGTTTCGGTGTTACTGCACTGAAAAAATAATTTCGATTGGTTCAATATTGCCTGAGATAATTAGAAATACGATTGCTTTAGGGTCGAATAAGTATTCGATAACGACGCCAGAGTTAAACCCCTGATGCTTTTTTTTAATTATTATAAAACATTAGTAAATTAAAATATATTTTACTCTAAGTTCAAAATTTTCTTAAAATAAAAATATCATTTTCCTTTATTTTATTATAGGGGTAAAACTCCAGAATGGTATAATAAAAGTTATGGCCATATATCATCACATTTCCTAACCAGAATACGATTGGCTTTTAAAAATGTTGCCGAAGGACCAGAAAGTAAAGTCTAATAAAAAAAAAGAAAACAACAACAACATGGAGCTACAGTAGTGTAAGATTACTTTAAACACCAACAAAAAATCCTTAAAATAAATTAAACAAAAAAAAACCATCACAAATCCTTACAACATGTCATGTCAAAATACCCAACAAAGTAAACCAAAAGTACTGATTACAATTTTAATATTTTGGATTTTAGAAACTCTATTATTTTATAATTTTTACTAAAGTCTCAAACATTTATTTTAATAAAAGATATTTTACCATGGTAATTTAAATGATGTGAATGTTTATAAACAAAAAATATAAATATACATTGCATACCCCTAAATGTTACATAGGAACTGTTATACATATACATACATACATATGTAGTTATATAAATGGACCAGGAATATTGTTTTTTTTTTTTAAATTTATATAAGAAGAAAAAAACTTCAAAAACCCATTTTAATAATGTATAATTGTTAAAAAAAATAGCAAAAAAAACGAAATGAATTAAATTTTTGTAAATATTTTATTTCTTAAGATTTTTTGTATAAATTTTTTTGTATTATGTACTTTCTTTGTTAATTTTTATAAAATGTAATATATAGTTAAAAGTAAAATATATAACAAGCAGTTTATACACTTTAAAAATACTCAGTAACTGAAATATCACAAAAAAGTAAATCATTTAACTTATTTTATAAACACATAAATATTTTTTTTTTTTTTTTACTATAACTTCTTTTTTATCAATCAGTTAAAACTAAATTTTATTATTAACTCCTTTAATTTTTTAATTTTATGGCATTATATTATTTGTATATTATTTTTGTTTATGGAAAATTAAAGCAAGAAAATGAAAGCAATTTGAATTAGAAATTTAGAATAAAAAAAAATTTAAAAAAAGCAAAAAAGAAAAATTGTGTAAAGAAATTAAATACTAGTCAAATTTTTTGTTTATAAATCTAAGCTAAAGCAAAAAATTTATAATTGTAAAACTAATATTGAATTATGTAAAATGTTACTAACATATTGTTAAGTTTCAATCTAAACTAAAAAAAATTAAATAACCACACACATGGTAAAAAGGATATACATATACAAATCAAAAGAGCTTGTATTGGTTTCATATTAAACTTAATATAAAAACAACCAACAACAATAATATTAATTAACATCACATTTAATGTTAAACAAATAAAAAAAGAAAAATATTATTAAAAACAATACAAAATGAGACTATTTTTCACCAATTCTAAAATAACTATTAGTGATAGAAACCCAATTGGGACGAACGACGAATTTCGACGAATTGTTCAGCAAAAATTGGCTGACATTAATAATTGAGATACCCAAAAAATCTGTTGTTCCAGGATTATTGCCCATTATTAAAACACGCTCCTATATGAAGAAAACGTTTACTGTTACAAAGCTTTAAACCCTCCATGACTAATGCTCTAGACTTTGGCTAGCTTTCAGTCAATTTTCATCAGAATTCTTGTTCATTTGTGAGACATATTAACAAAAAATAAAAAAGTTTTCACCCGCCTTAAATGGGTTAAAATTATTTAAAAATTTAATGAAAAATTATTTGGGAGTAACAGGTCAACAGAATTAAGCAGAAGGTGGATTTTGAATGCAAATAATATTTAAAGCTTCATATATCGAAAACTAGCAAAGAGTTTTTAATGAAAGTTGTGGTTACCGACTGGGTAAGAAGTCTACTTTCGAATGTATAGGCATTCGTCCGCCCACTGCCACGCCTACATATAAAACTATGCGTATTTTAGAAAAGCATGCTTGCAGCTTTTAGTTTTATAGAACCAAAATAACTCTTTTTCTTCCAGGATCATTGCCCATTATTGAAACAAGCGTCTATATGAAGAAAACGCTTACAGTTAAGAAGCTCAAGGCGCAATTAAGCTTTTAGCCCTGCACTACTAATGCTCTTGACTTTGGCTAGCTTTCAGTCAATTTTCATCAGAATTCTTGTTCATTTGTGAGACATATTAACAAAAAATAAAAAAAGTTTTCACCCGCCTTAAATGGGTTAAAATTATTTAAAAATTTAATGAAAAATTATTTGGGAGTAACAGGTCAACAGAATTAAGCAGAAGGTGGATTTTGAATGCAAATAATATTTAAAGCTTCATATATCGAAAACTAGCAAAGAGTTTTTAATGAAAGTTGTGGTTACCGACTGGGTAAGAAGTCTACTTTCGAATGTATAGGCATTCGTCCGCCCACTGCCACGCCTACATATAAAACTATGCGTATTTTAGAAAAGCATGCTTGCAGCTTTTAGGTTTATAGAACCAAAATAACTCATTTCTTCCAGGATCATTGTCCATTATTGAAACAAGCGTTTATATGAAGAAAACGCTTACAGTTAAGAAGCTCACGGCGCAAGTAAGCTTTTAGCCCTGCACTACTAATGCTTTTGACTTGGCTAGCTTTTAGCCGATTTTCATTAGAATTCATGTTCGTTGGTGAGAGGTATTTACAAAAAATAAAAAAAGTTTTCACCCGCCTTAAATGGGTTAAAATTATTTAAAAATTTCATGAAAAATTATTTGGGAGTAACAGGTCAACAGAATTAAGCAGAAGGTGGATTTTGAATGCAAATAATATTTAAAGCTTCATATATCGAAAACTATCAAAGATTTTTTAATGAAAGTTGTGGTTACGGACTGGGTAAGAAGCGCACTTTCGAATGTATAGGCATTCGTCCACCTACTGCCACGCCTACATATAAAACTATGCGTATTTTAGAAAAGCATGCTTGCAGCTTTTAGGCTTATAGAACCAAAATAACACTTTTCTTCCAGTATCATTGCCCATTATTGAAACAAGCGTTTATATGAAGAAAATGCTTATAGTTAAGAAGCTCAAGGCGCTATTAAGCTTTTAGCCCTGCACTACTAATGCTCTTGACTTTGGCTAGCTTTCAGCCAATTTTGAGTAGAAAACATGTTCGTTTGTGAGAGGTATTTACAAAAAAATAAAAAAAAGTTTTCACCCGCCTTAAATGGGTTAAAATTATTTAAAAATGTCATTAAAAATTATTTGGGAGTAACAGGTCAACAGAATTAAGCAGAAGGTGGATTTTGAATGCAAATAATATTTAAAGCTTCATATATCGAAAACTAGCAAAAAATTTTTAATGAAAGTTGTGGTTACCGACTGGGTAAGAAGTCTACATTCGAATGTATAGGCATTCGTCCGCCCACTGCCACGCCTACATATAAAACTATGCGTATTTTAGAAAAGCATGCTTGCAGCTTTTAGTTTTATAGAACCAAAATAACTCTTTTCTTCCAGGATCATTGCCCATTATTGAAACAAGCGTCTATATGAAGAAAACGCTTACAGTTAAGAAGCTCAAGGCGCAATTAAGCTTTTAGCCCTGCACTACTAATGCTCTTGATTTTGGCTAGCTTTCAGCCAATTTTGAGTAGAAAACATGTTCGTTTGTGAGAGGTATTTACAAAAAAATAAAAAAAAGTTTTCACCCGCCTTAAATGGGTTAAAATTATTTAAAAATGTCATTAAAAATTATTTGGGAGTAACAGGTCAACAGAATTAAGAAGAAGGTGGATTTTGAATGCAAATAATATTTAAAGCTTCATATATCGAAAACTAGCAAATATTTTTTAATGAAAGTTGTTTTTACCGACTGGGAAAGAAGTCTACTTTCGAATATATAGGCATTCGTCCGCCCACTGCCACGCCTACATATAAAACTATGCGTATTTTAGAAAAGCATGGTTGCAGCTTTTAGACTAATAGAACCAAAATAACTCTGGTCTTCCAGGATTATTGCCCATTATTGTAACAAGCGTTTATATGAAGAAAACGCTTACAGTTAAGAAGCTCAAGGCGCAATTAAGCTTTTAGCCCTGCACTACTAATGCTCTTGACTTTGGCTAGCTTTCAGCGAATTTTCATTAGAATTCATGTTCGTTTGTGAGAGGTATTTACAAAAAATAAAAAAAGTTTTCACCCGCCTTAAATGGGTTAAAATTATTTAACAATTTCATGAAAAATTATTTGGGAGTAACAGGTCAACAGAATTAAGCAGAAGGTGGATTTCGAATGCAAATTATATTAAAAGCTTCATATATCGAAAACTAGCAAAGATTTTTTAATGAAAGTTGTGGTCACCGACTGGGTAAGAAGTCTACTTTCGAATGTATAGGCATTCGTCCGCCCACTGCCACGCCTACATATAAAACTATGCGTATTTTAGAAAAGCATGCTTGCAGCTTTTAGGTTTATAGAACCAAAATAACTCTTTTCTTCCAGGATCATTGTCCATTATTGAAACAAGCGTTTATATGAAGAAAACGCTTACAGTTAAGAAGCTCAAGGCGCAATTAAGCTTTTAGCCCTGCACTACTAATGCTCTTGACTTTGGCTAGCTTTCAGCCGATTTTCATTAGAATTCATGTTCGTTGGTGAGAGGTATTTACAAAAAATAAAAAAAGTTTTCACCCGCCTTAAATGGGTTAAAATTATTTAAAAATTTCATGAAAAATTATTTGGGAGTAACAGGTCAACAGAATTAAGCAGAAAGTGGATTTTGAATGCAAATAATATTTAAAGCTTCATATATCGAAAACTAGCAAAGATTTTTTAATGAAAGTTGTGGTTACCGACTGGGTAAGAAGTGCACTTTCGAATGTATAGGCATTCGTCCGCCCACTGCCACGCCTACATATAAAACTATGCGTATTTTAGAAAAGCATGCTTGCAGCTTTTAGGTTTATAGAACCAAAATAACTCTTTTCTTCCAGGATCATTGCCCATTACTGAAACAAGCGTGTATATGAAGAAAACGCTTATTGTTAAGAAGCTCAAGGCGCAATTAAGCTTTTAGCCCTGCACTACTAATGCTCTTGACTTTGGCTAGCTTTCAGCCGATTTTCATTAGAATTCATGTTCGTTTGTGAGAGGTATTTACAAAAAAATAAAAAAAAGTTTTCACCCGCCTTAATGGGTTAAAATTATTTAAAAATGTCATTAAAAGTTATTTGGGAGTAACAGGTCAACAGAATTAAGCAGTAGGTGGATTTTGAATGCAAATAATATTTAAAGCTTCATATATCGAAAACTAGCAAAGAGTTTTTAATGAAAGTTGTGGTTACCGACTGGGTAAGAAGTCTACTTTCGAATGTATAGGCATTCGTCCGCCCACTGCCACGCCTACATATAAAACTATGCGTATTTTAGAAAAGCATGGTTGCAGCTTTTAGACTAATAGAACCAAAATAACCCTGGTCTTCCAGGATTATTGCCCATTATTGAAACAAGCGTTTATATGAAGAAAATGCTTATAGTTAAGAAGCTCAAGGCGCAATTAAGCTTTTAGCCATGCACTACTAATGCTCTTGACTTTGGCTAGCTTTCAGCCGATTTTCATTAGAATTCATGTTCGTTTGTGAGAGGTATTTACAAAAAAATAAAAAAAAGTTTTCACCCGCCTTAATGGGTTAAAATTATTTAAAAATGTCATTAAAAGTTATTTGGGAGTAACAGGTCAACAGAATTAAGCAGTAGGTGGATTTTGAATGCAAATAATATTTAAAGCTTCATATATCGAAAACTAGCAAAGATTTTTTAATGAAAGTTGTGGTTACCGACTGGGTAAGAAGTCTACTTTCGAATGTATAGGCATTCGTCCGCCCACTGCCACGCCTACATATAAAACTATGCGTATTTTAGAAAAGCATGCTTGCAGCTTTTAGGTTTATAGAACCAAAATAACTCTTTTCTTCCAGGATCATTGCCCATTATTGACACAAGCGTCTATATGAAGAAAACGCTTACAGTTAAGAAGCTCAAGCCGCAATTAAGCTTTTAGCCCTGCACTACTAATGCTCTTGATTTTGGCTAGCTTTCAGCCAATTTTGAGTAGAAAACATGTTCGTTTGTGAGAGGTATTTACAAAAAAATAAAAAAAAGTTTTCACCCGCCTTAATGGGTTAAAATTATTTAAAAATGTCATTAAAAGTTATTTGGGAGTAACAGGTCAACAGAATTAAGCAGTAGGTGGATTTTGAATGCAAATAATATTTAAAGCTTCATATATCGAAAACTAGCAAAGAGTTTTTAATGAAAGTTGTGGTTACCGACTGGGTAAGAAGTCTACTTTCGAATGTATAGGCATTCGTGCGCCCACTGCCACGCCTACATATAAAACTATGCGTATTTTAGAAAAGCATGGTTGCAGCTTTTAGACTAATAGAACCAAAATAACTCTGGTCTTCCAGGATTATTGCCCATTATTGTAACAAGCGTCTATATGAAGAAAACGCTTACAGTTAAGAAGCTCAAGGCGCAATTAAGCTTTTAGCCCTGCACTACTAATGCTCTTGACTTTGGCTAGCTTTCAGCCAATTTTCATTAGAATTCATGTTCGTTTGTGAGAGGTATTTACAAAAAATAAAAAAAGTTTTCACCCGCCTTAAATGGGTTAAAATTATTTAAAAATTTCATGAAAAATTATTTGGGAGTAACAGGTCAACAGAATTAAGCAGAAGGTGGATTTTGAATGCAAATAATATTTAAAGCTTCATATATCGAAAACTAGCAAATATTTTTTAATGAAAGTTGTGGTTACCGACTGGGTAAGAAGTCTACTTTCGAATGTATAGGCATTCGTCCGCCCACTGCCACGCCTACATATAAAACTATGCGTATTTTAGAAAAGCATGGTAGCAGCTTTTAGACTAATAGAACCAAAATAACCCTGGTCTTCCAGGATTATTGCCCATTATTGAAACAAGCGTTTATATGAAGAAAATGCTTATAGTTAAGAAGCTCAAGGCGCAATTAAGCTTTTAGCCCTGCACTACTAATGCTCTTGACTTTGGCTAGCTTTCAGCCAATTTTCATTAGAATTCATGTTCGTTTGTGAGAGGTATTTACAAAAAATAAAAAAAGTTTTCACCCGCCTTAAATGGGTTAAAATTATTTAAAAATTTCATGAAAAATTATTTGGGAGTAACAGGTCAACAGAATTAAGCAGAAGGTAGATTTTGAATGCAAATAATATTTAAAGCTTCATATATCGAAAACTAGCCAATATTTTTTAATGAAAGTTGTGGTTACCGACTGGGTAAGAAGTCTACTTTCGAATGTATAGGCATTCGTCCGCCCACTGCCACGCCTACATATAAAACTATGCGTATTTTAGAAAAGCATGCTTGCAGCTTTTAGTTTTATAGAACCAAAATAACTCTTTTCTTCCAGGATCATTGCCCATTACTGAAACAAGCGTGTATATGAAGAAAACGCTTATTGTTAAGAAGCTCAAGGCGCAATTAAGCTTTTAGCCCTGCACTACTAATGCTCTTGACTTTGGCTAGCTTTCAGCCGATTTTCATTAGAATTCATGTTCGTTTGTGAGAGGTATTTACAAAAAAATAAAAAAAAGTTTTCACCCGCCTTAATGGGTTAAAATTATTTAAAAATGTCATTAAAAGTTATTTGGGAGTAACAGGTCAACAGAATTAAGCAGTAGGTGGATTTTGAATGCAAATAATATTTAAAGCTTCATATATCGAAAACTAGCAAAGAGTTTTTAATGAAAGTTGTGGTTACCGACTGGGTAAGAAGTCTACTTTCGAATGTATAGGCATTCGTCCGCCCACTGCCACGCCTACATATAAAACTATGCGTATTTTAGAAAAGCATGGTTGCAGCTTTTAGACTAATAGAACCAAAATAACCCTGGTCTTCCAGGATTATTGCCCATTATTGAAACAAGCGTTTATATGAAGAAAATGCTTATAGTTAAGAAGCTCAAGGCGCAATTAAGCTTTTAGCCATGCACTACTAATGCTCTTGACTTTGGCTAGCTTTCAGCCGATTTTCATTAGAATTCATGTTCGTTTGTGAGAGGTATTTACAAAAAAATAAAAAAAAGTTTTCACCCGCCTTAATGGGTTAAAATTATTTAAAAATGTCATTAAAAGTTATTTGGGAGTAACAGGTCAACAGAATTAAGCAGTAGGTGGATTTTGAATGCAAATAATATTTAAAGCTTCATATATCGAAAACTAGCAAAGAGTTTTTAATGAAAGTTGTGGTTACCGACTGGGTAAGAAGTCTACTTTCGAATGTATAGGCATTCGTCCGCCCACTGCCACGCCTACATATAAAACTATGCGTATTTTAGAAAAGCATGCTTGCAGCTTTTAGTTTTATAGAACCAAAATAACTCTTTTCTTCCAGGATCATTGCCCATTATTGAAACAAGCGTCTATATGAAGAAAACGCTTACAGTTAAGAAGCTCAAGGCGCAATTAAGCTTTTAGCCCTGCACTACTAATGCTCTTGACTTTGGCTAGCTTTCAGCCGATTTTCATTAGAATTCATGTTCGTTGGTGAGAGGTATTTACAAAAAATAAAAAAAGTTTTCACCCGCCTTAAAGGGGTTAAAATTATTTAAAAATTTCATGAAAAATTATTTGGGAGTAACAGGTCAACAGAATTAAGCAGAAGGTGGATTTTGAATGCAAATAATATTTAAAGCTTCATATATCGAAAACTAGCAAATATTTTTTAATGAAAGTTGTGGTTACCGACTGGGTAAGAAGTCTACTTTCGAATGTATAGGCATTCGTCCGCCCACTGCCACGCCTACATATAAAACTATGCGTATTTTAGAAAAGCATGGTTGCAGCTTTTAGGTTTATAGAACCAAAATAACTCTTTTCTTCCAGGATCATTGCCCATTACTGAAACAAGCGTGTATATGAAGAAAACGCTTATTGTTAAGAAGCTCAAGGCGCAATTAAGCTTTTAGCCCTGCACTACTAATGCTCTTGACTTTGGCTAGCTTTCAGCCGATTTTCATTAGAATTCATGTTCGTTTGTGAGAGGTATTTACAAAAAAATAAAAAAAAGTTTTCACCCGCCTTAATGGGTTAAAATTATTTAAAAATGTCATTAAAAGTTATTTGGGAGTAACAGGTCAACAGAATTAAGCAGTAGGTGGATTTTGAATGCAAATAATATTTAAAGCTTCATATATCGAAAACTAGCAAAGAGTTTTTAATGAAAGTTGTGGTTACCGACTGGGTAAGAAGTCTACTTTCGAATGTATAGGCATTCGTCCGCCCACTGCCACGCCTACATATAAAACTATGCGTATTTTAGAAAAGCATGGTTGCAGCTTTTAGACTAATAGAACCAAAATAACCCTGGTCTTCCAGGATTATTGCCCATTATTGAAACAAGCGTTTATATGAAGAAAATGCTTATAGTTAAGAAGCTCAAGGCGCAATTAAGCTTTTAGCCATGCACTACTAATGCTCTTGACTTTGGCTAGCTTTCAGCCGATTTTCATTAGAATTCATGTTCGTTTGTGAGAGGTATTTACAAAAAAATAAAAAAAAGTTTTCACCCGCCTTAATGGGTTAAAATTATTTAAAAATGTCATTAAAAGTTATTTGGGAGTAACAGGTCAACAGAATTAAGCAGTAGGTGGATTTTGAATGCAAATAATATTTAAAGCTTCATATATCGAAAACTAGCAAAGAGTTTTTAATGAAAGTTGTGGTTACCGACTGGGTAAGAAGTCTACTTTCGAATGTATAGGCATTCGTGCGCCCACTGCCACGCCTACATATAAAACTATGCGTATTTTAGAAAAGCATGGTTGCAGCTTTTAGACTAATAGAACCAAAATAACTCTGGTCTTCCAGGATTATTGCCCATTATTGTAACAAGCGTCTATATGAAGAAAACGCTTACAGTTAAGAAGCTCAAGGCGCAATTAAGCTTTTAGCCCTGCACTACTAATGCTCTTGACTTTGGCTAGCTTTCAGCCGATTTTCATTAGAATTCATGTTCGTTGGTGAGAGGTATTTACAAAAAATAAAAAAAGTTTTCACCCGCCTTAAATGGGTTAAAATTATTTAAAAATTTCATGAAAAATTATTTGGGAGTAACAGGTCAACAGAATTAAGCAGAAGGTAGATTTTGAATGCAAATAATATTTAAAGCTTCATATATCGAAAACTAGCAAATATTTTTTAATGAAAGTTGTGGTTACCGACTGGGTAAGAAGTCTACTTTCGAATGTATAGGCATTCGTGCGCCCACTGCCACGCCTACATATAAAACTATGCGTATTTTAGAAAAGCATGGTTGCAGCTTTTAGGTTTATAGAACCAAAATAACTCTTTTCTTCCAGGATCATTGCCCATTATTGAAACAAGCGTTTATATGAAGAAAACGCTTACAGTTAAGAAGCTCAAGGCGCAATTAAGCTTTTAGCCCTGCACTACTAATGCTCTTGACTTTGGCTAGCTTTCAGCCGATTTTCATTAGAATTCATGTTCGTTGGTGAGAGGTATTTACAAAAAATAAAAAAAGTTTTCACCCGCCTTAAATGGGTTAAAATTATTTAAAAATTTCATGAAAAATTATTTGGGAGTAACAGGTCAACAGAATTAAGCAGAAGGTAGATTTTGAATGCAAATAATATTTAAAGCTTCATATATCGAAAACTAGCAAATATTTTTTAATGAAAGTTGTGGTTACCGACTGGGTAAGAAGTCTACTTTCGAATGTATAGGCATTCGTCCGCCCACTGCCACGCCTACATATAAAACTATGCGTATTTTAGAAAAGCATGGTTGCAGCTTTTAGACTAATAGAACCAAAATAACCCTGGTCTTCCAGGATCATTGCCCATTACTGAAACAAGCGTGTATATGAAGAAAACGCTTATTGTTAAGAAGCTCAAGGCGCAATTAAGCTTTTAGCCCTGCACTACTAATGCTCTTGACTTTGGCTAGCTTTCAGCCGATTTTCATTAGAATTCATGTTCGTTTGTGAGAGGTATTTACAAAAAAATAAAAAAAAGTTTTCACCCGCCTTAATGGGTTAAAATTATTTAAAAATGTCATTAAAAGTTATTTGGGAGAAACAGGTCAACAGAATTAAGCAGAAGGTGGATTTTGAATGCAAATAATATTTAAAGCTTCATATATCGAAAACTAGCAAAGAGTTTTTAATGAAAGTTGTGGTTACCGACTGGGTAAGAAGTCTACTTTCGAATGTATAGGCATTCGTCCGCCCACTGCCACGCCTACATATAAAACTATGCGTATTTTAGAAAAGCATGGTTGCAGCTTTTAGACTAATAGAACCAAAATAACCCTGGTCTTCCAGGATTATTGCCCATTATTGAAACAAGCGTTTATATGAAGAAAATGCTTATAGTTAAGAAGCTCAAGGCGCAATTAAGCTTTAAGCCCTGCACTACTAATGCTCTTGACTTTGGCTAGCTTTCAGCCAATTTTCATTAGAATTCATGTTCGTTTGTGAGAGGTATTTACAAAAAAATAAAAAAAAGTTTTCACCCGCCTTAAATGGGTTAAAATTATTTAAAAATTTCATGAAAAATTATTTGGGAGTAACAGGTCAACAGAATTAAGCAGAAGGTGGATTTTGAATGCAAATAATATTTAAAGCTTCATATATCGAAAACTAGCAAAGATTTTTTAATGAAAGTTGTGGCTACCGACTGGGTAAGAAGTCTACTTTCGAATGTATAGGCATTTATCTGCCCACTGCCACGCCTACGTTTAAAAATATGCGTATTTAAGAAAAACATGCTTGCAGCTTTTAGGTTTATAGAACCAAAATAACTCTTTTCTTCCAGGATCATTACCCATTATTGAAACAAGCGTTTATATGAAGAAAACGACTTTAGTTAAGAAGCTCAAGGCGCAATTAAGCTTTAAGCCCTGCACTACTAATGCTCTCGACTTTGGCTAGCTTTCAGCCAATTTTCATTATAATTCATGTTCGTTGGTGAAAGTTAATTACAAAAAATAAAAAAAAGTTTTCACCCGCCTTAAATGGGTTAAAATTATTTAAAAATTTCATGAAAAATTATTTGGGAGTAACAAGTCAACAGAATTAAGCAGAAGGTGGATTTTGAATGCAAATAATATTTAAAGCTTCATATATCGAAAACTAGCAAAGATTTTTTAATGAAAGTTGTGGTTACCGACTGGGTAAGAAGTGCACTTTCGAATGTATAGGCATTCGTCCGCCCACTGCCACGCCTATATATAAAACTATGCGTATTTTAGAAAAGCATGCTTGCAGCTTTTAGGTTTATAGAACCAAAATAACTCTTTTCTTCCAGGATCATTGCCCATTACTGAAACAAGCGTGTATATGAAGAAAACGATTATTGTTAAGAAGCTCAAGGCGCAATTAAGCTTTTAGCCCTGCACTACTAATGCTCTTGACTTTGGCTAGCTTTCAGCTGATTTTCATTAGAATTCATGTTCGTTTGTGAGAGGTATTTACAAAAAAATAAAAAAAAGTTTTCACCCGCCTTAAATGGGTTAAAATTATTTAAAAATTTCATGAAAAATTATTTGGGAGTAACAGGTCAACAGAATTAAGCAGAAGGTGGATTTTAAATGCAAATAATATTTAAAGCTTCATATATCGAAAACTAGCAAAGAGTTTTTAATGAAAGTTGTGGCTACCGACTGGGTAAGAAGTCTACTTTCGAATGTATAGGCATTTATCTGCCCACTGCCACGCCTACGGTTAAAAATATGCGTATTTAAGAAAAACATGCTTGCAGCTTTTAGGTTTATAGAACCAAAATAACTCTTTTCTTCCAGGATCATTGCCCATTATTGAAACAAGCGTTTATATGAAGAAAACGCTTATAGTTAAGAAGCTCAAGGCGCAATTAAGCTTTTAGCTCTGCACTACTTATGCTCTTGACTTTGGCTAGCTTTCAGCCAATTTTCATTTGAATTCATGTTCGTTTGTGAGAGGTATTTACAAAAAAATAAAAAAAAGTTTTCACCCGCCTTAATGGGTTAAAATTATTTAAAAATTTCATGAAAAATTATTTGGGAGTAACAGGTCAACAGAATTAAGCAGAAGGTGGATTTCGAATGCAAATTATATTTAAAGCTTCATATATCGAAAACTAGCAAAGATTTTTCAATGAAAGTTGTGGTTACCGACTGGGTAAGAAGTCTACTTTCGAATGTATAGGCATTCGTCCGCCCACTGCCACGCCTACATATAAAACTATGCGTATTTTAGAAAAGCATGCTTGCAGCTTTTAGTTTTATAGAACCAAAATAACTCTTTTCTTCCAGGATCATTGCCCATTATTGAAACAAGCGTTTATTTGAAGAAAACGCTTATAGTTAAGAAGCCCAAGGCGCAATTAAGCTTTTAGCCCTGCACTACTAATGCTCTTGACTTTGGCTAGCTTTCAGCCAATTTTCATTAGATATAACCCATTAACGCCGGATGGGTAGAAAAATACCCAAAAAAAGAGCCTTTTTAGAAAAATTATATTTAAAGTTAGGTAAGACATATCGAAATATGATTGATAAACTGATAGACAAGGAATTGAACCATGCAAAACAGGTTAACGGGATTTTTTAGCATTAAATTTTGGAGGGAAACTTAATAGGTCAAAGGTAGGAAAATTTGTAATGTCATAATTTTTTTAAAAGGAACGGCTTTGTAAAAAGGGGGAAAGGAAAATCCCAAAAATCCTATTGGGCCTACATAGCCCTATATATGATCTGTTATGAAAAAAATATTTACTTTAGTTGCTCCACTCATTTGGATATGTAAAAAATAACGGCATGGGTATTTAAATACCCACTTCGACACTAAAGAGTTCTCAACTAATAAGTTTTAAGTAAAAAAACAATTTTTTTTAAGAGATCAAAAACTGTTTTATTATGTATTTCTGCCAGTTTACGTTTAAAATTATTGTTTTATTATTGAGATTTTTTTTTATTTTTTTAATATTTTTTGGAATAACGTCATGAAATTGTGCAAAACAGTCCTTTGGATGTAAATTTACATTACATTTTGAGCAGCCGAACTCTGTCTTGCCCCCACATTGTCCACAACGCCTACGTTTTCCAATCTTATTTATTGTATGATTAAATTTATCCGAGCGCCTTGCAATTTGTTGTGCATTTGTGAAACTTTTTCCAGAAGCATTACATCGGCTTTCTGGAATTGTTACCAATGACTCAACAACACTCAAGCGAAAGTCCAATTGGCTCATTTTTGTCGCACCTTCACATCTTCTACACATGCAGTGTAGTTTCCAGGCATTCACCATGGCTGCATCCATTGCATTTGTGAGCAGCGGCCAATACCATTTTTTCCCTCGAACTCGGATGCGGTAATTGTTCATGGCATTGTCGAACAAATCAACTCCACCCATCCGCTGATTGTATGCGATGACTAGATATGGTTGCTCAATATTGGCCATCTTCCGGTTTTTACGGTCAAATCTCTTAGCACGGCACATTGGCTCCAAACCCAAAAAATTGGACATTACAGTGACCACCTACAACAAAAGTAATACATATCGAAGTGTGTTATCTACTATATACATATATATAGGATTATATAAATATTTACATATATACTTACCGAATTATCATTCCAACGCACTGCGATCAAATTATTGCTTTTATCGAAACAAAAATCAGACGAACCTCGAGGTTCCTTTTTCATTAGCTTGTGATCTTCCAGTAAACCGTAATTGGTTCGATTGTCGCGAACAGTACCTGTCGCAAATTATTTTCTCAAATCGATCTCGACTCATTGCATTTTTCACAAATTGACATCCTAAAGTGGACTGATTTGACCAATATGATCTGTTAGTTGGCAAGGTATTATATCCCGTAAGATACAGAATTCCTAAAAAGGTTCCTATTTCACCCACTGTTAGAAAACCAGGCACATTTTTTTGTCCAGCATACTCATTCGTGCTGTCAACGATCATGTTCATGACTTCGTCATCGAAAAAGCATTCTCATAATTGCAATGGTGTGTAAAAACCTACAGAAAGAAAATATAGTTCTCAGGGTTTATATAGAACAACATATTTCTTACCAATTTTCTCGTACAATGTTTTTTGGAGCTTCTTTTCGTTATCTATAGGCTGTTTTTCGAAATTGAATTTTTTGGATTTAGACCATTTAGGTTTATTTTCTACTGGAATACGTCTTCTTGGTTTAGATGTTGATGGCTTAACATCACAGCGGTCAATGTCAATATCTTTTAACTCATTCTTTTTTTTTGATGCCACCGGTAAATTTACATTATCTGCCTCATAAATGTATTCTATTTCAAACTGACCAGGCATTTCTTTGGGCAATTCCATTTCATTATTTATAACTTGGACATTTTCATAAATGTCTTCATTGTCGCTGATATCATAAACCTTATCCGGTGGAATAATGATAATGCTCACTTTATCTACTTCATGGTTCGCATAATTATCTTCCTCATCACTGGTCCATGCATCAATTTCAGCTTGAAGTTCAGCAACGGTTAAAATCTTGTGACTTCGATACATTTTTATGTAATTTTTTCAAGCGTGATAATTTACGTTCCACGCGTCTTAACTTCGCAACCAGCACACAAAAAAATTTTTCCCTCATACGTTTTCCAGATTGTGTTAAAAAAAAATTTATTTAGAACACATTAATGCCGAAGTGGGTAGAAAAATACCCAGACACCACAGGTGCCGGTACTACAGATAAAACAAAAATTATAATTCCATATCAATGTAAATAGCCTAAATACCGTCTGTGCGAAATTTTATCAAAATCAGACAACGAATTCGTGGGTCAGGCAGTAATGGGTTAATGTTCGTTGGTGAGAGTTAATTACAAAAAATAAAAAAAAGTTTTCACCCGCCTTAAATGGGTTAAAATTATTTAAAAATTTCATGAAAAATTATTTGGGAGTAACAGGTCAACAGAATTAAGCAGAAGGTGGATTTTGAATGCAAATAATATTAAAGCTTCATATATCGAAAACTAGCAAATATTTTTTAATGAAAGTTGTGGTTACCGACTGGGTAAGAAGTCTACTTTCGAATGTATAGGCATTCGTCCGCCCACTGCAACGCCTACATATAAAACTATGCGTATTTTAGAAAAGCATGCTTGCAGCTTTTAGTTTTATAGAACCAAAATAACTCTTTTCTTCCAGGATCATTGCCCATTATTGAAACAAGCGTCTATATGAAGAAAACGCTTACAGTTAAGAAGCTCAAGGCGCAATTAAGCTTTTAGCCCTGCACTACTAATGCTCTTGACTTTGGCTAGCTATCAGCCGATTTTCATTAGAATTCATGTTCGTTGGTGAGAGGTATTTACAAATAATAAAAAAGTTTTCACCCGCCTTAAATGGGTTAAAATTATTTAAAAATTTCATGAAAAATTATTTGGGAGTAACAGGTCAACAGAATTAAGCAGAAGGTGGATTTTGAATGCAAATAATATTTAAAGCTTCATATATCGAAAACTAGCAAAGATTTTTTAATGAAAGTTGTGGTTACCGACTGGGTAAGAAGTCTACTTTCGAATGTATAGGCATTCGTCCGCCCACTGCCACGCCTACATATAAAACTATGCGTATTTTAGAAAAGCATGCTTGCAGCTTTTAGGTTTATAGAACCAAAATAACTCTTTTCTTCCAGGATCATTGTCCATTATTGAAACAAGCGTTTATTGGAAGAAAACGCTTACAGTTAAGAAGCTCAAGGCGCAATTAAGCTTTTAGCCCTGCACTACTAATGCTCTTGACTTTGGCTAGCTTTCAGCCAATTTTCATTAGAATTCATGTTCGTTGGTGAGAGTTAATTACAAAAAATAAAAAAAAGTTTTCACCCGCCTTAAATGGGTTAAAATTATTTAAAAATTTCATGAAAAGTTATTTGGGAGTAACAGGTCAACAGAATTAAGCAGAAGGTGGATTTTGAATGCAAATAATATTTAAAGCTTCATATATCGAAAACTAGCAAAAAATTTTTAATGAAAGTTGTGGTTACCGACTGGGTAAGAAGTCTACTTTCGAATGTATAGGCATTCGTCCGCCCACTGCCACGCCTACATATAAAACTATGCGTATTTTAGAAAAGCATGCTTGCAGCTTTTAGTTTTATAGAACCAAAATAACTCTTTTCTTCCAGGATCATTGCCCATTATTGAAACAAGCGTCTATATGAAGAAAACGCTTACAGTTAAGAAGCTCAAGGCGCAATTAAGCTTTTAGCCCTGCACTACTAATGCTCTTGATTTTGGCTAGCTTTCAGCCAATTTTGAGTAGAAAACATGTTCGTTTGTGAGAGGTATTTACAAAAAAATAAAAAAAAGTTTTCACCCGCCTTAAATGGGTTAAAATTATTTAAAAATGTCATTAAAAATTATTTGGGAGTAACAGGTCAACAGAATTAAGCAGAAGGTGGATTTTGAATGCAAATAATATTTAAAGCTTCATATATCGAAAACTAGCAAATATTTTTTAATGAAAGTTGTGGTTACCGACTGGGTAAGAAGTCTACTTTCGAGTGTATAGGCATTCGTCCGCCCACTGCCACGCCTACATATAAAACTATGCGTATTTTAGAAAAGCATGGTTGCAGCTTTTAGACTAATAGAACCAAAATAACTCTGGTCTTCCAGGATTATTGCCCATTATTGTAACAAGCGTCTATATGAAGAAAACGCTTACAGTTAAGAAGCTCAAGGCGCAATTAAGCTTTTAGTCCTGCACTACTAATGCTCTTGACTTTGGCTAGCTTTCAGCCAATTTTCATTAGAATTCATGTTCGTTTGTGAGAGGTATTTACAAAAAATAAAAAAAGTTTTCACCCGCCTTAAATGGGTTAAAATTATTTAACAATTTCATGAAAAATTATTTGGGAGTAACAGGTCAACAGAATTAAGCAGAAGGTGGATTTTGAATGCAAATAATATTTAAAGCTTCATATATCGAAAACTAGCAAAAAATTTTTAATGAAAGTTGTGGTTACCGACTGGGTAAGAAGTCTACTTTCGAATGTATAGGCATTCGTCCGCCCACTGCCACGCCTACATATAAAACTATGCGTATTTTAGAAAAGCATGCTTGCAGCTTTTAGTTTTATAGAACCAAAATAACTCTTTTCTTCCAGGATCATTGCCCATTATTGAAACAAGCGTCTATATGAAGAAAACGCTTACAGTTAAGAAGCTCAAGGCGCAATTAAGCTTTTAGCCCTGCACTACTAATGCTCTTGATTTTGGCTAGCTTTCAGCCAATTTTGAGTAGAAAACATGTTCGTTTGTGAGAGGTATTTACAAAAAAATAAAAAAAAGTTTTCACCCGCCTTAAATGGGTTAAAATTATTTAAAAATGTCATTAAAAATTATTTGGGAGTAACAGGTCAACAGAATTAAGCAGAAGGTGGATTTTGAATGCAAATAATATTTAAAGCTTCATATATCGAAAACTAGCAAAAAATTTTTAATGAAAGTTGTGGTTACCGACTGGGTAAGAAGTCTACTTTCGAATGTATAGGCATTCGTCCGCCCACTGCCACGCCTACATATAAAACTATGCGTATTTTAGAAAAGCATGCTTGCAGCTTTTAGTTTTATAGAACCAAAATAACTCTTTTCTTCCAGGATCATTGCCCATTATTGAAACAAGCGTCTATATGAAGAAAACGCTTACAGTTAAGAAGCTCAAGGCGCAATTAAGCTTTTAGCCCTGCACTACTAATGCTCTTGATTTTGGCTAGCTTTCAGCCAATTTTGAGTAGAAAACATGTTCGTTTGTGAGAGGTATTTACAAAAAAATAAAAAAAAGTTTTCACCCGCCTTAAATGGGTTAAAATTATTTAAAAATGTCATTAAAAATTATTTGGGAGTAACAGGTCAACAGAATTAAGCAGAAGGTGGATTTTGAATGCAAATAATATTTAAAGCTTCATATATCGAAAACTAGCAAATATTTTTTAATGAAAGTTGTGGTTACCGACTGGGTAAGAAGTCTACTTTCGAGTGTATAGGCATTCGTCCGCCCACTGCCACGCCTACATATAAAACTATGCGTATTTTAGAAAAGCATGGTTGCAGCTTTTAGACTAATAGAACCAAAATAACTCTGGTCTTCCAGGATTATTGCCCATTATTGTAACAAGCGTCTATATGAAGAAAACGCTTACAGTTAAGAAGCTCAAGGCGCAATTAAGCTTTTAGTCCTGCACTACTAATGCTCTTGACTTTGGCTAGCTTTCAGCCAATTTTCATTAGAATTCATGTTCGTTTGTGAGAGGTATTTACAAAAAATAAAAAAAGTTTTCACCCGCCTTAAATGGGTTAAAATTATTTAACAATTTCATGAAAAATTATTTGGGAGTAACAGGTCAACAGAATTAAGCAGAAGGTGGATTTTGAATGCAAATAATATTTAAAGCTTCATATATCGAAAACTAGCAAAAAATTTTTAATGAAAGTTGTGGTTACCGACTGGGTAAGAAGTCTACTTTCGAATGTATAGGCATTCGTCCGCCCACTGCCACGCCTACATATAAAACTATGCGTATTTTAGAAAAGCATGCTTGCAGCTTTTAGTTTTATAGAACCAAAATAACTCTTTTCTTCCAGGATCATTGCCCATTATTGAAACAAGCGTCTATATGAAGAAAACGCTTACAGTTAAGAAGCTCAAGGCGCAATTAAGCTTTTAGCCCTGCACTACTTAATGCTCTTGATTTTGCTAGCTTTCAGCCAATTTTGATTAGAAAACATGTTCGTTTGTGAGAGGTATTTACAAAAAAATAAAAAAATGTTTTCACCCGCCTTAAATGGGTTAAAATTATTTAAAAATGTCATTAAAAATTATTTGGGAGTAACAGGTCAACAGAATTAAGCAGAAGGTGGATTTTGAATGCAAATAATATTTAAAGCTTCATATATCGAAAACTAGCAAATATTTTTTAATGAAAGTTGTGGTTACCGACTGGGTAAGAAGTCTACTTTCGAATGTATAGGCATTCGTCCGCCCACTGCCACGCCTACATATAAAACTATGCGTATTTTAGAAAAGCATGGTTGCAGCTTTTAGACTAATAGAACCAAAATAACTCTGGTCTTCCAGGATTATTGCCCATTATTGTAACAAGCGTCTATATGAAGAAAACGCTTACAGTTAAGAAGCTCAAGGCGCAATTAAGCTTTTAGCCCTGCACTACTAATGCTCTTGACTTTGGCTAGCTTTCAGCCAATTTTCATTAGAATTCATGTTCGTTTGTGAGAGGTATTTACAAAAATTAAAAAAAGTTTTCACCCGCCTTAAATGGGTTAAAATTATTTAAAAATTTCATGAAAAATTATTTGGGAGTAACAGGTCAACAGAATTAAGCAGAAGGTGGATTTCGAATGCAAATTATATTAAAAGCTTCATATATCGAAAACTAGCAAAGATTTTTTAATGAAAGTTGTGGTTACCGACTGGGTAAGAAGTCTACTTTCGAATGTATAGGCATTCGTCCGCCCACTGCCACGCCTACATATAAAACTATGCGTATTTTAGAAAAGCATGCTTGCAGCTTTTAGGTTTATAGAACCAAAATAACTCTTTTCTTCCAGGATCATTGCCCATTACTGAAACAAGCGTGTATATGAAGAAAACGCTTATTGTTAAGAAGCTCAAGGCGCAATTAAGCTTTTAGCCCTGCACTACTAATGCTCTTGACTTTGGCTAGATTTCAGCCGATTTTCATTAGAATTCATGTTCGTTTGTGAGAGGTATTTACAAAAAAATAAAAAAAAGTTTTCACCCGCCTTAATGGGTTAAAATTATTTAAAAATGTCATTAAAAGTTATTTGGGAGTAACAGGTCAACAGAATTAAGCAGTAGGTGGATTTTGAATGCAAATAATATTTAAAGCTTCATATATCGAAAACTAGCAAAGAGTTTTTAATGAAAGTTGTGGTTACCGACTGGGTAAGAAGTCTACTTTCGAATGTATAGGCATTCGTCCGCCCACTGCCACGCCTACATATAAAACTATGCGTATTTTAGAAAAGCATGGTTGCAGCTTTTAAACTAATAGAACCAAAATAACCCTGGTCTTCCAGGATTATTGCCCATTATTGAAACAAGCGTTTATATGAAGAAAATGCTTATAGTTAAGAAGCTCAAGGCGCAATTAAGCTTTTAGCCCTGCACTACTAATGCTCTTGACTTTGGATAGCTTTCAGCCGATTTTCATTAGAATTCATGTTGGTGAGAGGTATTTACAAAAAATAAAAAAAGTTTTCACCCGCCTTAAATGGGTTAAAATTATTTAAAAATTTCATGAAAAATTATTTGGGAGTAACAGGTCAACAGAATTAAGCAGAAGGTGGATTTTGAATGCAAATAATATTTAAAGCTTCATATATCGAAAACTAGCAAAGAGTTTTTAATGAAAGTTGTGGTTACCGACTGGGTAAGAAGTCTACTTTCGAATGTATAGGCATTCGTCCGCCCACTGCCACGCCTACATATAAAACTATGCGTATTTTAGAAAAGCATGGTTGCAGCTTTTAGACTAATAGAACCAAAATAACTCTGGTCTTCCAGGATTATTGCCCATTATTGTAACAAGCGTCTATATGAAGAAAACGCTTACAGTTAAGAAGCTCAAGGCGCAATTAAGCTTTTAGCCCTGCACTACTAATGCTCTTGACTTTGGATAGCTTTCAGCCGATTTTCATTAGAATTCATGTTCGTTGGTGAGAGGTATTTACAAAAAATAAAAAAAGTTTTCACCCGCCTTAAATGGGTTAAAATTATTTAAAAATTTCATGAAAAATTATTTGGGAGTAACAGGTCAACAGAATTAAGCAGAAGGTGGATTTTGAATGCAAATAATATTTAAAGCTTCATATATCGAAAACTAGCAAAGATTTTTTAATGAAAGTTGTGGTTACCGACTGGGTAAGAAGTGCACTTTCGAATGTATAGGCATTCGTCCGCCCACTGCCACGCCTACATATAAAACTATGCGTATTTTAGAAAAGCATGCTTGCAGCTTTTAGGTTTATAGAACCAAAATAACTCTTTTCTTCCAGGATCATTGCCCATTATTGAAACAAGCGTGTATATGAAGAAAACGCTTATTGTTAAGAAGCTCAAGGCGCAATTAAGCTTTTAGCCCTGCACTACTAATGCTCTTGACTTTGGCTAGCTTTCAGCCGATTTTCATTAGAATTCATGTTCGTTGGTGAGAGGTATTTACAAAAAATAAAAAAAGTTTTCACCCGCCTTAAATGGGTTAAAATTATTTAAAAATTTCATGAAAAATTATTTGGGAGTAACAGGTCAACAGAATTAAGCAGAAGGTGGATTTTGAATGCAAATAATATTTAAAGCTTCATATATCGAAAACTAGCAAAGATTTTTTAATGAAAGTTGTGGTTACCGACTGGGTAAGAAGTGCACTTTCGAATGTATAGGCATTCGTCCGCCCACTGCCACGCCTACATATAAAACTATGCGTATTTTAGAAAAGCATGCTTGCAGCTTTTAGGTTTATAGAACCAAAATAACTCTTTTCTTCCAGGATCATTGCCCATTACTGAAACAAGCGTGTATATGAAGAAAACGCTTATTGTTAAGAAGCTCAAGGCGCAATTAAGCTTTTAGCCCTGCACTACTAATGCTCTTGACTTTGGCTAGATTTCAGCCGATTTTCATTAGAATTCATGTTCGTTTGTGAGAGGTATTTACAAAAAAATAAAAAAAAGTTTTCACCCGCCTTAATGGGTTAAAATTATTTAAAAATGTCATTAAAAGTTATTTGGGAGTAACAGGTCAACAGAATTAAGCAGTAGGTGGATTTTGAATGCAAATAATATTTAAAGCTTCATATATCGAAAACTAGCAAAGAGTTTTTAATGAAAGTTGTGGTTACCGACTGGGTAAGAAGTCTACTTTCGAATGTATAGGCATTCGTCCGCCCACTGCCACGCCTACATATAAAACTATGCGTATTTTAGAAAAGCATGCTTGCAGCTTTTAGTTTTATAGAACCAAAATAACTCTTTTCTTCCAGGATAATTGCCCATTATTGAAACAAGCGTCTATATGAAGAAAACGCTTACAGTTAAGAAGCTCAAGGCGCAATTAAGCTTTTAGCCCTGCACTACTAATGCTCTTGATTTTGGCTCGCTTTCAGCCAATTTTGAGTAGAAAACATGTTCGTTTGTGAGAGGTATTTACAAAAAATAAAAAAAGTTTTCACCCGCCTTAAATGGGTTAAAATTATTTAAAAATTTCATGAAAAATTATTTGGGAGTAACAGGTCAACAGAATTAAGCAGAAGGTAGATTTCGAATGCAAATTATATTAAAAGCTTCATATATCGAAAACTAGCAAAGATTTTTTAATGAAAGTTGTGGTTACCGACTGGGTAAGAAGTCTACTTTCGAATGTATAGGCATTCGTCCGCCCACTGCCACGCCTACATATAAAACTATGCGTATTTTAGAAAAGCATGGTTGCAGCTTTTAGACTAATAGAACCAAAATAACTCTGGTCTTCCAGGATTATTGCCCATTATTGTAACAAGCGTCTATATGAAGAAAACGCTTACAGTTAAGAAGCTCAAGGCGCAATTAAGCTTTTAGCCCTGCACTACTAATGCTCTTGACTTTGGCTAGCTTTCAGCCAATTTTCATTAGAATTCATGTTCGTTTGTGAGAGGTATTTACAAAAAATAAAAAAAGTTTTCACCCGCCTTAAATGGGTTAAAATTATTTAAAAATTTCATGAAAAATTATTTGGGAGTAACAGGTCAACAGAATTAAGCAGAAGGTGGATTTCGAATGCAAATTATATTAAAAGCTTCATATATCGAAAACTAGCAAAGATTTTTTAATGAAAGTTGTGGTTACCGACTGGGTAAGAAGTCTACTTTCGAATGTATAGGCATTCGTCCGCCCACTGCCACGCCTACATATAAAACTATGCGTATTTTAGAAAAGCATGCTTGCAGCTTTTAGGTTTATAGAACCAAAATAACTCTTTTCTTCCAGGATCATTGTCCATTATTGAAACAAGCGTTTTATATGAAGAAAACGCTTACAGTTAAGAAGCTCAAGGCGCAATTAAGCTTTTAGCCCTGCACTACTAATGCTCTTGACTTTGGCTAGCTTTCAGCCGATTTTCATTAGAATTCATATTCGTTGGTGAGAGGTATTTACAAAAAATAAAAAAAGTTTTCACCCGCCTTAAATGGGTTAAAATTATTTAAAAATTTCATGAAAAATTATTTGGGAGTAACAGGTCAACAGAATTAAGCAGAAGGTGGATTTTGAATGCAAATAATATTTAAAGCTTCATATATCGAAAACTAGCAAAGATTTTTTAATGAAAGTTGTGGTTACCGACTGGGTAAGAAGTCTACTTTCGAATGTATAGGCATTCGTCCGCCCACTGCCACGCCTACATATAAAACTATGCGTATTTTAGAAAAGCATGCTTGCAGCTTTTAGGTTTATAGAACCAAAATAACTCTTTTCTTCCAGGATCATTGTCCATTATTGAAACAAGCGTTTTATATGAAGAAAACGCTTACAGTTAAGAAGCTCAAGGCGCAATTAAGCTTTTAGCCCTGCACTACTAATGCTCTTGACTTTGGCTAGCTTTCAGCCGATTTTCATTAGAATTCATGTTCGTTTGTGAGAGGTATTTACAAAAAAATAAAAAAATGTTTTCACCCGCCTTAATGGGTTAAAATTATTTAAAAATGTCATTAAAAGTTATTTGGGAGTAACAGGTCAACAGAATTAAGCAGTAGGTGGATTTTGAATGCAAATAATATTTAAAGCTTCATATATCGAAAACTAGCAAAGAGTTTTTAATGAAAGTTGTGGTTACCGACTGGGTAAGAAGTCTACTTTCGAATGTATAGGCATTCGTCCGCCCACTGCCACGCCTACATATAAAACTATGCGTATATTAGAAAAGCATGCTTGCAGCTTTTAGTTTTATAGAACCAAAATAACTCTTTTCTTCCAGGATCATTGCCCATTATTGAAACAAGCGTCTATATGAAGAAAACGCTTACAGTTAAGAAGCTCAAGGCGCAATTAAGCTTTTAGCCCTGCACTACTAATGCTCTTGATTTTGGCTAGCTTTCAGCCAATTTTGAGTAGAAAACATGTTCGTTTGTGAGAGGTATTTACAAAAAAATAAAAAAATGTTTTCACCCGCCTTAAATGGGTTAAAATTATTTAAAAATGTCATTAAAAATTATTTGGGAGTAACGGGTCAACAGAATTAAGCAGAAGGTGGATTTTGAATGCAAATAATATTTAAAGCTTCATATATCGAAAACTAGCAAATATTTTTTAATGAAAGTTGTGGTTACCGACTGGGTAAGAAGTCTACTTTCGAATGTATAGGCATTCGTCCGCCCACTGCCACGCCTACATATAAAACTATGCGTATTTTAGAAAAGCATGGTTGCAGCTTTTAGACTAATAGAACCAAAATAACTCTGGTCTTCCAGGATTATTGCCCATTATTGTAACAAGCGTCTATATGAAGAAAACGCTTACAGTTAAGAAGCTCAAGGCGCAATTAAGCTTTTAGCCCTGCACTACTAATGCTCTTGACTTTGGCTAGCTTTCAGCCAATTTTCATTAGAATTCATGTTCGTTTGTGAGAGGTATTTACAAAAAATAAAAAAAGTTTTCACCCGCCTTAAATGGGTTAAAATTATTTAAAAAGTTCATGAAAAATTATTTAGGAGTAACAGGTCAACAGAATCAAGCAGAAGGTGGATTTCGAATGCAAATTATATTAAAAGCTTCATATATCGAAAACTAGCAAAGATTTTTTAATGAAAGTTGTGGTTACCGACTGGGTAAGAAGTCTACTTTCGAATGTATAGGCATTCGTCCGCCCACTGCCACGCCTACATATAAAACTATGCGTATTTTAGAAAAGCATGGTTGCAGCTTTCAGACTAATAGAACCAAAATAACTCTGGTCTTCCAGGATTATTGCCCATTATTGTAACAAGCGTCTATATGAAGAAAACGCTTACAGTTAAGAAGCTCAAGGCGCAATTAAGCTATTAGCCCTGCACTACTAATGCTCTTGACTTTGGCTAGCTTTCAGCCAATTTTCATTAGAATTCATGTTCGTTTGTGAGAGGTATTTACAAAAAATAAAAAAAGTTTTCACCCGCCTTAAATGGGTTAAAATTATTTAAAAATTTCATGAAAAATTATTTGGGAGTAACAGGTCAACAGAATTAAGCAGAAGGTGGATTTCGAATGCAAATTATATTAAAAGCTTCATATATCGAAAACTAGCAAAGATTTTTTAATGAAAGTTGTGGTTACCGACTGGGTAAGAAGTCTACTTTCGAATGTATAGGCATTCGTCCGCCCACTGCCACGCCTACATATAAAACTATGCGTATTTTAGAAAAGCATGCTTGCAGCTTTTAGGTTTATAGAACCAAAATAACTCTTTTCTTCCAGGATCATTGTCCATTATTGAAACAAGCGTTTATATGAAGAAAACGCTTACAGTTAAGAAGCTCAAGGCGCAATTAAGCTTTTAGCCCTGCACTACTAATGCTCTTGACTTTGGCTAGCTTTCAGCCGATTTTCATTAGAATTCATGTTCGTTGGTGAGAGGTATTTACAAAAAATAAAAAAAGTTTTCACCCGCCTTAAATGGGTTAAAATTATTTAAAAATTTCATGAAAAATTATTTGGGAGTAACAGGTCAACAGAATTAAGCAGAAGTTGGATTTCGAATGCAAATTATATTAAAAGCTTCATATATCGAAAACTAGCAAAGATTTTTTAATGAAAGTTGTGGTTACCGACTGGGTAAGAAGTCTACTTTCGAATGTATAGGCATTCGTCCGCCCACTGCCACGCCTACATATAAAACTATGCGTATTTTAGAAAAGCATGCTTGCAGCTTTTAGGTTTATAGAACCAAAATAACTCTTTTCTTCCAGGATCATTGTCCATTATTGAAACAAGCGTTTATATGAAGAAAACGCTTACAGTTAAGAAGCTCAAGGCGCAATTAAGCTTTTAGCCCTGCACTACTAATGCTCTTGACTTTGGCTAGCTTTCAGCCGATTTTCATTAGAATTCATGTTCGTTGGTGAGAGGTATTTACAAAAAATAAAAAAAGTTTTCACCCGCCTTAAATGGGTTAAAATTATTTAAAAATTTCATGAAAAATTATTTGGGAGTAACAGGTCAACAGAATTAAGCAGAAGGTGGATTTTGAATGCAAATAATATTTAAAGCTTCATATATCGAAAACTAGCAAAGATTTTTTAATGAAAGTTGTGGTTACCGACTGGGTAAGAAGTGCACTTTCGAATGTATAGGCATTCGTCCGCCCACTGCCACGCCTACATATAAAACTATGCGTATTTTAGAAAAGCATGCTTGCAGCTTTTAGGTTTATAGAACCAAAATAACTCTTTTCTTCCAGGATCATTGCCCATTATTGAAACAAGCGTGTATATGAAGAAAACATTTTTTGTTAAGAAGCTCAAGGCGCAATTAAGCTTTTAGCCCTGCACTACTAATGCTCTTGACTTTGGCTAGCTTTCAGCCGATTTTCATTAGAATTCATGTTCGTTGGTGAGAGGTATTTACAAAAAATAAAAAAAGTTTTCACCCGCCTTAAATGGGTTAAAATTATTTAAAAATTTCATGAAAAATTATTTGGGAGTAACAGGTCAACAGAATTAAGCAGAAGGTGGATTTTGAATGCAAATAATATTTAAAGCTTCATATATCGAAAACTAGCAAAGATTTTTTAATGAAAGTTGTGGTTACCGACTGGGTAAGAAGTGCACTTTCGAATGTATAGGCATTCGTCCGCCCACTGCCACGCCTACATATAAAACTATGCGTATTTTAGAAAAGCATGCTTGCAGCTTTTAGTTTTATAGAACCAAAATAACTCTTTTCTTCCAGGATCATTGCCCATTATTGAAACAAGCGTCTATATGAAGAAAACGCTTACAGTTAAGAAGCTCAAGGCGCAATTAAGCTTTTAGCCCTGCACTACTAATGCTCTTGATTTTGGCTAGCTTTCAGCCAATTTTGAGTAGAAAACATGTTCGTTTGTGAGAGGTATTTACAAAAAAATAAAAAAATGTTTTCACCCGCCTTAAATGGGTGGTTATAATTATTTAAAAATGTCATTAAAAATTATTTGGGAGTAACAGGTCAACAGAATTAAGCAGAAGGTGGATTTTGAATGCAAATAATATTTAAAGCTTCATATATCGAAAACTAGCAAATATTTTTTAATGAAAGTTGTGGTTACCGACTGCGTAAGAAGTCTACTTTCGAATGTATAGGCATTCGTCCGCCCACTGCCACGCCTACATATAAAACTATGCTTATTTTAGAAAAGCATGGTTGCAGCTTTTAGACTAATAGAACCAAAATAACTCTGGTCTTCCAGGATTATTGCCCATTATTGTAACAAGCGTCTATATGAAGAAAACGCTTACAGTTAAGAAGCTATAGGCGCAATCAAGCTTTTAGCCCTGCACTACTAATGCTCTTGACTTTGGCTAGCTTTCAGCCAATTTTCATTAGAATTCATGTTCGTTTGTGAGAGGTATTTACAAAAAATAAAAAAAGTTTTCACCCGCCTTAAATGGGTTAAAATTATTTAAAAATTTCATGAAAAATTATTTGGGAGTAACAGGTCAACAGAATTAAGCAGAAGGTGGATTTCGAATGCAAATTATATTAAAAGCTTCATATATCGAAAACTAGCAAAGAGTTTTTAATGAAAGTTGTGGTTACCGACTGGGTAAGAAGTCTACTTTCGAATGTATAGGCATTCGTCCGCCCACTGCCACGCCTACATATAAAACTATGCGTATTTTAGAAAAGCATGGTTGCAGCTTTTAGACTAATAGAACCAAAATAACTCTGGTCTTCCAGGATTATTGCCCATTATTGAAACAAGCGTTTATATGAAGAAAATGCTTATAGTTAAGAAGCTCAAGGCGCAATTAAGCTTTTAGCCCTGCACTACTAATGCTCTTGACTTTGGCTAGCTTTCAGCCGATTTTCATTAGAATTCATGTTCGTTTGTGAGAGGTATTTACAAAAAAATAAAAAAAAGTTTTCACCCGCCTTAATGGGTTAAAATTATTTAAAAATGTCATTAAAAGTTATTTGGGAGTAACAGGTCAACAGAATTAAGCAGAAGGTGGATTTCGAATGCAAATTATATTAAAAGCTTCATATACCGAAAACTAGCAAAGATTTTTTAATGAAAGTTGTGGTTACCGACTGGGTAAGAAGTCTACTTTCGAATGTATAGGCATTCGTCCGCCCACTGCCACGCCTACATATAAAACTATGCGTATTTTAGAAAAGCATGCTTGCAGCTTTTAGGTTTATAGAACCAAAATAACTCTTTTCTTCCAGGATCATTGTCCATTATTGAAACAAGCGTTTATATGAAGAAAACGCTTACAGTTAAGAAGCTCAAGGCGCAATTAAGCTTTAAGCCCTGCACTACTAATGCTCTCGACTTTGGCTAGCTTTCAGCCAATTTTCATTATAATTCATGTTCGTTGGTGAGAGTTAATTACAAAAAATAAAAAAAAGTTTTCACCCGCCTTAAATGGGTTAAAATTATTTAAAAATTTCATGAAAAATTATTTGGGAGTAACAGGTCAACAGAATTAAGCAGAAGGTGGATTTTGAATGCAAATAATATTTAAAGCTTCATATATCGAAAACTAGCAAAGATTTTTTAATGAAAGTTGTGGTTACCGACTGGGTAAGAAGTGCACTTTCGAATGTATAGGCATTCGTCCGCCCACTGCCACGTCTACATATAAAACTATGCGTATTTTAGAAAAGCATGCTTGCAGCTTTTAGGTTTATAGAACCAAAATAACTCTTTTCTTCCAGGATCATTGCCCATTATTGAAACAAGCGTGTATATGAAGAAAACACTTATTGTTAAGAAGCTTAAGGCGCAATTAAGCTTTTAGCCCTGCACTACTAATGCTCTTGACTTTGGCTAGCTTTCAGCCGATTTTCATTAGAATTCATGTTCGTTGGTGAGAGGTATTTACAAAAAATAAAAAAGTTTTCACCCGCCTTAAATGGGTTAAAATTATTTAAAAATTTCATGAAAAATTATTTGGGAGTAACAGGTCAACAGAATTAAGCAGAAGGTGGATTTTGAATGCAAATAATATTTAAAGCTTCATATATCGAAAACTAGCAAAGATTTTTTAATGAAAGTTGTGGTTACCGACTGGGTAAGAAGTGCACTTTCGAATGTATAGGCATTCGTCCGCCCACTGCCACGCCTACATATAAAACTATGCGTATTTTAGAAAAGCATGGTTGCAGCTTTTAGACTAATAGAACCAAAATAACTCTGGTCTTCCAGGATTATTGCCCATTATTGTAACAAGCGTCTATATGAAGAAAACGCTTACAGTTAAGAAGCTCAAGGCGCAATTAAGCTTTTAGCCCAGCACTACTAATGCTCTTGACTTTGGCTAGCTTTCAGCCAATTTTCATTAGAATTCATGTTCGTTTGTGAGAGGTATTTACAAAAAATAAAAAAAGTTTTCACCCGCCTTAAATGGGTTAAAATTATTTAAAAAGTTCATGAAAAATTATTTGGGAGTAACAGGTCAACAGAATTAAGCAGAAGGTGGATTTCGAATGCAAATTATATTAAAAGCTTCATATATCGAAAACTAGCAAAGATTTTTTAATGAAAGTTGTGGTTACCGGCTGGGTAAGAAGTCTACTTTCGAATGTATAGGCATTCGTCCGCCCACTGCCACGCCTACATATAAAACTATGCGTATTTTAGAAAAGCATGCTTGCAGCTTTTAGGTTTATAGAACCAAAATAACTCTTTTCTTCCAGGATCATTGTCCATTATTGAAACAAGCGTTTATATGAAGAAAACGCTTACAGTTAAGAAGCTCAAGGCGCAATTAAGCTTTTAGCCCTGCACTACTAATGCTCTTGACTTTGGCTAGCTTTCAGCCGATTTTCATTAGAATTCATGTTCGTTGGTGAGAGGTATTTACAAAAAATAAAAAAAGTTTTCACCCGCCTTAAATGGGTTAAAATTATTTAAAAATTTCATGAAAAATTATTTGGGAGTAACAGGTCAACAGAATTAAGCAGAAGGTGGATTTTGAATGCAAATAATATTTAAAGCTTCATATATCGAAAACTAGCAAAGATTTTTTAATGAAAGTTGTGGTTACCGACTGGGTAAGAAGTGCACTTTCGAATGTATAGGCATTCGTCCGCCCACTGCCACGCCTACATATAAAACTATGCGTATTTTAGAAAAGCATGCTTGCAGCTTTTAGGTTTATAGAACCAAAATAACTCTTTTCTTCCAGGATCATTGCCCATTATTGAAACAAGCGTGTATATGAAGAAAACATTTATTGTTAAGAAGCTCAAGGCGCAATTAAGCTTTTAGCCCTGCACTACTAATGCTCTTGACTTTGGCTAGCTTTCAGCCGATTTTCATTAGAATTCATGTTCGTTGGTGAGAGGTATTTTCAAAAAATAAAAAAAGTTTTCACCCGCCTTAAATGGGTTAAAATTATTTAAAAATTTCATTAAAAATTATTTTGGAGTAACAGGTCAACAGAATTAAGCAGAAGGTGGATTTTGAATGCAAATAATATTTAAAGCTTCATATATCGAAAACTAGCAAAGATTTTTTAATGAAAGTTGTGGTTACCGACTGGGTAAGAAGTGCACTTTCGAATGTATAGGCATTCGTCCGCCCACTGCCACGCCTACATATAAAACTATGCGTATTTTAGAAAAGCATGCTTGCAGCTTTTAGGTTTATAGAACCAAAATAACTCTTTTCTTCCAGGATCATTGCCCATTATTGAAACAAGCGTGTATATGAAGAAAACGCTTATTGTTAAGAAGCTCAAGGCGCAATTAAGCTTTTAGCCCTGCACTACTAATGCTCTTGACTTTGGCTAGCTTTCAGTCGATTTTCATTAGAATTCATGTTCGTTGGTGAGAGGTATTTACAAAAAATAAAAAAAATAAATGGGTTAAAATTATTTAAAAATTTCATGAAAAATTATTTGGGAGTAACAGGTCAACAGAATTAAGCAGAAGGTGGATTTTGAATGCAAATAATATTTAAAGCTTCATATATCGAAAACTAGCAAAGATTTTTTAATGAAAGTTGTGGTTACCGACTGGGTAAGAAGTGCACTTTCGAATGTATAGGCATTTGTCCGCCCACTGCCACGCCTACATATAAAACTATGCGTATTTTAGAAAAGCATGGTTGCAGCTTTTAGACTAATAGAACCAAAATAACTCTGGTCTTCCAGGATTATTGCCCATTATTGTAACAAGCGTCTATATGAAGAAAACGCTTACAGTTAAGAAGCTCAAGGCGCAATTAAGCTTTTAGCCCAGCACTACTAATGCTCTTGACTTTGGCTAGCTTTCAGCCAATTTTCATTAGAATTCATGTTCGTTTGTGAGAGGTATTTACAAAAAATAAAAAAAGTTTTCACCCACCTTAAATGGGTTAAAATTATTTAAAAAGTTCATGAAAAATTATTTGGGAGTAACAGGTCAACAGAAGTAAGCAGAAGGTGGATTTCGAATGCAAATTATATTAAAAGCTTCATATATCGAAAACTAGCAAAGATTTTTTAATGAAAGTTGTGGTTACCGACTGGGTAAGAAGTCTACTTTCGAATGTATAGGCATTCGTCCGCCCACTGCCACGCCTACATATAAAACTATGCGTATTTTAGAAAAGCATGCTTGCAGCTTTTAGGTTTATAGAACCAAAATAACTCTTTTCTTCCAGGATCATTGTCCATTATTGAAACAAGCGTTTATATGAAGAAAACGCTTACAGTTAAGAAGCTCAAGGCGCAATTAAGCTTTTATC